>OY288241.1:70352377-70952377 GCA_958450325.1 Agrostemma githago
TTGTGTATTGATTACCAAGTAAGTGTTACATTTGCCCACCACCATTTTAATTTGCAGCTTCTTAAACCATTTGAAAAAAAAATGGTAACAAAGCACATGTCGAAGGTTCAATATGCAACGCGTATTTGTTAGAGGATACATCAAACTTCTGCTCCTTCTACTTCGAAGAGCACGTTGACACAAAAGCCAAAGACCTGGACGTGGGTGTGCATGAACTGAAGACCATCAAAGGAAGGTGGAACCATTTCATAATGACGTTGGAAGCAGCACTGGAAAATGTAAGGAGAGGTGGTTGACTGATGTTGAGTATAAGCAGGCACACTCCTACGTTCTGAGAAACTGTGGCACTGTCATCCGACCGTACGAGGAGTAAGTGACTCACGTACAGCAGACCATCCTCATAATTGATAGTATGTTTGATTAACTACAACTGGTAACCATTTCAGGAAATTCGAGGCTTTTATTATGGAAGAACACGCGGAAGTGAAAACATCTGACGATGTTTGGGTCAAATATGAGTCACTGTTTCCCTCCTGGCTACGTAATCAAGTATGTCGAAATGCTATTTGAATGAACTTTAAAAATTGTGTCTGTGTTTGGTTTAAATTTAATTTAATTTAATTGTTTATTGATATATTTTACCTTCACAAAAGTCTGAAGCGTTGGAGAATCCCTACGTAAGACCTCTAGTCACTGGGCCGTCTTCACGAGTCCGGACTTGGAGGCGATATGCAATTAACGGATACAAGTTCCGCACGTTTGAAGAGGGTGTTGACGTTCCAAAATTAACCAAAAGTAACGGCGTATGTGTGTTGTCTACCGAGGGGTCAGATTATTATGGAACCCTAGTCGAAGTGATCGAGCTTGACTACTACGATAGCAACGAAAACTGCAAGGCCGTACTGTTCAAATGTGATTGGATCGACAACTCCGCGCACGGAGTCAGTGTTCATGAGTTGTACAAACTTGTGGATGTCGACCTAACGAGAAAACTGCGAGGGCACAACCCTTTTGTGTTAGCGTATCAAGTCGATCAAGTTTTCTACGCTCCTTATCCGATGGGAAAAAAGAGTACGAATTGGTCTGCGGTTTTTAAGATCAAGGCAAGATCAAAGTTGATAATCCTATCATCGACGATGACGTCTACCAAGAGAATGTAGTTGGTACTAATCAGCCAATATCATCTATTTTGATCGAAGACAATGTCATCGATGAGAAAGAATATGTAGTTGAAGTTGCTGGTGCTGAATGGGAGGCCGACGAATTTGCCGATTGGATTGTTCCTGAAGGAGAGGGCGATGAGGAAGAGTTGGTCGTTGATGAAGATGATGGGGATGGGGTGAATAGTGACTGGGACGATGACGATGAAGACGGGGAAGAGGGGTTCATTGAAGCGCACACGGATACGGACAATGATAGTGACGATAATTAGCAAGTCTGTAGTTCTTTGTATTTTATTCAGTACAAGTTGTAATTTATTTATTTGCAAT
Source organism: Agrostemma githago (assembly GCA_958450325.1). Lineage (NCBI taxonomy): Eukaryota > Viridiplantae > Streptophyta > Magnoliopsida > Caryophyllales > Caryophyllaceae > Agrostemma > Agrostemma githago. The sequence goes on from OY288241.1 coordinate 70,353,868, forward strand.
TGTAGACTATTTTGTTAATCAATGAAATTCCTGGATTACTTTAAACTAATTGACTCTATATTTTACCTTTGCGCAAACATGTTTCGTAGACGTGATTATGGCAGGTGGCAGTGGAGTGGTTCAATTAAGGGGTAGCAGTAGCCACGGTAACGTCATCCCTATGGAGGAGGACGTGTCTGTCGTCGAAGGTGTGGACGCTGTACAGGAAATTGGGGCGACGGTGTATGTGGTGACGCCTTCGAAGCCCTACCTCTCACGGTAGATAGTGGATAACGCTACTTGGTGAGTTTATGTTGTTATAATCAGTTGTTTTCTATATTTTCACTCATTTATCTGCTTCACATCCAAAATTACATGTGTAGGTGGGATGACAAGAAGTACTCTGATTATATGCGGGATTCCATAATCATGACCTACGCGTCTACCCATGGTGCCTACCGTAGCTGGACGGAGGCGCCCCAGAAAGCTCGGGACGACATGTATATGCACTTCGCGGTAATTGCCTCGTCTGTTATTCTGAGTTTTTCGTTGAACGACTTATACATTAAATTGTAACTAACGAATTATATTTTTGACAAAGAGAAGAGAGTGCATATAAACTTGGGGTACGACCTCAGATCCGACTACGAGAGTCGGATAAAGAAGAAAATAACCGACATATTTCAGAGAGCGGTTCCAAGGGTTCAGAAGGCGGAGTGGATTCCGCAGGAAAAGTGGGAGGAACTGAAGAGGAAAGCAGACGACCCAAACTTCAAGAAGAAGTCAGCGACTAAGTCGTCGAACCGGAGAGGTGGGCAAGTCGACGGGGTGACCAAACCCACCAGCTGCCTTGGGAGTAGGAGCGCAGCAACAGCTTTTAAGCAAATGGTAAGTGCTTATAACACAAGTAATTAATTTAAGTATAATTCAATATATTATTGGTAAATAATAAATGCTGAAAGTTTTAACACTGTTTTATGAAGGGCCCAACTGCAACTCCGGTGCAGCTCTTGGAGAAGATGGAGAAGGGGAAGGATGGCAAGTGGATTGACCCCCGAGGACCGGAGATCGTTGTGAGTAGTAGTAATGTTTTCCAAGAAAAAACTAGCCCCAAAATTATGATGTGATAGTGTGTGTTGTTCTAAAAGTTGTAACGCTGTTTAATGTTGTTGTTTCAAGAGAACTATGAGAAAGCGGTGGAGGAGACACGAGCTTCTGATCAATCACCCAACACTTTGAAGATCTTCCACGATGTCACGGGGGGCTACAACCAAAAGAGAAGGTTCTGAGGGATAGGTAACATGGCGAAAGATCTCTTTCGCCCATGCTTGAACCGTGGTAAGGAGCCATCTGCCGACACCTACTTCCCCACCGGCGCCTCCCAGGAATGTACTTTTAACGAGTGCATGGAGGAGAAATTCAAGAGACAAGAAGAGCGCCTGCAGACATTAGAAGAAATAGCAAGAGCCCAACAGAAGAGGTTGGAGGAGCAGGACAGATTTATGGAGATGATGAGGGATAGGTGGGCCATGGAGAATGAAACCTGCGGCGGTGGACCACGTACTAGTAGGCGCGATGACAACAACGACGATGGTCATCCCTATGGGTCGGAGCAGATTGAGCCCCTTGCGTAAGTAGTTCATCTCTTCCATGTTACTTGTTTAGACTATGGTTGTGTATATATATTTAACCAACTCCTAGATAAAATTGTGAACCCAACACAGCTTTTCTTTGTAATATATTTTCATTTTCTATAACAGTACACTGGTTTAGATTTGTTGAGTTTTGTGGAGTTTTGTGGAGTTTTGTGAAGTTATGTGAAGAAGATATGTACGGGAACTTTGATTGGAGTTTTTGGGTGATTTTTGTGGCGGATGTGCTGCTGCAGTGGTTTGTTGTAGGAGTGGGGTGTAATTGCAGGTTGTTTACTTTTGCGCATATGGGAAGCTAAAAACAAAGTAATGATGTCATTTTGTACTAGCTATGCGTCGGATTAGCCGACGCAAAGTCGACGGTGGATTTGTCTTTGAATCGGCTAATCCGACGCAGAGGTCATTGACTGGGGCGTTGACCCCCAAAACGTCGTGTCGGATTAGCCGACACAAGGTCAACGCAAAACTCATGCGTCGGACTAGCCGATGCAAAAAAAAATTGCGTCAAATTATAATGGCGGTCTGTTGCGTCAGCTAATCCGACGCAATCTACAATTTGCGTCGGATTTCGACCATTTGCGTCGGATTAGTCCGACGCAATTTCGGCTTGATTTTTGTAGTGATTACACCCTCAACCTACATGCTTAAGCATCTCGGAAACGGACTCGTAAAGTAGCGGCGTGTGTGCGGGAGTGTCGAGAAATGTAGGCAAGTTATGGTGTGTATGGTTAGGGAAGGGATTTGACGAGTTTTGCTCTCGGTCTTTGATGAGTTTTGCTCTCGAGATTGATTGTGTATGTATGTGTGTAAAATGAGAGGATGTGTAGGGTTGTGTTGTGTGTAGAGAGGTGGTGAAAATGTGTTGGGTAAAGTTGTAGGTTGATTAGGGTTGCCCAAAAATCTGAAATGTGAAGAGGTAAAGGGGGTATTTATAGAAAATGTCCCACAACCTAGGGTCACTCGATCGAGTGGCCCTGATGCACTCGATCGAGTGGCTCTAAAAAAGGCGACTGTGGCTCTTTTGAAGGTCCACTCGATCGAGTGGGCTAGGTGACTCGATCGAGTGGATCAGTCGAGAGAGGTTGAGATATTTAAGCTTTGACTTGGACTTTGACTTGGATGGTTGTTGGACTGTTTCTAGAAGCTTTTGCAAGGTCCATTTTTTGATTTGGACTGGGTTTTGGGTCGTAAAAAGACGATTTTATTTTCGGTGTCGGTTTTAGCTCAAATTAGTCTTATTTTATTGGAAACGACCCACTGGGCCTGGATTTGAGGTCGGTTTTGAGAGATTTGTACTCCGCTAAATGCCCACGTCGGATACTATTGATTCTGAGTCCGTACTCGAGCGTATTAAGTCACGTTTACGTCCGATCATCATTGGGTGTTTTGTTGGAAACTGCTATAAACACTAGCAGGCAAAATGCGGGTGTCTACACCACTGTTACCTTCATTTCTAATTGATCTATCAGTAAACTTAACAAAACATTTTCTCCCAGTACACCTACTCATATAACAATTCGTAAGAATCAGAGAGAGTATTTTGTATAGTTTGCGAAGGAAAAACAAAAGGAAAGTGGTGGTGAATGTAGGTACCTGCGACCTAGGTTGCACCGATACGGACACGTATTGGACACAGGACACGATGCTTAAATTTTTTCAAGACACGGGGACACGGCAAAAAAAGACAATATGTATATCAAAATAAAGGGAATTTTAAGATCTTTATAACGAACATTCAAATTTTGGTCACTTATAAGGCCACAAAGAAAGAAGTAATGAACTAATACATCACTGTCGATTGTCGCAGAGGAGGACCGGTCAGGGTCGCCATCGGCATCGGCGTCGGGGTCGGGTTCAGGTGAAAAGGGTTGTTGAAACTTGAAAGAAGTTAATAAGGGGATTGCTGGTGGCGAGTGCGTTTGAAAAGAGGATAGTTTTGTTTTTTGTTTTTTTGTCCTAAATCGTGTCATAAATGTGCCGGTCTGTGTCCAATACGTGTCCTTTTAAAAAAAAATCCAGACACAATTTTTGGTGTATCCAGCACGTATCCAGACGTGTCCTAGACATATCGGTGTCCGGCACGGATACGCTACAAATGAGGCGTGTCCGTGCAAACTAAGGTGCTACCACCTTGGCTTTGCTGGTATCTTTTACTTTTCTTCATAAAAATTCTAATTTTCTTAATCCCCCAATCTCCTAATCAGTAATCAATCACCCACCTCCCACGTACAGATACAGCTCTTTCTCCTCTCAGATTGCACCACAGTAATTCTGATTCTCATATGCGTGAAATTATTGGTGATGAGATTATAGGGGAATTGGGGTTGATTTTGGAGGATACATACATTCATACATAGATGGATCAATTTGATTCATTTTTTAAGAGGGCGGATTTGGATCATGATGGTCGGATTAGTGGAGCTGAAGCTGTCTCTTTCTTCCAAGGATCCGGTTTATCCAAACAAGTTCTTGCCCAGGTTCCCCCATCTTCTGTGTTTGATGATGATAATGTTGTAATGCCAATTTGGCGGTTGATTTTAGGTTGAAAATCTCATATTTTTGTGCAATTACAACTGGGTTTTGAATTAAATGATCTAATGTACAATGGGTAGTTTTCATTCTTATGTCAATAGAGTAGTATAAGTCAGTGTTAGTATTATCGAAATTGGGGAAAATGATTGGTTTCTGGTTGCTGTTCGTTCGTCTGTTTCGAATGTGGAATTTCACCGATTTCGCTTGTTAATGCCATTTTACCATCTGTATATAAAGGTTTAAGCATTGTGGAAAACTTGAATTTGTTGAATCAACTGCAAATATTGATGGTGGGTTTCCGTCTTTCCAGTTGCGCCTTTACTATGCCAAATGTCGCTTAGTTTAGAGATCAGTAACTCCTCTGATTTTAGCCAATTGTGAGGAGTTCCTACGCTCCAGCACATACTGTAAAAGTTAGGATGCCAGTGTTTCTACTTAAACCACATCACCCTAGTGTTACTAGGTCTTTTGAAAATGGCAGAGTTAGGAAGGTCAAGTGTACTCAACATTTCATTTGAGTTAACTACACAGACACAGACTGTTTTCGGATGACAACAATGAAAATGGTCAGAATTGCATTGAAGACAGCCAGTGTTTCTAATTTAGAATCCTCAAATTATTTTTATTTTGTCACTAGGAGTGAGCTTGGTTATTACGGAATATTATTCATAAGTGAACAGTCATGCATTTCCCCGACAGCTGATATGGAGTATGATGTATGAGGTTACCACTTCTTGTTACTGATGTGTTCACTGGGTCTGTCGCAGATATGGATGCATGCCGATCAGAATCGGGCTGGTTTCCTTGGCCGACAGGAGTTTTATAATGCGCTAAAGCTTGTAACGGTAGCACAAAGTAAGCGGGACCTTACCCCCGAGATTGTTAAAGCGGCATTGTATGGACCAGCTTCGGCTAAGATCCCTCCTCCTCAAATCAATCTTCCACCCTCTGCAGCACCTCCGCCAACTTCCGTGCCTAGTTCACAGCCAGTACAAATGGGTTCAATGGCACCTAGACCATTACAAAATCAAGGCTATAGAGGACCCATACCTCCTAACCAAAATATGAACCAACATTACTATCCACCTCAAGCAAATCAGCTGGTCAAACCTTCCCAAGGTCCAGGACTCCCAAATGCAGGCATGGGCGTCTCTCCAGCTGGGTTGACAAGCTCAGGCATGCGGCCTAACATGGGTTCGATGACTCCCGACCTTTCAAGCTCTGGCCGAACGACTCCTGGTCTTGCTAGCTCAGGCATTTCCAATCTTGGTTATCCAAACCCAAGCATGTCAACTTCAAGTCTTCCTAGCTCAGGCATTTCCAATCTTGGTTATCCAAACCCAAGCATGTCAACTCCTGGTCTTGCTAGCACGGGCATTTCCAATCTTGGTTATCCAAACCCGAGCATGTCAACTTCAAGTCTTCCTAGCTCAGGCATTTCCAATCTTGGTTATCCAAACCCAAGCATGTCAACTCCAAGTCTTCCTAGCTCAGGGATGCCAACTCCTGGGCTTTCAAGCACTGGCATGGGAGGCATCTCAGGAGGCTGGCTAGGTGGAAGGACTAGTGGTGCTCCTTCTGGGCCAACATCCCAGCTTCCAAGCGGTGGGATCGCTCCCTCTACATCTCTAGATTCACTTATGTCTTCCCAAGCTGCTGGCAAAGATCCAAGAGGAACACCGGTTTCTGGAAATGGGTTTGCTACCACCTCAGTTGGTGGTGGAGATCCATTTGCTTCATTTCAAATGACCAAGTCGGTTTCTTCACCCTCAATACCTTCCCTGGGAAGTAATCCTGATTCTTCAGCCATTGTACCAGCATCTGCTCCTCCTCCAGCATCCGCGGTTGCATCTTCATCGGCCATTGTTCCTGTACCATCCGTGCCATCTCAGCCTCCATCAATGTCACGGTCACTTGACTCTTTACAGGGTGCTTTTATGAAGCAACCTTTGGGAGGTCAGCCACAGCCAGCACAGAATTACTCAAACCCATCCCAACCTGTAAATCAACCTACCTCCTTTGGTGCTCAAGCTGGAGTTGGGATCGCTACATCAGATCCGTCGCAACCACCATGGCCCAAGATGAGTACATCTGGTGTACAGAAATACACTAAAGTTTTCATGGAAGTTGACACTGATAGAGATGGAAAAATTACGGGTGAGCAGGCCCGTAATTTGTTTCTCAGCTGGAGGCTGCCGAGAGGTAGGATCTTATTATTCTTGTTGTGTAGTTGCAATGTGTATGTGGCTAGATTTTCATGATTGTGCCATTATCACATTATCATACACTGTTTTTTTAATTAAATTGTTTGCTTCACAAAGCCCAACTCCTAAAGTCTACGGTTTCTTTTTACTCATTGTGATCTCTTACATATTTTCTCAGAGGTCTTGAAGCAAGTATGGGATCTATCCGACCAGGATAGTGATAGCATGCTTTCATTGAGAGAGTTCTGCATAGCCCTCTACTTGATGGAGCGGTATAGAGAAGGGCGTTCCCTTCCTCCTACACTTCCTGACAGCGTTAAGTTTGATGAAATACTCATGCGTTTGACTGGTCTTTCTTATTCATCTCATGGTAATACAGGATGGGGCCCTACATCTGGTCCAGGTGTGTTCAGCCTCGTATATTTTGTGGATGATTTAGATAACTAGGGATTCCCTTTATCTTCTTCCAGCATTGGACAGACTCATGATTACTTTATTCTTGTTATGCTCCGTCCCTTTTTGTTCATTGCCCTGTCTATTATATTTTTCTTAGCTGTTTCCTTTCTTTAAACTAGGGGTTAAGCCAGTGCAAGGAATGCCTGCTTCTCAACCTATGCCTCCAGCATCTGGTTTGAAGCCAGTCCCACAGTCCCCTGAGACTGATATGACGATGCAATTCCAGCAACCAAAACCGAGAACGTCAGCATTAAGCAATTCCCAAGGAAACATTCTAAATGATAATGAGCAGAATTTACAGCCAAGCCATCCAGATACCAATGAAGTAGAAAAAAAGGTTTTCTTTCTCAACTCTGTTGGCTTTCATTTTGTAATTTTTGTGTGTCAACATCTGTTATGGCAAACTTTGGCATCCCCATGTCTGCACTTGATAGGTGCTACTGACTTGACTAGGATCACGTTGGGTTGGGTTCCATCTGAAGCTGGTCTCTACATGATGCTTGATCTTTGTTCATGAGTTTAAACTACTTCTCTCTTCCTTTTCCTAACCTCTATTTAAAAAGTCAAATACGAACCAATCAAAGCAAGCCTTTATGTCTTTTGATTATGGGTGATGTGGAAAAGGTTGCGCACCTCCAACCCCTTTACCACACTATTGGTAAGAATCTTTGAGGCATTGGCATAATGGTGAGCGTGATGATGCTATGTGGCTGAGAATCATGTGGTATGTGGGGAACTCTCATTTGTTGTTGTGAAAAATTAAGATATCTAACTATTTCACCTTCATCTGGTGAAAAGAAAATGATCTAAAATAGATTATATGCCTTTTGATTCTTTGACTCCCTTGTGTCACTCAAAAGTTTTTTCCTTGTGCACATCCATAAAAATCCCACGAGGGAATGATGATCAGTTTTCTGTTCACTGCAGTCATTTTCATATTTTCTTGTTATATCTATCATAAGACATAATCTCGTAAACACTGAATTTTTGCCGTTTAACGACTGCATTTATGGAATATATTGATAAGTGGTTGTGATTTGTGAATTATTATTCTCAAATTCAATCTACTCTTGATGCTGCTCTCATTTAACACTGCCAAGTGCCAACACATGCTGATCCGTCTTACCTCTCTCTCTCTCTCTCTCTCATTTTTATAAAGGTTTAAATGCTCTTTCAACTATTGAATTTTCCTTCTTTTAACCATTTCGAGGCTGAAAAGGTGGAGATAGTATACCTAGACTCCAGGGAGAAGGTCGAGTACTACCGTACAAAGATGCAAGAACTTGTAAGTAGTTTCTCCTAATTGTTGACTTTTGTAGTCTTTTTAGGGTAATGTCTTAAGTGCGTTAGGTACAGCCACAGGATGTTCATTTATTCTGTGTTTATGACTGTGTGATGCTACAAATTTCTCTTATGTTTATTTCACATTGTCATTCTTTTTTATTGTAAAGTATACTAGTTTCGTTTTCATGTATCTTATTTTCATTTACTTCGTGTTTTATAATTTATTTATTCATGTTAGCCAACCCCGGATCATTTTGAGATTATGGCTTTGTTTTTGCATTAAAGCACAATTATTTATGAAATGGTTTGGTATCTGTAATAAAACAACTTTTTGAGAAAGTATTCCAATCATTTACCGCAGTATTTACAGTAAAAGAACTGTTATTGTTACCCACATTACATTTATGGGTATGTTTGAGGGAAAAAAAAAGGTTTTTTGGTCTTGTGAATGAGAAAGCTGAATTGACAACTTTGTTAAGCAACACAATACAATGCATGCAAAGAAAGACACCTCATTTTAGTTTGTTCTTTGCACTTTTTTGTAGGGAAGTTTTGCAAACTTTACAGTGGTCAAATTACCAAATAGGTCTGACAGCCAGTGCATTATATCATTGCAAATTCATTCCCGATTTTGTATGAACATTGAAAGAAACCATATATCTAGACTTCAACTGTCAGTGAAGTGTTGTCCTAGGGTGAAAATATTTATCATATGTTTTTAGGGATATTCTACGTGGTACCCCTGTATTTTTTTTTTCATGATGTACCCTTTCTTTTAGTGAAAATAACTTTGACTTGCGATAACTTATGGAGACGGGTTCCAAAAATGATGATATTTTTTTTTTTTCTGAACTCATTGTCTTTACAAACGTAAAAAGTTCTTTCAATCTGTGGTCCTCAAGCACCAGCAAAGTAGCATATCAATGCAAAATAGTTGAGTACCCCCCCCCCACCACCACCAATCCTATAAATGGATTTTGATAACTTATGCATTGCTAGGCAGTTTTGAAGCACTAATAGGGAAGCTGTAGCTTGGTTCTGATATATGGATTTTAGTAGTCTGCTTACATGTATTGGTGTGTCGATATAATGGTTTTAAACAGCATCAACATCTATTCCAGTTTTTATCCCTTTTCTCCATATTTGGGTGTATAAATTTTGCTACTATGTTATAGGTTCTGTACAAAAGCAGATGTGATAATCGACTTAATGAAATTATTGAGCGGGCATCTGCTGACAAGCGTGAGGTACCTTAATCTTTGGGTCCGATCTTACAATATTGCATAGCATAGTTACATGGAGTCTAAAAGGCGAGTTTTCAGGCTGAGCTTCTGGGAAAGAAATATGAAGAAAAATATAAGCAGGTTGCGGAGATAGCGTCAAAGTTGACAATAGAAGAGGCCAAATTCCGAGAATATCAGGTATTGCAATTGTGTCCTTCACGATTCTTTTATGGTTTATAAGAATTTTTTTATTGCTGTTAAACTCAGAGAATTGTTGGATCCCTGACACACGAAACTGTGAACAAAGCATTTACTTTCTTGGTAAATCTATTGATAAGATGTATTAAAAGTTGACTGCATCAGATATCATGGTGAAAGTACTTGCTCTATACAATTTTGTGAGCCTTTGAATTGCATAATCACTAATCTTGAGTTATAAATTGTTAGGCTGTTCTCTGTGACTAACCTGCGTCCATTACATGCCATAAACAATATAACTTTGCCAGGAGCGGAAAATGGAGTTGCAACAAGCAATTACTAACATGGAACAAGGTGGAAGTTCTGATGGTATTCTTCAGGTAGGCTTTCATCCATAACATTTTGTCACTAATGCGATCTTCTTAGAAAATACTCCGAATTAACGTCTACTGATGAGTTCTTTTGTATCTAGGTACGTGCTGATAGAATACAGTCAGATTTTGAGGAGCTATTGAAGGCTTTGTCTGAACGCTGTAAGAAACATGGTTTAGAAATTAAGTCGGAAGCATTAATTGAGCTCCCGAAAGGTACCTCTTGGAATTATTCTTGGTGCTTCTCTATTGTCATGACCATTTTTTTGGTGCTTTCTTTTTCCCGAAGAGTAGTATTTATCAGTCGGGTGTCATACTGTTACCAGAGAACGAGCAGATTAAGAGTCCGCATTAGATTCTCTTTGTTATCTGACTCTTATGCTATGGTTCTGTTAAAGGCTGGCAACCCGGAATTCAGGAAGGAGCTGCGGTCTGGGATGAAGAATGGGATAAATTTGAAGATGAAGGTAACTGGAAAAATACCTTCTTTCCAGAGTTTACCTTAAGCCCTCTCTTCTCCCTCTATGGACAATTGTCCGACAATCATCTTTTAAATAGCCATGTTTAGTGGCTGAACATTGTTCTGTCAATTACTTGAGTCTAACCAAATGATTATTAGAATATTGTACTTGTATCATTTTCATTTCCAAAGGAGCTGAATGCTCATTTTTCTTTGCTTCTACATTATGGTGGAATAAAGGAAATTGATTCACTGAACCGGGTATACTTCTTTTATGGTAGAGTACCCGTCATTGGGTGCAAATGTACAATTGACACAATTTTCATTATTAGTTGTCCAAAAACAGCCTCCGTCTGGTTTTAAGGTTATACATCCAGCCCCTTTTACCCTCCTATTTCTGGGAGCGTCGCGAGAGTAATATTATAATGTTGTTGTATGGTTTCATGGTATCTGATTGGCTATTTCCAGGGTTACAATTTGACAAGGAAGTTTCTTCGAGCACTCCAAATGCCAAAACTTCTCCAAATTCTACATTATTCGACAACGGAACATATCCTCATGATGATTTATTTGACCCTGATTCACCATCTACCAAGTCAGAGAAGCAATCGAGTAGAGGTGAGCATGCTCTTGACAGTGAATCAGGATACGCGCACAGTGAAGATGATTCAGCAAGAAGCCCTCGAGGGAGCCCGTCACATCGAACTACATCAGAAAGCCCGTCGCAAGATTTTTCAGATGTATTTGCAAGGAGCTCTGAAGCAGACACTGATCTCCACCGGTATGGTTTTCTCTTTTTGCCACTTCTCTATCACAGTATCACTTGAATCTTAACGTGGGGCTTCCTTTTTCTCTCACAGAAGTTTTGATGATCAAGGGTGGGGTAACTTTGATGGCACTGATGATGTGGATTCCGTCTGGGGATTCAACTCCAAGGTAAGCCAACTCAGCTATCATCTACCTAATGTTACCCAGATGTGGTTGCAGATGTTGGGAGTGGGAATGTGTAGGAGTGAAACGCAATGTCAAAAGCTCATGTCTTTGGTGAAAATGAAGGATTGAAGTGTTGGGTCATGCCATTTTGGCAGGAACATCGCTTCAACACTGGCTAATACAGCCCGAATAACATTAGTCAGCAACTCATAGCTATGAAGCTGAAACATGTTTCCAGCTCCCAAAATTCCGCTTGTCAATCTTAATACGTTGTGTCTGGATGTGTTGTTCATTCAAGTCGAGTCATTACAGATTCCGGTCCTTTTCTGGGTATTGGTCAGGTGTTGATAGTCATTTTGGGTCAGTTCATGTTCAGGTTGGGTCAATCAGGCCATTTTTGAGTTGTGCCTCGTATAGTATGTTTCTTGCTTCAATCATTCATCTCAGGTTTGGTAATTTTGGTCACGTCTGTTTTGTGAGGTCTAACTGTTTCCTGATTGACTGTTGCAGGACCAGCAAGTAGACCGACTATTTGATTCAAGTGGATTCGGTTCGAGTCCTAGAAATGATTCTCCTCAAGGGGAGAGCTCATACAATAAAAAGAGCCCCTTCAATTTCGCTGATTCTGTCTCAGCAACGCCATCATTCTCAAAGTCGGGTAACTCTCCAAGATACAGTGAAGCAGGAGATGGGTTCTTTGATAATAATTATTCGAGGTTTGATTCTTTCAACATGAATGAAAGCGCCCGATTTTCACCACCACGTGAGACCCTTACGAGGTTTGATTCAATTAGCAGCAGCAGAAGTGGGTTCGGTGGTGGTCACAATCGAGGATTCTCTTCATTTGATGATTCTGACCCCTTTGGCTCCACCGGACCTTTCAAGGTATCCTCGGAAACACCCAAGAAAAGTTCAGATAATTGGAGTTCATTTTAGCTCCACGCGTTTACGTCCCTCTGTCTCAGCGATGTAGTAGCCTGTGTGTTTATGTGGGAGTGTACAGTTAAAGAGCTTTTATTTTTCTTGTGGTACAAAATGTTGTGATTTTTTCCTCGGTAATATTTTTTTTTGGCAAGTTTGCTCGGTAATATTGTCTTGTCAGCATTCCATTGTATTAGAGATGATTAGATGACATGCATACGAAACTTGGGGTTGGATTGGGTAGATTCTGTGGTTTATGTATGATACTCGCAATACAAACATGAAGATTTTTACAATGCAAATGAGTATTCTGTTGCTTGATATGTAACTCCTTCTGTTCAAATTCAAATGGTATATTTGTTTTTTCCTACTTGCCGAGACACGTTTTACATCGTCAATATATTTCGTTTTACTTTCACAAAAATAAAATAAAAAATCGATATTTGTAGTTATTTACTCATAAAAATGAATCAAACGAGATCTTACGTGACTATTTTTTCTTTTATAGATTGTCGAGAATATTCACGATTTTCTTGAGTTGTAAATAGTGTTCAAAAGAAAAGCGTACTCTTTGAATTTGAACGGAGGAAGTATTAGAGTTTGTTAATTACTCCCTTCGTCTCTGTCAATGGTGTACACTTTTATTTAATTAATTGAATTTTCTCAATAGTTTACGTTTCTATCTTTGGTATGTTTATACTCTCTACTTTATCTTTTAATCCCTATTTTAAGTCTTGGAGGGCTCTTAAATTAGCACTGTAAAATGTAACACTGCATATATACTCTGTATACAATCCATGTTGCGTTATATTTTAACATGATTACGATTTATCTTTATTTTATTTGTATTCTTAGAGAAATCAAATATTGTCGAAATTATGTACGAGTATGTCTTCCATCGTGACAAGCAAAGATTTTGATAGCAATCCATGCAAATTAAATATTGCATAAGTTAGTAGTAATATTAAAAGATTCGGTGTCTCTATATACATATATGCATGCCTTAGGATTCGCCTGGGAGGGGATAATAATTTTGGAGATAATAGAGGAAAAATGAACTAGAATCTTGATTCTTGATTGTTGGGGCATGCATATTATAAAACATAGATTAAGTTTGTATAGATTTAGCGTGGATTGATTAGGTGGAATGGAGTGTATCTAAATTCCAAAAGAAATACTCCGTACTCCGTAGTTAGCTAAACTAGCCAACTAGGGATGCATGACGCTATGAAAGTGACTCATTATCTAAAAACAAATTCTGGTTTAAGACGTAATCTATATTTGACCGGCCCGTTTTAATATTGATCCGTCGTAAGTAAGACCAAATGCCATCTAATTAAATGGTTCATTATATATCCATATATACATTTGCGTGCATTGGTTCTACGGTCTATCGATCTGTTAGACTGTTACCATATACTGAGGGAGGGGGAGGATAATCCCACTCCCAATCCCAATCCCAACCATCCAACTGTTATATCACCATCATCAAACTAGTCAATCTTTTTAACATTATCATCTTGCTTAAAACCTACTCACTACATTAATCTCCTAATTATATAGTATTAATTACGTACCTAATTGTATATTAATTGAGCTATCCATCTAACTAAGTATCTAATCAGACCAGGCCAGGCCACCTAAAATGAAATCCACCGGCGACTCAAAATGACGGTACCATATATAACCGAATGAGGTATTATCCCTCCGTTAGTTATGAATACTACTGTCTGGTGTCCATCGCGTGTTGCTTGGATGCATGATGTTTGTAAAAGTCATTGATCATGATCCAATTCCAAGCCAAGTCATGGCTTAGTAAGGGCTGACGGGGCATTACACACTAGCCACTAGCCACTAATAGCGACTACCTAATCACTCCATCAATTAAACATTACGTCATAATAATAATAATAATAATAATAATAATAATAATAATAATAATAATAATAATAATAGTGTTTTTGGTGCGAATAATAATAATAATAGTGTTAGTGTCTTGTTAGATGCGACTAATACAATTATACAAACTAGAGGGAGATTCGGTGAATCCACAATAACCAACATAGAGTACATGCTGTTGCACGTAACGTTTTTGTCCCCAAACATGCATGCTATGCTTCCATCACGCTAAACAACAAAACTTTATATACCCACTAATAATCCGTCCAATTTTTTGGAATTGCAACATACGGAGTATTTATTTTACGATTGTTTCACTAAAATTGTTACATTTATATAATAGGTACATAATACTCCCTTCGTTCAAGTCCAACCTTTCCTTTTGCTTTTTCACGTTTGCCAACGCGCATTTTGCATCGTTAATATCTTTCGTAACATATTAGTAAAAATTATGGAAATTAGATATTAATAATGTACTTTTAAACACGAATCAAACAAGATCCCACATGAATATATTTTCTCTAATAGATTGTCGTGAATATCGAAAATTCTCCTTGATTGTGAATAGTGTCGAAAAGAGAAACTTGAATTTGAATGGGGAGTATATTTTTAGTAAGAGATGTTTTTACTTTATTAGTGAGATTAACCATCCATACTCACAACTTTATTCAATGTGCAAAAAATAAATATTGTAATTCCAAAGAACCAGAAGAAGTATCTTACTAACCAAACGAGTATATCCATTACAAGTTTATAACGGGTCAAATATATAACCATATACTAAGTGGGAAAAGACAACTCATGGCCATCCACCAAGCATCATGCTTTTTTTGTTTTATCACTTCTATTTGACATGTCATAAGTTTATGATGGATATGAGTGTGACGAATAAAAAGTTGTGCTTATTAAATGCTCACTCCCTTGTTTTCAATGCTTCAAATGTATGTTTTCACGTTGATTTTGCAAAACCTTTTGATATAATATTTCGTGCTCGATCAATCCCCCTTCTTGTGCAATTTTGTTTTCATTAGTTTTTTTTTCTGAACTTCGATTGTAATACTTTTTTATCTTTAGACGGAGATTCGGGACATACAGTGGTATGAGTCTAGCATCGAGTTTTCGCAACTATTGTTAGTTAGTTAGTCGTGGGGTTTGGGTATAAAGAGTTTTGTACTGTACTCCCTATTATATTGTATATATACCTATTCCATTTAGTCATTCCATTCATTTGAATACGTATAATTGTTTGCTAAGATATCAAAGTGGATGATTAATTCATTCGATACTCCAAACTATTACAAAAGTGGTAAAACTTATTCCTACAGAGTATTTATCAATGATATTCCACGATAAAAACAATTGACTTGATCCCATAAAAGCATTTTATAAAAGTTCATTGATATCCTTTTTTTCATGAGTAAGTCTTCCTTTAAGACGGATTAAGACGGGTTATCCGTCTTAAGTTTATAACGGTTTAAATAATACCCTCACTTGCATAGATAAGACACTATCTTTCCTCTCTCCTAATAAACCTTTTGTTTTGTCTTTTTCCCAACAACTACTTACCCGTCATATGCGACGGATATTCCCTTCATAAATAAGAATTTGACTATTTTTATAAAGCAACACAAATCAACTTTACTCCACGTCAATTTTGCATTCAAGTGTGTAAAATTTGATACTAGTACAAAGCTAATGGAAATACTATCAAATACGGAGTAATAAATCTCCTCCTAATTATACTGTGAAACCTCTTTTATAGGAATTGGTTACAAAATTTGTAAGGTCTCAAAGTGAAATTATTGTGAGACCCTCAAACTGAAGAATTTGCGATGAATAACAAATAACTAAAATTGAGCCAATTGGATGCAATGTTTCTGTTAAAATTGTTATCATGAATTTTTATTTTTAGTGAAAATATCCGTCATAAACTTGTAACGAGTTAAATATGTATGATACTTCACACACATCACTACTTCCTAAGCACTCTGATTTTTGTTTATTCTACTTATGTGGGTGCATGATATCCAATAACAGGCAGACATTTGTGAATATGTAACTTATGTACCCATCATAGGGAAGATCATACCTAAAGAAATTCTATGCTCGTATATTACTTTGTACCATATAAAAGATGAGAATTTTTCCTATAAAATTGTCTTATACTTCCTCCGTTTCAATGCAATGAAAGATTCCACCCAAATAAGAGCACATTTTTTTAAGGATAATAATAAAATATTCAAAAGTAGAGAGAGTGTAAAGTAGGTGGGCCACCTAGGTAAGAGTGAAAGAGTTATACTAAAAAAGAAAGTGGAAGCTATCAAAGAAATTTACGAAAAAAGAAAAGTGGAAGCTTTCAATGAAACGGAGGGAGTATATAGTAAGCATAGGTCCAAAAGAGTGTCAGTCTAACCTAGAATGAAATTATCATATTAGAACTAAGGAGTTATTAAATGATTGTTGAGCTATTTTTTTTTTTAATGTACTCCCTCCGTCCCAATGAATTGTTTGTCTATTTCATATTGGGACGTCTCAATGAATTGTTTGTCTTTCTATTTTAGGAATGTTTTTTATATGCAATTTGATTGTCTCGTGCATGGAAGTGCGGAGTGCATGTTGAGCTGAGTGCAGATGAGAGATTGTGGTGTCTCGTGCATGTCTGATTGTCTCTCATCGCATTGTGAAAATGTCGCAACTCGCAAGCAACTAATGTAAACAGACGTAGTTCTGAGAGAGAGATAATAATGTTTGTTTAATTTGCATTGTTAAAATTGTCACTGATTGTCCCATCAAAAAATATTCCTTCTTTTATCTCGATTATTTATTGTCTTCCAATTAAAATATTCCTCACAAATAATACAAAAGGACAATAAATATCGAGAGACGGATGGAATAAATTATAAATGTGAATGTCAAAATGCATTGCATGCATGATAGAGGGAATATTAATAATACCTTGCCTTGTCAACAAAATCCATCACCGTACGTACTACTATAATAATGCAATTCCCCATTTACATGATACGATCGAGTACATTGAATTGAATTGAATGAATAATTCTTTCTATATCGATCCAGATTTTAGAACCAACTAATTAATTAATATTCTGTAATTGTGTATTTATGTAAAAAGAGAAAGATAAAAAAGAAATTTTTTTCAAAATAATGCTCTTAAATAAACTTATTATCGTTTCGGGTCGGATTGAAAACTAATTAACAAAATGGGGCTCTAGGAGGTTCGGAGTGAGGGTCGTGTGTAGGCGGAGCAATCCCGCCATTAGAAATGGCGGGTTTTTGAAATAATAAATTTCCGAAAAAAAAAAAAAAAAAAAACTTTTAAACCCCGCCATTGGGAATGGCGGGTTATTGAGCACTAACCCGCCACTCCCAATGGCGGGTCAAGGTGAATTATTTTTAAAAAATATCCAATGAGAAGATTCGAACCCAGGACCTCTAGATAGAGGTTAGACTCCTTACCACTAGACTACAATTGATGCCTTGATAGTTTACTACATTTATATCATCTTATCCTTGCTCATTTTAAAAAAACAATTCACCATGACCCGCCATTGGGAGTGGCGGGTTAGTGCTCAATAACCCGCCATTCCCAATGGCGGGTTTAAGAGTTTTTTTTTTTTTTTTTTTCGGAAATTTATTATTTCAAAAACCCGCCATTTCTAATGGCGGGATTGCTCCGCCTAAACACGACCCTCACCCCGAACCTTCTAGAGCCCCATTTTGTTAATTAGTTTTCAATCCGACCCGAAACGATAATAAGTTTATTTAAGAGCATTATTTTGAAAAAAATTTCGATAAAAAAGTGACTAAAACGAAGGAAATAAATCAACTAAATAAATTAATTTTACACTACATTATGTTACTCTAGTCCACATTGATCGACTACTCGAGTTATTAAAACTCATCATAGATAGACATAGTTTAATAAGCCTCTGATATTAAAATATTTTTACATGTCTAAACTGTATGTATACTCCATCAATACATATACCTTTTGAAATTTTGAAAAAAATGATATTTATATTCGTATGAGTATAAATTAAAATAGATATTGTTATTTTCAAACTTAAAATATAAGTTGAATTTGATGCTTATACGGGGTACATTAATGTTTGAAAAGTATAAGTAAATACACCTTATAATATGAATCACTCATACAACACTATCTATCTTATCCAAATATTTGTATATATACGAAAACAAATAATTACTATATATGTGAATAAAAATATTCAAACAATTTTGTGATGAATTGATGGATACGCATACATACGCCCACTAGTTAGCACTTAGCCGTAAGAAGAGGGAGATTGCATGAAAGTGAAAGTCTGATAATACTAAATCCAAACATGCAAGATACTCCGTATTCACTCACTATCTCATATGCATTTGCCAACTAGATAACACATCATTTATGAAACGAGACTTCTCTTTTTTATTTTTGTCTTTTTTTTATATATATATATATATTTATTATAAATTTAGTTTATAATCCATTTCATTTCATATATATAGCTCTTACAATTCTGAAACAATAATATATACTCTACAATTTTGGTTTCATTCTTATGTAAGACTAGGCTAATTAAAATGATGGAGCAATACATGATAGAACTCTTCACTAATTATATATGCCTCTTCAACTCCTCCGTCCTTTGAATTTTAAATTACTCAGAAATTAAACCATTCTTTTTCACAAGCTAAGTCTCAACATATGATCCAATTCCTATCCATTTTTCTTTTAAAATTTCATCTTTCTAAATTCATTATCACGGAGTATTATACATTTAGATAAAGAGTAAGAATATATACTTGCACATAATATAACCTTAATAACAAGTTTCAATAGTATCCTAAATACGATCGAGTTGAGATTTCAATCTATCATGATTTAATCTTATGAATCTTTCCCTAAATAATTTATTTGTAGACTAACACACGCTAGTAACCGTTACTGTGTTACATAGTATAATTTTAAAGTGGAGAAAGTTTTATCATATCATTCCCTATTGTCTATTTGTCTTTAAAGTTTAACTACTACCACCAATTCTAGTATTCCACCCGCAAAACTATCTATTTTAAAGTCTAGATCGTCATACAGTCATTCTGAATCTAACATTTATATTCTCTTCTCTCTTAGCTTCCTTATTCTTATTTCTATTCAATTCCACTATCGATTATGTTAACGTTATTGCACTAGCTCTTTAATTTGCATGCAATGTTTTCTTTTATATATGCATTTTGATCAACACTTATCATTTTCTATTGAACTTTTATATATCCACTTCAACTCTCCAATTTATTACTGTAATATTGAGTATGACATAAAATACAAAAAAATTGTTTAATGAGAAAGAAATAGCACGGATGTGAACGCGGCAGCTATCACACCCTTGTCCTCGGTCACTTGTTAGAGTAATCTCATTTGAGAACCAGTTTAACCTTAAAATTAAATAAATATACTATTACGGAGTAGTAACCATTGATCAACTCTTTTTTAACAAATTGAACGTATTTGTCTTTCATAATCTATATATGACTCTATTCTGGATAAAATCATTTTTAAACATTGATCAAACATTAAACAAAATTGACCTTTCGAGTATGAGATTGGCATCTCAATACAAATTAAATGAGACCAAATGGAACAAAATCAACCAATAAATCTCTTCTAATTTAGCAACTTCATAACAATGTTTCAATTATATTTCTTTTCTTATACTCGATATATATGGTCAATGATCAGATCAATGTTCTAACAATAGCGTTTTTATTACAAGAAATAAATCACTAACCTTATATAGTTATACTAGTACTCTGTATTTTTTGAGAGTTCGTTGTTCGCTCTTGTATACATGAAACCAGTATGTACCTCACTCTTTATTAACTTATGGGTTTATATACAGTGATGCAATATCTAGACATATAGAGGAGTATCGTATGATGTATTTCAATCCTTTGTTTTTATTTATCAATTTAGAAAATATCAACATTTTCTTTTTATTTGTTGTTTTCATGTTTTCTCTATAACAAACATGGGTTATTTTAACCTTACATATAATGTGTTAATATTAACCTTTTAAATTTATGAAAGAAATCAAATTCATTCCCAACTCATATTAAAAAAATAGTTATTCTCTTGTAAGACCGTCTTACGGTAACTTATCGTGAGACATACAAATAGAGAATAAAATAATATTAAAAGTAATAAATTTATCGTGAGACCGTCTCATACAAGAATTTGTGTTAAAAAAAATGAGAGATTGGAGCCCTATATATCATTTCAAAACTAACACCCTATTTATAAGAGAATAATTTATGATAATAACGTGGATATATAGATTGAACCCTTGCCCACACTGCGTGGTCTTGATCTTTCCTCTCTACCCTGTATATTACTCTAATAACTTATTTGATTCAAGTATTACTAAATTAGTCCTAAAACTATAAAATTGATTGATTACACTAATTACTATCCGTTTTTAACAAAATA
Source organism: Agrostemma githago (assembly GCA_958450325.1). NCBI lineage: Eukaryota > Viridiplantae > Streptophyta > Magnoliopsida > Caryophyllales > Caryophyllaceae > Agrostemma > Agrostemma githago. The sequence continues at coordinate 70,374,491 of OY288241.1, forward strand.
ATCTAATCATATTCGAAAAATATATTCTTAACATCAATTTAAATTTAGAAACCATATAAAAATGTAATATATTTTGATTTGCTCATACAAAACTTAATACTCCTATATAGTGGAGTAACACTCACAGAAAATTACATATCATCATGTAATATTATCTTATCCTTTGAATATTATCTTATCCTTTGAAGATTATACATGAATATTATCTTATCCATGAATGTCAATCTTTTATTAAAATATAACTCACATAATCCTCTTACTATTAAAAGAATAACTCTAGCACACATAGAAATCAACACAAAAATGTTTTTTCTCCAAAAGCCTTCATTTTCAATTATGCTAACAAATAGTTATGATAACTAGTCATAAATAAACAGAGACAAAGTATTTATAAAACTCTAGTTATACAAAGAAATTAAACTTTTTATGATAGATTATGATGGCTGAAAAAGATTTTTTGAAAAATGCAAATATTTATTTTTAAATATTATCCCTCCCATCAATTCAATCTTTTACCTAGCTTTTCACATCTTTTAAGAAATGTGGTAAAAATAAGGGTATCAAATGATGTTATGAATCCACCAAACTTTAAAGTAAGGAAAAATGAGTGATATTTTGTGTAAATAGATGAAAGATACGATGATTATAAGGTAAGTCTTTTGTAAAAAGGGAAATGTAAATAATTGATTTGATTGTCCATTTATAGCAAGGGCAAAGAATTGAATGGATGAGAGGGATATTTGAAGTTATTTTAGGGGCCGTTTGGTTGGAGGGTTTCAGGAAAGGGTAAGGGAAACAAACTTACCGATTCCCTTTATACATGTTTGTTTGGCCAAATGAATGAAACCCTTTCCCCATTTCACCTATTAACTAAACCTCATATCCCTCTAAGTTGAAAACCCCACCCCCCAAGGGTTTAGAATTCCCTTTCCCTCCCATTACCCCATTTCTGTATCTCCCTCTTGCCCTATAACGTTACTCTCATAATCGTTACGTCTCCAACCTTGCACCTCCCACCTCCGATCTCCCACCACCAACGTCCACATCTCACTGTGTGTACGGGGCACTAGACTTGTCTAACGACCCGACCCAGAAATCCGATCCGCCTGACCCATTTTTTTAGATTGTGAACCCATTTTTTCGACTTGTAACCCGTTTGACCCGAACCCAATATGACCCGTTAATTCAGGGTTGAAACCCGACTCACCTGGGTTGACCCGTTGGATCAACGAGAATTTATCAAAATTAATAAAATATTAATATCTAAATATTATATTTGTATTTATAATTAAAAATATTAACTTTTAATATTTTAAATTAAAAAGATGAAAAATATTCAACTTAATAATTTTTTTTAATCATTTAATAACAAAAAAAAATTAAAAATAATTTTAAAAAATGATTTTAATATTTTTTAATCATTTAAAAATAAAATAATTATTAAAATAATTTCAAAAAATGATTTTAATATTTTATAAATATAAACATTATAATTAAAGAGTATAATAATAATACTATTAAAAAAAGCTTAATATTAAATTTTATTTTAAATTTGTAATTGTCCTAATTAATTTTATTGTTATTCAATATTACAAGAATATATGTTGTTTTGAAAATGTTTTTAAAAAGAATAAGTATGTTAAAAAAAATTGATTCTTAATTGTAACCAAACGACCACAAAGGAACCAGGGGTGATTTCATTCATTTCCAAGACTGAACCAAACAACAAGTTAAATTGAGGGCAATCCCTTTCCTTTCCCCCTCTTTCCCTTTCCTAATCTCATTCCCTTTCCCCGCTGCGAACCAAACGCCCCCTTAATTCTCATACATTTTAAATATTTTTATATTGTGATACTCGTAAGTCCAAATATATTATCGATAATTTTTCGTTAAATAAATGTATTTTATCATAGACAAGAATCGAAGTCGAAAGTGACATAACAAAGATTATCGTTTTGTTTTGTTTTTTTCAACAAAACGCACAATTAATCACATTATAGGATTAAGAAATTCGAACGTGTGATCTATTATCCGAAATTACATCTTTGATAAAGATTATTGCAGAAGAGGAGAAAATGAGAAGTATGTAGTGTGAGGCCACTCCCTCCCTCGTCTCAAGTCTCAAGTCCCAAGGCTAAAAAAGTGGTCATTCACCTCATCGTCGTCATCTTCCCTCCATTTTGTAGTACTCAGTAGTTGACCCCACGACCATCATTCATTCAATCTTCCCACTTTTCCTCATAATACCTATATATTCGGATATCCCCCACCCTTTTTTCTCCATTTTCATAAGCTTTTCCCATATTTGTTCATCTCCCAAATTTCCCTTCCACTTTTATATAAATCTTCGTATTTTTCATACATAATTTCCCATTTAATTTACCATCTTCTTCTCTTTTTTTACTGCTCTTGCTCACCCCAGTTCACAGCAACTGGGGGAGCCGGGAGCTTTCTTTTTTTTATCTTCTAGGTCATTCATTCACACAATTGTTGAATGGTGGTTGGTCTCTTTTTGGGTTTCACCAAACAATTATAGTACTACTACTGCTACTACCCCTTTGCTTTGAATTCCCACATGAGGTGTGTTTTCATTACATTTTTGAAAATTGGGCAAGTGTTTAATTCTAGCTTTCAAGTACAGAATTGATCAAAGTTTTTAAGCATTTTTACTGTGGTAAAAAGTTTATGATTAACAAGTTTTGAACTTGGTTTGTTATTTTTCTCAGGAGAAGTCCTTGAATGGTAATTGTGAGGTGAAAATCAAGGTGTATAAACCTGCTGCTGCTGCTTCTCTCAACCCTTTTTTCTCTCTCTTTCAGCCCCACTTTTTTGCTTCTATAGAGGTAAATCTATTTACCTCTACTATGTACTCCTTCCGTTTCGTTCATTTGTTTGCTTTTGATTAAAATATTTCTCACAATGAATATAAAAAGCAAACAAATGAACGAGGAGACGGAGGGAGTATATGAATAATCTGGTCACTTTTCATTGTCACATGTAGTACCTTTTTGTTTGATAGAATAGTTGTTTTTGAGTTGGTGAATCAAAGTTCATCTTTTTTGGCAAAAAGGTTGAAACTTTAATAGTTTTGTGTCAGTGTTGCTCTAAAGTCATAATCTGCTGATGCTGATAGATCATTCTTATACTTGTCCTTTTTTAATGGATCTGCTGTGTTATATTTCTGTGTCTTTATGTAATTCCCAGCCAGAAAGGGTTGTTTGATGTTGTAGAATCTGAGACCATCCATGCTTTGTTTGCTGGATCTGTATTCATTCTATAATTTGTTTGTGTGTGTTTTTTTATTAAGGTTTGACTTGTTTTTGTTATTGTTTTAAGTTTCGTGACGTGTGTGTATCACTGATCAGGTAAAGGTTTGGTTGGATTTGGGGTGCATACATTTTCTGATAAGATGAAGGGTGCTGTGTATGTGGCTTTGGCTGCTACAATTGGTAATTTCCTGCAGGGTTGGGACAATGCTACGATTGCTGGTAACCTCCTCTTTTTGTTTCTAAAATTTCATTGTCGATCACAGCATTAAACATCTACATTCGAAGTTTTAATCCATGGTTTTTGTACGTTCCTTGACTTATTGAACCTTTTAAATAGATGTTGCTTGGTTTTCTTACATGGTTATTATTACGCAGGGTCGATTCTGTACATCAAGAAAGAACTAGACCTGTCAACTTCAGCCGAGGGACTTGTGGTGGCAATGTCACTCATCGGAGCAACAGCTATTACATTTTGTTCAGGAGCGGTAGCAGATATCGTTGGACGTCGTCCTCTGCTCATACTCTCATCAGCACTCTACTTCGTGAGCAGTTTGGTGATGCTGTGGTCACCCAATGTATATATTTTGCTTTTGGCGAGATTGTTGGATGGATTTGCAATCGGGTTGGCTGTAACCCTCGTGCCTGTCTATATCTCTGAGACGGCCCCACCAGAGATCAGGGGATTGTTGAACACACTCCCTCAGTTTACGGGCTCTGGGGGGATGTTCCTGTCCTACTGTGTGCTCTTCGGAATGTCATTGCTGCCATCGCCAAGCTGGAGGTTAATGCTCGGTATTTTGGCCATCCCTTCTGTGTTTTACCTTATATTTGCCTTCTTCTACTTGCCTGAATCACCAAGGTGGCTCGTAAGTAAAGGGAGGATGACAGAGGCGAAGAAAGTTCTTCAGAGACTACGTGGCACTGAAGATGTCTCAGGTTTATTTTTCTTTCAATTTTCGATCTCTGCTACTTACCTGCCCTGTAATGATTCAGCGTATCTTAATATACAAACGGAATTGATGAAACTTGGAGCAGTTATTACATATCTAATATCTCCTGATTTGCATGATTTTACCGATTTTGTTATCATGTTGGTATAGGAGATCTGTCATCTCATGCATGCTTTTGCTTTCAAAATCTAAGTTGGTGACCGTGTCGTGAAAACATAGTTGGTCAATGAATCTTTCCTAATTTTATTGCATCCGTTTTCAATTTGCTGGACTGTTTCTTCAGAAATCAAGTGCCTTGTTTTTAATATATCCGTTGTGTCCATCAATCAAGGATCCAAGTTATTAGATGTAGCAATATATGCTGAATTGTTCATACATCAAAAACATCTTTAATGAGTTGGATTAGTATTGAGATGACAACATATGTTACTCCACTTAAATCACCAACCAAAAAAAAATTGACCTCTAACTTGAATGTTGGTTGAGGTTAACTATTACGGAGTATATTTATATTCCATTACGCCCCCTCACTCGAATGTCTATTGGGGTTGAAGAGTGGTTAGTGCACAAGTCCTTTACCCTGTGCTGAAATTCCACTTGTGGGATTTTTTGGGACTGCTAGGATTCGAACATGTGACTTTTGGTCACGCTAACTCTGATATAATGCTAAACAAACCATCTTTACCAAAACCGTAAGGTTTTCCCAACTGTTATATTTATATCCTATTAGTTAAATTGCAAAAGGTCAGCACAACATGTGAAAAAGATTTTGAGAGCTGATAGTCATAAGTATTGATGTTATTTTAATGAGGTGCATTATATTGTCTAGACCTTGCAGAGGCGCATCTGTTAAAGCCATACCAAATCTTTCATGCTTAGTTGCATCACCAAAGCACTTGTGTCTATTTGGACATGCACTGACTTTGCTTACGAGTGCATATCATTAAACAAATTAAATGGCTCCACTTTCAAACATAAACAATGAAACGAACCCAAAACATGAAGTTGCAAGATATGTACACGAACATGAAAACAATAATTAAAATACACCCAATAGCATTCACTTTTCTAATAAAATAATTACTCGTTCGCAATTATTTGAGTGTGATGGGTTATGTGCTAACAAGCATATGCTATGTTCTCAGGTGAACTAGCTCTGCTCTTTGAAGGCCTTGGTGTTGGGGGTGAAACCTCGATAGAAGAGTATATCGTGGAAGCAGCAGCAGAAGATGAGGAGGTGGGTGCTGATAATGAGAAAATCAAGTTCTTTGGATCAACCGAAAAACTTTCCTGGATTGCAAAGCCTGCCACTGGGCAAAGCACTCTTGGCCTTACGACCCGGCATGGAAGCATGGTGGCGCCTGATTCTATCGTGACTCTCTTTGGAAGTGTCCATGAAAAGGTTCCTGAGCAGCAAGGAAGCATGATAAATGCATTCTTTCCGACTTTTGGCAGCATGTTGAGCACAACGGATGCTCATGCTCATAGGGATGATTCGGATGAAGAAAACCAGGCGGATGAGTACCCAGCGGATCCGGAAGAGGTAGATGAGGATGGCGATTTGCACGCTCCTTTGATTTCACATCGTGGAAGCATCATCCATGCTGGCGGCGTTGGTGAAACAGTGAGTAGCACTGATATTGGTGGCGGATGGCACTTGGCTTATACCTTAGAAGAGAAAGAAGATGAAGATGGAAAGAAAACGACAGAATATAGAAGAATGTATCTTCATCCCGAAGGAGGGGCAGCATCCGTCCGTGGTTCTCTTCTTTCACTTTCTGGTGCTGATGGAAATAATTTCCCGGTTTCTGCTCTTAGGAGTAGCCCTGCTCTCTATCCAAAGGAGCTTCTGGATCAAAATACGGTTGGGCCTGCTATTATCCATCCATCAGAAAAGACTACCCAATCGACATGGAAGGCCCTTCTCGAACCTGGCGTCAAGCGAGCTTTGATTGTTGGAGTTGGAATTCAGTTACTTCAGCAGGTTAGAATGATGATATCTCATGTCTTTTTCATGATTCATTAGTAGTATAAGCTACAATGTAGATATCATTATATGAGTAGTCGAATAGGGTATGTCTTTACTCTTACGCAGTTACGCATGCATTTTCCTTTCTGCAGTTTGCTGGTATAAATGGTGTACTGTATTATACCCCCCAAATTCTGGAGGAGGCAGGAGTGGAAGTTCTTCTTTCAGATTTAGGGATCAGTTCTACGTCCGCCTCTTTCCTTATCAGTGCATTGACGACTTTCTTGATGCTTCCTTGTATTGCTGTTGCTATGAGGCTCATGGATCTCTCTGGTAGAAGGTACTATTTGTTCTACTCACCTTAGACCATATCATCATCTTTCTTTCAAAACTAGTTATTCCAACTTCCTGTTCACTCATGTCACATATTAGAGACCGTCTCATATGCGTTGCCCTCCTGATCTCTTTACTACGTAAAAGATAACCCATTACTTGGAGTTGTTGCATTGCTCTTGTTATCGTAGTTCTAGTCTTTTACTCAAATATGCCGCCATTGCAGGTCACTGTTGCTTGCAACCATTCCCGTGCTGGTCGCTTCACTGGTTATCTTAGTGATCAGCTCAACCGTTAGCATGAGCTCAGTACTTCATGCCGTTATTTCAACAGTCTGTGTAATCGTCTACTTCTGCACCTTTGTCATGGGCTACGGCCCCATCCCCAACATCTTATGTTCCGAGATTTTCCCCACTCGGGTCCGTGGTATATGTATCGCGATATGTGCCTTGGTTTTCTGGATCTGCGACATAATCGTGACCTACTCGTTGCCTGTGATGCTCACTTCCATTGGTCTGGCGGGTATTTTTGCAATATATGCGGCGGTTTGTGTCATCTCCTTCTTTTTCGTGTACTTCAAGGTGCCGGAAACGAAGGGTATGCCGCTGGAAGTCATCACCGAATTCTTTGCTTTTGGTTCGAGACAGACTGAAGCTGCCAAGGCAGAGTAAGGAAAGCTGTCGTTTTGTTCAACGTAACCAACCCACCACCTAAAAACAAGTTTGAGTTCTTGTTTGGAGAGTTTGATTTGTTCTGAATATACTTTGCCGAGAATAGTTTCCATTTAATCAATTTTTATTTGATATTATTATATGAAAAGAGGAGCCTCCTCATGTCACATATGTTTAATACTATACATTTGAGTTATATAAGCAAAAATAAGTTAACTTTTATATTATAAAAAAAATGATTTCTGTATTTATCTCTCGTTCTTGTTTTACATGGAAAGTAAGATATTACTCCAAGAGCTGTAAAAATACAAATGAAGAGGTACGGCCGAACTCAACTGGCCTGAAAATAACAAGACCTCCAAGAGCTGTAAAAATAACACAGTTGGAGTCAAAGCTTCTAGTTTGTACTCCTTAGAATATAAATGAAAGGCTCATTTAAAGCCCATGAAAATACAATTGAAATTCAAAACTACCATCGATTGATAGTTTTTTTTTGGTCGAGAGGGAGTCACAAATCACAAGCCTGAATATGTTGCTAACCAAATACTTGCAGGATATAACTTCATTGGCTAAACTAGTTGACATCACAAACCTCGCCTAAATATTTTCTCTTACGGTTATGAAGAAGTACCGTATTTCCATGTGCTTAGTAGGACGAGGCACACCGCGTTTGGTAGTGGTAGGAGAGACAGGCGAGCTCAGCCTGGGCCTGGTTCTCGCAAAGAAGAATCGGCTTTACAACAATCACTAGTAGAAACAATTCCCTGAGGGATCCTGGAGTGTAGATTTAGAGAAGCAAGATTTAATACAATCCCTGAGGCAAAAGAAAAGGATATACATCATCCCTTGTTCTTGCGAGTTGAGCATAGAAGGGGGTACTGTTTTACCCACCCAAATTTGATCTGTACAAATTTCTATGGGAAACAAGTTTAGAAAGAAACATTTCAACAATGAATGAAGTAATTGCTCTATGAATTTGGAGATATTTAATTTCGGAACCAAATCAGTGCAAAAACGTGAATAATAACCTTCAAATTCAATCGTTTCAGATGATTTTTCGAAAAATGTGAGATATTTTGCTGATCATCTAAATAGGACCCGTATAATATAAAATGACCGATGGTTATTGTTTGGGATGCAAACAATCGATACGAGCCAGCTAGATCGCCGATAGGCTCTTCATTATTGCTTCCTTTTGATGTCTGGTCGGCTCTTGTCACTGCACAAGTGACAAACAAGGACCTCAGAGGGTGTCCTAGGTTGCCTTTCCGACGCTCAATTTAGCGATGGGTTTTACGGTAAATGTCTCGGTTTTAGTCAAGATCTTATCTCTCTTTCTAATGAGATAAGTTAGTGCTTATTTGTTCACCTTTGATTGTAGAGAATAGTGCCCTATTTATAGGGAGAGAACAAGGAAGGGGTCTCTCCTTATAAATAGGGCCTTACTGGGCCTGGGTCGTCACTCGGGCAGCCAACAAGGCTTGGAGGGCATCGGCCGTCGGACTGGAACTGTCTTTGCTATGATCCTGCGTAGGTCGGCGTCCACCTAGGGGTCGGGCGGACGTTGGTCGCCCTACCCTGGCCGACCTCTTTGTGTAACCCCCATCAATTGCCCCATTGTCAGGCTATGGCTTCTGCCCCTATTGACGACGAGGCTGACGATAGACGCGTTTGGAGAAGATTCTTACTTTTTCGAGCATCTCTGCGCGTAGGCATGACGCCTATCCCATCTAATCCTTCTTTCATTGGGAAGGGGCATGTAATGATTACCCTAAGGAAGTAAGGTTGGGTTTGCATGTCATGAATACTCCATAGGATAGGTAGTTGAGGTAGCCTTAAATGCTCCTTTTGCCTATAAAAGCCTTGGATTTTTTTTGCCATTTTTAGCATTCTTCTATCCCCAAGTCTTTTCTTCTTTTCAAAATCAAAGCAAAGAAAAAATATGTCTTCTCCCAACCGTGTTCTCGGCGCGCCTTCTGCCCCCCGCCTAGGGCCGTCCGGGTCAGACGTCGCAACCTCTTTGTTAGGTCCTTGTCCTCCCGGAGGGGGGTCAGTCTGGCAAGGCGTCGTTCTACTAACCCTCTGGCTGCTCGAACATCACGTCACCCCGACGTCTCTCGCCGTCGTTCCTCCTCCATGAAGGGCGAGGCGTGCTCCCTGATCTCAGTCGTTCATGACCTTGGCCTGTGCAGCTCTGAAGAGGAGGATGATTACTACAACTCTCCCTCACGTGGAACCTCCTCCCCACCTTACTCTTCTAGCCCACCGTCGTCTGTCCGTTGGGTTGGGCATCCAGCACCCTTCTCTCCTCCCCTTCTCCCTAAGAAGGGTTCAGACGAGGAGGTTCTGTGGGAGGAATTTGAGTATGTCTATTGGGTGGCATACGGGCGTCGTCTTCCCAAGGATTGAGCGTTCAGGTTGGCCGGGCTTCATTTTGTCGATGAAGTCGATCGAGGGGTGTTGTTATGGTTGGTTGTGGCTTCCTTTTATTTTCCTTTTTTAGAACTGTTGTGGGCGTTTGCCCTTGTTTTGGGGATGTTGTTAAAGTGTTGATGGTTGTTAAAAAAATTCTAAAATAATTATGTTTCTACTATATACTCTGTATATCAAAGATTTTGCCATAATCTGACGTTACTCGAACGATATATATACTTGAATGTATTTTAAATATGTTTATTTGAAACCGTACGTACCTTTTGTTAAACAGAGACATTTCTACAATAAATGAAGTAGTTACTGTACGAATTTGGAGACATTTAATTTTGGGACCAAATTATCCCGTAAAACGTTGATATTAACCTTCAAATTCGCCTATTTCAGGTTACTTCTCAAAAAATGTGAGATATTTTGTTGACCTTCTAAATAGAACTCGTATAACATAAAATGACTGACGTTTGTTAACAAAACTATACAAAGAGTTCAGTTTCGGTTATATATATCGAAGATTTCACCATAATCCGACGTTATTCAGAAGATAGTCGAATAACTTTTAAATATACTTATTTGAAATCGTACGTACCTTGTTTTACAACAAGACATTTCTTCAATGAATAAGTAGTTGTGGGAATTTGGAGAGCAAATCGGCCCGAAAAACGTGGATAACCTTCGAATTCGCACGTTTCGAGTAATTTTTCGAAAAATTTGAGATATTTTTATGGCTATCAAAATATGAACCTTATAACATAAAGTGACTGCTGGTTGTTAAAGAAACCCTAAAACAGTTATGTTTCTACTATATATGTCAAAGATTTTGTCATAATGATATGGCTAAAGTCGTATTACCAAATCAAGTTATCCTAATACTACTAATTAACAAGAAGCTAGTGGTAAGTAGGGAATCGTATCCGCAGGGAGAGGGTCAAACTGTTAGAAACTATGGCGATTCTTAATTGCTCAAACGGTTGGTTTGATTGGTTAACTAAGACTAGAAATACGTAATCAAAATATGAATTAAATTTGGCTAGAAAGGCTCCTTTCGAGCTAATTCTGTCCTAGTTTGCAGATGTTTGTGGAGTTTTCATAACTCCTTTATTTGTATGTACGCTTCCGAGCTTTTATAATATTTACACTTTACTAAAAAAAATGAATTAATCAATTAAAGGAAAATCTAGGGCTATGGGTTCACAATGAGTAGACAAACATGCTAGTTGGCTACAATACGTCCTCTCGGATCGAAATCAACCTAGGAAGACCCTAACGGGATCTCGCTACTTATTAGGCTTCCTACCGAATCACATGCAGGTCTAATATCAACTCGGCTCTCGCACATGAATTGAAATTTTCCTAATTCGATTAACAAGTTGTGGCCTTTAACAAATTAATCGTCATTTAGAGCATGTAAACAACTAAACAAGGCACTAGCATATATATGAATTCATCAAAAATTCAACAAGAACTTAAATTCTACCCATCGATCCCCCTTGACTCTAGTAACGGAAGTAGCTACTCATAATTAAATTAACACAAAATAAACAATTGATAATGAAATGCATAATGATCGATATGGAAAAAGGAAAGTTAATGAAATCAATACTAGAATGAAAATAAACGATTCAGAACATAAAAGATGATTACGTAATTGAAACTAATTGAAATTATTACCAATTGAAATTGTAGCAAAAATAAGAGTAAATCTTCAAGATAGAGAATGAAAAAGTATTTAACTTCTAATACTATGCTTAGGGTTATTCTTAGTAATGAGTAAGGTACGTTCAAACTGAATTACAAAAGCAATCCTATATAGCCAAAGAAAGACGAAGCTGAAAAGATACTACAGCTAGTCGCCCCTAATAGAGATGGAGGCCGTCCCGATTCGGGATTAAAGTCGTCCTATGGGACGAAGGTCGTCCCTAATAGGGACAGCTGGAACTTCCAATTTTGCACTATTTCTTCAATTTTACCGTGAATAAGACAATAGGGATGACATCCATCCCTAGGGACGGACCTAGGGACCAACAAAAGACTCCTCTAGTCTTCTAAACTTTATGGTATGCTTCCAACTCGACTCGAGATCACTCCATGACATCCACGCAACCTCGATATCAACACCTAGCTTGTGGATAAATAATCACCGACCTCTGTGTAAGCTATGATGAAAGGAAAAAGACGTCCATATCGCCTATTTTTCCTACAAAACCAACAAAACACACTAGAGGAGAAGATTAGTTCCCAAAACCGCTCCTAAGAGCGCATTCAACACGATAAATACATGGAAAAAATAGGATAAAAGTGTATAAAATATTAACACATCAAAATCCCCCAAACCGGACTCTTGCTTGTCCTCAAGCAAGCATCATCAAACATGACAAAACAAGAGCGATGAGCAAAACCAAGTATCCCATAAATGACAAATCTCATTGACAAGCTCTAGCAAGTTCACAATTCAATCTCAATTCAAACACTGGATGCAAGATAAGCACATAAGGTTTAGAATTACATGGCAAAAAGAATATGAGGGAGACAAGTACTAAGACATTTCAACTCTCGCATGATCCTTATTGACATCAGACTCCTCACGGGTTCACTCTTCACTCATTTTGTGAACGGGTAGTATATTGTGAGAACACTCACCTACTACGACTCATGAGAATGCACCGCAACGTAGGATGGTAAATATTCTCAATTCCATTGACAATTTATCACAATTTGCACAAAAGAAGCTAACAAAAGGACAAAAGAAGGCTCAGGTGAAGGGTAGAAGGTGGACAAACGTTACGGACATGTGGAGCTAAAGGTTAAACTAACAACAATCCAAATGCGTTAAGAATGCTCAAACCACGACAAACACCACTTAGTCATCAATACAAAACGACATATGTATCGAATTATAACTTCAACCAACATCACTTCCCAATTCAATAACAATTATAAACAACTTGGAAGTAACATTATCTTTTCTTTCACTTCTTTCTTCTTGTTTAATTTTTTTTCCTTTTTTTTTTCAAACTTCCTTTTCAACATTTTCCTTTTTGTTTCAACTTCATTTTTCATTTTTCCACAAAAGAAACCTCGGGAATCAACAATCCCGGAAAAACAATTCTCACATTATTATCAACATTCACCACAATAACCTTAATGAGCACCCAAAACGCATCCGACAATTACTAGCTTAACAAGGTAGACATGATATTTGTAGCTAAATATTGTGGGATATGAAAAAATAAGCATGTGGGCTCAAAAGACTAAGAAATATTATGTGAGAAAACAACAATATGGCTTCAAGTGCAAATTGATCAAAACATCACGGAAAATGGAACAAAAATCATTCAAGTGCGTAATTATGCAACGCATACTACGAGGAGACCTACTTACACCTAAAGAAGATCGATTAAACATGAAACAATCCAGCCAAAGACTATAAAACTCGCATTTTTTAGCTTTACCAACGTCAAGGATCAAGTATACTTTGTCTTAGTCTCATCATCACATACAAAAATGCCAAAACATCACCAAAATGTACAAATCATGAAAACCAAGGTTAAAAAGATATATGAACGAAAAACCACAAAGCTATGCAAGGGGATAGGCCCAACGAGATAACAACATACCCATGGACAACAAACGACTTTTTTTTTTAGAAACAATTTTTCCAATTTTTTTTTTCCAATTTTTTTCGAGATTTTCCAAGATTTTTCAAAACAAATTAAACAAAAACAACTATATAAATCATTCCCTCCCCCAAGCTAGAAAAACACATTGTCCTCAATGTGGCAAAACACAACAAATCGGCTTCCGGTGTAGAAGGCCACAAATCAATCATAGCGTGCTAAAAAGAGAGGCGAGGATTGACCAATAAAAGAAAAACTAAGAAAACACATATACAACATTTGTAGAAATCTCCAAGCTAGCTTGAAAGCGGACACTGTTCCATTCGATTCATTCGAGCATCATTACGCCATGATTCTCGAGTACCTGAAAAGGACAAGGCTAATACAAAACTAAAATAACAAAAACCAAAAACCTATTGTCCGATCAATTAAAACAAAACCAAATTGTCTAAATCAAACCAAAACAAGTCCAAAAACGATAAAAGGAAAAGGTGGTCCAAAAATCCAACGAAAAAAAAAACAAAAAAAAAAGATAAAAATCTCAAAACTACTCTAAAGACACAGGTTGTCTCCCGCATTGTTTTATCATTTTGCATGACTTTTTTTTCTCCTAAATGGCACCATCTTCGTCTTTCTTTAAAAATCTCATCAATACCCGTAGTAGCAAATCATATTCCTGCGCATGACAAATATGAAAGTTATCATAAGTCATTGACAAGATGTAACTTGTATAAATCAAGAGGAATAGATGCAATATCTTATATTCTTATCAAACTCGGCACTAGTTCTAACACAAACACTCTACTCATCAGCAGAAGATGAAGTATAAAGCTTGTCATCATGACACACAATGTTAAAATCCAACGGAAAATTATTATCAAAATTTAAATTAGATGGATTAATAGATTTACCTTTCATCAAATTAAATGTAATGAGAAAAATAGGAAAGAGTTTACCAACATTGATGTCAAGCAGTTCACTGGTGCATAACAGTAGTAGGGAAGCCAAACACGGAGGCGGATCGGGAGTGCACAACGGTGGCACTAGACATGGAGGAGGATGGAGTAAAAGAGCTGAGGGAACTACTTCCATATGAATGTTGGGAGAAAAAGTAATCGGCACGAAAACCAAGGAATTATTCAACCCAATGTTATTTCCATTATTCCGTCAAACCTCAAAATCAAAATCAAGAAATTCCATGGTATCCTCATCACTAAAATCCTCACTAAAAAGACTCATGACTCCTTCACAATCGTCACTCTCAATGGCGTCAATAACTAAGGACTTGAGGACGACCTTATCACAGCAAGTCTCAAAGGTGGTCTCAATGGAATCTTCAATAGTATTAATAGCATCAACAAAGGGTTTCTTAGGCACAACTGGAGGAGTTCCTTCAAGAGACTCAAAAGGGGTTATTATATTGACTTCTCTAGGAGGATGCTCGCTATGGTTTGCTATATCGGTTGACTCGACAACAACATGGGTCATCTCGAGAATGGTAGTCTCAACCATATGGGGGATTGGGTCAACAGTAGATAGAACATTAAACCAAAAACACGGTTCACCATCGTCGTCATCATCGTTATCCAACAATTCATGATTATCAAAAACTTGAGACTCGCATGGAGAAGCATGATAATCAATAAGATTACAAGTATCCTCGCAATCTTGTTGTCGAAACATCGCGTCACTTGCAACCTCATTTTGGAACGATGCGTTGTCGTGAATATAAGCTAATGGCTCACTCTCATGAACCACGTGATCATTAGGCACAATGTCATTAGGCACATTTTCACCTGCCATCTCCTTTAGCATTCTATCAATTCTAGCCCGACTGGGTAGAATTCTGTTTCAAATCTTGTTGGAGCCAAATTCGGTTTTACCAACTCGCGGGCTTGAGCTTGGAACATCCAAGCTGAATAGTTCAAAAAATAAATCCCTTGTATTTTTATCGTAAATACCTCCCATGGTCATGTTAACGGCTAATTCACGACAGTATTCCTGCAAAAACAGCATGACCCAATTCAAGCTCATCATAGAAATATACGACGGAAACAAGGTTATTAACATATTCCTTGAATCAATCAAGATATTCATGAAAAACTCTGTGCTCGTGTTGTGGGGAGAAAAGAGAGAGATTCATACCTGAAAAACACTAAGCTAAAACTACAGGAAAACGGTGAGATGAATCCCATGTTCCTTGGGAGTAGAATGAAAGTGTAATGGGCCATTAAAGAATCTACAAGGAACTAATGAAATCGGTTTCCGAAACGAAAGAGAGTAATAAAGAAACAAGCTAAAAGCAGTAAAAGATCGTCTCCCTTGCACCGACGCCAAATTTGATATGGCTAATTAAAGTCGTATTACCAAATCAAGTTATCCTAATACTACTAACAAGAAGCTAGTGGTAAGTAGGGAATTGTATCCGCAAGGAGAAGGTCAAACTGTTAGAAGCCATGGCGATTCTTAATTGCTCAAACGGTTGGTTTGATTGGTTAACTAAAACTAGAAATACATAATTAAAATATGAATTAATCAATTCAAGTAAAATCTAGGGCTATGGGTTCACAATAAGTAGACAAATGATCATGCAAAAATAAACGATAAACACACAAACATGCTAGTTGGCTACAATACGTCCTCTCGGATTGAAATCAACTTAGGAAGACACTAACGGGCTCTCGCTACTTATTAGGCTTCCTACCGAATCACATGCAGGTCTAATCTCAACTCGGCTCTCACACATGAACTAAAATTTCCCTAATTCGATTAACAAAATGTGGCCTTTAACAAATTAATCATCATTTAGAGCATATAAACAAGGCACTAGCATATATATGAATTCATCAAAAATTCAACAAGAACTTAAATTCTGCCAATCGATCCCCTTGACCATAGTAACGGAATTAACTACTCATAATTAAATTAACACGAAATAAACAATTGATAATGAAACACATAATGATCGATATGGAAAAAGAAAACTAATGAAATCAATACTAGAATGAAAATAAACGATTCAGAACATAAAAGACGATGATTAAGTAATTGAAACTAATTGAAATGATTACCAATTGGAATTGTAGCAAGAACAAGAGTAAATCTTCAAGGTAGAGAATGAAAAAGTATTTAACTTCTAATACTATGCTTAGGGTTCTTAGTAATGAGAAAGGTACATTCAAACTGAATTAAAAAAGCATTCCTATATAGCCAAAGAAAGAGGAAGCTGAAAAGACACTACAGCTACGGCGTTCCTAATAGGGATGTAGGTCGTCCCGATTCGGGATTAAAGTCGTGAAGGAATATGTCCTAAGACATTTCCGGCAATTACTAAATATAATATAGGATATTATTATGGAGATAATCGTTATGTATTATAGTAATTCATAATTGTTTGCTAGAGAATTGGGCTGATAATTAGTGCAATTCGATTGGGCTGATGACTATGGATATATAATCCTATAAGGTCGCACAATCAGACTGAGTCAGGAAACTAAACAGGCCCATTGTGAACTTGTGAGGTATTAGGCTGTGACTACTTATGAGACCCGATTAGTCTCTTGGTTTAACCTAAACTCTACTACTATATAAGGATATGGTATATGAGTCATAAGGTGATTGAGAATCAACGAAGGACAAAACCCTAATCTAAGTCAGTTCAGTTTATTGCCTCAAGCACCCTTAAAAGTAAGAGAGAGAATTGTTCTATCTCTTCCGTCCTAGCAGACGTGGGATTCAGACTGGGTTGGTGGACCGAGTAGAGGAGCAACACGTGGGGCTCTGGTATCTCTCCGTCACATATATCGAGGAATTTACGCTATGAGGGTATGTATTTCTCTACCTACTTTTGTCCTGATTCATATCTATATTGTGCTTGTTTTATTGGATTGGTGCTAGGAAATTGTTTCCGGAAATTCCACTTTCGCACCGGTAAAATCCTTCAGTGGTATCAGAGCCTCTAGCATAATATTCATATGATCGGATTCATATTGTTTTTGCGTCTTTATTGTGATTAATTTATAATCTCGAGTTTATCATGAAAAAATTGCAAAACTAATATGAAGATATTGGTGGATTGAATTGTCATTGAGGAGTGATGCGTGCCGTTCCTATTCGATTTTTCACTTATTTCGGCACGCATTTCCGTGTCATTTTATTAATTTTAGGAATCGGATTACGTTATTTTCTCCCATATGTGCTACTCGGGTTTTTTTTGTTGTGCAGATAATCAAGACCGAGTAGTTACAAGAGTTAAAAATTGCATCAAAAATCTTAAAGCTCTCAAACCGATTCGTCTTGGACTAAGAAGAAGGAAGCAAGTCTATAGACTAGACTGTGAGTCTATAGACTGAGAAGAAAGAAGTAAGAAAGCTGTAGACTAAAACACAAGTCTATAGACTGGGAAACAAGTCTATAGACTGAGAAAGTACAGCAAACAGTCCGTAGACTGAGGAGAAGTCTGTTGGAGGCCTAGACTGAAGAACTCAGTAGGTAGACTTGGATCTCAAGTCTACCAGCATAAAATCAAGTCTGCAGAATAAGATACTGCATCCAAAGACCAATCCAACACAGATAGTTTGTTGACGCTACCCACTATCTTTCCCCCTCTTACGCATCAAGATTCCCCCACTACTTTAGTTCTTCCTAGCTAATGAGATTGAGGAGAGCAGTTTAAGCAGGGAGTTAAGGGACAGTTATTGATTGGAGCACTATAAATAGGCAGACTAATCTTTCATCTTCTTCTTCGATCTTTTATTTCAATAATTCATTCAATCATTCACACAATTCTGTAAATAGTTAGATTTAGTTTATTCCTAATTAATTTTCTCAGAATTTCATCATTCAGTCAAGATTCGATTTTTATTATTTTCCTTCTTTATTTTTCGTCTCATTCTACTAGCAATTTTCGTTTCGGTAATTCCCTCTTCTTCCCTAATCTTCCTCCTCTTCAGTTACTGTTATTTTCATATTCTCTTTTTCTCCTTTTTTTCCTGTTTCTTGTAATTTTAATTATTTCCTCTGTAACTTCTCTGCTTCTGTTCTTTTTAGTTATTTCTTTTATTTAATTCATTCATGTCTTATATCGTTATTATTACTGTAAATATGCTTAGCTAATTTTCTTCACTAGAGTTTAGGTGAACTACGAATTGAACCGAGTTTATATGTGATGACTAAATAATCGACCTTTACGAGTTAAATCGCTCTTGCAACATTATAACAACAAATAATTAATTATAGGCCGTAATTGATTGTTTGTATCTTGTAAATCCCGACCTAAGATCGAAAGCCTGGAACGGATTAGACTCGTTGTAATCGATAGAATTCCCTAATACGTAGCGAGAGCCCGTTAGGTGACTTCTAGGATGACTAGTGATCCGAGAGGACCGTGTCGATATTCTTTAATTCATCTTAACTGATTATTTGGAAATCGCATGTTTGCTTGTTTTAATCGTAGTGATCCGACAACTCTGGTGATTTTTCTAATTCATTTTTTTTATCTTTTTAATTAATTTCTGTAATTTTAGGATACTGTCAGTTCACCCAAATCATTATAAATTCGTGACCCGATAGATTAATTGATTGACTTATAATTTTCAACATGCCTCCCTGTGGAATCGACCCTACTTACCGCTAGCTATCCGTTAGTAGTATCTAGGATTATTTTGATATCGGTGACGCGACTAACCCGTATCAAGGAGGACCAATAAAATTAGATTTTTACGTCAAAGATGAAATTCTTGTTATTTTTCTCTATAATTATGGGATAATTGATGGAGATTTGATAACTTCGTTGAACCAATATTTATTAAAAGGTGTTTTATATGAATTTGGGTAATAAAGTGAAAGAATAGTTTTTCAACTTTGTTATAAGTCGACTGAGATTTGATAATTTGCCTCATATTGGATTAAATTTATTTTATTGAGATAAGGATGTTGTTTCTTTAAAAGTAAAGCTTAAGTTTGATCGCCTCCCAATCGGATCGGTCGTTTAGCGAAGGACGGGGGGTCGAACAATATTTATAGACTCGGAATAACACAAAAACTACTAGAGTAATCGTGGTAAGTCGAGGTCGGTTCACAGGGAACGGAACGGAGTGTGTTGACAAGTTTGAAGCGGCGTGTTTGATGTCTAAAAGGGGTGTTTCTAAGGGTCGAGTCTAAGCTAGAGAAATAACGATAAAAATAGCTAGAGATGAACAATCTAGGGAAAGGCGTTAGGGGGAAGTCGGGATTCGGAACATGGAGTCTAAGAAAACCGGAATCGAGTTGTTGTTGCAACATTGATAAAGGGAGAATGCCACCTTTCGGTTTCTTCACCCAACCCACCTAAAAACCCGCTTTCGCGACGAAGAAGGGTAAGTCTCTAGTTGTGGTAATTTCTACCCCGAGTTTTTCCATATTGATAGAAACGAGTCAAGGTTGGTCTAGTTGGCCGGACTAAAACAACAATGACACAACAACCACAAGCAAGATAAACCAACAAGCAAGCAACCCACCAACATCCCTAAATTCAAATAATCCAAGTCCTCGTCCCTAAACCCCCCAACAAGAAATCTACTCACTAATCATAATGGAAGACAATAAAACATTAACTAAGGAGAAAATAACTATAACATGCATAGTAACTAGATCTAAGAAAACTAACAACAAAATGATGAGAAAACTATGATCTAACAATTACCCACTAAACTATGGTAGAGACAAGGTCTAACAAAATAGGCTAGAGAATAATCTAGAACAACATAAATATAATCTAGAGAAACTAACTATACCAAGATGATCTAAACAAGACAATAATGAGAAGACTAAATTAAATCTAAACTAGAGATTAGAGAGTGGAAGAGAAATATACCAACTATGAAGATCTACAAGAAATAAGAAGATTGCATAAATAAAGGTTGAATCTTTGATGGAGAGATTGAAGAACTTGTCACTAATTCTTCAATGAACCCACAAATCTTCAATTAAAACTTGAATAATCTTCTACAAACTTGAAATCTAGAGAATTGTTGATAGAAACTAAGTAGATCTACTACTAAATTACTACTAGAATTATAGAGAATTACTAAGAATATTACTAGATTGTTCTACTAGTGGATGGTGTAATGTGATGGATGACTACACTAATGAAGATCTATTACTACTCTAATGATGCATGGATGCCTTGGGCAACAAATTAGGGTAACATATATATAGTAATCCTTAATGGGTCTCTTAACCTAAAGCCCAAATCCAACTTTTGCTTCATTAGTGAGACAATTATCCTTTGCATCTTCATAGGGCGAAGTTTCGCCCTGCGGCTCGATGGACTAATCCCACCGGGTGAAATTTTGCCCGGTGAGATTTTTTTCATTTTTTGCGATTTCCGGCGTTTTTCACCATCGGGCGAAATTTCACCCGGTGGGCGAAATTTCGCCCGGTCAACTTCGCCCGGTGGGGAGGTCTCGGAAAATCTTTGGGGAGGCGCTTTACCATCGGGTGAAATTTCGCCCGGTGGTATTTCATCGGGTGAAATTCCACCCGATCATTCTGTTGGCCTCTTTCCTTGTCTCATTCTTCGTCGATTGATTGGATGGCTTTAAACTTTAAGTTGTGTGTTTTGCTCTTTTGGACGGTGTTCCTTTCTCTTGTGCTCGTGGAAGCTCGATCGTGAATTTGGTGCCAAATCCTATCAAAATTGATAGAAAAACTACCAAAAACACGTAAAACGCACAAGAGAGACGCTAATGCGAGAAGTACTCAAAATATGGCGATATTCGCACTCTAAACTCGCAAAACGAGGGGAAAATGGGTCTAAATGAGGGGAAAAACGGTCTAAATTTAGCACACAACAAAGTTCAATTATAAATTTCCCACTCAATATTGGATTGATTAATTTTAAGAAAATCGATCAAGATCATACTAAACTGGGGGACGAACCACATATGCTGGAGGATCCATATCGACAATGAACGCCAAGTCCTGCGTGACGGTTGGCCAGTTCAGACATCATTGACAATTAGATGGTCGACGTTTTTGGCATATGGACTGGTAACCATGGCGGCTAGCCCCGTCTTGATTGGCGTGCGTCGTCGTATGGGTGGTGGTTCAGGCGTGTGACATCTGGCCAGGCACACTGGTACAGCGATGTTGGTGCAAGTTATGACTTGCCGGAGGGTGAATATGTGGTGGGTACTGGAGACCTGTTTTTTCCATTATTGAAGGAGTTTGTATTGAAGGTAGATTGGAGATGATGCTGACTAGTTTCTTTTGACTATTTTGGGCGCATGGCCCAATATTCTCCCTCATCATTCTTTTATTTCTTGGGCCCATTAGGAATGGAGTTAAGAATTTAAGAAAAGGAAATCGTTTTCTTCTAATTTTCAATGATGCAAACTTTTCGTAATTGGATTACACCCATGATAAAATATTATAGATTGAGTCATAATAAATTCGTTCGTTTAGTTTACGACTTAATCGTTAAGTTGTGTTACTGAAATTGGTTCTGCGATTGGTTTACGACTTAAGAGTTAAGTCGTGTTACTAATTTCAAGTTTTATTCTAATTAATCGTTAATTAGATTATGAATGGGATTCATTATTTATTTTGCGTAATGTGATTGCGGCGCCTGAATGCCATTATAATTGTTATGAGATTGGCTTGTGACTAGTATGGCCCAAACTAGGATGATTTACGATCTGCGTATCGTTATTCGTTGTAATAATTTTTAATTACTTATTCGTCTTGTTACGCGTGCAATGTATAATTATTTTAGTTCATACGATTGCGGACGCATCGTATTGTAATGTAATAATTTGTTGCTTTATTTTACTTTTACTAGTTAATTTGTAATTAGTAAAAAATAAACGTAATTTGAAGACAAAGTCCCGAGAAGATGGAGGATGGAGATCCAAACGATTCGAGGGAGGTTTCATGAAGGATAGAGATCCGAAAGAAGGTTTTGGACCTAGTTAGTTTAGGGGTCATGCTAGATCACTTATTTTTATGCTTGCATTTAAGTTCGTTTTATGCTTGCTTTATTTTGTGGATGTGGTTATTTTGTTATGAGTTCACCGTAAATAACCGACATTTGATCCCCAAATAAGTAATATTGAGTCTTATATTTTTCCAAACAACACCTATGAAGCCCTAGAACACGATTGATAGGTTCTGCCAAAGCAGGGTGTTGATCGTTATTCCGGGGATAATAGGGTGAATTTATGAAATTCATACGTTAATGTTTGGTTTGACTCAACGGAATTATCAAAAGATAAAGTTTTGGGTTTCGAAACAAAGGAGATATGTTTGACAAGGAGTTGTTAAACACGTCGACCAAGAATTATAAGGCAGTTATAATTAGTAAGGTTGTTATTTACCTTAAACACTATTTAATTAAAGGTAGGGCCAAAGTCCGTTTAATGAATAGTGGGAGAGGGTCTTGGTTATATGCCTTTTAGGGGATGATTTTTTAAAGGGCATTTGGTAGTTTAAAAGGTTGTTTTAAACTGCTTTGATGAACATTTTGCTTATACTCGCTTGTTCTTTTTGTTTATGTAGAAATAATGACTAGTAACAACAACAACTCTGCTTTTAATTTGCGCTCTGTCCTTGAGAAGGACAAACTGAATGCTAACAACTTCCTTGATTGGGAAAGAAATCTGAGAATTGTTCTTAGATGTGAAGGAAAGGAGTCTGTTTTGGACAATGCTCTTCCGGGTGCACTCTCTGCAACGGCATCGGATGTCCAAAAGAAAGCTAGAGAGAAAACCTTTGCGACAAGCGTGCAAGTCACGTGTCTAATGCTTGCATGCATGGAACCAGACTTTCAAAAGCATTTTGATGGTATGGATGCATATAGCATTATGGCACAGCTGAAAACCATGTTTCAGAAACATGCTAGGCTAGAGAGATTTGAGGCTAATCGCAGGTTACTCGAATGCAAGTTGGCATATGGTGAACCAGTTGGACCACATGTGTTCATATGATTGGACACTTTCAGGTCATGGAAAAACTTGGTTTTGCTTATCCACCTGAGCTAGCTATTGAAATTGTGATCAATTCATTACACGAGGGTTTTCGAAACTTTCGTTTGAACTTGTATGCAAGGAGGGAAAACAACCTTGCAAGAGTTGCATGGTATGTTAATTCAGGCTGAGAGGAACATCCCAAATGAACCAGAAAAGGAACATAAAGATGTTCTTATGATTCGTAAAGGGAAAAAGTTCAAAAAGTCTGGGACTGGGCCTAAAAAGGATAAAAGCAAGGAATTTGCCAAGTCCGATTCTTCTGGAAAGGGAAAGGCTAGTTCAAAAGCAAAGGTTGCAGCTAAACAAGAATGTTTCTATTGTCAAAAGGTTGGCCATTGGAAGAGGAACTGTCCCAAGTACCTGGAGGACAAGGAAAATGGTCTTTCTACCTCAGGTAAATTCTGTTATAAAAGTGAATTTAGCAATTTCTACTTCCACGGTATTCGATACCAAGTTATAGTACTCACATTATATATGTAATGTGCAGGGACTAAAAAGGAGGAGAATGCTGGAAAATGAGAAAAGTAGATCCACTGGTTGATAATGGAGCAAGAGTTGCTGCACTAGAAGCCTATAGTCTAGCTTTGTCTCTATATTATGTTTTAGTTGAAGAACTCAGTAATGGTTATTTTGTTCGAACTACTACTATGAACTATGTTTTGGTTTCTGGTTTTGATTCCAAAAGTTATTCATCTAATGTTGAGAATAATTGGTATTCTGCATATTTGAATGAAATGTTCTATATTTTCGCTAAATTATCAAATAGTTTGTACGTTTTAGAAACACACATCTATAACATCAACAGTGAAAAATATAAGATAAGCCTTGCTGACCTTCTAATTTTCAAATCCGTATTTGCATTTAGAATGCAACATTCGCACTTAACATGATTCTAACCAAAGCAGTAGATGAGACACCATATACATGATATGGATGGAAACGTTCCTAAGTCGTCTTTTATGGTCTATTCCGAATAGACTATGAAATATTACTTCTACACCCAAAGCGTAAACAAAGTAGTTGTTGCTTGTGGTGGTGTCTTTTTGGAAAAGGTGGTTGTTCCAAAAAGTCAAGTGGGAGTAGTATACATCTCGAAGGAGTTCGTGATGACGAGCAGCAACTGAGTGAGATAGCACAACATAAAGATGTTGTAAAAGGTGGTGGTGTAGGTTCGACCCACGATCCATCCGCTAAATCTAAAGGTTGTCGTTCAACATTGTAGAAGTAGTAGATCTTATATTTCAACATTGCAAAAACTTATTTGACGGAATGTTCCAAAATAATGATTTTGGAAAATAAGAAACTTGCTACCTACAAGAATGTTTTGGTAAGTTAGGACTCCATAAGGTGACTAAGAGTAGTCGTACAAAAATGGATGTCAAACTGCTTTCTTGAATGAGTTCTTGAAAGAGAATGTAGTGTTAAGTGGGACTATTATTAACTTTCCTAATATTGTATGTGGATGACATACTAATCATAGGAAACGATGTATCCATACTTGAGGCAGTCAAGGGATGGTCATATTATTGTTTCGCTATGAAGGATCTAGGAGAGACAGATTACATATTGGACATCAAGATCTATGGAGATAGATTGAGGATGATGATTGAACTTAGTCAAGAAACTTATGATGATAAGATCTTGTTATGTTCATGATGACCCAAATACCAAACAGACTCGGGTATTTGACACTGGGTTGTCGTGAGTTGGTATACGGTGGAGAATATGAGTTGGTTGTTATGAGTTACACTGTTGCGAGTTTCTGTAGTGACTAAAGATGACTTCCGCATTAGTTTGATTTCATTCTTTGTCTCAATGGACTCATGTAGATTTTACATAAGAAATCGAGTATATAGCAATGCAGCAAAGGTAGTTTGCAAGGTTCGGAACAATGCAAATGTCGAAAATCTATTTGACTAAACTGTTCCCACAACCTAGGTATGAGAGTCATACTAGGTCTATGGGATTCAAGCTAATGAAGATTAGCGTTGAAATTGTATTTGGAGAAATACAGTTATTAAAACATGGTTGAAGTTTGGAATGTTCATCTATATTATTGATATCTTATTTAATCATTGGTTTAGTATTAAATAAAATGTCCAGAAAGCGTGTGAGTTCTCTATAGGATTATCAAAAGTGTTTTGATAAGCGGAAAACTATCAGTGAACGGAGATCACAGCTTACATGTGTGTAACAACCCGAATTTTCCCGACTTTATAAATAAGTCTATAATAGGAAACAGCGGAAGACATGATACATATCCGAGTCATTACTATTCTCAACTAATTCGATTACCTTACAATAATTATGAAAGTACTTAAATATTACATTAAATTGTAACCATTTATGAAGAAATAGAAATACATTTGAATTCCATCTTGAGCTATCTCCAACCTTGCCCGTCTGAGGAATGGTCAGTCTCTCTTAATCTGACGATTAAAATATTTTTAAAATAATTTCATAGAAAAACAAATCGTCAGGTGGGTAAATTATCAAAATTTAATATGAATAAAATATTAAATCAAACATAGATCACATAACAGTACATAATGCACAACTGATAACACATAATTTTAGAAATTGTAAGAAATATTTTAAGTGCCGTATTATTTTAGAAAATTTTTATCACGATATACCGGCCAATTATTGTACAAGTTCCAAATAAGTTTCGTATTCGATACATGTACAATAATAATATACCGCCAATCACACCGATACCAGGGGGCTTACATTATTACCCCTGTTTACCGTGGTGACATAAACACGTTTAAAACAAAATTCGTCCTCTCATCTCCAGGGTCGAATGCCGGTACGTGGGGTTGTTACCCGCACCATGGACTACTCACCACCCGGCTGGTTATCCCCGCAGCCACGCTCCAATCGTCGACTCACGGAAACCCGGGTGCGATCCACCTAACACGTACGGGACTGATCAGGTCCCCACCTAAAGTATGGCCACACTCCCGCCTACTCTCGAGTCAATGTCAGCACAGCCAAAGACCCTTCGTACGCTACGGACGGTTTTATACGGTTAAGCTAAGCGCTATTCTTCCAAGTTATCTCGTACACAATAGAGACAACCTGCTTTCCCGCTCAAAGAGATTTCGAATTAAGTCCTAAAAATGCCCAATAAAATATAAAACCATTTGAATTATATTTGAAAACATTATGTGTTATCCAACTCGAATTCGATAGAAATTCCTTCTCTTATGATTAGATACATATATATAAATATATATTAATAACCACATAACACATAATCAAATAAAAGGTCTCCTTACGGGGTTGTCCCTATTTGTAGACCAGGATTTGGCTAACGAACTTGGTTAATAAGTTAATTTATTAATATGACCATTTAATAGACTTTAATCAAGTTTAATAAATTAAGCTAAGGAAGGGTTGTAAGTCCCCTAAGTAGTCAACTGATGCACAACTTTTGACTCCAAAATATTGTAACTGAAATATAAGGAGTAACTATTTATGAAAGTTGTCTTTAAAAACCTTTGTAAAACAAATATTGATAAGTTAGACGAAAAGATTTCAAAATTGACCATAAATCTCAAGAATTGATAAAAAAACTCTTATTTGTATGTAAAACGACAATTATTTGATAAATATGTCCCGACTTTTAAAAAGATGACAAAGTTAAACATACTTGACGATTTTCACAAAAGTCTTTAAAAAGTCAATATTTTATTTATTTTTATTTTAAACTTGTTAAAAACTAAAATCATGTCTCAAAATGTCATTTCTTTTTAAATAGCTAAAATATGATAAATCACCGACTTATAAGAGATATGTGCTTCTAGCGATAACGTGAGTCAGGCCTAACCGCTTGCCAGGGTCCTAAGATTCTAATATTCTCGCGAGAAAATAAGCTAGGTCTTTTAATATTACATTATTTCGGGGTATCGTTGGTCAGGTCTCTCAATCAACAATTAAATTACATTAGAGTCGAATAAAATAACTAATAAAATAAAGTTACAATTTTCTATGTTTCCCATAGTCAGTATAATAACAATAAAAATAAGATAAGGTCAATTAACATATATTCTCTGAGACGATAATAAAAATAGTCGTAAAATTTCTAATTATATATAGAAATACGCATTTTTATATACTATTTAAATTTCATATCTAAAATAATAGGTTTTCATAGAACAAATTTTATATTGAAATTAAATAATTTATTATAATAAAAATTTTTCTTTTCCTAAAATAATTAAATAATTAAAGATTAATAAGTTAAAAATTTAATAAAATTTGTAAAATCTTGAACCCTTCCTTCTCCCTGCCATCCGTCCTTCTTTTTCCCAATTAAATTTCATAACTTAAAATTTGACTTAATCATAAGGTAAGTATAAGTAATAAAAATTCATATAACTAAATGATCATATGCATGCAATTAAGAATAGTCACATGCATCAAAGTTAGCATATAAGTCCATAAGAATAAAAATCCAGTTTGATAAAAGAAACAAAGTTTTTAGAAAATAAAGGGTGACGATTTACCCACCCTACTAAAGGGATTTCAACCAACAGCAACTTAGATCCTGAATTTAGTCCGGCTAAATTGAGCAGTTTGATCTTCGTCTCGGCCTCGGTTCTTCTCGACATGTCAGTAGCAACAAGAATAACATGCATTCAATTATTTCACTAATAATAAAAACTTTAAATAGATTGGTCTTACCCAGAAGTTAAAATTTTAGGGTGAATTTGTTCAAAACTTTTACTTGCATGTGATTTTGTTTTTAAAAAAAATTAAAAATCTGAATTTTATAAAAATTTTGATTTATTAATACCTTTTTGGTAAGAAGATGAACGAGGTAAAACCGGAGACTCGTTTGCTTTGTTCGAATGGAAGAATTAGGCTAATTTTCCTCTTGTTCTTCATAGAAACGGACAATGGGGAAAGCTTTGTGGTTAAACAATAAAGTTGAATGCTTTAAGTTTTTAAGATGGAGGGTAATGTAAAGCAGAGAGAAGAAAGAAATGAAAATTGAAAAATGGAATTGAAAGAAGTGAACAGATGGCAGAAAACAATGAGGACATGAATGAAATGGAAAGAGGTGCATGGAGTTAAATAAGTGGCGTGTCAAATTGTAGGCTAAGTTTTGGCCATCATCTCAATTTTGTGTTCATTATAAACTAAACGACTCGATTCTTAAAATAGTCTTACTAAATATAAAATTCTTTATCGAAATAAAATTCATGACACGGTTGGTGTGGTTGAGCACATGTTACTAGAATAATTTAGCTGCGTAGGTCGGGTCACTAGTTCATATTAATCGCGTATTAACGATACTACTTGTTAGTAGTGTGAAAATATACATATTATTGAAAGATGAGACATGGTCAAACAAGTTTTGATTTCAGGGAGAAATTTAAATAGTTTTAAGGCGAGAATACTAATAACGTAATATTAATATATAACTTTCATCCAGTAGTTGACTGAATCGGTTTCTGACTTTTTATGTAAGGTTGTGATGTGATACTCACTCTCGTCTTCAAAGCGTACATTGAAGTGTGCAAGTAAGAATTAATGAAAGAGTTAAGATCGACTTAAATTGTCTTAAGCTGAGCTGAAAAAGCATTATAAGCTTAATATGTTTAAATATAATATGCATAAGAGTAAACAAAATAAATGAATAAAATGACATATTAAAATTTTATAATAAAGGGTTAAAATGAGAAAATTTCAGAAAAATAAAAAATATGAAGTTTCTGACCATCCCACGGAAGGGGGTCTGGTAGTTTCTAAAATATAACGTAAAATAGGAAAAGTTTATAAAAATTATTAAAAATACGGGGTGTTACAGTCTTACCCCCTAACAAAAAGTTTCGTCCTCGAAACTTGTAAGGTACTAAAATATAAAGAATGATCTATGTTCCCTGATACAAGTCTTATTTCCACAAAATTATCTGTTAAACCACATGTGAGTCTAATCCATAATCAGATGGTCATATGCTTATATCCTCAAATGTATTATTTTTCGTATATCATATCTCCTCAAATGTATTATTATTATTCTTATCATCTTATATCCTCAAATGCATTGTAATATTCTAACTAGATCATAACCCCCAAAATCCAAATAATAATTTAGCCTCAATATATCTCTATGTATAACATTTCCTCGAGTATAACATTTCCTTGTCCTTTGACCTAGATCTTTCCAAAATTTTCAAAATTCATCTTTATTCCATGTACATCCCATAAATATTATCTACGGAGTATCTCATATAATATGTGAATCTAATTCCTTATAAGATGATGTACTATATCCTCGAGTATACCAAGTCATCTAACTGCCAACTTAATCCATAAAATTCGTACAATTATAAAACATATCTGCATTGATATATTTTATATAGCCATCTTAACCGTAGAATCGCATGATCTCCTTGCAACCTTCTCATAGTTACATGCACAAGACCATCTCACTCCTAAGTTCCTCAAAATTATGTTCCAAGCTTCCATATATTATTCCATAATCTTAAAGAGAATGTATAATCATCAAATTGAAATTATACTGTATCTAATAAGCCCAAATTTCTCTCTTCTTATAATTCCATTAGTCCATAATATAATTTGTCTCTTAACTATTCTTACTGGTTTTCACCTCTAAATACCACGATTGTCTAACAAAAACATAAGTATCCTAATGACATCATTCCACATCTCATATCTTCTATTTTCTCCAAATTAATATAATTGTTAATCCCATAAACATTCTAGAGACCATCATTTTAATTTATCACCGTTCGTTCAAGGTTAATATCAATCCATAATGAAGTTATTCTCAATACTCAAATATGATCTCGACCCATTCAAGAACCTATATTCAGAAAATCCTAAAATATCCTCAAATAATGGTTTTACAATTTAATATCCACAAAACAATACCACATCTTATTACCTATTCACCTTTAGACTATTGTTCAAGTACTCCTCAAAGAATATCATTTCTCTCCGTTCGAAGTATGATTATGTCACCATCTATTATTCATCCACCAATCTCACATCTCAAATAAGGTTCTAAATGGGGTAGGACTGTAGGAGGGTCAGAAATTCTTAAAATTCAAAGTTTGTAGGAGAATAAATTTTGAAAGAATTATATTTTAAAGGTCAAGATAGAATCGACTTTCAAATAAAGAGTATAGTTAAGATTAAAAAGAAAAACAAAATGAATACATTTTAAATAAAATTTTCACTTAAAAACAAAATCCAAATTAAGTTAAGAGTGAATAAGACCTACTATTTAGATCAAGGTGAGAATGATTTTTTTAAAAAAAAATAAAAAAAAATATTAGGAATTATAAAAATCAAATACTAATCAAAAGAATATTATGCTCAAGAGACAACGTAAGCTATACTGAATTTACTTTTGGAATGACATTACTGATAAGAGAAGCATGTCTTATAAATATTATGAGGGAATAAGTGATCATTAGGACGAAGGAGGGTTCAACTTAAGGAGCTTACAACATGGAACAAAGCAGTGGTCAATCAAATGTTTTAGAATTTTGTTAATGGTAAAAGAGACATTTCGAATAGTTGGACTCAATATCACATCCTATATAGGAGTAAAGACAATTTGAGAGATAAAGAGCAAGAACAATATACTTCAATCATGAAAATCACCTCAAGCATTAAGAGTTAAGAGGATGGGAAGTAAGGCAAATAATATAAGGTCGGTACAAAGTTGACAAGAACAACGGGTTCAGGGGAAAGCAAGGTAATAAATGGTAACTCAGGTGATCATGGGGAAAGTGATTTCAAGCCATGGATTTATATCCTCGAGGGTAAGACAAGGCCAGAAAACTTGCAATAATAGACAATATGCAAAAAGAGTTTTATAACAATCACTAGTGTATTTTATGTAACCAAGATGTTGACAGTCATTCACACTTATTCATCCAAGTGTCATTAGACGGAGGAAATGTGGCACATGTTAAAGCAATTAACGCAAGTTAAAGAAGGGAGTGAAGATCTCAAAATTGATTGAAATGGAGTGCAACAAAACAACAGAAAAAGCATTAGAATCTTTACTGATGTAGAAAGGTTGTCTAAAAACTAACAAATCAGATAAAATTTTAAGTGGTTGCTAGGCTAAGAAGTGGAGGGATAGATTTGAGCATGAATATGATAGGATGAATGTATAGTCTAGTATGATAGGTCTCTCGTATTCCCTAAATAGATGAATAAGAGAGTCAATAAACTTTCTTGCAAAAATAGTAGTATGGATTAGAAAGTTCTAATAAAATGAAAGCTAAGGTAACAAGCTGAATTGGATTTTGAAAGACGGAGAAAAGTTCAAGTAATAAAGTGAGAATCCGAAAATACGATCGATAAGATAATGGTGGTATAATAATTTATAGCGAATTAAAAGAAACGAAGAAATCGTACATTTTTCCAAAAAATTATTTAATACTATGACGAATTGTAGGTAGGATGATGAGAGTTAATAATTTGACATGATTTTGAATTGAAACACGGTAGGCGAAGATTTTCAGATTTTGTTTTTGAATAAAGGTGTCTCGAATACTTGATCTACGACGTTAGCTAATTCTTATATTTAATTAATAATTTAGATACGTTATTTATACCCTACAACCAAAGTAACCATGTTAGCATGGTAAGGAGTTAACCCACCAACACGTATCAATACACACATTATTATAACATAAGTTAAGAAGATTGCATCCCAAAATTACTACGGTGTCTAAAAGTACTTGATGATGCAATAGACTTTCCTTCGTAGTGGTTGATAATCTTCCCTTGATTCTGACGGGTCTTCATAAGATGAACTTAGTTGTATATACAAGTAAATATAAATTATTATCATGGAATATATAATTTCTTATTATTATATAGTATGGAGTATTAAACAAATACATATCATAATATAACACATATATTAATAATACTATTAAGAACTATATAATATGCACATAAGTATATAAGATACACATAGTAAAACAAGTAACATTGTGCACATTACAATGTAAGAAGTCACATAAGTCAACAACAAGTTACGTTGAAACAAAAGCCATGGGTTCCTAAAACTAGGTCGGTCCTTAGTTGTTTTTACCCTTTTACTTTTTTTTTAAAGTGATCTACTTATTTTAATCTATATTATCCTAGAAAATAGATGACTCGATTCCGTTAGCCGAGTGAGTTGGGAGCATAGGACTCTGTTACCAACTTAGTCGGGAGCTTTAAAGCTCTAGAGCACACAAAGTCATCAGACCATGCTCTGATACCAACTATAACAACCCGAATTTTCCCGACTTTATAAATAAGTCTATAATAGGAAACAGCGGAAGACATGATACATATCCAAGTCATTACTATTCTCAACTAATTCGATTACCTTACAATAATTATGAAAGTACTTAAATATTACATTAAATTGTAACCATTTATGAAGAAATAGAAATACATTTGAATTCCATCTTGAGCTATCTCCAACCTTGCCCGTCTGAGGAATGGTCAGTCTCTCTTAATCTGACGATTAAAATATTTTTAAAATAATTTCATAGAAAAACAAATCGTCAGGTGGGTAAATTATCAAAATTTAATATGAATAAAATATTAAATCAAACATAGATCACATAACAGTACATAATGCACAACTGATAACACATAATTTTAGAAATTGTAAGAAATATTTTAAGTGCCGTATTATTTTAGAAAATTTTTATCACGATATACCGGCCAATTATTGTACAAGTTCCAAATAAGTTTCGTATTCGATACATGTACAATAATAATATACCGCCAATCACACCGATACCAGGGGGCTTACATTATTACCCCTGTTTACCGTGGTGACATAAACACGTTTAAAACAAAATTCGTCCTCTCATCTCCAGGGTCGAATGCCGGTACGTGGGGTTGTTACCCGCACCATGGACTACTCACCACCCGGCTGGTTATCCCCGCAGCCACGCTCCAATCGTCGACTCACGGAAACCCGGGTGCGATCCACCTAACACGTACGGGACTGATCAGGTCCCCACCTAAAGTATGGCCACACTCCCGCCTACTCTCGAGTCAATGTCAGCACAGCCAAAGACCCTTCGTACGCTACGGACGGTTTTATACGGTTAAGCTAAGCGCTATTCTTCCAAGTTATCTCGTACACAATAGAGACAACCTGCTTTCCCGCTCAAAGAGATTTCGAATTAAGTCCTAAAAATGCCCAATAAAATATAAAACCATTTGAATTATATTTGAAAACATTATGTGTTATCCAACTCGAATTCGATAGAAATTCCTTCTCTTATGATTAGATACATATATATAAATATATATTAATAACCACATAACACATAATCAAATAAAAGGTCTCCTTACGGGGTTGTCCCTATTTGTAGACCAGGATTTGGCTAACGAACTTGGTTAATAAGTTAATTTATTAATATGACCATTTAATAGACTTTAATCAAGTTTAATAAATTAAGCTAAGGAAGGGTTGTAAGTCCCCTAAGTAGTCAACTGATGCACAACTTTTGACTCCAAAATATTGTAACTGAAATATAAGGAGTAACTATTTATGAAAGTTGTCTTTAAAAACCTTTGTAAAACAAATATTGATAAGTTAGACGAAAAGATTTCAAAATTGACCATAAATCTCAAGAATTGATAAAAAAACTCTTATTTGTATGTAAAACGACAATTATTTGATAAATATGTCCCGACTTTTAAAAAGATGACAAAGTTAAACATACTTGACGATTTTCACAAAAGTCTTTAAAAAGTCAATATTTTATTTATTTTTATTTTAAACTTGTTAAAAACTAAAATCATGTCTCAAAATGTCATTTCTTTTTAAATAGCTAAAATATGATAAATCACCGACTTATAAGAGATATGTGCTTCTAGCGATAACGTGAGTCAGGCCTAACCGCTTGCCAGGGTCCTAAGATTCTAATATTCTCGCGAGAAAATAAGCTAGGTCTTTTAATATTACATTATTTCGGGGTATCGTTGGTCAGGTCTCGCAATCAACAATTAAATTACATTAGAGTCGAATAAAATAACTAATAAAATAAAGTTACAATTTTCTATGTTTCCCATAGTCAGTATAATAACAATAAAAATAAGATAAGGTCAATTAACATATATTCTCTGAGACGATAATAAAAATAGTCGTAAAATTTCTAATTATATATAGAAATACGCATTTTTATATACTATTTAAATTTCATATCTAAAATAATAGGTTTTCATAGAACAAATTTTATATTGAAATTAAATAATTTATTATAATAAAAATTTTTCTTTTCCTAAAATAATTAAATAATTAAAGATTAATAAGTTAAAAATTTAATAAAATTTGTAAAATCTTGAACCCTTCCTTCTCCCTGCCATCCGTCCTTCTTTTTCCCAATTAAATTTCATAACTTAAAATTTGACTTAATCATAAGGTAAGTATAAGTAATAAAAATTCATATAACTAAATGATCATATGCATGCAATTAAGAATAGTCACATGCATCAAAGTTAGCATATAAGTCCATAAGAATAAAAATCCAGTTTGATAAAAGAAACAAAGTTTTTAGAAAATAAAGGGTGACGATTTACCCACCCTACTAAAGGGATTTCAACCAACAGCAACTTAGATCCTGAATTTAGTCCGGCTAAATTGAGCAGTTTGATCTTCGTCTCGGCCTCGGTTCTTCTCGACATGTCAGTAGCAACAAGAATAACATGCATTCAATTATTTCACTAATAATAAAAACTTTAAATAGATTGGTCTTACCCAGAAGTTAAAATTTTAGGGTGAATTTGTTCAAAACTTTTACTTGCATGTGATTTTGTTTTTAAAAAAAATTAAAAATCTGAATTTTATAAAAATTTTGATTTATTAATACCTTTTTGGTAAGAAGATGAACGAGGTAAAACCGGAGACTCGTTTGCTTTGTTCGAATGGAAGAATTAGGCTAATTTTCCTCTTGTTCTTCATAGAAACGGACAATGGGGAAAGCTTTGTGGTTAAACAATAAAGTTGAATGCTTTAAGTTTTTAAGATGGAGGGTAATGTAAAGCAGAGAGAAGAAAGAAATGAAAATTGAAAAATGGAATTGAAAGAAGTGAACAGATGGCAGAAAACAATGAGGACATGAATGAAATGGAAAGAGGTGCATGGAGTTAAATAAGTGGCGTGTCAAATTGTAGGCTAAGTTTTGGCCATCATCTCAATTTTGTGTTCATTATAAACTAAACGACTCGATTCTTAAAATAGTCTTACTAAATATAAAATTCTTTATCGAAATAAAATTCATGACACGGTTGGTGTGGTTGAGCACATGTTACTAGAATAATTTAGCTGCGTAGGTCGGGTCACTAGTTCATATTAATCGCGTATTAACGATACTACTTGTTAGTAGTGTGAAAATATACATATTATTGAAAGATGAGACATGGTCAAACAAGTTTTGATTTCAGGGAGAAATTTAAATAGTTTTAAGGCGAGAATACTAATAACGTAATATTAATATATAACTTTCATCCAGTAGTTGACTGAATCGGTTTCTGACTTTTTATGTAAGGTTGTGATACTCACTCTCGTCTTCAAAGCGTACATTGAAGTGTGCGAGTAAGAATTAATGAAAGAGTTAGGATCGACTTAAATTGTCTTAAGCTGAGCTGAAAAAGCATTATAAGCTTAATATGTTTAAATATAATATGCATAAGAGTAAACAAAATAAATGAATAAAATGACATATTAAAATTTTATAATAAAGGGTTAAAATGAGAAAATTTCAGAAAAATAAAAAATATGAAGTTTCTGACCATCCCACGGAAGGGGGTCTGGTAGTTTCTAAAATATAACGTAAAATAGAAAAAGTTTATAAAAATTATTAAAAATACGGGGTGTTACATGTGTCCCTGGTCAGTGTCACTAAATTGGACATAAGTAGTGATGCATTGAATGACTAGCACGAGATTGTTGGATAGCGCAATTCCATGGGCTATGGGAACATGGAGATGTTCGTTCAATCGAGTGGATATATTGGATATATTGTGACTTGATCAAAGTGGATTCTAAAGTAGAATCAAATCTATGTTTAGTGGATTCCTTTGACATGAGTATATCATTACAACCATGATGCGATTAGTTGTGCATTGACACTGTCAAACGTCGCGCCGTAAAAGGAGGTTATAAAGACATTAGTCATGCATACTAAGAATTGAGTGAGAGTTTTAGATGATACAAGACTGGATAAGTCCTCCTATGAGATAAGATTGGTGTCTGGGCCCCTTGATGAGGGAGAACTGAAAAATGCATGGTCATGCGAGGAATGGATTAAGAAGTTAATTCATTCAAGGACAGTTCGAACTCGGAGATCGAGGAAATGAATTTGATAAGTGACACATTAATCATGATATGTTTAGAAGTGATCGAATTCGACATTAAGCGACTTAAGAAATTTGAAGATTGCCTTATTGTCTTCGGACAAGTGGGAGATTGAAGGAATATGTCCTAAGACATTTCCGGCAATTACTAAATATAATATAGGATATTATTATGGAGATAATCGTTATGTATTATAGTAATTCATAATTGGTTGCTAGAGAATAATTATGATAATTAGTGCAATTCAATTGGGCTGATGACTATGGATATATAATCCTATAAGGTCGCACAATCAGACTGAGTCAGGAAACTAAACAGGCCCATTGTGGACTTGTGAGGTATTAGGCTGTGACTACTTATGAGGCCCAGTTAGTTTCTTGGTTTAACCTAGACTCTACTACTATATAAGGATATGGTATATGAGTCATAAGGTGATTGAGAATCAACGAAGGACAAAACCCTAATCTAAGTCAGTTCAGTTTATTGCCTCAAACACCCTTAAAAGTAAGAGAGAGAATTGTTCTATCTCTTCCGTCCTAGCAGACGTGAGATTCCGACTGGGTTGGTGGACCGAGTAGAGGAGCAACACGTGGGGCTCTGGTATCTCTTTGTCACATATATCGAGGAATTTACGCTGCGAGGGTATGTATTTCTCGACCTACTTTTGTCCTGATTCATATCTATATTGTGCTTGTTTTATTGAATTGGTGCTAGGAAATTGTTTCCTGAAATTCCGCTTTTGCACCGGTATTATCCTTCAAGTCGTCCCATGGAACGAAGGTCGTCCCTAATAGGGACAGTTGAAACTTCCAATTTCGTACTATTTCTTCAATTTTGTCGTGAATAAGACAATAGGGATGACATCCATCTCTAGGGACGGACCTAGGGACCAACAAAAAACACTCCTCTAGTCTTCTAGACTTCATGTTATGGTTCCAACTCGACTCGAGATCACTGCATGACATTCAGACAACCTCGATAGCAACGCCTAGCCTGTGGATAAATAATCACCGACCTCCGTGTAAGCTATGACGAAAGGGAAAAGGTGTCCATATCGCCTATTTTTCCTACAAAACCAACAAAACACACAAGAGGAGAAGATTAGTTCCCTAACCGCTCCTAAGAGCGCATTCAACAAGATAAATACATGGGAAAATAGGATAAAAGCTTATAAACTATTAACACATCACATAATCCGACGTTACGCATACTCGAAGGATAGTCGAATATATTTTAAATATGTTTGTTTGAAACCGTACGTATACCTTCTATTACACATAGACATTTCCACAACGAATGAAGTAGTTATTGTTATGAATTTGGAGACATTTAATTTCGGGACCAAAATCGGCCCGAAAACGTGGATAATAACATTCAAATTCACCTATTTCAGGTTATTTCTCGAAAAATGTGAGATATTTTGCTGGCCATCTAAATAGGACTCATATAACATAAAATGACAGACGGTTGTTAGAAAAGCTATACAAAGAGTTCAGTTTCGGTTATATATATATATATATCGAAAATTTCACCCTATCCAACGTTACTTAAAAGATAGTTGAATGTCTTTTAAATATGTTTATTTAAAACCGTGTGTACCTTCTGTTACAACGAGACATTTCTACAATGAATGAAGTTGTTACTTTGCAAATTTGGAGACATTTAATTTCGGGACCAAATCGGCCCGAAAAATGTAGATAATAACCTTCAAATTCGCCTATTTCAGGTTATTTCTCGAAAAATGTGATATATTTTGCTGGTCATCTGAATAGGACCTGATAACATAAAATGACTGACGGTTGTTAACAAAACTATACAAAGAGTTCAATTTCGGTTATATATCGAAGATTCCGCCCTAATCCGACGTTACTTAAAAGATTGTCGAGTGTATTTTAAATATGTTTATTTGAAACCGTACGTACCTTCTGTTAGAACGAGACATTTCTACAATGAATGAAGAAGTTATTGTGAAAATTTGGGGACATTTAATTTGGGGACCAAATCGGTCCGAAAAATGTTGATGATAACCTTCAAATTCGAGTGATTTTTCGAATGATGTGAGGTATTTTTACGGTCATTTAAATAGGACCTGTATAACATAAAATAACTAACGATCATTTAAAAAACTCTAAAATGAGTTCATTTTCAAGTATATACATCGAAGATTTCGCCCAAATCCGACTTACTCAAAAGTTAGTCGAATATCTTTTAAATGTGTTTATTTGAAACCGTATGTTTCTTTTGTTACAACGAGACATTTCTACAATGAATGAAGTAGTTCCTGTGCGAATTTGGAGACATTTAATTTTGGGACCAAATCGACTCGAAAAACGTGGATCATAACCTTCAAATTCGTCCGTTTCGGGTGATTTTTTGAAACATGTGAGATATTTTTACGAAATTACTTTTTCCTAACGAGCCTTTACTCAATCTTAACGAAAATAACGACACTTTTCCAATTTTACCCTCTCCATAATTTAACCTAACTTGTAATTTTTCTCTCTTCTTCTTTGTCTCTTTACCTCCCCAATTTCTTTAATCAACTAAACTTTTTTGACTTCGATTATAAATTTTAATTCAATTATCAATGAAGTAATATCATTTTAATTAATTATTTAATTAATTGATTTATATTTTGTTCAGGATTTAATTAATTTTTTAAATTAGGGTTAGAGATTTAAAGTGCATTATGGTTTTTCTTTTCATGTAATTTTTTTTATTCGATTTTTTACTATCTTATTTTTCTTTTATTATGTCAAATTAAACTTAATTAATTGTGTTTTGGGTGGTGTTTGTTGGTGTTTTGGGTGGTGGTTGTTGGCGTTGATAGGTTTAATTGTGTTTTGGGTGGTGTTTGTTGGTGTTTTGGGTGGTGGTTGATGGGTGATTGAATTTAGGTTTTTTTTTAAAGAAAATCAATTTGGCTGAAATGACAAGGACAAATTGGTAAAATGTCGTTAGGATTGAGCAAAACCTCGTTAGGAAAAAGCACGACTCTATTTTTATCGTCATCTAAATAGGACCTGTGTAATATAAAATGACTAACGATCGTTTAAAAAAACTCTAAAACGAGTTCATTTACGAGTATATACATTGAAGATTTCGCTCAAATCCGACTTACTCGAAAGATAGTCGAATATCTTTTAAATGTGTTTATGTGACACCATACGTTGACCTAGAGGTGGCAATCGGGGAGGTGGGGGGAGGGGAGGGTTGGGTCTTCATCGGGCCAGGTTGTTATCGGGTCATGACTGTCGTCGGGTCAGGTTCAGGTCGATTTCAGGTCGCTTACGGGTCGGGTTACTCGGGTCAACTTTTGTTTCAGGTTCGGGTCGGTTTCGAGACACTTCTGGGTCGGGTCATTCTTGTTGAGCAGTCGGATCATCCGGGTTTGGGTCATTCCCGATTTGGGTCATTATCGGGTCGGGTCATGTTCTGGTCGGACTAGGTGTTGTTATTAGGTCTGGTCTAGTTTAAATCATCAATTCATTATCCGGTTTATTTTTTTATTATTATTTATCATTTAATACAAGGATTTGGTTGTTTATTGTCTATATGAGTATGTCATCTGATACAAACTATTTCCAATTTTATTTTGTTTTTTCAATAGTTTTGGTAGACACAGAGTAATTTTTTATGAAACTATGTAACAATAATTAGTTGTGATAGAAGATTAAAAACCGCAAATACTACAAGTGATGGATTTTATAGAATATGTCTTGGAGTTGAAAACGAACAGGTCGGGTCGAGTTTGGGTCAGGTCGGGGTCTGATCTTGTCGGATCAATAATGAGTGAGTTAACTTAGGTGAGATTATAACGAACTTTTTAAAGGATTTTAATATATTTAAAAAAAAATATTTAATATTTAAAAGTTAATTTTAAATTTTTTTAACGATTTTTTGTTAAGAATATCTGGAGAGAAAAAAAATTAATAATATTTTAATTTAATATTATTTTTCATTTTTATTGGATCACATCAGGTTAGCTTTTGGGTCGGATCATTTTCGGGTCGAGTCGGTCGGGTTAGATAATTTATCGGGTCGTCTCAGGTTACAGGTCATCTTAGGTCAGGTCGGATTTGGGTTCGGGTCGACCTGAAGCGGGTCATATCGGGTTACGGATCATCATCAGGTCGGGTCAGTCATGTCACTATATTTTCGGGTCAGATCGGGTCAATTTTAGTCGGGTTTCGGGTCGGGACGGGTCAGGCTTGTCAGCTCTAGTTACACCCAAACATTTCTAAAATGAATGAAGTAGTTAATGTGCGAATTTGAAGATATAATTTTGAGACCAAATCGGCACGAAAAACGTTTATAATAACAAAAATGTGGACTATTTATGTTGCTGGCCATCTAAATAGAACCCGTATTACATAAAATGAATGATGTTTATTTAAAAAAAGTTAAAAAAAAAAGTTCAGTTTCTACTATACATACTTTGTATCAACCATTTTACCCTGATTTGACGTACGTTATTCGAAACACAGTCGAATGTCTTTTAAATGTATTTATTTGAAACCGTACATACTTTCTGTTACTGAGAGACATTTCTACAATGAATGAAGTAGTTACTATACGAATTTGGAAACATTTAATTTCGGGACAAAATCGGTCCAAGAAACATGGATATTAACCTCAAATTCGCCCGTTTTAGGTGATTTTTTGATAAATGTGAGATATTTTGATAGTCATCTAAATAGGACCTTTATAACATAAACTAACCGACGGTTGTAAAAAAACTCTAAAAAGAGTTCAGTTATGAGTTCAGTTATTACTTATATATATCGAAGATTTCGTCCTAATATGACATTATTCAAAAGATAGTTGAATGTCTTTTAAATATATTTATTTGAAACTGTACGTACCTTCGATTACAACTTACAAGTAAGCAACTACGAAGTACTCCCTCTCATCCATTCAATCCTTTACATGGAGGATTTCACAATTGTTTTTCAAAAAGTGGTAAAGTAAGGATATTATTGGTAAAATCAAATAATTTTATGGGTCCAACAAAATTGAAGTAAGAAAAAAAATAGTGGCATTTTATGTAAATAAAGGAAGGATATGAGAATTATAAGGTAAAGTGTTTTGTCAAAATGGGAATACACATAATCGATTGGATTGTCCATTTAAAGTAAGGGTAAAGAATTGAATGAATGCGAAGGAGTATATTGTTTGGACCACGGAGCAGTAAAACGAACATTATTGGTAAAGTAGCCATCCCAAGTCACAAAACTCTGATTGCCCAGACCAACATTAAAAAATCACAGCCATTAACTTGAAATTATGGAGTTTTCTATACATTCCTGTGTAAAGTGTTACACTGCTTTAACACCAAGATCGAGATTACCTTCCAAAATACAGTGAGCTCTAATGACACGAGGACCGTCTACTCGAGATTACCTTCCAAAATAAGATTTAATGACACAATGCGAGGACCGTCTAAGCTGGGTTAGGCGGAAGCTGTGTTGCCATCTAAGCTCTCATGTGACTGATCTGACTTGGGAGATTTAGGATCATTCATTTGCCCATTGTGAGGGATTTCTGCTCGGTCCACGGATTTAGATTGTGTCTTGAATGCTCTTTCAAAATCTTTGGCATTTGCAGGATCAATGCCTAGCTTGTTCAGTTTTTGTTCCTGCTAATAAATAATGTGTCAATAATTAATCAGAAGAACAAATAAATAATAATCCTTTGAAGAAAATCGTATGTCAAAGATGAATGCACTTGCATCCCCTTGTCACAAAATCATACTCCCACCATCCATGGGAATTCAGTACACTAATTCTGGATTACAAGGGAGTGTTTTGGGGGTTATTTATAATCCAGACTGAAAATGTAGTTAACGGGATTGAATCTCCTAAAAAAGGCAAATGAAGTGAAAAAGAAGAGAGAAAATATATTAGTAAATGAAAATATTTCAATTCATGTTCAGAAAAGGTCAAAAGTTTCTTACACTCTGCAATGTTTCCAGCTTTCTCTGAAGCGCCTCGTGCTCAGCCTGAATACGGAATGGTACCCCATGCTTCTGGTAAACATTAGTTTGTGCAAAGTCTTCATCAATATCACTGACGGTCGTTGCAAAAGGATGATTGGCTGGGATCCATCTGATTGATTCAGGATCCACATCGGGTGGAATTGGATCTCCTTCCTTGAGAAATACCTTTGGCCGTTTCCACTGATATGCTCGTGACCTCCTCTTCTGATGAATTTCCCGTTGTTCTTCTGACAGAGTAACTGGAGCCAATCGATAAACTTTTCCACACATCTCTACTGTCGAGTTACCATTTCCAACCTTGACCAAAGGATTATTGAATGGGTCTTCATATTTGAGTGGTTTTGATCTATC
The DNA here is from genome assembly GCA_958450325.1 of Agrostemma githago. NCBI lineage: Eukaryota > Viridiplantae > Streptophyta > Magnoliopsida > Caryophyllales > Caryophyllaceae > Agrostemma > Agrostemma githago. The sequence goes on from OY288241.1 coordinate 70,417,455, forward strand.
AAATGCATTTGAAGTAACATGGTGTCAGTATCATACATATGTCAAAATGCGACACTAAACAAACAAAACAAAACAGAATTTCAGAAGAAAATGTTATTTAAGGATAGTGAGAGTGGTTTTTCAACCACACCTGACGACATCACGTCTAGATGGCAGTGATCTAATCGTCAACCCTAAGTCAATTAAGTTCAGATGGAAAGGAAATGAAATAGTAGAGCTCAGAGTCATACATGCCTCTTCTATCCGATCTGAGCTGGCCACGTCTAACAAGATCAGCCACTGAACCAGGACGCTTATTGCTCTGCTTTCTAGCCACATTAATCCTAATAGCGATTACCAGGCAAGCTATTGCGACGCAGAATCCAATTATTAAATTACCACCAGATTGCCTTTTTATCTGAATGAATGCCAATACCATGGAAATGTCAGGCTAATTACACATGATCAAAATCCAATACAAAAGTACACACTATGAAAAAATGGGGGAGGGGATAGCTTATTAAGAAACGGAAAATTCAGAGCAAAAAAGCAAAGGTATCCATGTAAATAAAAACAACTAGACAGGCTATTCAAAGTCTGTGAATTACCCAAACACATTTAAGTTAGTGGTGAAGACATAGGATGATTGAGAGAGAGGAGTCTCAAGCCATAACAAAAGATAAAAAATAAAAAATAGTGATGTTCTGAGTTGAGATATACGATTAAGAAGATTTATGTTTGAAGAAGGCAAAGAGCATATGATTCCACATAATGCTGTTGCATATTGTAGTATTATCATGCTTGACTCCTCCTATTAATTGGAATTCCTATATTTTTCAAAATACTCGTCACGCAGTAGGTAGGTAGTCAGAAGGAGAAACTGATTTTATATCTGCAGCTACTTCTACGCAACCTGACATGTAAGGCTTTTTTCACAATTTCTTTCCTATAGGTCATACTTGCCTCAATCAAACTATTTGCAATACCTAGTGCACAACACGTTCTTGGCCCAGATGATACACTGTCAAACAACCATCTCACAAGCTGGAAATGTCTAGGGCCTAGGGGTGTGTTTAGATAGAGGGATTTGGAGGGAAAGGGATGGCAGAGATCGGGAGGGAAGCGAATTCCTTTGTTTGGTTAGCAAAATGGGTGGAGGGAATATGGACCGCTCCATTACCGTCCTCAAAGGTAAAAACAAATCCCGTCCAACAAAGTTGGAAGGAAAATCACCACTCCCATTCCTTCCCTATCATGTCCCTCATTCTCCTCCCCTCCCTTTTCTTCCTATTCTTCTATCCAAACAAAGCCTAGAGCAAAAGGCATTCACATAGACTACGAAACCTTCCTTTGCTCTCTCAATAGCACATACTCAGCTTATTTTTTAGTTCCATCCTAAAATCCTTTCCAAAATCTATAAGAACTATTACTATGCTACACTTGTTAATCCGTGTTCATGAGTACAAATATGCAACCAGAACATACATAAACCATCTTGTTTGCATACTTGTCAAGAGTGCCCAATTCTTTCCTACAGAGAAACAACAAGCTTGAAGCAACCACAGAAAGTTACTGAGCAGTTACTAGTTACTACACTTCTATCACTAGTAAACCCTCTTACATTCAGCCAAATCACAAATCATGTCATACTGCCTAAGGCAATATCACAAAAGTAACAATCTAACAGCACATGTCCACAGACATGATTCCGTCCCTTTTCGCTCCCAGCTATTCCAGGTACGAAACGGTAACTGCTTACTCCTTTTTGGGCGACACTTTGACCATATTGCTAATCAAAACTCTCGCCATACCGTGCAAGGAAATAGCATATCTGCATATGATTAACAAACTAATACCACAGTGCCTAACCGACTGAACAGTCTAATGCTAAAACCAATTCCTTTCCTCTTCCATTCCCTACAATTCTACAAAACATATTCATCGGATATTCATCTCGAAAAAATGCTACTTCAGGATTAACGGCAGATACAATACTTAAAAACCCTAGCCTAGAGAAATTAAAGCATCCTCAGCCAGTAGATAAACAGAAATACCTAACCATTAAGTAAAAATCAAACGTATACAAGCCGAAAACTAACCGCAACGACGACAGGAGGAATGGAAGCAACAACTTGATGATATGTATCCTGCGATTTCTACACATGGAAGCAATCAAGTAAAGAAGGTCAGAGCAAATTCTTCGAAAAAACAGACTAACCCTAAGCAATTGAACAAAGAAAACTAACCACAATGATAATAGGAGGAAGAGAGTTGGCAGTCAGCTGAAATTTTTCCAGTGATTCCTTCAAATTGTGACGAATTTTTGACTTAAAATCAGAATCATCGCTGCTGGATTGGATTCGCAAACTAGAATCGCCGGCATTACAAACAGTAAAAACGAGCTGTTTTCGATGATTTCTACGCTGATGGAAGTTCAATGGAGTAAATTGTAATCCGAGTTGAATTCCGAGGCCATTGATGAAGGTGCAATGCTGAATGAAAATACACGTTTTGGAAGAGTAATGAAGTGTTGAGCGAAAGTTGTTGATTGAAATTACGAAGAGAAAAGGATGGATTAATTGAGTACCTGAGGAGAGAAAGAATGGAGGTGGAGAGAGCACGAAGACGCCATTTTGGCTGAGACTGGTGGAAGACGGTAATCACGTTCGGAAATACACCAGGATATGGATATCCATCCAAACAAATTTCATCCCGCTTTACAAAATGGTCGTGTTTTTTCTTAATGAGTTTTATTCAATTTAATTATATTTTATCAATTTATTTTTGTCATTTTTTATCCTAAAAAAGTGATGATAGTTTGATTTTCTCCTTAAAAAAAATTTGAACATTAATATTTTCTCAATTTTCAAAAACTTACCTTCGACATTTGCAATATAATACTCCCTTCGTTCCACTAAGATTGTCACGTTTTATTAAAATACTCCTCACATATAATAGAGAAATGAGACAATCTTTCAGGACGGAAGGAGTAGTAAAGTACTTCTTTAATCGATCGATTAAAATCAATCAATCAATCTTATAGCAAACAACTAGATCCATTCATAAATCCTTAAAAGAGTCCTTAAAAGTCAATTATCGAGTGAAACCCTAATGGATGAACGTTACAATAAATAAATTTTTAAAAAAAAACTAAAGTTAAAATTTAAAACAATGTTACTTCATCAGTAATTGGAGAACTAATTGAATTCAAAATAGTCTGATTGATCGGAATTTTTTTGTGAGATTAAAGGTAATTAGAAAGATTAATCTCTAGAAATCAATCAGAAACCCTAATTGATTAACTTTATAATAAATTGTTTAAAAAAGTTAAAACTTAAAGCAATATATTACTTTATCATCAATAGAAATCAATATATTCATAGTTGAATTCAAGATAAGTGAAAAGTTTTAAGAAAATTTGTTAGGATTAGGTAAAGCTTTCGTTAAGAAAAAAGTAAATCCATTAAAAAAAATCCGCTATCTCCTTGTCTCGAGTGAATTCAGATTATTTATTATGGGGTCATGACTTGACTTGTTAATCGTTACAATGTGTATCCGTCACAAATCAGAAATTACGTTAAAGTAAAATATATAGAGCATATGTGAAAGAGTAATTACATTTTTAAATATTACTTGTACATGTTTATTCGGTATTCTTACTTTTTTCTCAATTTTTATGGTGTTCATGGGATCTTCTCATCTTCCCTTCTAGGAAAAGTATCATCCACTCTCAGAACTTGTGATCAAGAGATGCCTTGATCAAACATTTTTAGATAAGTACTATACTAGAGTGTGGGTAACTCATTTTCCAAAATTTGAAAGTAATGATTTTTTTTTCCTAAATGGATCGTTTGTAACAGATATTCGGTTTGAAATTAAAATCGTCAATTTCAATTTTTGTGGTTGAAAGTTATCGTGATTTCTTGTCCAACGAGTTCGGTATAATCGATTCTAAGTAGAGTTACTATAAAATTTAGTTCCAACTCAAAATTTATAAAATTGTGTTAAAAGACAAATGTTCTTGTATGATGGTGTGGAATCAATTCTAAAGTAGACTCATGATAAAGTTAACCGTGAGTCCATGACGCCAATGCCATAGAGAATTCTTCGAACAGTCTTACAGATTTATCGGAACAAGCTTTCAGAAACTCTTGCAGCAAAAGAAATGAAGGTAAATAAACGACTGAATTTAAAAACCAAACATAAATCAAGTTGGACCGTACAAAATTATGAATGAATAGAAAAGAAATGGGGTGGGGTGGGGTAGGGTGAGGTGGGGCCGTGGGGGGTGATTAACTAACTGCACCAACTACCTAACCTCCTCCGGTTCGTCGCGCAGAAGACAGTACTGCTATTAATCACAAATCATATCTTATATTCCACCTGCCGTTCACATCCGCGTTAACAGTCCAGTTGTTTTCTCTGAATTGCATGTATGGAACCTGCAATCATCATCCATAGCCCAAAGGGAATCAGTGGATTTCAACACAACTGTTAAGTCCTGTCCCGACAACAGTAAAAAGGGGTTCAAAACCCAAACAAGTTCAAAAGAGTGACCACATGGCCTTGAGTCGACGCAGCTATGTTCTAAGAAAATTGGATTTCAAACAGCAAATCAACTCAAGTGGCATGTGGGTAAACATGGTATGACATCGCAGTATCTGTCGGCCACATTCACACCAATAGTCACAAACTGCAGGAGTGTACTATGACACAGTAGCGCTAAGCTGGAGACGATGGCGTAGGGTTTATCGCGAGTGTTTGGATCACAAGTCTCACAACTGGGTGTATTACGAGCTCCAGACAATGGAGTACATTTTCTCGGTTACAAAATTGTGATTCCCATTTCAACCAAGTAGGGGCTGTAAAACTTAAAGGTTAAGAAGTCCTTAACAAAACAAAAAAAATACAGTTGAGTTAAGGGGTTGGCAATTATTTCAGTTTCCCACGTTAGAATTGTTCGAAGTGGCATGATCTATAAAAGGTTTCACTTAAAAGCAGTTTTTTGAAAGAGTAAGCTTAATTTAAGAAGAAAAAAAAACATGAACCCTATTTTAGCAGAGTAGCAAGTAGCAACCTCTGAATCCTATATAGTTCAATTATAAAAAGAGTCTGAGAGAAAGTTTTGTGATAGCTATACTATGAAGGGTAAGTGCAACATTATCTCTAGTCTTCACAGTTATCTCCTTGAGAGAAGAAACACTAAATACACAACCACTGCCACTCCAGATTATCATCTTAAAGACTGGCAACTCTGCAAATTTTAGAAACCTCAAGTCATGTGCACACATTGTAAAGTACCCAAGTAAAACAAAACCCGCTTTCTCTGTCCAAACTGGCTATTCATGAGATAGGGAAGCTAAAAACGTTCAGTTAATAATCTGTCATATTTCTTAGTCCAAGGTAAACAATAGACGTGAAAAGAGGATACAGTAGTAGCCTTCTCGCTATCATCAGACTTAATCGACTCAACTTAAAACCAATTGAGAATTGTGGATAAGGGGAGTAAATGGTAAACCAAGCATGTCAACTCTTTGGTAGACTAGAGCATAATCACTCAAAAATAGGAGTATACCTTATCAACAATGTCATAACCAACTTTGAACCTCACGTCTTGATCCTTCTGAAAGTTTAACACAGTCCATGAGAATTCAGCAGCTCCTCTAGATTTCCTCTATAGAATACAGCAACCAATAATTCATTAGCTTGTGGATGAGACAAGTTATCTACGTGTAGTTGATTCTCTATTATTAGTTATCCTCTATAGCAAACCTGACAGCTACAAAGTAAGGAGTACAAAAGCTTTCCACAAGCAGGCAGCCGATAATACTGATACTCAGAGAACGAAATGAAGAGTTGCAGCAACTCCAGAAAACAAACAAACAAACCTGTTTGAGATCTTTGTCAACGTCACATCGACCCTTGACATTGAACCTGACTGAATCATCAGATAAGACGGGAAATCCCAATTTGCCGCGAACAACATAGCCAAGCTTCTCACGCTTGTCAAATTGCACCCCCAAACCAAGGCTTGCGGCCAACTGTGGTGGCTGTTGCACGACAGGTGGACAGTGTGAAAACATTATTATTAGAATAATAATGGACAGATAAAAGGCAGTGAGTTATGTTTGTGAAAACATGGGACATGGGACATACATTATAGAAACGCCTGAGCATAGCGCTTAGGTAACTCGGTCCTCCATATTTAGTATCTAGCTCTCCACGAACCTGCAATGAAGCACCATAATTATTGTATGCAGAAGAAGACATAGAGTCTCCATTTGCAGGCAAGAAGAAATGGTAATATTTCCGTTCCTTATTTGCCTCCACCCTAAATAACACATACAGTAGAAATTTTCCGAGTAATTCTGGTAGGGCTTGTTGGTTATTAAGAATGGAGTAAAGCAAAAAGAGTGGGTAATTAAGTTGGTTGTATTTCCTTTTCATCCTTGAGACATTTGGAAAAATAATCTTGTTCATTTTTCTGAACTCAACCAAAATACAAGATCCTTGAAAACCTAGTGCAGCAATTTAGTACTCAATTCCAGCAACCCACTTTCGATTGATTTGAAGTCATATTCATATATACTCCCTCCTCCGTCTCGGTCATTTTGTATAATTTGTAAGGAGTATTTTAATCAAAGTACGACAAATGAGCGAGGGGGAAAGAGTATGTCGATAACACATTTCAATCATACATACGCATTAACCAAAATTAAGAACAAGGAGGAGGAGGAAGAGAAGAATGAATGAAACCTGAAGGAAAGTATCAGAAGTAATAAGGAGGTTTTGCTTGGCGTGAAGTCTGAGGGCTTTGGCGTCGCCGCTGTACCTCACTGATGTCTCCATTTTTGGTCTCACTTTGAGGTTGGTGAGTGAAACCTGAAGCTGAAGGGATGTCCTCTTTGTAGATATACTCCTGGATATGTATCATATCAATTACTTTCGCCCCTCCACTTTACTATGAAACCAGTAACTCTATTGTGAAACCAAACCCTCAATTTTTTATTGGGATAATTTGACCCTCAACTTTGTTAATACTTGCAATTATATTCTTTTATTTATTTTTCGATCAATTGCTTAACTTTTCAACAATTTTTCATACTAGAATACGAATATGTACATTACGGTAGAATAGAAATACGTACATTACAATAGAATACGAATACGTACATTACGGAATAAAATATTTTATCAAGTTATTTGGGATATACGAATACGAATAGTATTTTTTTTTACTACTTCGTACTTGGGAATATGTATTTCTATACGTATACGTATTATTTTGGTGTATTTTGGAATAAAATATTTACTGACAGTAATGAGATATTTAAATGAAATTGAGCAATTGATCGGAAAAAATTGAAAAGAATTTAATTTATTGACAAAATTGAGGGGTCTAATTGCTACAATCAAGTGTTTGACTTCTCGCATCCATTTATCCTTCCGTAGATGCCTTATTTTAGCGTGCATTTCGTTGAAAATAAAAGCAACATGACTTTTATATTGTGAATTTTATTTTAATGTTTTTATTGGAAGGTTATACCTAATCGCATTATTATAGTAAGACATCATCGATTATGATATTATAAATTTACCGATTAAATTAACTAACATTCAGGAACGTTTGATTCACTCAATATTATGAGACACAATTTTGGAATGAAGAAAACTTATGCCTCTTTATTTTTTTTTTCAAAAAAGTGCACTGTCGTGAGTAAAAATATACCTTCAACCTCACTATTACAATAAAGAGATTCATGCTCTGAGACAATAGGTTCCAAGTTCGAATATTTTTTGGAATCAAAGTTTGGTTATCCCGAAATTTTATTTGTAATGTTGAAATGTTAACGACTACCTTAGATTATTGATAGGCTATCGCTAGCGTAATCAATATGGCTTGAGTTACCAACAACAAAATACGGAGTATTTGTTTCCATGTCACGATTACTTTGAGCATCCGTCACCTTCATAGTCACACTCTCGTTATCCTTAATTCCTTACTACGGAGAGTAATATTATTGCACCAATACACGACAACCACAAGAGTAACCACACAACTTTTCTAAGGTGGCCTTTAACCATAACTAATTCCCTTGAAACATCCTTATTCCTAAGTCCGACCACCAATTTCTGACATTGAGATGCCCTAAGAAATGAACAAAAAAAATGGTACTCCACGCTAAGGGATAGTATTTGTCAACTACCTTTAACTTTTATATACTCGTTCATAACTTCATACATATTTTCAACTGGACATAGTAAATACGGAGTAGATCATTCTGAGTCCACTATTCGCGTGGTTGCGAGTTGCATTGTGCAGCTAGCTTGATCGTTAAGGTCTCTCTTTCCTCTCCAAAGTATAATTTGCTCATCCTTGAACATTATCGGAATGCAAGGTACCAAATCCTGTACACATCAAACAACCATTAACCATAGAAACTCTATCGATTGATCAATCAAACAAAACCTTAACTCTTGATGTGAAGAAATTTACCCTTAGCTTCACACCAATCCTTTTGCAATCACTGCTCCCAACGTGGGTGCAATCCAATCTCACCACCTCTTGAGTTTCAAAGGCATCTCTCACTTTCTGCACCACATTTATATACACCCCGTTTCGAGCTAAAGAAAGAACACGCTTCAATCAGAAACTCAATCCTAACAGACAATTGCACCGTCTATGATTGTATCCATACCTAAGTTACCAGATTCGGAGTTCGGTGGTGTGAACTCCGAACCAGTTCGTCCGTACCGAGTTCGTCGGAGTTCGCGAATAAGTTCGGTCAGATTAGCGAACCATGTTGCCCAGAAGAACTATGAGAAGGCCAACGTTCGTCGGTGAAGACTGAAGGGGTAGACAAGAAAGCTCTAGAGTTTTTTTTGGTTTTCTTGGTGTTTTGGGTGACTGCAGAAGGATAGACAGTGGTATGGGGGATGGTGGTACACAGTTGGCAATATGTCAATTAAATAATCTTTTAAAAGTGAGGGTAGGGTAGGTATTTCCAAGTTCTCCACCAGTTTTACGGTATTAAATACACCTATTTGACTTCTCTCCTACACCACTTCCCAATTACTCCTATTTATTTAATTTAATTTTTCTAAAAAGACACTTAATTTTATTAAGATAAATTAGTTGTCCCACTTCAATTTATAGAATATGTATTTATATTCCGAACTCAATTCACCGTTAGAAGCGAATTACGAACTACGATCTCGAATTCGAACCGAATCGAATTACGAACTATGTAACATTGATCCATACATTATTAACCTTTTGAATATGGATTGTATTTAGTTGAGCAGTACGCCAGTGCAAGATTCTCATTCACGGAAAGAAATAACTTACAAAGTTTCGTGAGCCAGGGAGAGTTCAAACCCCGGTTTCTTAACTCCTTGGTTTCTTCAAAAGTCAAGCCATCAGCCACGTTTGGTACTAGTTTGGGATATATAGGAGCACGAGGTTTCCAAAGCATTAAAGGGACCTTAGGTCTGTTTTTGGAATCATAGTGCCTACCCCGGTATAAAAGTAGAATGTTTAGATGGCGATAGATAACCTTGCCGCCTGTTTTGTCCTGCAGAAGGTACCAAAACAAAGCAGGAATCATAATTATGAAAGCATGAATTAAAATAATGAATGTTGATAACCATAATACAGAATAGGGCTAGCCAAGAGAAATACAGTCACATTAATACCTCAAGGTGGAAGCAAACATTGTCCATGTCAAGAGTTGGTAATCCCAGGCATTTGATTCTTACAGCCTCAGCCCTACGCCAGTGACTGTGAATATCATCCAGCATGTTATGTGTAACTCCATCCCTCCCTGTGCAACGATAAAGAGAAACAAGGCTATAATTAAGACATTTGAAGCAAGAAGCAGACACCAGTACCACCATGGTATTTACAAGTATAACATGCTAAGACTAAGATGGGAGGATGGACCCAAATCTAATCGGATGGTTGCCCAATTCCTTGGAGTATCTCTTATTAGAGCAGGAAACAAATACTGGTTTCAGCTTCTGCTTAGTAAGAGTTAAAAGCTAAGAATCTTTCACCCTTACCTGTTAATTCATCACTATAACCCTCTAACCATTCCAATATTTCATTCAAGTTCACATATTACATCTGAACTAGTGGAGCGGCAGAGCTCATGAAACAGTATTTCCATTTATTATGCCCAAACACATAGCCATTCCTACTCTTACACGTAACATTAGTTGTAAACTCAAATCATTTTGACATTAACAGAATGTCATCCCTAATTTGGTTAGGGACTCAGGTCATTTGGGATCAAGTTGAACAACCTCATTGTTGCAGCACCTGCAAGGTTGTACATGTCCAATAACCCGTGGAATCATTTTAGTCAAGAGGATTACAAATGTTACACCGATGAATACAAATGGCAACACGACACCTGATATGATGCTATTTATAGTAAGACTAATACAAACCTAAAAACAACTCAAGCAGCTCAACTCTTTTCTTTCCAAGTTATTTTGGGCTCACGTCACTTGAGTTCTGCCTCATTCTATTCAGTTTGGTTTACTTTGGCTAAGTTAAGTCACTTCCTGCTTCGGCCAAAAAGAACAAGAAGTACTCCAGTAAACTAATGGAAGCACAGAGACCAATTTACTCTCAGTATCATTATTATTATTATTCAAAATTCTCATTACGTAAAAATTAGCAAAAGAGGGTAATTAAATTATGAATATGTACATAAAGGGGTAGCTTACCAATGTTAATTTGTCGGTTGCAATCACTGTGGCGATACTTTTCAACAAGCAAATCAACCTCTTCTTCAGCCAACGCCTCACCCAACACCCTCTTTTCCTGCTCCTTCCATTTCTCCCTCAGCGAATCCTCCTCCTCGACCGGGGCGCACGTGCCGGTCCATTTACGGTCGAGTCGTCCCGGACCGAAGGGGGAAAACCTGGGTGGTTCACGGAAACTGATGGGAGTGGCGGAAGGGTCACACTCCGAGTAGGAGTAACGGAAGTCAAAGGGTAGGCCTGACTTTAGGGGGGTGTGAAGGGTGGGTTGTTCGGGGGTTGGGAGGAGAGAGAAAGGAGGGTCGTCGTCATAGGAGGAGAAAGGTCGGGAAGAGAAACGGCGTGGCAGTAATGATGAGAGACGCAACATTGCTCCTAACTTTGGGCTGAAAAATCTAAACAAAACAAAGCCATTTTCAGGTAATTGGGTTATATCTTATCGGTGCAACCCAAGCGATCAAATCCATTTCGAATTGAGACTGATTATTGTATGATAAGGTAGCGTTTGGGAACATTGATTTCATTACGAATCATCAATAAATTGGAAATATTGAATCTCAAATCCACAAAGAATTTGAAATCCGATTTCTACTTTCTATGTTGGGTTACATAATTAATATGGAGTAGTAGTAAATACTTTTTTTTTTTTGAGCGAAAAGATCATTTCATTAATAAAAAGTCATACGACATCTACAAAATATATCAAAATTGAACGAATACAATACTATAAATTTTGAGTAAAATAAATTCTCGTTAAAACAAAGATCTCTCACTATGATTTTGAACTCCGCTTCTGCACATCCTCTTTCAATATATCGCTGTTTAATGATACAGCTTTTCACAAGAGGGTCTTCGGATCTTCCAATGTTTTGAAGAGAATCGATTCCATCAAATTTGATAGATTGTAGCCGACAATCTGACATAATTTGAGACACCATATAAAGAACGATTGTGGCACTGATCTTCCGCGTCCTCTCTGCTATCATAGACGATTGAACATCTCTCCTAAAAGAGAGAGCGAAATCCATCAATTGATGGGGGCGAAACTCTCCAAAAGGAGAGGACAATTATTAAAACTATAATACTAATACTAAAATTATATAATTAATTAAAATTGGGGGGGCTTACCACCAATTAATGGTGGAAGCCCCAATTTTTTTAATTTTTGGAGGCTAGGGTTTTTAGGGAGGAGGAAGAAAGCTGTAAAATTATTTTAGTAGTAAATACTTATACAAGCTACCCACCCACTTGAGACTTGACAAGGTTTTCAGTTGTTAGATTGTGGCAGTGTTTGTTTTATCGTACCAAAAACGAAGGTTTAAGCTAATTAATGTGCACTGAGTTGCATACTCCAACAGTGAACAGTGAACAGTGCAGTGAAAAATAAGAATGTAGTGAGTGTAGTCATTACTCATTATCCACCCTAGACCCTACCCTAAATGATTAATTTAGAAAGCAAAGTAGAAAGTGAGGGAGTGCAATATACAGCAAACTCTTTACGGCAGGAAAGGAGTTGCAAAGGTTATTACAAAGTGCAGAGAGTTAGGCAAATCATATTCATAGACATTGTAACAAAACACAGTGGAGCAATGGAACCAAATACTGTAACACCCCTAATTTTTATAAATTAAATTTGTATCCATATTTTTATTTGGTTTGCGATTTAACTTGTAATCCTTCATTTTAAATCTTATCGGATTTACTCTGACTTCGTTAAACTCCTAAAATCTTTATTTTTCCTCGAATTTCTATTTTCAACTCGAAACTCGTTAAGACATTTTATTATTTTCTCAGGAAACCATTTTATTAAACTTTCATTGAAAAATATCATTTTGTTTTCAAGAAATCAATTTAGTTCATTTTCGTTGAAAACTATTTATTCGTCGAGAAACTCAATTTTCTTACAAACAATTATTTAAACTCGAGATTGACCCATTTGATTTCTCTAGTCAACTAATTATTTTTATCAACTTTGAACCTGACCCAAACATTTAATTTTATGACAAAATAATATTTTAGCCCATCTCAAAGTTTGAGTTTAATTCCTTTCTTATGCGATTTTAACCCAATTGATTTGTAAGCCAGTTATTTATTTTTACTAATGATTTCGATCACACCGTAAATTATTTCTCGACCCAAATCAAGTCTGTTACCTCGTCACTAACTAGATGAGTCCCTAAGATATTTTATTTATTATGATCAAATCTTTTATTTATTTATTTATTTATTTATTCATTCATTCATCCTAATTCTATTCTACAACTCCAATTTTGGTTGTTTTACGTTACTTCTCCAACTCTTTCTTTTTATACTCCCTCTCCAATTCTATTAGTTCTATCATTACGTAAAACTCATCCTCCTCCAATTCCGTTTAATTACGTTATTGCTGCTCAGCCTGTTACGTATCTCTTCTCCTTCGTTCATCGTTCATTCTAATCCGAGGGTAATTTAATTACTCTTATTCTCCATCTCGTTTCCCTCTTTCTAATCCCTTCTTATGTGGTTCTAATACCATATGTTTTAATTTTTCGTAGGCTATCGTGCTAGATCCGATGAAGACGGTTATTTTATTAACTCGGATCTCGATGAAGGTAACAGATGATGGCATGACTCGGTATTGCATGATATATATGTTGTAGTTGCTTGTAGTATCGTTTTAAATCAAATTTTATAAATATGTTTACTATATTATTAAGATGATATGTTTCAATCATTTAAAAATTATTATAGGGCCGAGACTAAAACGTATGAATAAGAATTAATTTCTCAATTTTTCGTGATTTTTAATATGAAATATCAAATTGAAAGTTTTATTGTTTTTAGTAAAGTTGCAGCATGTTTTCGAATCTGTTACTACTTTTATACGATTTTTACTCCTGTTTACAGATCTTATTTTCAAAAAGTTTGAAAAGAGACTACTATTTATTTTAGGTCTATTATACGTCTGTTAAATTTCATAAATTATTTCCAAGTAGTTTCGTCACAACAAATCGTTTATGAAACTGTGACAGATTAGTTCGCGAATCTGTCAGTTGTTGTAAAACCTAATTTAAAACCTATGATAAACTTTGAATTTAATTTTGGTAATTTACGTACATTAACTTTAAAGAGTCTAGATAATGTTTCTAGTTGGATTTGTTTTAAAATAAAATTTTAAACGTCTTTTATTAAAGAAATACGATCGGGTGACAGATTCTGTCAGTTTACAAAAATACGAATAAAAACCGCCTTTAAGTTAATAATTTCAATTTTATCCAGAAACAAAAGTTGTAGTTAAGCTTCTAAAGGTTTCAACCTCACTGATCTTATATCTTTTTGATTTTTAATGATTTAATTATGAATTTTATAGTAAGACACTGAACTTCTGAAAAATCTGTAAACTTATAATTTATTACTTTTAATTACTTAAACTCCAACCCTTTTGAGAAATAATTATGATTTTTACTTTCTTTGACTTTTAATCATTAATTATACATTTATCTAATAAATATAATGTTTATGTCTCAAGGCCTAATATTAAATATTTTATATAACTCATATGTTAAACGATTTCTAATTATAATAACACCTATTTTGGGAAAGTTACTATTTGAAGAAAGTTTCTATCTTTGGAAAGTTACTATTTTGAGAATATTTAAGATATCTTCGGATAAAATACTTATAATGGTTTGAATGTGGAATAATGTTGGAAATGAGAATGTACAGTATATAAGTCTAGGATATGTTGTTGTTGTCATCAGCTATATGGTCAGTGTATTTGCGTCAGGGATACATTGATTGTCGAACTGGGTATCGTTTATGCTCAGGAGTCATGCGCATGTACTTAGGCTAGGACCTCGCTGAACGCAGTCCTATTATAGTTTGAGTTGTCTGGTGAGAGGGCTTAGGAGTCACTTCGTGGGCACTGAGTTCCTTAACCAGTGAGGCTTAGGGGTCGCTTCGTGGGCACTAAGTTACACTTCGGTGTTGTTTTGACATATCTCTAGTAGTAAAAGCTGTACTGATCATCGGTTTTAAATTCCATTATTCGTTTTGACGCCGTCAGGCTACTGAATTGTTTTCAGGATTTTGAATCTATTTTGATATATATAATGTTTTGAGTTTAATCTATTTTCTTATATTATGCTTCTATTGCCTATATATTATGTAATATGGCTGGGAGAACTGCCTGAGTTGCTCCCCACTGAATTGTGGCTGTTATGTTTATAACATGACAGGTATTCTTTGTTCCGGGGTTTGGTGTGCGCTAGCGAGTGACATAGATCCTACTCTGCTTTAATTATGTTTGTTTATGGATTGTTAAACCCATTTGAAGGATTTTTATTTTTAGCCCTTTTGTAAAAAGTGGCCTTTGTATTGACTGACCGTTCTTTTTGTAATATATAGAATATCAGTGTGTATTAATCCCAAATCTACAGTGTTTCCGCCACTGTATTGCGTTAGAATTTATAGGGGATTACAGTTGGTATCAGAGCATTGTTGCTCCCGACGCTCACACCTGATTTTTGGAAAAATACTCGTAAATGATTTGAACATTAATAAAATATTAGTGAGAGAAGGGTACAAACCAAATTAAGGACTTGATTGTTAGGTTACATGTTCTTGTAACTCAATGATTAGCATTGAATGTTTGTTTTATAAGCCCAAGAAGAAGATGAGTGGACAAGTTGTTGATGTGATGCTGCTCCAGATTGGGACAAGACCCACTTAGCACTTCTAAGACCTGATGACTCGAGTGGACAACTTGGTGCTACGAGGAAGATACAACAATGGTGACTTTCCAGCCCAGATTCTGTTTGCTCAAGCTACTGGCCAGATGTCAAGAGTAGATTCTAGTTCCACGATGGTGCAGTAGACTCAGATGTGATTTCACTTTACCTAGATGCGACTCCATTTCAGTTTGGATCCATAGGGAGCGACCCAAGACTAGTGTGCTCGTTTCTCTACAAGAAGATGAAGTTATCCAGCGAGTTCCCTTGTGAACTCCGGAGATACAAAAACTCTTCTCTGTTCTAAGACCTTAATAGTCTAGGATCCTTGTTCTATGCTTCCAGTTTCTTCTTCTTCTTCTTCTCCTTATGGATGTTGTTGTGTTGCTGTACCGCTACGACCTGATGTTGTTCGGCTCTCTGTTGTCACGTGTTGTTATTTCTAATGTCCGTGTGCTGCCACTGCTCTCCCTATCAGTTTTTCTCTTCTTCTTCTCCTTCTTCCAATCCTTGTCTTATAAATGGTCATTTTCAGTCTCGTGGTGAATCCTTGTTTTATTCTCCCATTTTGCCCTCCATCCTCTTGAGATTCTTTGGTTAGACTCCTGTCTTAGTGAACCCCACAAAAAGTTAAAGATGTTTGAGGTTTAGTGAACCCCATTACCTTTGGTTTGAGGATTTTGAGTTGTACCCTATTTTCTAAGCAAGTAAGAACTTTTTGAGGATTGATTTCAATAGTATTAATTGATTGATGGAATTAAGATTTTACCTTAAGTGTTGATCTTGGATTATAATTCACTTGATTATATAAAGTACTTAGAGAGAATAAGCTTTTGGATAGTAAGATTATATTTTATTTTGATGGATATCTAGTACATAACCTAGAACCGAACTAAGTGTAACTGGTAATATTACTTTGGGATTCCCACTTAATGCTGACTTAATGGACTAGTTGTGGACTTTTGGGATCATAGATCATCGTTTAGAGTTCTAGCCTGAGTGTTGTGGTACCGTTTCATGTTCTCGTTTAAGGTTTTTGGTAATTTTGATTGACATAGATTAAACCTTGGTTCTTATGGATGAGAACATTGAGTATGATAAGGTCGTAGCATATGAAATTTGGAGTTGAGTGAAATAAACTTGGATGGATTGTTGTTAACCTTGAAAAAGAGAAATATATTGCATAAACACAGGTTGGACTTATTGTGTCATTTTGAGGAATACCTTAATACAAATCTTTTTGATGGAATTTATTTCAAGCCTTTTGACCAATGAGAATGTGGCTTCGTTGAGTCATTAACCACATAGTTGTTCCATCGTTATGAGTATAAATCTGATGGACTTCTAAGGAACCTTACTCGAATGATGTCTTGGATGTGAGTGACTGACATTACATGTAAAGTTGAGTGTGCTTAAGGTTTGATATATTATACTAACCTTTGTTCCCATGTAATGTTACGAGCATAATCGTGGGATCAATTTGAAGACTTAGTGCCCGAGATTTGTTAAGTTGGTGGATCTTGTTTAGTGTTCCTTACTCGAGAAATTTGGATATACCTCGAGTACAACCTGGTGAGCTTTAAACAGTTTTAGAGCCTTGTTGGTTAATTAGTTTAATAGTGTTGTGGCAGTTTGCAGAATTTCGGTAGCATGATTTGATTCTGAGTCATTTGGTTGATTCTTACCCTATTGATTAAGTGATTGTATGAGCAAGTGAAGCCTTGTATTGGAGGTTGTAGCTGTTGATAGTCTTAGCTTGGAAGTTATAGCAAGTGATAATTTTGGAGGTTGTAGACTGTGTAGGACAACCCATTTTCCTGATATTAATGGCCTTAGTATTATTTTGTGGAATTAGGAACCTGAGTTTGTGGGAGTCGTACTAGGGAATCTTGAGAACCTTAAACTCCTCTGTAATCCTGGAGAGCTCTGATTGACTCTCGTTTTCGTTCTTCCTCCGTTTCTCTCGAATTCTACTCCTCCAATCGCTATTGGTATCCCTTCTGATCTACCTCTTTATCGAGTTTGAATTTTTTTGTTTTGATTTATTCTTTAGCCTTTTTCACCAATTTTCCCGTTTTGAAAAATGTTTGACTAATTTAAACTTTTGAGTTCTCATTTTTATGTTACAATTTTAAGCTTCAAACATCGTTTTGCTTTGACGTTTTTATTGAAGTTTATATTTAATTATTTTTAAAATATCTTAAAAACTTGTTTGAAATTAGATCGACAGTATTTTAAATCTTTGTTTTTAAATGATCGAAATTTTACGAATATTTTCATAACATACAAATACTGACTAAGAAATTTAACTTTTGAAAATAATTTCATAAATTCAAGCTTTCGTTTTATTTTTGTTGGTGAACTTTTGAATTTGTTATTAGAATCATTTGATGACTAGTTCGAGATTTCCCAACGCTAAACTCGATTTATCAAAATTTGATTTTGTTTTGTCTTAAATCAAAATGTTGAAGAGTTTCTTAATCAAATTGATTTAGCGTCGTTTTGAAAATATTTTGGGTACCCTCTTTCCCTCGAATTTGTTTTTAAATATAATTTAATGTCGTTATTTTATCAAATAACAGTACCTTGCGTTTTTAATAATTTGGAAAGTTTTAAACTTCGGGTAGATTAGCCCAACTCTTCTCGTAATAAATTTTGCACTCGATTTCATATCAGGTTTGATGATTTAAAAATTCCTATTAAACCAAGATTTTGATGCGAGCTAAGCATTCTAATTTTTCCAAGTGAATAACATTATTTTTGTGTTCCTGCAAGTTTCGGGGACGAAACTTTTTTTTTAGTGGGGAAGGTTGTAACACCCCTAATTTTTATAAATTAAATTTGTATCCATATTTTTATTTGGTTTGCGATTTAACTTGTAATCCTTCATTTTAAATCTTATCGGATTTACTCTGACTTCGTTAAACTCCTAAAATCTTTATTTTTCCTCGAATTTCTATTTTCAACTCGAAACTCGTTAAGACATTTTATTATTTTCTCAGGAAACCATTTTATTAAACTTTCATTGAAAAATATCATTTTGTTTTCAAGAAATCAATTTAGTTCATTTTCGTTGAAAACTATTTATTCGTCGAGAAACTCAATTTTCTTACAAACAATTATTTAAACTCGAGATTGACCCATTTGATTTCTCTAGTCAACTAATTATTTTTATCAACTTTGAACCTGACCCAAACATTTAATTTTATGACAAAATAATATTTTAGCCCATCTCAAAGTTTGAGTTTAATTCCTTTCTTATGCGATTTTAACCCAATTGATTTGTAAGCCAGTTATTTATTTTTACTAATGATTTCGATCACACCGTAAATTATTTCTCGACCCAAATCAAGTCTGTTACCTCGTCACTAACTAGATGAGTCCCTAAGATATTTTATTTATTATGATCAAATCTTTTATTTATTTATTTATTTATTTATTCATTCATTCATCCTAATTCTATTCTACAACTCCAATTTTGGTTGTTTTACGTTACTTCTCCAACTCTTTCTTTTTATACTCCCTCTCCAATTCTATTAGTTCTATCATTACGTAAAACTCATCCTCCTCCAATTCCGTTTAATTACGTTATTGCTGCTCAGCCTGTTACGTATCTCTTCTCCTTCGTTCATCGTTCATTCTAATCCGAGGGTAATTTAATTACTCTTATTCTCCATCTCGTTTCCCTCTTTCTAATCCCTTCTTATGTGGTTCTAATACCATATGTTTTAATTTTTCGTAGGCTATCGTGCTAGATCCGATGAAGACGGTTATTTTATTAACTCGGATCTCGATGAAGGTAACAGATGATGGCATGACTCGGTATTGCATGATATATATGTTGTAGTTGCTTGTAGTATCGTTTTAAATCAAATTTTATAAATATGTTTACTATATTATTAAGATGATATGTTTCAATCATTTAAAAATTATTATAGGGCCGAGACTAAAACGTATGAATAAGAATTAATTTCTCAATTTTTCGTGATTTTTAATATGAAATATCAAATTGAAAGTTTTATTGTTTTTAGTAAAGTTGCAGCATGTTTTCGAATCTGTTACTACTTTTATACGATTTTTACTCCTGTTTACAGATCTTATTTTCAAAAAGTTTGAAAAGAGACTACTATTTATTTTAGGTCTATTATACGTCTGTTAAATTTCATAAATTATTTCCAAGTAGTTTCGTCACAACAAATCGTTTATGAAACTGTGACAGATTAGTTCGCGAATCTGTCAGTTGTTGTAAAACCTAATTTAAAACCTATGATAAACTTTGAATTTAATTTTGGTAATTTACGTACATTAACTTTAAAGAGTCTAGATAATGTTTCTAGTTGGATTTGTTTTAAAATAAAATTTTAAACGTCTTTTATTAAAGAAATACGATCGGGTGACAGATTCTGTCAGTTTACAAAAATACGAATAAAAACCGCCTTTAAGTTAATAATTTCAATTTTATCCAGAAACAAAAGTTGTAGTTAAGCTTCTAAAGGTTTCAACCTCACTGATCTTATATCTTTTTGATTTTTAATGATTTAATTATGAATTTTATAGTAAGACACTGAACTTCTGAAAAATCTGTAAACTTATAATTTATTACTTTTAATTACTTAAACTCCAACCCTTTTGAGAAATAATTATGATTTTTACTTTCTTTGACTTTTAATCATTAATTATACATTTATCTAATAAATATAATGTTTATGTCTCAAGGCCTAATATTAAATATTTTATATAACTCATATGTTAAACGATTTCTAATTATAATAACACCTATTTTGGGAAAGTTACTATTTGAAGAAAGTTTCTATCTTTGGAAAGTTACTATTTTGAGAATATTTAAGATATCTTCGGATAAAATACTTATAATGGTTTGAATGTGGAATAATGTTGGAAATGAGAATGTACAGTATATAAGTCTAGGATATGTTGTTGTTGTCATCAGCTATATGGTCAGTGTATTTGCGTCAGGGATACATTGATTGTCGAACTGGGTATCGTTTATGCTCAGGAGTCATGCGCATGTACTTAGGCTAGGACCTCGCTGAACGCAGTCCTATTATAGTTTGAGTTGTCTGGTGAGAGGGCTTAGGAGTCACTTCGTGGGCACTGAGTTCCTTAACCAGTGAGGCTTAGGGGTCGCTTCGTGGGCACTAAGTTACACTTCGGTGTTGTTTTGACATATCTCTAGTAGTAAAAGCTGTACTGATCATCGGTTTTAAATTCCATTATTCGTTTTGACGCCGTCAGGCTACTGAATTGTTTTCAGGATTTTGAATCTATTTTGATATATATAATGTTTTGAGTTTAATCTATTTTCTTATATTATGCTTCTATTGCCTATATATTATGTAATATGGCTGGGAGAACTGCCTGAGTTGCTCCCCACTGAATTGTGGCTGTTATGTTTATAACATGACAGGTATTCTTTGTTCCGGGGTTTGGTGTGCGCTAGCGAGTGACATAGATCCTACTCTGCTTTAATTATGTTTGTTTATGGATTGTTAAACCCATTTGAAGGATTTTTATTTTTAGCCCTTTTGTAAAAAGTGGCCTTTGTATTGACTGACCGTTCTTTTTGTAATATATAGAATATCAGTGTGTATTAATCCCAAATCTACAGTGTTTCCGCCACTGTATTGCGTTAGAATTTATAGGGGATTACAGTTGGTATCAGAGCATTGTTGCTCCCGACGCTCACACCTGATTTTTGGAAAAATACTCGTAAATGATTTGAACATTAATAAAATATTAGTGAGAGAAGGGTACAAACCAAATTAAGGACTTGATTGTTAGGTTACATGTTCTTGTAACTCAATGATTAGCATTGAATGTTTGTTTTATAAGCCCAAGAAGAAGATGAGTGGACAAGTTGTTGATGTGATGCTGCTCCAGATTGGGACAAGACCCACTTAGCACTTCTAAGACCTGATGACTCGAGTGGACAACTTGGTGCTACGAGGAAGATACAACAATGGTGACTTTCCAGCCCAGATTCTGTTTGCTCAAGCTACTGGCCAGATGTCAAGAGTAGATTCTAGTTCCACGATGGTGCAGTAGACTCAGATGTGATTTCACTTTACCTAGATGCGACTCCATTTCAGTTTGGATCCATAGGGAGCGACCCAAGACTAGTGTGCTCGTTTCTCTACAAGAAGATGAAGTTATCCAGCGAGTTCCCTTGTGAACTCCGGAGATACAAAAACTCTTCTCTGTTCTAAGACCTTAATAGTCTAGGATCCTTGTTCTATGCTTCCAGTTTCTTCTTCTTCTTCTTCTCCTTATGGATGTTGTTGTGTTGCTGTACCGCTACGACCTGATGTTGTTCGGCTCTCTGTTGTCACGTGTTGTTATTTCTAATGTCCGTGTGCTGCCACTGCTCTCCCTATCAGTTTTTCTCTTCTTCTTCTCCTTCTTCCAATCCTTGTCTTGTAAAAAGTGGCCTTTGTATTGACTGACCGTTCTTTTTGTAATATATAGAATATCAGTGTGTATTAATCCCAAATCTACAGTGTTTCCGCCACTGTATTGCGTTAGAATTTATAGGGGATTACAAATACAGTAAATAATAAAAGAGATAATAAAGCAATAAATTAGAGTAAAGATGAGATAGAATGAATGAATGAATGCATGCATAGGGAGGGATTACTTATCCATCCTTTGACTCCTTATTTTGCAAACATCAGAAATAAAAGCATCCACAAATTCATAGCAACCAAATATTAAACGATATAGGAAGGTGAGGTGAGCATATGAAATAATAATAATAATAATAATAATAATAATAATGGAGTCAAACAACATAGTAACCCTAATTTCCCAGAGTAAGAGTAACAAAAAGAAGTGGATTTGTACGCCATCTTTTCTGAAATTCGAATTATTTATTTATTTCCGTTTCTAAAGGTTGGTCATTGAATGAAGAATGCAGCATACTCTTTGGGATGTTAGTTACTACAGTAGTGATTAAACTCAGCAATTACACCACCAATAAATAAATAAATAAAACCCTAGAAATTTAAAGTTAAAAAGAAGGGGGTAGAAGGGTAAATAAAACTTACAATAATTCTACTCGGAATATTCAATGGTTGGTTGAGTAAATACTCCGTTTAGTTGATGATTAAAATTCTACTCCCTATTCATTTTGGTGGATTTGATCATCAGAAAGATACCTGACACCGTCATACTCATACTCATACTCATAATGGGGGAAAAGAGACCAAATTCATTTCACAAAGACAGCACCCATTCCTGTATGCAATTACTCCACTTTTCTCTTGTTTCAACGGTCTCACCCCCACAATCAGAATTGCTCAATACTCCTACTCTTACTCCTACAAAATAAAATTACAGATTTATTGTAACAATCTCTCATTTAGTTTAATACGGAGTACTCCACATACAAGTAATATCTTTGTTGTTTGAGTGATTTTGCGCTTTTGCAGTCATTCTAGATTTTGGTTCATGACATGATGTTATAGATAAAAAGAGTTTTGGTCATGCTTCGTCACACGTCTTTTTGTTGGATACAAGTTCGTCATCAACACTTTTTATAAGGAATACTAGTTACATCTTACATGAACATAACAACATAAGAAGACCTTCTCAAATTCTCAGATTCACACAAACAAACAAAACAAACTTCAGTCTCTATTAAACTGGTTTTTGGTGATGTCTGCTTCATAACTGCCTTAGACTTGGATTGTTTGGATTCGTAGGCTTTTCATAAATAACACTACTCTAAAAAAACTCGAATTCCTACTTTATATCGAGATTGTACTCTGTAAAAGTTGAAGAACAAATAACAAGTTTAGCCTGAAATGTGAATACATCCATTTGATTTAATAAATAACTCCTTTTGCCCTCAAGAGCCTCGAAATTTGCAGTATAATTTCGGTCCTTCTACAAAAGAAAAGAAAACTAGACTAGATCCCTTCAATGAAATCAAGTAGATCATCAACCTCCTGCCTCAAGACCGATATCTTCTGCTGGTGTGGAGCTACCCGGTTCTCTATTTCACGACCACCCAGCTTTTTCTCATAGCAGTCTACCACGACTGAATGCTTTGCAATCAGCCTCTCTTGCAACTCTCGCTCCTTTGTTACCAGCTCTTCCGCCTGTTTATCATTATGCATGAGAAAATCAGCTGTGGACGCTAAAAGGTTTACCAACTACATCACTTACTTGATGCCTCAATTGTTTACCTACATAAATTGGTCGGAGTGCCTGGGTTTGCGAGATGCTAAGCTCATTAAGCACTCTGTCCGCGAAGGCCCGTGGTCATGAAGCACAATACAGGAGACAAAGGCTCGTGCCAGCCTCATGCACATAAGGCACGTGGGTTTTTGCAAACAGCAACTTAAAACTACGATAATATTCTTTTGAATTCTACTAAGAAGGTTGACATGTACAGAACTCAAATGCAATGATAAATGAAAATAGGAGGGGCGTAAAGGTATTGCATCATAAAGGAGCGAGAATAATAATAATAATAATATATGGAAACTGCAAAGTAAAGGACTCAATAGCCGTGTTGCCCGTGCCAGGTGCACGTATGGCGTCCTAATGCATATTGGATAGGGCATCAGTGAGCCTCGTGCGTAGGCATACACAGTCCATCACCTCATGTACCACGCAAGGCACCACGAAGCATCTGGGTAGTGTATCAGTGAGGCACACATGACGCATGATTTGATGAACCATGATTGAGTGAGATTCAAGAAATATTGTCACTTGATGATAGGAGACAACTATATCTCTCGAAAACCCGTAATTACTTGTATCACTTGTGTTGAAGAATTTACAGTTATACTCTCTTGGACCATCACGGTGACACAGATCAGTATAAAAAAAAAGCCTTACGGATAGCAACATTCAAGCTAAACCCACCAAGTTCCAAAGACATGACAACAAAATGGTACTCCCCGTGTCGTGATTATTGTTTACTACCTTCCTGTATTCGATACTGTTCATAATGTATAAATTAATCCATCCACTTGCATAATACTACACTTTGGTCTACTTAGGGGCTGAAGTGAAGTGCGAGTTATTAGAGATACAGCAATAAACAAACCTTGGGATATATATGTGCGGCCTGTGGAGAAGACTGCAAAAACACAAGCAAAGGCTTCAAGTCTTTTGAAAGCTCTTTGAGCAGACTGTCAGCTGTTTTCCGGGCAACTTTACAAGCTTGGATATTTCCGCTTCGGGACAACTCATGTAATGACGCCTCCAATTTATCATGGATTGCCAAACATCGATTGATGATATTCTCAAGCTTTTGAAGGGTGGTCAGCACCTATAAGTAACCAAAGTCAAGATTTAGCATCTCCTAGTATTACATTTGACTTTCTTCTCCATGCACAGAAATGGAGTACAACATAAATCATGAATGTGTACATTATAATAAGCCCACCTCATCCCACTGGAGTTTTGCCAAATAAGAGGCAGATGTTTTTGAAATCGACAAGTCAGCATGGCTGTATGCCATACAAGTAACAAAGAGGAAGAAGAACCCTGCAATTAACATTAATGGCTCCCTCAGCAGGTTCAACCTATTGAACTTGTAATAAACCTGGAAATCGAGAAGATACATATACATATATGAGATAATGAGAACCATTAAAATAGTTTACTGATTATACTTCAAAAAAAAGACAATAAATTATAGACGATTAGGAATAGAATTCTAGATATCTTGAGTTGAGAATCTCAATCCAAAGCATTGAACTCACACAAGAACCCAGAGTTCTTAAAATTGCGATGAAAATATAAGATATATAAAAGCGTATATTTTACCTGAAAATGTTGATTATGCTCAGGCACAGCATTGGTTTTCTGTAGCACCATTACTGGTCGGCCACTTAAATCAAGGTGAGAAAACATTGTCTACATGAAAAATAAGAAACCATAAACAATGTACGATTAGTTAACTCAGCAATTTTTTGTAGACAGAAAAAAGAAATAAAGGATATGAATTATGAAGTCGCAAGACTAAAGCAGATAATGGAATTCACGCTTGCTTTAATTACCTCTTGTGATTGGTCCACTGTAAACGGAATAGAAACGGATATATCCCTAGACCCTTCAGGCAAAATAACCTGCAGCGACCATCAACTTCAAGTGTTACAGCAGATATATCTTGCAAATTTGCAGCACAAGCAGAAAGTCAGGATTATTAAGATGGCCCATATCAAGAATGGAAAGGTGAGGTGTGTCAAAGGAGTAATATCTTACGAGGTGGCAATTTGCTACCCTAATTCTCAATGAACCACACTTCTCAAGGGTAACAAACATATACAGAGTAGGACCCACAAGCGCATGTCAAGTTGCCGTTCTCTAAGCTTGTGAGTGATCAGGGAAATTGCCTGTTAGGCGGTTGATATGGCCTTATACCAAAAGACCACAGTCGTAAATTTTGCATTAAAAGTTCCAGGGTGGCATCCAAGAGACATAATCTAATTCCAGCATCCTCATCCTAAACCCCTTAAGTGAGTCTCAAATCGGAAAAGAGTATTCCGTATTCAATAGCAGGACAGATGTTCAACAAACCAAGAACTCAAATCCTCAACACACACACACACACACCCCAACCTTTTTCTTTGAACTTACATTTACATTATCATCGTTATTATCAATGTCGGGCACTGCATAATCAAATTCCATCTTCTTAGTTCTAACCGTTGAAATGCCATCAAAATAACAACCAATTTCCCTCTTGAAGGTATTCTAAATTAATCTTCTCTTTTCTAAACTTAACAAGGAAAAAGTGTGAACATTAATATTGCGCTTAGCTATACACGTTTAACATGAGCATAGACTTAATCATCAGCACATTTAACATCAATCATCTTACAGAAGCAAGATAGCTCTAACGAATTAATACCTTCACAATGAGTTCATCAACAACCAGTTCGCCAATGGGGCTACCGAAAGAGATGTCAACAAAACGTTTTCCTTCAGACTGGAATAAATAGTCCCCCAGTGGCAAGCCGTATCCAAAGGTGAAAAATGTTTTCCAACCGCCAAACAAAGGAAATCTCGGTTCGATTTCTAGCTCAGTCTGCAAGAACAAAAAATATGAAGCAACTAAACTGAAGAAAATAGACTTTCACTTTTTTGGATCAAAGGCAGACACCTCACCTTTTTCAAATCACCTCGCAAATTGGATGTGGAGATGTTCCCAATTTCATCCCTGTAGTAGACAGAATGAGCCCTTGGAGGTAGTTTAGCCAACAGCCTATTAAATGCTGATGCACCCTTAGTTACCGGACTTGCTTGATAATCAAGTCTGAAAAGGCGGAAATCGAGTATCAAATATTATTGTAGAATACATGTGCTTGAAAATTGACTTCGTGAACTTCAATGAAAAGGAACCAACCTCGAAAATTCTCCCTTGAGAAGGGCACCTCCATGAATGAGGTTATAATGCTCAGTGATTTGTACATTACCCCAATGTGAAATTTCTATCTCACGCACTAACTTCTGAGCAACTGCAAATGGTCTGTTGTATTCATAATGAAGTGCAACAGGGGAGAACGAGAAAGGTGATTGGTCCTCATAGGGTCCATACTTAATCTCAGAACCTTGAGCTTTAGTCTTTTCTAGTTTTGTATAGGATTCAATTCTCGCATCAGGCAACTTAACACTCAAGGTTTGGAACTTGACAACATAAGGAGATATATAATATGCACTATCCTGAAATAGAAGAAGCTGAAAATCACCCTGGGAAACTTGCTCAGGAAAAGGCTTTAACATGTGAGTGAACACGGCTAAAATCTCAACAGTCGCACTTTCTCCCTTTCCAAGGGCTTTTGGCAAAGATATAGAGTAAAAAGCTAAAGACGGAGGCATCCCTCCGGGTTGAGCTGATTTAATAGAAAGACTAGCTCCAACTCTCTTTGATTTGGCCTTGCCGTCACTTTGAAATGCTGACACGAAGGACAAATATTTTGCATGTTGTTCAGGAAATGCAACAAGAAATTCTGAAACTTTATCTTTTCCATTATTTTCAACCTGCAATTACAATCGAAGAATTAGAAATAAATAGCTTCATAAAGATTATTCAGAAGAAGAAAAAAAACACTAGTTAACAGTTAATTAGGAGGGGGGGATTTTGTGCCTAGCATTTGCGACAATAGCGTGTTTACAGCAGGCATGGGACCAAAGTAAGACATCTAATTTACAGCACTGATGTATTAATAAAAAATACTCGATGTACAGTTGTACACAAATATGTTATGCTTTCCCAGAGCTAATGATAATACATCAAAGTTCAGAAAAGTGAGGACACCCAATCCTTTGAACTTGTGTTATTTTCCAAAGACAGAAGCAGAAGGAGCAAGAGAGAGCAAAGTCTGACCTTAATCACGGAGGTGCTGCGGACAATATGAGAGCTCAAATCAATCTGCAATAAGACAACAAAAGCATTCTCATTCATAAAGGTTGCACAACTAAGACCAATCTTCAAATGAAACACAATTTCTCTTCGTTACTCGGACTCTGCGACGAGGTATCATGTCAAACACGGCTATTTTGGGGGAACAATATTTTGGTCTAAAGTGAAGTATCGTGTGGGAGTAAGATTCCATAATTTTGAAATGTTGATATGGAGTATCGTCATATGAGTAGTTCAAAATCCAACACAGAGAAATTGAAGGGGCTCAAACAATATAATTTCAATTAGTTGCATTCAAAATCAAAATCATACCCCTCACTACAGTCTACAGTACAATTATTGGGAAATCAAATATACAACTTGATTTCAAGATTCACACAAACAACGACCATACAAATACAATTATCTATGACAACAAAGTTACCATCTTTTTACTCACATCCAACACAAGTTGAATCCTACATTGACACAATCACCAATCAAAGCACGCACAGCAAAGTTTCAATCTTTTTGCTGACAAAAACAGATGAGTGAAATCAATTGGTAACAAATAAATCACGTAATCAATCAATCAACCAAAATAATAAATAAAATGAGAATCCGATTGAAGAAGCTAAAAAAAAAGAGGGGGGAGACTTACACGACGGTCAAGTTTAGAGATGACAAGATCGGAGAGAACGTGAGAAGAAAGGAGGGAGATTGAAACAAAGATGAAGAGAAGAAGAGAGACAAGATCTGGGTGTTTGTTAAACCCCATTTTTTTTTATTTTTGTTCACTTTTCTGGGAAATTGATCATATGATGAGACTTGAGAGAGATGGAGAAGCCTTAAACCTTGGACTGGGAACCTGGAAACTGTGTTTGTGTTGCTTCGAGCCTAACAGCACTGTTTCAAACTCGATAGGGAAAGTTTTGTTATATCAGGGCTCGTTTGGTTACTCTAACTTCCCGAGGTAAAAGATTCCATGAAATCCCCCTCGGTGAGTTTTTTTCAGTCTCCCGAAGATTTGAATTCACATATGTGCGGGGCTTTTTAATTCTCAATCAGTCACGTAACTCAGATTTTTTTTTGTTGAATAATGTTTGCTCTTTTTTATGCTGATGATGTAATTTGGTTGCGACAGCATATCATGGTCGGTAAACACAATTTTTTTTTTTTTTTTTTATGAACGAGGGAACCCGCAGCCTAGCGTTTCTAGAAGGCATAGTCTCAAGCCATACAACTCCCACAAGTTCGCGCTTGCAGGGGCTTGAACCTGAGACCCTTGGGCCAATGACCACAAGTTTTAACCACTAGGCAACACCCTTATGGGCGTAAACACAATTTTAGTTATTTCATAAGTTCTTGAAAAAATAAATTATTTCATAAGTTGGCGTAATAGTCTTTATAAACAAAATCATGAGAATTAGATGAGTGCAACCAAACAATATACGGGAATTCAGTTCATGTGAAGCGTGAATTCCAGGATGGCAATCAAACACATATTTTCAAAGAGTAAGTCTTGCTTGTGACGGAACTATCCGTTGCATTGGTATAACGGGTCAAATAATGTCCGTTTGGATAAATAAGGACAAAGCATGAGTATCATCCATGTACTTTGCTTTTGTCTTTTTCCTTCTAAATGAATATTATTTGACCCGTCATATTAAAATGACGGATATAACTGTCACAAATAAGAATTTGTGATTTTCAAATTCATGGGATATTGATGTGGGAAGTAAGTTCCTAGGAAATACAACTTCCCACGGGAAGTTACTTCCTAGATGAACCAAACGAGGCCTTAGCTCTTCACACTTCTTCCAAACTCCCAATCCAAACCATCAATCTCGTGGATACCGATACGGCACAGCACGGATCGGATATCCGCTCCAAAGAAATAGATCGGATCGGATATCCAAACTAGGAAATACTAAATTGAGATATCCAAATCCGATCCAAATATTTTGGATATCCAATAACTATTGGATAAGATGCGGATATCCATACTTCGGAATTCATACGAATGGATTAAATTCAAAACTATATTATACGAAGCATAGTTTTTCTTACACGGTGATTTCTTATTATTTCACTATTACAATTATCTAGACATAAACTTACATGGACTCACATATTTTAATCATTTTTTTAAAATTATCGTACTTCCTCTAGTTTTTTTATCTTCCCGTTTGCTTTTGACACAAGATTTTTTGTGAGGAATATAAAATAATAAATTTAAGAAATATTAAGGATAGAATCGTAAGTGGGTGTAATAGAAAAGAATAAAGGTGTAAGTATTGTAAATAGTAAGGATAGTATCGTAAAATGTATAGCCCAAAATGGAAAGATACCAAATGGGAATATAAAAAAAGACGGACCAAAAAGAACTACGGGAAAATAAAAGAAGATCAGAGGAAGTATCATATCTAGTCATTAATTATACTTAAAATAGTGTTATAAGTTTACAAAATGAAAAAATGCACATTGTCAAAATAATAGAGAAATTATGTTACAAGTATGACTCTTGGTCCAACCAACAAGCCGATAGATGATCCAAGGAAAGAAAGGCGGATGTATCATGTATGTCTGGAGTCTGAGGACAAACTTCCTAAAAACAATTCCTCACCCCCTAAGTTTCAAATCATCTTTCCTAGTAGGGCTAAAGAGCGGTGCTCGCTTATCATCATTTGTGTTGAGGCAAGCTGGACTTCAGATCTCAGGGCTTCGGCAGGGTGGATCACCCTCCAAGATGTCCGGGGGGATCGATTTAGTTCCTCAATCATCCTTGCGCAGGGTGTCATTCAAGCTGAGGCTATTGGCATCTACAGAGCGGCAAAATGGGCTCCGAACAAAGGTTTGCCACCTTGAATTCCAAACGGACTGCAGTCGTCTGGTTAATCAAATTGTACGAATTGAGGTGGCTGATCATAACATTCTTAGTATTATGTCTTGTATTTTTGATACCTTTGCTTATTTTCATTGTGTTTGTATTGGACATATCCCGCGATACTCTAACAAACAAGCCCACTGCCTAGCTGAGTCATTTCGTTTGTAAAAATGTGTTTTTGTATGGCTGACAAAAGAAGTATGACTCTTAAAAGACACTCATGAAATAAAAAACTGATAATAAAATATAAAAATAAATAATAAATCATGGAAAATATGATTTCGGATGGATTGGATATCTATACATTTTAATACTGATATCCATATCCGATCCAAACTTAATTTTCGGAGCGAATATCGGATCGAATCGGATAATCAGATTTTTTGTTCAGCTCTAGATACCGCACATGTTCTTGTTTAGGACGGATATATATAGAATCAAAGCAAAATATATGGGGTGAATGATAAGAAAATTGTCTCATTGAATCACATGACACGTGTATTGTTATTCTATTATAATAATAACTAGATCAGACAACCAGACGAGGTTATGTCGAGTTTGAGCTCATGTCACATATAAACGGATCACAAAATCGGCTCATTCGTGTCAACACACAAACCCATTAATTTTGGTTTCGTTATGGAGGATTAATATAGACTAAATGAATAAAGATGTTATTCATGTTGTGTTTGTATTTTGAAGTCTCAATCCAAAGTCAACCCAGGTATATTCAACTTAAAGAGAATCACCATACGCCTTTATTTTATCTTTATTATATTAGGATAGTTTGTATGTTTTTATGTTCAATAAAGGATGTAATATGGATTCCGAGAGTCCAAATAGCATATAATTTGATGCTATATTTTCATTGAAAAAAAAACTCAAAGAGAATGTGGGATAAAACTGTGTTCTTTAATCTCACACGGTGTACATTTTATGATGCTTAGGTGAAATTATCCTTCGCCATAAAAAACAATCCAAAATTTGGTGGTTAGAGTGGACGTTTTTGCGTAACTCAACCAAAATAGTTGTACATGATCCACTTGTACGAGTATAACCTAATTATAAAGTCTGTATAGAAGATAAAGATTAGAAGGCAATCCAGAATCATGCAAACGTCCTGTACTTTCTGAGGGAATGACTATCAAACTGTTTTCTCTAACCCAAACCCCCCAAGCAACCACGTCCTCATCCTCATCACTCGCCCTTGTCTTCAATTTTCGATCACAAACACAGGATTCAAAGGATGATGCACATGCACAGGCACAGGCACAGGCACAGGGCAGCAGAAGCCAGAAAGCAACATAGTTTAGTTTGATCAGAAGCGTGGATTACAATAAAATTATCCAAAATTTGACTAACTAAATCTGCACAAAACATTAAGCAACCACTGGAGGAAAAATCTAAATCTATTCAGGGTAACTCAGGAGGCAACTGTCCCTCCTGCTGCGAATCACTAGGCACAAACACCGGAAGCTGACCCCCTCTCTGCGCTCTCCCCTGCTGAAAATACCGTCCTCTTTCTCTATCTCCCGTTCCTCCTGTTCCCGAACCTCCCCCACTTCTCGCGCCTCCTGTCGAATTATCGTTCACTAAGGGCCCCCCAAAGAAAATAGATTGACCTGTATACGTGAGTTCCGTCCTAGGGCCCACAGAGGATGAAGCTACGGCTCTAGAGTTGGCTGATACAAATCTTCCAGCCTCTGGGTCCCAGTAAACCGTCTTTTTAGTTCCCTCTCCCCCACTCGACTCCTTGATCTTCAATGGCACCCGTCCAGGGCTCGGGTCACCGGCTCTTGACGACAAAGGTGATTGGTTCGCTGATGACTGGTAGATGGGGTTAAAGCGATCCATGTTTGATGGATTAGGGCTCCCCATGTGGCTCACACTGTGGGCACATGATTCGATGTCTTCCCGGCTCGCCCGGCTAGGTGGATAAGAGCTTTTGGTAGAAGAAGATATTTTCGGGGGCCCCGATCGGGAAGTTATTCGGTTCTGAAATCCCGATTTGATGCTAATTGGACTGCTTCTGACGCTGGCATTGCTGCTGGATAACTGATCGCTGTCATAGGCTTGGGGACGGGAACTAACTGGGCGTAGGACTGATGATGATGCTCGAGCTTTAGCAGCTGCTTTAGCTGCCTCGTTGGAGTCTAATTTGGCGAGCTTCCATGCGCTAATTCTCACGGGGCGGTGGGCCACCTTTTTACCCTTATCGCCTGCTTGGATAGCATCCGGGTCCACTGTGGATGACACACGGCTGGGTTCTAGATGTTCAATTTCATCCTGCTCAAGGATATGAGAGGCGATGGATCAAAATTTTTTCAGAGTGCAGAAAATATAATCTAATAATCGAGTTTGGCTAACATAGCAGCCAAAGAGAACAAATCTCGAATAAAAGAAAAGGCGAGGAATTTTACCCACCTGGAAGATTCTAGGAGGAGTACACCAAGCACCTTTGTATTGCAAACCAATTCCAACAGAGCTTCGTCCACTGATAGCAGTGACTGCGGAACTAGTTGGAGAGGATGGCAGACTTTGCTGTTCTTCACCACCAACTGATGGTCCTGGTGGTTCACTTTGTGTTCGCATCGCAATAACATACTCATAAGTCGTGATTCCCTGAGCCAGACGAACTATGAGTTGAACTCAAGAGAGACGAAATGGAAATAAAATAAACAAACTAACAAACAAAAGACGTAAAAACATTTAGTAGTTCAATGCAAATGGACAACAGTTTTATGCAAATTTAGAAAAAAACAAATGGAATAAGATGACAGAATTGCATATTCGAACCTTTCTGATGAGGATGATGTGGAAGAAGAATAGTTCGCCCAAGGGCACAATTGCCAAAAAAGATAGCAATGTACAGAAACCCTGAAGAACATCAAATTTGCTACCAAATTAGCGACATCTTCTCGATACAAGGAAAGTTCACATTGCATAAAGAAACTACCGAAGTACTCCATAAAACATTAAATCGACAGAGTCGGAAAAAACAAATTATAGTCGTGTAGCATTCTAGGGTATTATTGATGAAACCCACATTACCTTCGATTAAGATCCCCTGGGGCAAAAAACAAAATCATAGCACAATATCATCAGAAGCTCTTGGTTTTAACACAACGGGCTCATATAAAAAGTGACTGGCAATGTAGGACATGTATAATCCTTACCCCCATTTGTTTCGCTTTACTAAAAACTAATCCAAAGCCAAAGAAAAATTATTGAATGCGACAGAGGAGTATAAAGGGACAGTTGCTACTGGCTTGGGAAATGATGTCTCAGTCTCACGCATTTAGATCATCTAGAACACAACAGTTGAGCAGAAATTTGTACAGACAGGACAGAAGTCAAGAACATACCACCACTGATGCGAAAGGAGGACGTGTGAATCCATCTCCAAGCCTCTCTGTAATCTGATTTTCAACGACGTTTTTGAATACAAAGCAACGAACAAAGACCCAAACACCGACCCCGCATTCAGCAATAAGCTGTTAATCATCAAATAAACCCTTGGGTTGGCAGCAGGTCATAATGGATAAGATGGATGTACATCAAACTCAAAGAATACACATAAGTTGCCATTAAAAACAAAAGCAAGTCTTTCATCACTTACCCAGAGAAGGCTTATTGCCATCAGGCACACAAAACTCGCATAATTTTTCTTCCCAACGCAATTATTCAACCACTGCATAAGAAACACGAGCTTCGGTTCAGGAACACACTCCTAATAACAAGGTTTTAAAAATCCGTGCACGTTATCATCAACTAGCAGACCAAAAGGCAGACACGTTCTTATTTATTTATATTCCCTTTTTGGTAAGTAATATGAGTAGAAATTTAGAAACAGACATTCAACTTACCCGACAATGATGATCAAATCCATCAACACACTTGTCGCAACTTCTGCAATGCTTGCTGAATTTACGCACCTACAGGCAAGACGATGAAGTTTTTCATAAGCTACGCTTAATTTGCAAGTTAAACAGAATAGATCATCACAAATTCTTGCAGGAGACCATCTCACTATGAAACCAACCTAACTACTTATGAACACCAAATATCAGTGAGTATCTATTAGGTTAGTCTCTCAGTGAAACAGTCCTATCGACACACTTACAGGAGACCATCTCCTATGCAGGACTCAACGATGAATCTTACAAGAAAATCAAATAAGAAGAACCACTGCAAAAGTGCAAAGTCGATCCAACAGAAAATACCCTTTGTAAGCAGCAAATTTTAGTTCATGAACAAAAGGAGCAATTTGATTAGCTGACCGATTCTTTAAGAAAGATACCACTTGAGTTCAAGAGAAAAGAGAGGAACATTTGACTTCAGTAAGAAAAAATTGATTCTACTTTCAGCCTTTCAATATGACCATTTGACCAGAATCCAATCTCATATTCAGAAAGAAAAACACGTCACTTTGATTAATCATCTACCTCAGCATTGCACAGAGTGCAGAATAAAGCCTCTTCTTCAGATGATGGCTGCTGAAGAATTTCCTCATCTTTTCGACAGTCCTCACGGACAAGGCAAAAACAAAAAATTCCTCCAATTTTAGAGCACAAACTTGGATGGTAAATCTCTCCTCTTTCAGCCACCACCGATTTACATGGCTCTTCTATTGAAGATCCATCACCTGCTCGTAAAAATTACACGTTAAAATATTTTATGCCTAACAGGCTTTAGAGTCCAACGGAAACCTTCAATTGTTCTGCATAAAATCGCTGCTTCCATGTGAGCAAATAAAGAAATTAAATAAAAATAGCTCTTTTGACACACACACACACACACGTAACATATAAGCGCGTTGTTTTACAATCTGACGAGTTGAGTACCCTGATTTCACCTCAGAAATTTAGTTACCTACAACAGAAAAGAACTACTGTGTGACATTTGCACTGACCATGTAAACTTATTTCACATTGCGATCTAGCGCGTTGTTTTACAATCTCACAATCATATAAGCACGTTGTTTTACAATCTCACAATCATATAAGCACGTTGTTTTACAATCTGACAAGTTGAATACCCTGATTTCGCCTCAGAAATTTAGTTACCTACAACAGAAAGGAACTACTGTGTGACATTTGCACTGACCATGTAAACTTGTTTCACATTGCGATCTAGCGGTTCTATCCGGCTGAACTAGAATACCAGGATCTGCCGGATCAATAGCTGTGCATCTAGCATAAAGAATTAGCACTCCTAGGGCCTGCATGACATATATAACCAAAATAATTATGTTTAACGCAGTTAAAGAATACTGAAAAACATTGAAACTACAAAATGAGCCAGAGATCCATATGTTCGATGTACACATTAGCCCTCACAACTCTATGGCCGGGCACACCCAAGCAGGATGGGCTCATACGTACGAGTGTAAGACCCTCAATGAGGATTCTGTTCTGTCTATAACTTTGCTTATGTATGAAGTGAGAATCACTAATGACAGGTTGATAAGTGCAGTCAGCTTTTCATCCACGATTCGTGGAAAGCATAATTTAAATGAGTTGATAAAAACTAGGCGTAAATTGTACTTTAGCGAGTATTTGATGCAATTTTTCTTAGAGTACACTCAGTATACTACTGACTGCATAGCATGTTTTTATAATAACAGAAAATGCAACTTATAGCATAATTTTGCATAGAGAAAAAGCACAGAAAAAAGGGGATAGATTCAGTTGCACTTACCAAAAAGGTATAGACACCCATGGCCACATATTCGTAGACAGCCTCCTTGGCAACAAAGGGTGCATAAAAGGCATAAAATGCAACAGCAAGCAGAAGATACACTGTAATTGCCAATATCTAGTCACCAAAATAGATGAACCTCATGTTAGCAAACTCAAGAAAAGGAGGAAAGGAAGCAGTTTATAAAAAATATGGTTTTACAATCATTACTTTGTCCTATACCAAACTTAAGAAACAGAGCAGCAGAGTATAACATACAAATTTATGCAAGGAAAATATTTACTTGGACTGGGAAAACAAAATTTTCAAAGTTTTAAAAAGTCACAGCAAAAGTAATTTCT
This sequence comes from Agrostemma githago, assembly GCA_958450325.1. NCBI lineage: Eukaryota > Viridiplantae > Streptophyta > Magnoliopsida > Caryophyllales > Caryophyllaceae > Agrostemma > Agrostemma githago. Next base: position 70,454,217 of record OY288241.1, read on the forward strand.
TAGCGGTATAGGTCAAGCTAAGGCCGTTTGCTGAAGAATTCAAGATCAGGCTGTACTACTGTAGCGCTCGATATCTGGCGCAACAACTGAAGTTTATACCATGCATGCTACGACATTAACACACCATGAGTCTGCACCTAATTATAAACCTCCCCCAAAGGCCAAATATTCAATGGTTAAGTTTTAACCCTTCATGATTTGTCACCATTCTGAACTTCGCATTCTATACCAAACTCTGGTCTCCACTATACTCACTATGGTCCCTTAGCTGGAAAATATCTTCCGTTATCCAACAGATTGGATTGACTTTTTAACTCAAAGAGAATGAGAAGTCCACCATATCGAGACTGCAATCAAACCTTTATACCCCAAAGGGAAAGAGTGGAATGCCCATTGGTTTCTTTGGTCCAGCTTATCCGCTCACAGACAGACTAATTGGATTTATTCAAATAAGAGCACAAAGACCAAAAAAAAAGTCTATGAAGTATCAACATCTATGGTTGATCAAGAGCTAAGAACAAATTGCATGTAGAGTCCAAATTTCATGGGACAAACTTTCAAATTGTTACATTTGCCCATATTTGATACTTCTTTCTACAACACCTACACACACGCTACCGAGTAAAAGCACTAAGCACATCCTTATATTGCAGGAAACGTTTCAACAATTTCCAACATACTCCCAGGTTTCACAAAAGAAATCCTGAGATGGAGAAGGTATACCCTGAATATGAGCAAGTTTATCTAAAGAAGAATGCCGTATTCTAGCATGTAACACCGAGTAATAAACATTTTGCTTTTTATCATAGTTGGGCCACAACTTCTCAAAAAACTAACTGAAGTACTCAACTACTTCGAACTAGACCTAGCTACCTCTGCGAATCAATAGCTCCTACCAAATTACTGTGTAACATAAGGTTATCAAAAGCTTATGTTAAGTATAAAGGGCTTCAGAGAAACATGGAGTATTAGAAATTATCAGCAGCCGAACAAACAAACAAACAAACAAAATTTTCCAAGTAATAGATCAATCAACATATATATACAACAGCCAGACAATAGGCACCAAATAAAACAAAAAAGACCAGAAAATAACAAAAATAAGACAGCAACAGGAAGTAACTGACAATTCTATAAGACACAAACACAAAGTAATGATTAAACACTTAAGCTTTTTACCAAACCCCATATCAATCATTGAACTAACTAACTATTAACAGAATTAACATAAACAATATAATCAACATTTTGCTCCCTCAACATTCAACAACCCTAATAATCACAAATCAACCCTACCTTAAAATTTTAAACCACTATTTTATCAAAAATAAAATTAAGGAAGAAATGAAATGTACCTGTAAATAATGTGCAGGAAGTTCCCACCCGTGACGTCTAGCCATGTTCAATGTTTAAATCAATCAAGTGCATCTAAAACCCCAATATTCCACACCCCCCAAAAAATACAAAATATCTCACTCTCTCAAAAAAAAAGTGTTTGTTTCAAAATTCTGACTTCGACCCAGTAATTGAAATCACATTTGAAAAAGACCCATGAAATAAAGTTTCAATGTTGAAGAAAAATTAGGGTTTGTGAAGTTGAATTTCAGAGATGGTTGGGGAAAAAAGAGGGGAAAGGGGGTAGTAGTTCAGGGGTAGTGTTGACTGATTAACATGTTATTGTCCCCATAAATTAGAAATTAGGTTGCATATTATAAATATAATTAGTGTGTCATTATTGATTGATGTGTGATCACTGCAATAACAACATTAATGGTATCATATCATAGTAATATTGAAATGAATAATGTACCTAAACAACAATGAAAACAAAGAAGGAAAGGAAGAAGAAGGAAATTTGTTTAAGTCTTGAGTGTGTTGGGACTTGAGTTGAGTGTGGTGACAACCGTGGAAACCGGCACGCAATTTTTTAAAATTCCTCTTCTTTTTAGTGACACAAATGTTCATTTAGCAAATTTAGGTCATCAACTCTTTGTTTTATGGTGTTAAAGTAAGAGTTGTTCCCTTAAAAGTTACTCTCCCTATGTTTCACTAGGTAAGAGAAAAAGTGTGATAGAAAAAAAGAAAAGTGGAAGAAATCAAAGAAATGATTGAAAAAGGAAACGTGGAAGATATCAATGAAACATAGGGAGTACAAAATGCTAGTTAATATATTGTGATAATAGAGTTAAAATGAATTAGAAAATGATGAATAGTAGTGATGATGCTAAGCGAAAATAGAAAAAATGAGGATAACATATCATATTTTGTGGAACATTACTCCCTCTTCCATTGGCCATGTTCTTTGGATTGAACTAGACTGAACTGAATTTAACTTAACTTAACTGGAGTAAGATGAACTAAACTGAATTAGGCTGGAATACTGAGAGTCTGAGACAAAATGAGCATCTTGTGGCTGAACAGAAGTGAGCTGAAAAGAAGTTGAAAGAACAGGGTCAATAGTGAAGTACTTCCCAAAGGGGGTAATTGTTCATCCCTCTTATCTCGTTTCCACCATAAAATATCCCAACTAATCTCCTCATTTCTAGTTCAATTTAGCTATATTAGCCCCCGATACATTACCCATAGTCCAGGCAAGCTATAAGCTAAGGGTTGGATCACGTAAGATTCTTCATGTTCCTATATAATAGGGTAGATACGAATTCGATCCATACTCAGGGTCTAAAATTTTGAGATCCATATGATCAGGATTGGATCAGATCGGATCCTTTAATTATTACGAGCATACTAAAATCTTACGGAGTTTTTTTATTATTTAAAATTTTATTTTAGCAAGTAGGGTTGATCCCCACAAGGACGAGAAGTTAGACAAGAGGATGCTACGATGAAAGACTAGGTTCGAGATTTAGGGATTGACTCACACTAAATTAATCTAAGACAAGTAAACAACTAAAGTAACGAATAAGTAAAGAGAAATCAATAAGACGAAGGACTAGGGTCACTCGGGTTCATAGGATGCATGGGGTTCGATTGGGTTCTAAAATCGAAGTAATGATGCTAATCTAGACTTGGTCACGTCCTCTCGGCCCAGGACTGTCACAGACCAACCAAACCGGACTATCGCAACTTATAGTGGTCGATCTACCTAATGAGCAGGCAATTCTAAGCTAGTCTAGGTTTAGGTTGCTAAACTCAAGAACCAAGACACAAGAGATAATCGAAATACATGACAATTCGAACATTCCAATAAACATAAGAGTGCGTGATGTTAAGAGATAAACAAACAAAGCCAATACCCAAGATTAAACAACCAAACCGTTCATTAATTGTAATTCCCTATAAATACCAATGTAATACAGTGACGAAACACGGTAGAGTGTGATTATAACACACTGATAACTATATTTCATTAATAAAAAGATAAATCATTACAAAGACCACCTTTTATAAAAATGGCTAAGAATAAAAATCTCAAAAAGGTTTATAATAATCCACAAAATGAAAACATGAAATTAAAGTAGCGGCGCATGAGGATTCATATGTTGAAAGCGCCTAATAACATCATAATCACTAATGTGCGAAAAAAAGTCTCGCTCGCTCAGTCTCTCGATATATAAGCTAAACCATAAATCAAAAGTTCGTTGCTCTATTCCACAAATATTTTTGAACATATTTCATCGAGGAGAAAACTTTTTCCACACTTGTCTTTACTATCAACACAAGCTTCAATAACAAATAAAGTACATAAACACGTGGATATGCAAATTGTTTCATAATTTGTCTCAACAAGCATAGTTGAAAGCTCACCAATAAGGAGGAGAAAACTCTTTCCATGCCCGTTACTTATAAATACCGTGCATAATTGCACGGGAACTATACTAGTTACTCATCAATGGATCGGATTTTATTTTGAAACGATCCAACGGTTCTCATATCAATGTTATAAGATGATGCACTACAAAAATCAAGGCAGAATTGCGGCGGATTTGTCCGACGCAAAATCGGAAAATCCGACGCAAAGTAGTGATTGCGTCGGAATAGCCGATGCAAACGTCCGTCGTGATTTTTTTATGCTAATATTTTTCTTTGCGTGGACAAGTCCGACGCAAGCGTATTGCATCGACACTTGGTCGGTCAATGCGCCCAGTCAACACGCATTGCGTCGGATTAGCCAACGCAACGCTTAATTTCCCGTCGGCGTTGCGTCGGCTAATCCGACGCAATATGTGTTAACTAGGACGTCTGCGTCGGATTAGCCGACGCAACGTCGACAGGAAATTAAGCATTGTGTTGGCTACTCCGACGCTATGCGTTCCTCTGTTCCCTTACTGCGTCGGCTAATCCGACGCAACTTCGCGTATAATAAAATAATAGGATTTGTTTGTTTTTAGCTCCCCGTATGCGTCAAAATAAACCCACCTATAATTACATGTGACTCCTACAACAAACCCCAACAGCAACATATCCGCCACAAAAATCACCCAAAACTTCAATAAAAGCTTCCATACATATCTTCTTGACAGAACTTCACAGAACTCCACAAAACTCAACAAATCTAAACCAAGATACTGATATAGAAAATGAAAATATAATACAAAGAACGTAAAAAACCTAAATAAGTAGTGACAATTCCGACGACAATTCCAACAATTCTATCAAGGAGTTAGAAATATATACATAACCATAACCTAAACAACCTAAACAAGTACCAAAGAAGAGACGGACTACCTACGCAAGGGGCTGAACCTGCTCCGGTCCATAAGGATGACCATCGTCGTTGTTGTCATCGCGCCTTGTAGTACGTGGTCCACCGCCGCAGGTTTCATTCTCCATAGCCCATCTTTCCCTCATCATCTCTATAAACCTGTCATACTCCTCCAACCTCTTCTGTTGGGCTCTTGATGTTTCTTCTAATGTCTGCAGGTGCTCTTCTTGTTTCTTGAATTTCTCCCCCATGCACTCGTTAACTGTACGTTCCTGAGAGGCGGCAGTGGGGAAGTACGTGTTCGAAGATGGCTCTTTACCACGACTCAAGCATGGGCGAAAGAGATCTTTCGCCGCGTTGCCTATCCCCCAGAACCGTCTCTTCTTGTTGTAGCCCTCAGTGACATCGTGGAAGATCTTCAAGGTGTTCAGTGACTAGTCAGAAGCTCGTGCCTCCTCCACCGCTTTCTCAAAGTTCTCCTAAAACAACAACAAGAAACAGTGTTAGAACTTTCAGAACAATATATACTTTCACATCTTAATTTTTGGGAGTTGTATTTTCTTGAAAAACTTTACTATTACTCACAACGATCTCCGGTCCACGGGGGTCAATCCACTTCTCATCCTTCCCCTTCTTCGTCTTCTCCAAAAGCTGCACTGGGGTTGCGGTTGAGCTCTTCATAAAACAGTGTTAGAACTTTCAGCATTCATTTACCAATAATATATTGAACTATACTTAAATTGATACTTGTGTTATAAGCACTTACCATTTGCTTGAAAGTCGTTGCCGCGCTCCTACTACCAAGGCAGCTGGTGGGTTTGGTCACCCCGTCGACTTGCCCTAATCTGCCATTCGACTTCTTCACCACCACCTTCTTCTTGAAGTTTGGGTCATCTGCATTCCGTTTCAGTTCCGCCCACCTCTCCTTCGGAATTCAGTTCGCCTTCTGAATCCTCGGAACTGCTCTCTGAAATATATCAGTTATTCTCTTCTTTATCCGAGTCTCGTAGTCGGATCTGAGGTCGTACCCCAAGTCTTACGCACTCTCCTCTGTTTATCAAAAATATAATTTGTTAGTTATAATTTATTGTATAAGTCGTGCAATGAACAATTCAGATTGACAAACGAGGCAATTACCGTGAAGTGCGTATACATGTCGTCCCGAGCTCTCTGGGGCGCCTCCGTCCAGCTATGGTAGGCGCCAGGGGTAGACGCGTAAGGCATGATTATGGAATCACGCAAAAAATCAGAATATTTTTTGTCCTCCCACCTATAATACATGTAATTTTGGATGTTAAGCAGACAAATGAGTGAAATAATATAAAACACTTGATTATAACAACAGAAACTCACCAAGTAGCGCCCGGAACTTTCCGCCGTGAAAGGTAGGACTTCGAAGGCGTTGCCACGTACATGATGTGTCGTGTTTATATAGCTTTATAACCTTTATTCCCTCAATTCCGTTGTCTTTTCCGGTCGGAACGCGCTCTTTAGAGCCGTTTCTTCTAACATTTTGCTTTGAGTGAGTGTTTTTGTAGATTCTACACGATTTCAGGTCTTTATGTGCATTAGAAGAACGATCCCCAGACAAAACTCGTGCTTTAGGACGTCTAGGCGAAGAAGAACCTGAGAAGAGTCGATTCATTGGGCCATCGAGAGCGGCCCAATCCTTGTTTCTAAGGCGATGTGCGCGCCACCCTGCCCCGACAGGCCCTCTATGGGCCGGCCTGAGAGACACAGACAATTTTAGCTTAAATTTAGCTTGTGCTTCGGCCCCTGCATGTGGCCGGCCCCCTGCCAACCAGCCGGCATGCGCACTCAACTTTTTTCGCCTATTTTGTATAACTAAGGGAAGACTTGTATTAACACATCACTTCATAACTTAGAATTATTTTTCTTAGAAAACACTCGTGACTCTTAGCATTCCGTACTCCATTCCAAACTCGTACTCGATTTTGGTAAATTCGTTTATGCAATTTTCAGTGTTTTGTTTCAATCTTCATCGTGAATTACTTAGTTCGTTGTAATTTCCTTTATTTACAATTCGTTGTTTCGTTTAGTTCGCTAGATACTCGTTTGTTATCGTTAGATTTATTTGCTTCCCTTTTTACCATGAATTTTATGTATGCGATTTGTTGTTCCGTAATTATCATGAGTAGCTAATTTTCTCGCTAGGGTCGAGGGAGATCGATGGATTATTATACGATTTTGTGGCTTCGATACTAAATTTAGAATTATGTTAGTACCAATTTCGCGTGTTTTATTTGTCGATTAATTTGTTAAAGGCCACAACATTTTAATCTGTTTGAGAAATTCTAGTTCTTGTGCGAAAGCCGAATTAGGATTAGATCACGCGCGATTTGGTAGGGAGTCTAATAAGTTGCGAGAGCCCGTTAGATCCTTCCTAGGTTGATACGATTCGAGAGAACGTGTTATAGCCGACTAACATGTTTATGCGTTTATTATCATTGTCACATAATTGTCGAACATCTATCGTGAACCCGTGACCTTAGTTTTCATCTCATTGTTAAAATCCTTTATTCATTATCGTATTTTAGTAGTCTTTTATTTATTTCCATCAATCAACCGCTTAGAGCATTTTAGAATCGTCATAGCTATTAGACGAATTTAACCGCTTCCCTGTGGATATGACACCTTACTTGCCGTTATCTTCTTGTTAGTAGCATTAGGTTTATCTTGATTGGGTGAGACGACTTAACCCATATCAGTACACTGTCGCCCTAATTTTTTGTACATCGTCCACACCATGGACGACAGGCAAGTCTTCCTCCATAGGGGTGGCATTACATACTCTGGCTACTACCGCTACCCGTCACCCGAACAATTCCACTGTCACCTGCCATAATCACGTCTACGAGAAACATGTTTGCGCAAAGTTAAAATATAGAGTCAATTAGTTTAGGGTAATCTAGGAATATAGTAGTATTAGTAGTAGATTAATAGTATTAGTAGTGGTAGTAGATTAGTAGTAGTAGTAGTAGAAAATTAGTAATAGTAGTAGTAGTGGTAGTAGTAGTATTAGTAGTTGTACTAGTATTAGTAGTAGTGAAGTAGCATTAGTAATATTAGTACTATACTACTAATACTACTACTAGTACTAATATTACTAATCTACTACTACTACTAATACTACTAATCTACTACTAATACTACTCCTAACACCACCACTAGTACTAATTTTCTACTTCTACTTCTACTAGTACTACTAATACTCCATTATAGTAAACCAAATATCAACTACTTCACTATAATACTCCAAATATTATCCTCATTACTCCACTAATACTCCAAATATCCACTAATACTCCAAATATTTCACCAAATACCCCGCTACTATTCTAAATATCCATTAATACTCCATTAATATTCCCAATACTTCACCAAATAATCCACTACTACTCCAAATACTTCACTAATAAACCAAACTCCCATTAATATACTCAACAACTAACTTAATTAAACATAATTAACAAACAATCTACTACTACTACTACTACTACTACTACTACTAATCTTCTACTTCTACTACCACTACTAGGGGTCGTTTGGTTACCCTCTTAAATCATGGGAAGTAGAACTTCCCATGAATTGATAAATTGAGATGTTGTTTGGTTGCCCACTTCCCGGGAATTGCCACTTCCAATTCCCGGGAATTGTCACTTCATCCATAATGGGGGAAGTTACTCACCAAACCCCTCTTGGTGTGTAGAACTTCCCGCATGAAGTTATTTCCCACATGGCAACCAAACAATATTTTTGTAATTATAATGAAATACAAATTCACGTGAATTTAAGTTCCCGGCAACTCCATCTTCCCATGGTGAACCAAACGAGTCCCTAATCTTCTACTTCTACTGCCAGTACTAATACTCCATTATAGTAAACCAAATATCAACTACTATAATACTCCAAATATTTCACCAAATACTCTACTACTACTCCAAATATACATTAATACTCCATTAATGCTCTTAATACTCCACCAAATAATCCACTACTACTCCAAACTAGGTTCTGGCCCGTGCAAAATTGTACGGCTGTATTAAAAATGATATTTATATTAAAATGAAAAAAAATAAGTTGATGAGAATACATGCTATGATAAAAATCAATTGACATAAGAATCATAATCTGTGAATTTAATAAATAGGAGGGAGTAAATCAACATTAAAGTGTAAAGCTAACATATAAATAGATTAAAAATAGGAGCAATAGATGCTTGTTTAAACTAACATATACATTAAAATGTAAGGCTGAAAATAATAAGAACATACAACTATACAAATCTACGCGAGCATACAAATCTGATTACAAATATTAGAAAACTTCTTGATACACCACATTAGTGGTAGTGTTAGAAGTCTGATGATTGCCATCGAAAATAAGGATTTTCAATCCTTTTTTGTTGGTGACCCTCGATAAAGCAACGTATAATTGACCATGTGTAAACACGGGCTTAGGAAGATATAGACCAACGTGCGACAACGATTGCCCTTGACTTTTGTTGATTGTCATGGCAAAGCATATGGAAACAGGAAACTGTCGCCGAGTAAACCGAACAGGAAACTTAGCTGAGTCAGATGGCGAAAGGGTCAAACGCGGAATATAAACTATATCATCTGCATGGCTACCCGTTAGTACCTTGCATCGAATAACTCGTTTTGCCAAGTGAGTCACAATTAAGCGCGTACCATTACACAATCCACGAAATTGATCAATATTCCGGATAAGCATAACCATAGCACCAACCTTTAATCGTAACTCATGGTTAGAAATCCCGGAGCACTTAATGCTGTTCAAGAACTCAGTGGAGTGCAAATCAGGCTGGCCCGGAACTATCTCGTCCATACATACCTCATCAGAGCTTAAATAGACCTGCTCTACACCGTCAAGAAGAGATAATACGTAGTCGTTAATCAATTCAACAAATTCATGGGTAGGGGCCAAAATCGCTCTTTCCTGCAAATAATCAGCAGTCCACAATCGATTCAGTAGATTGGGATATGTACTGGACACAATTGATGCAATAGGATCGGTGACATTATGGATAAGAATGTCATCCGGAAATTTAACGTCAACCTCGCCATCATTGCGCCCACCTTCCAAACCATCACCAATTCTGAGGATCCAATCTGAGAATTCTCGTACCTCTTGTGCATTATAAGGAGAGGCACCGATTTGAAGACGCATGTTCTGCGTAAGTTTGAGTACCTTTATAAATACAGGGTGGAAAAAGGAAAGGATTCATATAGGAAGAATATGGACAAACTAAAATGTAGATGACACGACAAACAACGAAAGCGTTCACACAAAAGGAAAGAAAAAGTACCTTGCATGATGACCATAAGTAAGATGAAAATAAAGATGCATGCACAATGTCAGACCTACTTCCTTTGGGAACAACTGGAAGTATTTGTCGGAAGTCACCTCCAAATACAACAATTTTACCCCCAAAAGGAAGGTTCGCATTACGTGGGCTCACAGCGCGCATAACATCTTTCAAGCTACGATCAAGAGCTTCAAAGGCATGCCTATGGATCATGGGTGCCTCATCCCAAATAATGAGACTTGCCTCCATTATTAGCTCAGTTAAATCCGACCCTGGCTTAATGTTGGAGCAAGTTGAAGTCTCAACAACATTAATCGGAATGCCGAATCTGGAATGGGCTGTCCTATCTCCGGGAAGTAGAGTGGCCGCAATTCCACTGGACGCAACAGGAAGAACAATCAGCCCCTTACTGCGCAAATCAGCACATAACGTGCGCCATATAAATGTCTTTCCTGTACCCCCGAAGCCATACACAAAGAAAACGGCACTTCGTTGCGATGTTACGGCAGTATTAATTTCGTCGTATATAGACCGCTGGTCGGTATTTAACATAGGCAGGGCAACTTCAAATTCCTGACGCAAAGCATCCCTATCATACGATAATTCATCTCGAATCAAAGTGTTACGGAAGTTAGGAAAAACCGATGAATCAGGAATGGGCATGTCTTCAAACATAGATAAACTACCGCCATTACTCTGTAGCAAAGCCTCAATATCGAGCAAGGCTAAGTTATGAATCTCTTCCTCAGTCAACTCCAAATCTAAGACAAAAAATAACCAAAATGAACATGAATTCTAAATAATATTTAGAAAGAATACAGAAGGAACAACTAAACTTACCGGGATTTGACAAAACCCTCCGTTGCCTGAAGAGGATGTCATCAGATAACAATTCCCAAGTTTCCTCCCACACAGTATGAGGCATCGACATAGAACCGGTTAACAGCAACGACGCAAACAGATGCCTAAGATAAGTAGTCGACTCCCAGTAGTGTGCTTCCGTAATTGCATCAACATACTCAGTGTCGTCACCGATCAAGCCAAGAGCAAAACATGCTTCTCTAAAAGTCCGATAACAGGTACCGTTCACAGTTCGGATGTCATCATAACACATTGCTCCCCTAGAATGGTTCAACATCGTTCTCATATAGTAAAGTTCACCACATTTTGGGGGAACGTGGTGCAATCTACCAATTGCGAAAAACTTTTGCCTACGCTTCCACTGCTTCTTAGTCCTATCCCATACGTATTTTTGAGGAATCTCAGATAAAAGAAGATCACGTGCATCAGGGTCCCTAGCGTTCAACGCGAACCAATCGACAAATTTTGACATAGCAATGCTTGGGTTCTCAAGAACCTCATCAATTGGGTCATCATCTTCAAAGATAACAGATTGCTCACCCGGGAGATGGAATTGAAGTTTCTCAACACCAGGAGTCCTATAATGGATGTCAAAGGAAAAAATCCTCCAAACAGCTTCACAGGCAGACAAATATCGACAATCGTACAACTTCTGAATCTGGTCGAGGTTATTTTGGTTATTGCGCCGAATATGGGACGACTCCATTGTAACACGATCAGGCCCTTTATTAATGTACTTGAACAGATATTTAATCGACCTAGCTTGGTTGCACCACTCCACATTTATATGAGCATGATATTTATTCATAAGGTAGGGATTGTAGGGAACAACATACCGATTATCAATGGGCACACCATTCTTGAGAATTGTACGACCATTTTCCCTTCTCTGGTAAATAGGAAAACCATTCTTGTCAACTGTGGTCCTGGGGTTGAATCGCTTTGGAAACTTCCGAATGCATGCACCATCTAACATGCAAGGTGATTGAGGATTTGCTGCACCGCAAGGACCATGGATCATTAGCTCTGATACTGCGGCGAACAATATGGGATCCTGGCTTTCGTTGGGAATCTCGGCCGAAATAATTGTATCTACGTTTGCCACCTCCGGGAACTTGTCATCTCGATGGAGGAAGAGCAAGATGTGTGCATGGGGGAGTCCTCTCTTCTGGAATTCAACTGTGTACACAACTGTAAATGATTTAAATTTAGTCAATAAATACAAAAGAAAGCAAATGGGAAAAACCACAAATTAAGGTTGAATTGAAAAAAAAAACATAAATGCATACCTGCTCTAGTCCTCCCAAAGATTTCACGAACTTTCAAGTCCTGAATCAACTCATACAGCTTCACTTGAAAAATTCGTGACAAAATATCTGGACGGTCTTCAGGGCGAAGACCCCTTCTACTTACAAAGCGTGTAACCTCTGGCCATTTAGGATTACAGGTAAAGGTAATGAACAAATCTGGGTATCCACACCACCTACAAATAGCCATAGTGTCCAGGTACTTTGACCTCATATAAGCATCGCCAGATGTGTAAGAGGACGGTACAATATAGCGACTACCAGTTGACGATGGATCAACATTACCTCCTTCAACTGCATCAACAACATTCTTGTACTTATCAACCCTCAATAAATCTTGGTTGAATCGTAAGAATGACAATCTCTGAGACTCAACCATCATGTATCCGTCGACGCAAATTTGTTGGAATAAGTTGCAAGATTGTGACCACGTAGGGAACTCAATTTCCATTGGCCTATCTTGAAATCGAAAGGCAAAGAACTCACGTAAGGTGAGCTCCTCGTGCGGCTTAAGGCTATTGCTTATACCAAGGAATGATTCACTGTGAGGAATATGTAGGCGGAATCCATCCTCACCATATGGGAGCAAAATAGGATATTGTAGGGCAAGATATGATGGGTGCAACTCGGAAATACGTTGTAATTGTCCGCATGATTTTTGTACAATAATGTCCCGATGTTCCATGTCGGGACCTATGTCACCTTTAACCACAGCGGCAACTTCTGAAGCAGTTGGACGGTTATAGGTTCTCCCATCAGTGCATCTTCGGGCAATCAATCTGATACTGACATCACCTTCTATATCTGATGACAATCTGTCCCTGGCCATCCGGAAGGTCTTTGCAAGAGGGTTGTGTTCGTCGATCATCTCCTTCAATAGCAACATAAGTTCCTCATTGAATCTACTACGCCCACCACCACTGCTTAAATTAAAATTAAATGTACAAATCAAGTAAACTTCATAAATCGGTGAATATGAAAAATCAAATCCAAAAAATAGGCATACAGAAGGTACTTACGCTACGGCAGTTATTCGGTTATTAACCTCTTCCTCCGTATCATAGATATACAACTGGCAAAACTTTGGAATAGATCCATCAGCAGGTAACAAACTGCCAATTCGATGAACATTCTGCCCTCCCATCCTAAATGTATATGGACCTCGGCCAACATTGACTGTTCTATCAATAATGCCACCAGTGGACGACCAAGCATACCCACAATTATAGCCACGGATATTGCTAATAAATGTAGAACTTAGACGGTGTTGCTTTGTCAAAAGTGATTTTAATAATTCAGGTGGTTGACTTAGATATGGCAAAACTACCTTCCCATCTGAGCAGCATAGAGAGAATCTTGGATTTGTCGTGCCCTTTCCTTTACCAATCCTTTCCTCATACCACATTTGGGCTTTGCACATTTGACATTCATATTCAGGGTCACCAATATCCCAATAAATTGAACCTACAACAATAGTTCATAAAATAATTATAACAGTAATCAAATATAGAACATTTAGGTAAATATGATCTAATAATTTTATAGAAACAGGTAGTCCAACAAAAGGGGTAATGGAAACCTGCACCAATGTCTACAACTCCACCGGTGGCATTGTTGGGCAATCCTTCTTCAAATTGGTGTTGTTGGGAATCGTTTTCAATGAACATACCATCAAAAGGAGGGTTAATATGTGGAGTTGATGAGGTACTGTCCTCATTGAACTCACAGCACAAACTCGGTGTTGGGTCAGTAGTAAGGGAGTCGTTCAAATCGTCACAATCTGCAAGAGGTGAACATATTGTGTATATACTTATAACTGTAGCGAACCATTCTTTTAAACACAAAATAAAACCTTGAGAATGACAACTAATATAGTGCACCATACAAAATGAAAGTGTCGTTGTAGTGCAAATTAAATGTGTTGAAAAAAATACATGTAAATCACCTGGTTGAGGACAGAGAACCGAGGAAGTAAACCTTCTCCTTTTTTCTGCATTAAGTTGTTTTCTGCGGGACCTTTTAAGTTTCGCCGCTTGTTGCGCCGGTGAAAGAATGACAGGTTCAAATGAAATAGCAGAAGAAGAAGTTGCACCAAAAGAAGCAGGAGTTGAAGGACAATGGGGAGAGGTACGACGACGACGTGGGGCAACTCGTCGTGTAGGTTGATGGACCTGAGCGCCTAGTAAAAACATGAAACATTAAAATGAATTGAAAAATAATGGGTCTAAAAACTGAAAATTAAATGCCTATGTATACACACACATATACAAACACAGACACGTAGAGACACACACATGTAAGTGTGAGTATGGATAAAGGAAGGCGAAAAAGAGGTACCATTGGTAATATCACTTAGGGGAGTACAAATAGCTAGCACAGGCTGCTGAGTTGAGCCAGTATTTTCATTAACAAAGTTGCTGCTTTCAGCACCTGAATAATAATACCAATTTCACGTGGAGTTTAGATGCAGAGGTATGTAGAAATGCACATGAATATATCTGTGTAAGAAGCAAGTAAGAAGTACCGTTGGTAATATCTCTCAAAGGATTTAAGATTCCCATAACATGTTGATGACTTGGTTCGGCATTTTCATTTGCGGATCTACTGCTCTCCCCACCTTAACAATAATATCAAATTCATAAAGTGAACATCACTCAATACAATACATTAGCAAACCAAAAAATGTTTATTCAAATATAGTCAGATAGACTTTAAAATTTCGATATTAATGACAGAAATTAGTAAACGTACAATGTATGGACATATTGTGAGTTATATATGCATAGTAGTAGTAGTATGTCTTAGCACTAACAATAACAACAGTAATAGTAATAGTAATAGTAATAATAATACCATTTTTAACTAATTCATTAATACTCCACATTACTTATTATTATTATTACGATTATTACTAATCTCGTATATACAAAACAGGCTAGAAGAGTGGATAAGAAACCCGACCCTATCTGACCCAAATCTGCACACACTAACAAAGCTGGATAAAAAACCGACCCCATTAAAAATGGTAAAAATCTAAAAACAATAGCAAATTTGGTAACAATATCCGAAGTGGACAATATGTAATACGACGACTAAACTGAGCTGAAAGTCGGAGAGGACTATCAAAACCGAAAACGACAACCAAACCCGACCCAAATGACAGACCAAACCCTCCCCAAAAAAACAGATACCCAACAATTAGAAGCCCACCCTAAATCAGGCCCAAACCTAATCTCACCCTAATAACCACACCCATTTATATACCCCCCTTCCCTGACTGACCCCCCTTCCCAAACCCTAATCCCACCCGACGCTCTACCTGACAGTAACCCTAACCCTAATCCCAAATCATCTCTCAGTCACACTCTCCACTCCCTCTCCCTCTCTCTCTCTCTCACTCTCAGTGACTTCCTAATCTACCCCAAAATTTTCGTTTCATGTTCATCACTTCACCTCTAAGCAACCATTTCTTGAAAAATTCATTGTCCGAGAATGCGAAGATTGTTTGTAAATCGAATTGCTAATCTCTTTACAGATTCATCGCCATTCTGCTGCTTAATTTGAAGGTCGATCTAAATTAATCAACCAAATTCCAGATGTGCGGTGCTTTGAACGAAAAACGGTATGCGTTTGTGTTCTTCTTTTAGGTTTTTGAATTTTGAAATCTTAATTATGTGACTTTGTTTAATCAATTTTTGCTCATCATTTTTTTTTGTGTTCCTGTGTTCTACCAGGTTTGCATGTATTTTTCCTGACTAAAATCGAAACCCAGATTGAATTTGATATACACGAAAAAATGGTGAGTCTTTATTCGATTTTTTGTTTTTTATTTCAAAATCGATATTATGTCCAAATTTCGTCACCAGTAATCATTTTCTTCTGTCTGTCTTGTTACTTTCTTGCATGTATGATCTTTCCTGTCTTCTACATCCCTTGCATGCATATTTTCTATCCGGATAAAGTGAGTTCTTCCCTTTCTCTCTCCCTCTTCCTGCTTTTTTAATTGCTGAAATCTTTATTTTGTAAATATCTTCCCATGACTGATCTTTTTATTTTTTTGTATTGCACATTTTCTGCATGCATATATCTCATCGGAAACCGAGCTCCAGACATAATATTTTGTATATGAAAAATGGTGAGTCTCCCCCCCCCACCTCTTTTTCCTTCTTTTTTTCTTATTAGATTTCAAGCTCTCACGAATTTTTAAATCTTCTAAACCACTGATATTTTGTCCCTGTCTTGTGCAGATCATTGTCGAATATTGTCCAAGTAAGTAAAGAATATATGGGGATGCACAAAGATTTGGGGTTTAGGGAACTGGATCTACTATTACTAACATGCTTTTTAA
Source organism: Agrostemma githago (assembly GCA_958450325.1). Taxonomy (NCBI): domain Eukaryota; kingdom Viridiplantae; phylum Streptophyta; class Magnoliopsida; order Caryophyllales; family Caryophyllaceae; genus Agrostemma; species Agrostemma githago. Next base: position 70,470,746 of record OY288241.1, read on the forward strand.
AAAATGATGAAACATCAGCTCATTCTGAGAATGAAGGTATAATCTTCACTTTTCAATTCCTTACATTTCTAATATTAATATTTATTTTAAATTGCATGCACAGTAAAAAAGAACAAAATTTATTAGTTTTCTAATATTCTGGATCTTTTCACATATTTACTGCTATATTGTGTGTGTATTTACAGGTCTGACTTACAGAAATCGAGTTAAAATTTTAAGTTGTACTATGTCTTTCCTTAGATCTGACCATTTTTTTTATGTATAAATCTGTGACTTGAAATGTTACATGTTGGAGATCCGTAGATTACATGATATAGGCTTTAAATTATTAGGCAGACTGCATTGTTTTTTTTCTACCAAATCCGAGTTAAAAACAGAGCTGAAAGAGAAAATGTGTTTTAAAAAAGACAAACCAATAATTACAAATTATCATGTAAGCTGATATTGTTCAGCAACTCAAGTTTCTTAACAAAAAAAACAATTTCTATAGTACATTTAAAAAACTCCTATTTTTTGGTGGATTTTAACGAAATTTTTTGGTAATTTTAACCTAATGGATATTGCTTAACTCTAAAAGAATCATTGAGTGAATTTAAGGTTGAAGCATTAGCATTTTTTGAGTCAGATTTAAAAAATTAGTAATTTACAATTATTGCGTCCCAGGTAAAATCAAAACAGTGTTAAAATGTTGTTCACAGAAGACAAATTTTTGTAAAAGTTTTATTTTACATCCAATTAGTAATATATGTAATTATATAAAATGTATCCAATTAGTAATATATTCAATTAGTAATTAGTAATCACTTAATAAAATTATTTCAAACACTGAAATGATAAACATGTACAGAATACAAAGACTCAGTTACCTTTTCCATGTTTTTGTGTCCAATACTTTAGATTTGCAGATTATAATTCTCATATACTCTAGATATTGCAGTATATTTCTCACAAAATAATAGAGAACAAAAATACATGTTTTCTCAAATATAAGATGAAAATAATATGAATTAGAGTAAGGCATACGTTCTGGCCTGCAGTGATCTGTACCATCCCTTGTGCTTCTGCTCCTATTTCTTGCTGAACTTAGATTATCCATTAAATTTTTCAGAATAGCACGATATAAGAATATTTCCTTTGTTTAATTGAAGAAGCTCTTAGTATCAATTAATTGAGATTATGGTGGTTTGAATACATTGAATGATCTGTAATGTTATTGCCTTGAGCAATGATTTAATAATGAATTTAAAAAGGTTTTTGCTAACTTACTCTTACCACAACATTTCAACTGCTGTTAGTGGGGAGATATTTTGAGAAATTGAGTCAGTTTAACCCAAATCATTAAATCTCTTAAATAAAATTAAACTTCTCCTTTATCTAGATGTTTGACCATATTTAAAGTACGTGCTAAAACTTATATAAAACTCTATCTAGAACTAATACCAATTATGTGGGATTATTTTTTAGTTATTGATCATTCAGTCTATTTTATATTCTATGTATATTAGAATTGTATTCGTATTAGAATTCTCTACAAACAAAAAACAGCTCAGGACACTTAAATAATTGCAACTGTAGATTGAAGATAGTAGATGAAATTCTATCAAATAAGACATAGTAAACTTGTTGAAGCTGTCCTACTTATACAAAACTTTATCTATACAGACAAAAAAGAGATGAGTGCACAAAGTGAGCGTAATTAGTAAAGTCTTTTGGCATATCCATAAATCAACAGCGGGTCAAGAATACATGCTACATATCCATGGAGATTCTGGATTGCATATGTATGCTCTTAGAATAAATAGACACAATATAGTACCTCCCGTTCTCTTGACCCCACCTATATGTTGTATATGCATGAATTGCATATGCACAAATAGTTGGGGTCCAAGAGTGGGAGGTGCAATAGTGTATCCACCTAATTGTAGTGATAACTCTATAACTTTTAGTTTAGGAGTAATTCACTCTTAGAGTGGACAGACTAATAAGTTGTCCATCTATCTAATTGAAGCGTCGTATGTATATGCTCTGAATCTTCGTGCTGCGTGCGCATGGACTCATAACTCATGTTGGTTGGATCACAATAGTGCTCAAAGTAAATACAGCAACGATAAGCAACAACCGTAAATAAACAGTGAGTAATTAATACACTCTACATATCCATAGACATTCTGAACTGCATAAGCATGCTCTTAGAATAAGTGGACACAATATATTACCTCCCATTCTCTTGACGCCAACTATATGTTCTATATACATGAACTGTATATGAACAAATAGTTGGTGTAGGAGAATGGGAGGTGCAATAGTTTATCCACCTAATTGTAGTGATAACTCTATAACTATCAGTTTAGGAGTAATTCACTCTTAGGATTGGATAGGCTAAAATGTTGTCCATCTATCTAATTGAAGCGTCTTATGTGTACACTCTGAATCTCCGTGGTGCGTAGGCATGGCCCCATAACTCATGCTGAAAATTGGTTGGCCAAGGAGCACCACCCACCCAAACAATGATGATATTCAATATTTGAATAAATTGAGTCAGTTAAACCCAAACGATAAAGCAATGAAAAACCTGAATGTCATTGAAATAGTTGATTAGAACATCATAACCACATAATCATATCAAGAAATAGTATCTTCATTGGATCGCAACAGTGGTCAAAGTAAATACAGTAACAATAAGCAACAACAGCAAAACAACAATGAGTCAATAATAATATAGCCCACATATCCACAGATATTCTGAAGTCCATAAGCATGCTCTTAGAATAAAGAAGCACAATATATTACCACCCATTCTCTTGACACCAACTATTTCCTCTACATGCATGAATTGTATGTGAACAAATAGTTGGTATCAGAGAATGGGTGGTGCAATAGTCTGTCTACCTAATTGTAGAGATAACTCTATAAATTTTAGATTAGGAGTAATTCAGTCTTAGAATTGGACAGACTAATATGTTGTCCACCTGTATCAATTGAAATGTCTTATGTGTATCTTCAAAAAATCACCCAAACAATACAGCAGAAATTTGCCCTACTTATAATATAATATACTCTACCAACTGCATATTCATTTCACTGACTATCTACAATGCAGTCATTAAGTTGCTGCAACCAAAGCTTCTCTTATGCTTTCAGGCTCTTCTGATCCTGCATATACATTATATACACACACACTTCCCAGCACAATGTGTCGTTTGCAAAAGTAAAAATAACCAATTTAAATGCAACATTAGATAATTAGAATTAGTTCAGCACAAAGAATAAACCAAAAAAAAAAACAGATACGAATAAATTTGGTCTTTCACAGCATCAATTAACTCAAAAATTAACATGCACAACATCTTCTTCTCTATATTTCAAGGACTTCAACATCTTCATTGGCAGTGTCATCAGTAAATTCTGCCCTTGTCCTTTTTCTGCCAATGTTCCTGACTCCACTATTCTGCACATCAACCATCTTCCAATTTGCAGCCATAATATCCCTAATAAAAACCCTGTGATCTGCATTTCTGTGTTAAAATACATTCATCAGCATCTTTCTGCCATAAAATAAATAAAATTTTCCCATTGTTTATTTGATTTGGCTGACCTTGAAATGAATTCATTCACTTGTGGTATGTCTGGCATGATATGTATTTTTGTTGCTTCAGTTGATGATACCCTCATCTCTCCTATTACACATGATGAGTAGTTAGATGTTTTTAGAGTCTGATTCAAATATGCACAAATATTATACAAATCATACCTAAGTATGGGGCTGCAGACACTGGAGTACAATTATGGGCTTCTGTACTAAGAATCTGTCATCAGTTGCAATTGACCTGAGTTGATTTCCAATTTCTCCCCATATCCATACTGACAAAGTTCTTCCCCTATGGTTATTCAAATACAATTAGCCAATCTTTTGAATTGCTATTCAGAAGTTGAAAATGCTAAACATCATAAGAAAATTACCTCAAATCTTGTAGTTCAAGAGTCGTACAATCGAAAATCCTATTTTCAAGGAGAACACTGTACTTTTCCACCTGTCCAATCACATATGCATACATGTCTTTGTTAATAATAATATGAAATAGATTCTCAAGTTACAACTTCTTCTAAAAGCACTAAATTTACCTATCAAGGATCTCCCCTTTAGGTTGTTGTCATTTACATCTTCAAAATCCACAAAATTGAAACCAAATGTTGGCATGGTTGCAATTTCTATTTCTTCAATAATAGTAGATGAGATAAATCTTATACGCCAATCTTTATTGGTAGCAGCCTCACATGTAAAATTGTTTTCAAAGTGAAATTTACTTATTCTGTAGATCTGCCCTTCCTTTACCTTTCCACCAAATTCTGATTTCAAGTTATGCACTATTATTGCTTGCATTGTATCACCCTAAATATAACCATTTAGCACACTGTTGAGATAATAATATTAAAGAAAAAGATTCTAATTGAATAACTGATGCAGAGTACTTACTTTTATGTCTACCATTAAGACCTCAATTGAGTTGTTAACTTGATTGAACCTATCAAATAGATCTTCTTCTGCTTTCCAAACACGCACAACTCTAGCCTCAAAGTAAAATTCACTTTGAGATGGCTGCAACTTATCAAAAGTAGAGAACTTTGGCTTGCTGATTACTGATTCTGCCATTTTTCCTGTCCACTATAATTATTCTTCAAGTATGGTACAGTACATAGAGACTATTGTATTTCTGATGTATTTATAGTGCTGAAGCATTAACAGAAGTCCACACCATCATGCTAGTTGTGGGTAGTTTCATAGGAGAAGTTATACTTGGTTAAGAAGATAGTGGATATTGGAGAGAGAAAACAACTAATAACTTTCTTGATAGGCCTGAATTTTTAAATTTTAGTAGAAGTCTAGAAGGAGTGGGTTACTAACCTATCTTCACGGAGATGTGATTTGTCATAATAAACTACTTTGATATACTATTTTGACAAAAAAACTGACAGTGTTAATGTGCATTGTTGATAATCAAGCTAATAAAATCTCTTGTATATATATTGGGACATCTGATCTTCACATAAACATGTTGAGGCAAATTACCTTGATCTTAAAGTGCAAACACATGTAAAAACCTCAATGATGAGCAACTATAACTCAAGTATAAAGCATGAACATTGTCTATTCACCTACTGAGCTTCTGGATTGCAGATTTACACTCTTAGAACAAATGGGCATAATACACTCCCCCAATTCTTTTAATCCCTACTATTGTTCAATGTATGTGAGACATATGTTTATCAAATAGCAAGGCTAAAAGAATAGGAGAAGCAGTAGTTTGTCGACCTAATTGTAGTGATAACTCCTTAACTTATACTTTGTGAGTAATTCACTCTTTAGGATCGGACAGACTTTGATTATTTACCCATCTATCTAATTGAAGTGTCTTCTGTATATGTTTGAATCTTAGGGGTGTTTATGCATTGAACAAAGTATCATGCAGAAAATTAGTCGCCTGAGGGTCACCATTCGAAGAATGGTGATTGTTTTTACATGCTAATTTCAGATATTATATCAAATGAACTACAACTGTGGTAAATGTCATGGTGTTAATGTCCAAAAGTTTTAAAACAGTGACTTATCTAATTTGGGTGGTGGAGGGTACATGTTAACAGTTGACAAATCAGTTCAGTAAGCCAATCAGTTTGCAAAGATATTTATGGAGTAAGATGTATTGAATAATTGTATTGGACAGTTGTGGAACTGGTATCAGATTATGTGGTTAGGTCTTCAGTGCCTAAAATCTGAATATGTAAAATATATGCATGACAGTTAAGAAACTCACTGAATCAGGGAATAGGAATTCTTAAATAAAAAGGAAATACCATAAAATTGTTGAACTAATTGAAAAAACAGGAGGAAATTAACTAAACAGACATTGAGTACTTCAATTGAAATTAAGAAATGAAATAAGACATTGGCAAAATAATTATTGCAATCCATCTTCACTTCTTCTGTTTTTTGAGCCCTCCCTTGTCTGTGGATTCCTCATCTGATGATTCTGATCCTGACACACTTGCTTCACACATGGACGAAAATAGTCTTTTGCGTGGCAGCTTGCTCATGGGTGTCTTCTCATCAATTCTTTCAGACTTAGAATCAAACACCTCGGACAATGTAGTAAGTGAACTTGAGTCCTGGTATACATGAAAGGCTCAACATTACAACATATTTAAAACACAGTTTTATTATTTTAATGAGTTATTTTCTTATTCTTATACCTGCATTGGCCACAAATAAGCCTTCCTTCTGCGTATAACGTCTGTGTTGGAACATAGATCAATCACCGAGTAGCATCGTGTATCAATCACAACATTAAAGTAGCGACACACTTCCAAATCTATGATAAATTCTTTGCCTAGTAGTGTCCTTATTGTGATTGAGATTTCCTTTGAATCAATCTGTCATTAAGAATGTTAAAGATAAATTATTAAATACACTACATAAGGAACTCATCATAGTGCTAAGTATCTGTACTGAATTTTTTTTGGATCATTGTACCTGTTGACACATTTCCATGGACTCAGATGCAGTGTATCCTGTTTCATCTTCCATTTGTGCATTGTTGGTAGTGATGTTAATTTTGTCACCATTCTGATCCTCAACTAAAAAAGTAACATCATATCTGTAATAAAAAAAATTGATAAATGCTCATTTAAAATCTTATCTTGGAAAAATGGAAACCGCCTTTGCCACCCACATTATATCTCGTTCCTCAACACCAATGTCAAGCTTTGGGCAAATGTCATTTATACAATGCCATAAATTGTCTTGCTTCATTCCAATTGTATCTGCACAGCTCTTGCATTTGTTGCAGTACCATTTTTTTGTAGTGTCAACGTCCTTTAGTGTTGCTAGAATGGAATACTTGCCAGCCTGAAGATTAATAATTTCATTAGGAGAATATAGAATGAAGAAAAAACACCAGAAGATAGGATCAATGCCTTACCTTGTGAAGTGCTACTAATTCAGAAATGTTGTTCAATATGAAAGGGCGTTGATTAAATGAACTCAAAGATTTTTGATCTGTTAGTGAAGACATTGAATTTGTTTCCTTTTCAGATGGGTAGAATGTTCTGTAATTTCTGTTTTGCCCTGATTGTTTTTAGATACTAACATCTCTTATATATATATATGTATATGTATATATATTTTATGGCATGGGGAGTTGCAATGGACATGAGAGATAGGGTGGTTGAAACTAAACTGCTCTGACACACGAAGAAAGTGGGGAGTTGAAAATATGATAGGTTTATGCAGTTAAAAGATAAGTAAACTCCTACTCTTTTCTATCTCTTATATAATTATGCTCTACTTTTCTGCTTATTGTTGATTGTTGATTTTATGCTCTAAATTTATGTACTTTTGTGCTGTGTAATTGTGCTGTAATATAGTTACTACCATCAATAGCTTCATAAATACCATTACTTATTAGATTATTAGACAAATTTTAAAATCTGGGTATAACTGTGCCGTGATTTTGTCCTAACTGTTGATTTATGTTGTTGATAAACTTACATTCTGCAACTCAACTATAATATACAAACCATTAGCTTAAAGAATACCATTATCGTCCCTAGCTACTGTTGTTAAAATGAGTATGTGCTCTAAATGGCTATAAACTGATTCCCCTGCATTCTACAACTGAACTATAATGTAAAAAATGACAGCTTCAAGAATACCATTAACTTCATGTTTTATTTGCTTATATCCTATTTCACATTGTTCTCAAAATAACTACGTGAAGATCAATAGCCGAAAAAATGAACTAACATACTGCTCTTTGTTAAATACCAAAACATACAATTGAAGTACGCAACGTAAAATAAAATGTCATGTGAATACGTTATAATTATATTCTGCTACTAATAATAAAATTTAAATAATTGGATCAATAAATAAGTGTACACCAACTTCAAACTGTTTAGATAAAGTAACACACAATTGGAACACGCATCGTAAAATAAAATATTCATATGTCTATGTTATAATTACGTTCCAATACTGATAATAAAATTTTAAAAATTGGGTCCATGCATAAGTGCACAGTAACTTTAACATATTTAAATACTGGTAATCGTATACATAACATTAATTAATGAAACAAAAGCTGAAAGTACAAATAAATGACTGAAATGAAAGGGCAGCATAAACAAAAAAGTACAAATAAATGAAATGAAAAACAACATAGTCCGGAATAAAGAAAAAGATTAACTAAAATAGGATTTAAAGAAACTTAAAACATAAGTCAAAACACTACGAAATCTCCATTGTGCACGAATTCGTTAATCCCATTTTGCATGAATCACTTTCCTTAATCCTCTGGAACGCCGGTAGTCCGCAACTTTAGAGATCATTGGCTGTATATACAATTTAGTTGCTTTCGTGGACTCAAGCCTTACAAAATCTGCAATATCATATAAATAAAAACATTAAAACTTCTATTTAAATTTAACAGCAACGATATTATGTCAACCCAAACTTTTCTTACCTTGGCACTTAACCTTTAGACATTGAAAAACAACTAATGGTTTTTCCGAAATATAAGTCTCGGCTGTACAAAGTGCTGAAAGGTGGCAGCCAATATCTTCCCATATGTGCACCATAATCTTGTGGCCACTGTGAAGTTTTACTCCAACAAAAAAAATCAGCATATATTTTGAGAAGATTAAATGAAGTCACACAAATGAACACATACTTGTTGTCCACCAATTGTAAGCGTATGCATTGCAATACAGTGTCCGGATAGAGAACCTTGTACTCGTCCACCTCAGCAATTAAATCTGAGTATAATAAAAAATCAATTGGAGGACAAAATAAATTGTATCAGACTATGAAAGTTGTGTATTAATCTGGACAAATCACCTATAAGAGTTTGATCTCCATTAATCAGTTGCGGTATTTCAGCAATTGGTACAAAGTTAAAACCATATAACGGTATTGGCACTATCAGTTGACGGTCGATAACAGTTGCTGAAGTGAACACAATTCTGATTGGGTGAGGTGTTGCAACATCCCACCCCTTGTTCAACCCACAATCAAATTGGGTTATCTTACATGTAGTGCCCTCCATTAAGAAACCTTCAAATTTTGCCATAAAGGGACGTGGGATAGAACATTGGATAACCAATCCCTATATAAACCAAGAGAGGTCAGCAAGTGAAAAGTAAGTAGCAAGAAATTGTTTTGTGGGGTACACTGTTGCAGAAAATGATAAAAAGCCAAAAAAAATACCGTTTCATTGACCAATAACATCTCCAGAGAAAGTGTCTCTTGCACCTGTGGGCGGAAAAGTGGTGCTTTGCCATGCCAAACTACTAAAATACGTCCCTCTATGTGCTTGTTTTTGGAGATATTGTTCAGAATCTGATTTGGTTCCATTATAAAATCAATTGTAGAATTTGAAAGCAATATAAAAATTCAGTTAAGTTTGATGGTGTTAGCAAACAGTGTTGGTGTATATAAATAGTAAATAATGGTGGGAAGTTATGAGGAGGAAGTGGGAATGAAGAAATGGGTAGAGTGGTGTTTTACTTGCTACATAAAATATGCCTGTAGAAATATGTAAGCCCTAGGGTATTACCTAATTTCTGGTTCACCATTTAAGTACCATCCCACTAACCAACAACACAGATTAACACTACAAATTCATTCTGTGGTGTTTATTGTTCAATATGTGTTTCCTCTGAGTTGACAGTTTCATACACTTTATTCCGAACACTTTCGAGTGGTTGAATACTTCATATATATACCATATAATACATACCCAACGATTATATAGCTCATTCTCATGTGTAAATTTGGATATGCAGGTTTGACTCAACTGCTTGTTTGGAATAATGACATAAAATGCATATCACATTATGCGGGAATTTGACAAAACGACCCTTGATCATAGATGAAACCCAGCCAAGTAATTGGTAGAAATACCTCACAGCACTGGTTCGTTACTGTCCTGGGATATTAATAGTAGTAGCTTGTCTGATGTTCTGTTTTTGTTGCCAATTAGCTGTACACCTACTGTGTCTCGACTCACTAATAGGACAGTCTAAACGATAGAGCGCAACGGTGAAGTGAAATCTCAATGATGAGCAGTAATTGTAAATAAATTGTGACGTAATGAGTGCAGCCTATGCCTCCACAAAACTTGCTGTTTAAGAGGAAGATGCTCTTAGATATGATAAGAAAACAATAGGCTACCCTTCTGGTTGAAGTGTTAACTCTGTCACTAAATCCGAGTGAATGAGTAATATGCTCCCAGAGTGAATGGGTAGACTACAACAGCTTCTCGGTCTAATTGAAGCGACACCTCTGTCAGTAAACTGTAATGGAGCTTCTAAGCGAGCATTCAGATGTCACATTGAAAACAATTGCTTGAGAGATGAGCCGATTGCTATTAGGTCTCTGTGATGTGCACTAATGATAAATCAACTGTGACGTCATGAATGTGGCATATTTCTCTTCTAATGTTCCTGACTAAGAGGAAGATGCTCTTAGATATATAAGAAGAAAACGGAAGTCTGTCCGTCTGGTCAAAGTATTAACTCTATCACTAAAATCTTAGTGAATGAGTAATATATGCCTAAAGTAAATGGGTAGACTGCAGTGAATTCTTAATCTAATTGAAGCAACACCTCTGTCGGTGAACTATAGTGGAGTGATTGCATAGACATTCAGACGTGATGTTGAAATGATTGCCTGAGAGAATAGCTATCCATGTAACCACAACAAATAAGACACCCAATACTAAACAATAATTGTCCATATAGAATCTGAAGTGAACACAACAGCAAACAAAATAAAATTCTTGTACAGATAAGTCAATAAGCTAATTAAATCCGTGAACAGATAACATAAACCAAAATCTGAAGATAGGCAACACTCAGATTATGTCGAAAACAATTTCCTGAGTGTTTATATGGTTGCATGGTCGGAAAAAGTAAAACACCTAAGTTCTGTTAAAAGCATCCCAATTAAAAGCAAAACTAAAGCGCACAAAAACAAATTATAATCCTCCAAACAAACCAACACATGAAATAGTGTGTTATAAGGGCACAGTCTGAGCATGAAATAGGAGCTGTCTTGAGTTAATACTTAGTTCCCATGTGAACGCTTCCTTGACCCTGACTTGATAGTTTCTGATGGCTCCCCGGTCATCGAACTATCACTTGGAGGAGCCTGTGTTAAATAGCATCATGAAACACATCAGTTGTCACCCAATTGAAAAGAATTGAAAGTCTAAATTAATTGAAACTGTAAATTAGTACACAGAATATAAACCTGAGTAGCTGCATCTTCCCCTAAGATATTCTCAGCTGTAATTGATTCTGTGCCCTGTGTAGAGAATGTGGTTAGAAAATATAAGGGCATACCAGTTTGTTGGTAGGTGATAGATAGGGTGAATTGATTTTCTGAACTCATACCTCAGCGCCGTTAGTACTCTGCTGACCACTACTTGCTGCTGCCTCATTCGCATCCTGCAAAGTTTGGTACATAGGTAGTTAGCCAGTATCTCTTATGGAATAAAGTACATAGGCAGTAATTTCTCAAACATAGTGACTGTAGTGGGCAGCAGAAAAGCGTTATTCCATACCTCGAGTGGCAAGTGAACCTTGCTCGTTCCTGAACCCGGGTCAATGGTGACATTTTTTTGCATGTCTTTAACAACCGTAGAATTGGATGAAGCCTAAGGCATTGCCGGTTAGAGATAGTGCAATTAGGCGCTTATAAACCAGGTTGTAAGTAACAGTCAACTGAAACCTAAATAATTCCTACCTCACTTAACTTCGTAACGTCTCTCCATTCCTTGATCTCGGTCTCATTGTCCGACATGCCTGTGACAGTGTAGCATTGTGAATTTTTTTGAATGTTAAACGCTTGTGTTACCCGCAGTTTAAAAAGATATTCCTTCTCTATAAGGGCTCTGAAATTTGGTGGTGGGGGGCCTCCTGGCCTAGCATCCTATAAAGTACAGTGCAGCATTAGCCATGTCAAACAATTCTTGGAATTAATGAAACTAAACACATAAAGTGGAAAAAGAAAAAGAAATCACCTCTTGCTCTTCCAAAATTTCTGCTGCTGACTTTGACAGCAGTTTTTGCATATCTTCATCCCATATTATAATTTCAGCAAACTCACATGCATCATCCATAATCAAAAACTTTGCCTGGAATCTGTATACAGCAAACCATGCTATTAGTGCACTGCATTCGTTTGAAATGGGGGGGAATAATGAATGATTAGAGGTGACCTGATTTTTGGCTCTCGCTTAGCGACGTTGTATTGTTTGCACGTTTCTTTCTTGCAGTACCACATATTGTTGTCACTTGATATAATCTTGGATCTGCAGTCTTCACATGAATTGTAGCACCACTCCTTTGACGTGTCCATTTCGTAAAATATTGCCAAGGTTACAAAGACTCCGGCCTTTTAATTGAATGATTTAATGGTAGTGAAATTAGTTAGTTGTTTACAGTAGCGAATGGTAGGAAAGTTAGACATGATATGATATGAAAGGGCAATGAATCTACAACAATATGTTTCAGTGCTGGAAAAGGTAATTGTACCTTCTTGCTGCTCTTAATCTCTTTCAAAGAAAGACATTTACTTCCGTTAAATATACTGGCTGATTCCGAAGTTAAGGTCGGTGGGTAGCGTAACTTCCACCGATCAGGGCTCTTGCTAGGAGTGTACCTAATAAAGCATCATTGTAGTGTCATTAATTTTGGAGTTAGGGTGCTATGTTGTTTCACATGGATTCTGTCATACACTGAACTTATATGGTATTGAAACGCTCTACTTCCTCCATTTCTGGATTCACAATAATCAATGTTGCATCCCTTGTCACAATGCTGATTTTGTCTGTGTAATTGAGGTAACAGCAGTTCGTGTTAGTGTAGAAGATTAATAGTGTCAAAGTGATGTACGAAAAACGATTAAACATACCTCTCCATTCATTTCTCTTGACGTGTCGCAACACTAAGACGGGTCTAGCCTTGTCGATGTAGATGTTAACAATGCGTACAATGCCTGATATGAATTCACCAAATATGGAACATGATAGTTGTTGTTTCCTGTATGAATGTGTAGAGCAGACTAAGAAATATTTTCTAACTAAATTGTTGTAGATCATTAGTAGATGAAAGTAGAGTTCTTACTGAGCATTTTCAAGTGTAATTATTGTCCAATGAAAGCCTTTTGCAGATTTCTGAATTGCTTGATACTCAACGAACTTGCCTATCACATCTGAAAATCACACTCAAAACTGTAATTTTTTGGCCATATGGACTGTAATCTTTTATTATTGTTGGCTCTGCCATATATGTACTTACCAAAATACACATTGGCGTCAACATTGCCGTGTATTATATCCTGGAAATCGACAAAATTGTACACACATAAAGGAATATTCGGGTCAGGATGCATCTTCATCACTTTCGTGCTATATTCGAACCAAATACGACACTTGTGAGAGGTTGCTTTTTCTTCAGCAACATTTGATGAAGTTGAAAATTTAGAAATGGTATAGACTTCACCCTCTATGAAACCCGAATTGTAGAATTTGACCAATTTTTGTCTGACTGTCCCTTGAATTGTTGCTCCCTGAATATTAAAAAAACGAAATCAATAACAATGTTTGAATATTATGTAAATATTGCATTACTTATTTGTATGATATTCTTACTGAGCTATCAACGAAAATAAGCTCGATTCCAAATATTATATCATTAGATTTAGCGTTCTGATTGACGTTTTGCGGCTGCTTCTTCACTCGGATCCACTTTCGCATAACCCTAACCGTAATGGAAACTGCATTCATACGTTCAGTAATCTCTGCGATAGATTTTGGTTGAAATTGGAACGCCATAATAAAACAGTGAAAGATAAATATATCGAATTGAATTTATCTGTGAATTTGTTTAGATCAGTAAACAGAAAAAATAAACCATTGCATAAACCTGTAACACATATATAATGTGTTATGGAGGAGTTACATGAAGTGGGAAGTTAATTAATTGGATGTGGGAAGTTAACGTAAAGTGAGAAGTTGAATTTAAGTGGAGAAGTAACTGTTGGTGGTTTCTAAGCGGTTTTTTTATTAAAAAAAAAATATAACATCCACGTCATATCCAACGTGGTGCCAAATAAGCCGATGACTGGGATGCTGACGTGGGTGAATGTGGTGCGAGTATTTTCTTCAGCATTAATATATAAGAGATACTTCACTAATAAACCAAACTCCCATTAATACTCCACAACTAACTTAATTAAACATAATTAACCAACAATACACAATCCTAACAACATCAATCCAACACAATTCTAACAATGAACCAACAAAATCCAACAATTAACCAAAAACTAACCAACAATTAACAATTCTAATAATCCAACATAATTAACCTAACAAAATCCAACATAGTTAACAACCTAATTCTAACAATTCTAACTCAAATTCAACACAATAATTCTCAAATCTAACCTAACTAATAAAACTCAATCCATATTAACAACACAAACCTAGGGAAAAGGGAAGAACAAAATCGAAAAGAAGGACGAAAATCATACCTGAATGTCGTCGGAAGATCGCCGGTGGGTCGCCGGAGTATCGACGGAAAAGGGAGTGGAAGGGAAGCTAGGGTTTTGGCGTCGAGTTTCGGGGCTGGGTTACGGTGGCAAGGAAGGGCGTCGCCGGAGGTTGGTCTTGGGGTCGTCGGAGGGTTGCCGGTCGCCGAAATATGGGTGAGGTTTGGGGGTTTCGCGTGCCTTCGTCAAAAGCGCCGGGGGGTTTTGTTTTTGGGGTTTGCTCACCGTGCGTCTGAAATGAGCAAATCTCGCGTCTTTTTTTTAAAGTTAAAAAACATTGCGTCGGAATAGCCGACGCAAATTCCGACACATATTTTTGCGTCGGCGGCTATTTCAACGCAGTCTTGTTGACTCGTTGACTGACCGCGTCATATGACGCGTTGACTCGACCATATTTGCGTCGGATTAGCAACGCAAAATCCGGGTTTGAGTCGGATTTGCGTCGGCTAATCCGACGCAAATCATTGACATAGTGGCGCCAACAAAAAAATTTTGGCGCCTGTTACATTGAGGCGGATTGCGTCGGGTAATCTGACGCAATTAGTTAGCATTGGGTTATCCGACGCAATGCGACACAACTTTAATACTTGCGTCGGATTATTAATCCGATGCAATATGTCCGCCGCAATTTCCACTGTTTTTAGTAGTGATGAAAGAGGAAGAGAAATGATATTATAATGGATTGTGAGAGGTAATGGAGAGAAAGCAATGGAGAGGATCCTAACTCATATTTTGTGTCCCAAGTATGATAGCTTGGTTATTATCGTTAGTTAAAGAAAATGCAACCTAAAGACATCAAAACTCTTAGGAGTAATATCTCAACATTTTTTTGAGTAATCATAGTGAGATGCATATTTTCATTTGATTGCCAAATACTCAATGTTGATGCCTAGACATGTTTGGATTGGTCTATGATTTTTAACTCTATGCTTCATTGTTTAGCAAATTTTTTCATCTTGCCGTGGTGCTCAATTATTTAGTGACCTGTTTTGGTATATGATTTTTGATTCATCGTGTCCTATAGTAATTTTTAACTTGGTGTACTCACATACTTTATTCTTTGACTTATGAATGCAATAGGGGTAAGATTCATCCATGTTTATACTTTTTTTTACTCATCTATTTGTTTACATTTTCTTTCTATGTGAATATTAATGCACGACTAACAATGACCTAATTACCCATTTTTATGTCCAAGTGGCTATATTGAGTGGATGAGTGAGAGGGATTGATGGCTGTTAATGGCTTATTAGGATACGGAGTACTACGCTACATTTGTGCCGAAAACTAATTAATTTCGTGATTTTTATTAGTTGTTGGCGCCTTTTATGATTTTTTGTTTCGACGATTGAAAATTTTCATTTGGTAATTTAATTATTGTTCATCAAATTTGTTTCCATGACTTATAAATATTGTAAATGTCATTCAGTTGCATACATGTTCTATAAATATGATTTTTGTATGACTATTGTAAATAAATTTGTTTTCATGAGTATTGTAATATTGTAAATGAGTCACCACTACTCTATTATAAAATTCTGAAATTCTTTATGTCATTACCAAACAACCAAATTTGTCAATTGTAATGTAATCGTGCCAAGTTAGATACAAAGTTGATACACTAAGTGATGATCGTTGGGTATCACAAAGATTATCAAATGAGCATTTTCATGGCAATGACTACATCTTTATAGTTTTGACATCATGATGATTTAGGTAATGTAATTGAAATTATAGTGTTTGTTAAATGTCAACGACGCCAATGACTTCGTGATGTTATTGTCTGTATGTATCCATATGCATTAGTGAATGTAAGGATAAACAACATTGATAATGTGAGAGATTTATCTTATTTTTTCTTTTTTAACCGTCTATTTGAGCAAATTTTTGTGTGTTGATTGTCACATTGTGAGTAATTTTTTATATGATTGACTTCCACGGATAAAGTTATTCTATTTGATCGACTTTCACTTTATGTTTAATGGAATTCTATAATAGGAAATATAGGACTACATCAAGTAACAAGCAGTTGTATGGGTTAAAAAAGTGTGAACATGTACCTCCTGAAGGCGTTTGGAAGGTAATAATAGTGATGCAGTCGTGTCTGAAGGAGTGAGAAGTTGTATATGTGTGGTGATCTGTGATCATTTGGGCATCATGGACAAAGTCGTACTAAAGTCATCCAAGCAGCAATGAAGTCACGATATTGTCGAAGCCAAAGCAGCAGAGCTTGATTTTATAATAGTGAGTTAGGTGGGTGTGAATGAAGTCAATTACACTAGAGTCCGATTGCCTACTTATAATAAATTATACTAGAGCCGGATAAAAAATTAGTCGCTCTTTCGAGCCGATAGAGTTTTGTTTTGTTATAAGGGATAGTAGTAAAGTTTCCAATGTTTTGGTTCATTGTCCACATATAGAGTTTGAGTTTTCGACCCAGATATAGGTTGATATGTGCTCTGAAGAGATTGTCATGTTTACACCGATTTGGTATCAGGCATCATTTGAGTAATACAATTGCAATAACTCAAATTCGACATTGTTAGAGACCACAACATTTCACTTTGATCAATTCTAACATTCGAGCACTAGGGAGTACACTTATTGCCCATCAAAATTATATGTTTTTTAAATTATGGAAACGCTCTCTTCATTGATCTTGAGATCGATTTTGTACAATATTTTCGTCTTAATTACTAGATTAAGACATTATCAGCAAAAAATACGAAGTCTCATTTATTGTACATATGTACTTGCATATAAAAATGACAATTTAAGTTAGTTGTTGTAAATTATGCGTATCGACCTACCATTATATGAGATGAATAATCATTAAAAAGGTATCAAAATGCAAATGAGACATTGATATGGTTACAGACTCATTTTAGGCAAAAAAAATTACCAATAAAATATGTCACGTTCGATTACAAAATATATATATATACGACTTGACAATCATTACAAAAAGGTACTAAAACTCAAATGAGATGCTGATAAATGTATGAAATGTTTTATGCAAAACCAGCATGAAAAATATTAAATCATTTACCAATAAATGAAGTCATGATCGACGATAAATTATGTTATTTGGTAAGTGAAAATGATTGTATTTTTTGTGAAATGAGTAGTAAAGCCAATTGACATAGAGGATATAAAATTGAAATCTTTACATGTAAAGCCAATTGACCCATGCTATACCCTTTATTTATAAGAGTAATGATACACTAGTCGTCATGCCCGTGCACCGCACAGGATTACTATTTTACTTGTCAAAAATTCTTGTGGTGGTCGCGGCGTTTACTGGTAGAGGGTGTCGTAATCATGAATAGCACAGAGGTTGCGAAGATCGTGTCATCAAAGCTACTAAAAGACATATGACATGTAAATATAAAGACCGGTAGAAGTCGATATGATCCAGTCTAAGGTAGAAAAAGACTTTAAAAAAATTCTTAGACTATAGAATAATTGCAATATGTAATGTTCTTAAGTTATGCTTTGGTGGTTCTGTGTTTTTCTCTGTCGGGGTCTATTTTGTCTTTTCAGCTTTTGACCTCTTTTTCTCGATTGTTTTTTTCGCTACAGATGCTTCTTTCCCCGTTGCTTCAAAGCTATAAGACATTTTTTGTGTGTAAGTTTTGTTACTAAAACATAAGTACAAAATTGCTTGTAGTTGATGTACGTATGTAATAATAATTAACTTACTCCTTGTCTATCTTTCTTTTCAAATTCTTAGCTGAGGTGTTCACCGGAAGGCCAGACTCTGTTGTAGGCTGGCTTTCTAAGTCGTCCTGTGTTGGTTGATCCTGCGAAAACATTGGAATTGTTTGGGTATATTGCCTTGTGTGTAAAAAGATGCTGGTGTTCTTTGGTAAGAATTGTTGTTGTTACCTCAGTTTTTTTGCCCTCCCTTCGCACTGTGATTGGAGTTGGAGGGTCCCTTGGCGTCGGTACTACCTTTTGACACTTTAGTTTCCGTTCGGAGTTGTATTTGGTAATCCCAATCTTGACTTTCATGGTGTATTCTCTCCCGACACATTGTTGGAGTATGTCAAACACTTTCTCCTTTCCCCCTATCCTGTTTTTTGGTCTCTTGTTAGGTGATGCGCGTCGAATTGTCGCCTATCCAACGCGGTCAAACAATATTTATAAACTCCGAAATACTACTAGGTAGTAGCGGTAAGTCGGGATCGATCCACAGGGACGGTCGAGGGGTAGTCGGTCAAGTCAAAGTCTAGGAGTGATTGGGTCGAGAAGGGGGGTTTTGGACGAATTGAACTAGACTAACTAAACGAGCTATGGAACTAAGGCGAGAAACTATTAATGGGAAAGGTGTTAGGGAGAGTCGGGGAGTTGGAGATTAAGGTAAAGATACGGATTGCAAGAATTATCACAAGATGTATAAGGGAGGTTCCACCTTTCGGTTTTCCTACCAACCATGCCTAAACCCGCTTTCGCGACGAATAAACCAAAGTCTCTAGACAGAATTACCCAAACCCCGAGTTTCCCCATATTGATCCGGGTGAGTCAAGTCAACCTAGGTGATCAAGCTAAGTCAATCAAGACACAACAATTCCAATCAAGACAAATCACCCTCAAATGCAATATTCTCACAAGATAAAACCTTTATCTAGAATTCCTCCTCCCCTAACCCCCTAACTAAAATCTACTCACTACCCATAATAAAACTAACACTAAGGAGAAAGACTAAACATGCTTGAACTAGAGGAGGAACAATTAATCTAACACAAAGTCACAAACTATGGAAAAACAAACAAAGGAGAGAGAAAAACACTAACAATGGATTAACAAGCAACTAAAAACAAGACTAATTAATGGAGAGAGGGAGAGGAAAGAAACTACCAATTATGGAGAAAACTAAAGGAGGAAGATGAAGATTAACATAAAGATTGAATCTTGGAGAAGAAAATACAAGAACTTGTCACCAATTCTTGCAAAACTCTTCAATCTTCAACATAAACCCAAATCTTCAACAAGGATGATAACTTGATTACAAATTATAGAGTAATTTAATCTAATACTTATAATATCTAATAAGTTTTTTTTTGGAGATTTTTACTAAGGATGCTTACTACAAACTACTACTACTACTATGAAGATTTCCTACCCTACTCCTACTCTTAAGAGGCTCACTTAAGGCACAAAAGTGGCACAAAACACTAGGTTAAGTATTTATAGAGTTTCTTAATGGGATCACACAAGCTTAAGGCCCATAATCCAATTCCTCTTCTTTAAGCTAGACCTTCACCATTTGCATCTTCATGGGGCAAAACTTCATCCTGCGGTTGACGACATTAGCACCACCGGGTGAAATTTCACCTGGTGAGATTTTCTTCTCGAATCGCCATTTTTGACGTTTTTCTCCATCGGGCGAAATTTCGCCCGGTCGTTTCGCTCGGTCAACTCAAAGGGTGAAATTTCACCCTATGAACTTTTTGTCCAAAATGGCAATATGGGGAGGGACACCATCGGGCTAAATTTCGCCCGGTCAAATTCTCATCGGGTGACATTTTGCTCTGTGACTTCAGAGGGTCATAACTCTCTCGTTTGAACTTCGTTTGTGGCGTGTGATATGTCGTTGGAAAGCTAAGAAGATAATATTTCACCTCCAACTGGAATCGCTTCGATCCGAGGTCTGGAACTCTAGATATATCCATTTGAAATTCGACCTCTCCGGTGAAGATGCCCAATGGACTTATAGTTTTTCCTTCTCGCTCAAAGTTTCACCTCTTGGGTTTGGACTTTGGATTTTAAGTTGTGTGCTTTTCTTTTCGGACGGTTTCCCTCTCTCTCATGCTCATAGAAGCTCGGACACGTTTTTGGTCGAAAATCCTATCAAAATAGACAGAAAACTACCAAAAACACGTAAAATGCAAAAGAGAGACTCTAATGCGAGTACTCGAAATACGGCGATAATCGCACTCTATTCTCGCAAAACAGAGGAAAAACGGGTCTAAATGGGAGGGAAAACGGTCCAAATTTGGCACACAACATTAGAACAAAACGGTTAAAATATCTTCGAGTAGGTGGTGTGGTATTTGTTGTGCGTACCTTCTCATATTGGGTTAGCAGTGCTTCGATTGGTCTTCCGATTATCTTCTCGGCTTCTTTCCCAAAAATCACCAAAGTTGTGTATGCTGTTTCGTCCGCTATTGTAGTGATTAATCTATACCTGTGTTGTGGGTATTAACGTATTCGTGATATTGTTTAGGAGCAGTAGATAGGCTTAATATACTGTATGGTGAGTTATAATTTTTGGGTTTTTCTTACCTTTGTTTGGGGTAGGGTATTGGTTGGTTACATTGGTGACACTTTCCGTCCTCGTCGATTCCAGCGGGGCATGATGTGCAAGACTGATACCGCCAGTCAACATCTGATTTTACTTCTGTTATCGTTTTGTGGCATTTGTATACCTCATTCTGTTTCAATTGTTTCATTTAATCGGAAATGTTCAATGGTTCATCATATCAGTAGGCTTGTGATGTCTGTTGACATTACCTGATCGTCGACATCTGCTTGTAGAAGCTCGGCAATGGTTGAAGTGACCATATCTTCTGCGACCTCAGCATCGAGAACTCTTATTGAAACAGATTCTTGGTCCCTGTAGGGTGGTATGGCAGCGCAAATAATAATATGTGGCTAATTTAGTGTATGTGAGATCGGGGTCGTGGTTCATGTGCAGTATTTTTATAATGGGGGAAAACGGTTACCTTTGCAATAACATTCTAATCTCTGGCAAGTCCAAGTCGAGGAAGACCTTGATCCCATATGTTTATTGTAATTGGTAATCTCCTACACCGGTGTTGTAATGTTTGTTAATAAGTATGATAATTAGTCAAATGTGATTTGTCTGGCCGTAGATAATTAAGGTCATATAATAAAAAATTGTATCACAAAAGATATATCAAATATATTATAAAATGATTACCAATATTATCAAAATGTGCCGACTGAAAACAACGATAATGACGACAACGACAACATCATAATAAAGATTATAATTATAATACTAATTCTAATTTTGAATAAAAAACATAATTTCTTTTATAAAAGACATAAACTAATTCTTAATATCAACTATTTGCATTTAATATCACACATTCAATATAATGTTTGTTAATAAGTATGATATGTAAAAGGCACAAGAATGTCTCACATACATGAAATTATTGTAGATGGAGTACTAAACAACGTCCTGAAAGTTATAGAGTTAATAAGTCCAACTTCATATATAGCATTCGTACAATAATTTACAAATTTTGAATTCTAATATTGTAGATGGAGTAATTAGTATATCGGTTTAATATTTCACCATTACGTCGTTGTCTAGGTATAGTAATTAAGAGTTAATATTTCAGTTTGTCATTTCTTACTTAATTGATATATTAACGTGTGTCCAGTAGAAACATGTTAGAAAAGACGTTAGCGTATATAGCCATCTGATGTTTCAATTAAGCTCCAAACTTGCAGTTACAAATGCTTAACTATGTTTAGTCAAAATCACGAGATTCATCATTCATACCGCCATACTGGTGAGCTGAGAAGTGAGATACGGTAGATACTACTGAAGTAAGCCAAATTCCAACTTTAAGCAAGTAATTGAAATTGAATGAATATAACTCAGCCCAGCTAAAGATTTGTTAATAATTAGGAAGACAGTCGGGCCTAACTAATTGCCTAACCTTGTGTATCAGGAAGAATAATCTTAATTGAGACAATGTAATAATGGTACGGTTCCTTCAATTACTCTATTTTTTTTGTTAGGGAGTAAATATTTGGTAGTCTCACTTGAGAAAAATTCCATGTGCAAAGGTTTGTAACTTAACAGGAGGAGTCTACCTATGTCCCTTCGACTTTGTATAGTCGTACTAAACCACGGGGTTATAAATCATTGAGACGAATGGAGAAGTACTATTTAGTGTTAAGACGGAATGCGGCAAAATCATATGTGACAAACTTGCGCATGTAAATTTACATATATATTCAAAGAGATGAACGATAAAAGTTGATAAAGAAAAGTTTATTACCTTCATAATTTATGACCCTTACAGATGTGATGACTACGACCATGTTATGTCCATTTTGTCGGCTAATTTTCTTTGTAATCTAGTCGGACGCATCACCCCATAAAGTCACGTTCACTACTACACCCGAGTATCGTTGATATGGAAGACGTATCAAATAGAACGTAGGTGGGTGAAGGTTGTTTTGGATTCTTGTCTCGACGACTACACATCTTCGGATCATGCGATTTAATTTCTCAACGGTAATAGGGTGAGAATTGATCATGCTCGTTGTAGGAAACACTTGGATGGTGTAATGGGAAAGAAACATCCATTGATATAGGTGGTGAATTATAAGTGTTAAACTTTCAACCATAACTCCCTCCTTTTCCACTTCCACTTCATGACTCTCTCCATAACTCCCTCATTTTCATCTTCCACTTCATACCTTTTCATCTTTTTCACAACTCTCTCCTTTCCATCTTCCACTTCATAACTTCTACCTTTTCATCTGTAATGTAATAACTTCCTTCATAACTCCTTCTTTTCATCTTTCATCCACTTCATACCTTTTCATCTTACATCCAATAGTATCGCGACACGTGGCTTGCTTTAGCTTCATACCTTTTCATCTTTCATCCAATAGTATCGCGACACGTGGCTTGCTCTAGCTTTGAGATTTGGGGAAATAGATGATGAAGAATGCTTTGTTTTCCTTATAATATATAGATTATATGCATAAAAAATCAAACCTATTTAGAAAAAAATCAAACCCTATTTAAAAAAAAATCAAATTAAAATAAAGGATAATTATATGCCCGTCATTGTCCAGCGGAGCCAATTATATAAGTAGTAATTGGATCATTCTCAATTAAATTTAGTATAACTTGGTAAAAAAAGTCAATTACACAAAAACTTTATTACTTCCACACAAATATTCTGTTTTTCATATCATGTCACACGAGTCGGGCGAGTTGGTTCCAGGATTCGGTTATATCGACCGAGTTAAAATAGGGGTCAAGTCAGTTACGAGTCGAGTTATATATTTACACGGTTCGAGTTAATAATAAGGTCATAATACATGTCAAAAATAGATTCAACACCTCATTTTGTTACTTCGTAAATTGTGAAAATATATTTTGTAGTAATATTAAATCATACGGTACTTTGTAATATTAAATCATATTCGATATAACATGATTATTATCACTATCTTAAATTAACAATTGAGCTCTTTTAAAATATTCTTTTCTAATTTTCTTTTGATTTTTTTTTGTGAATTACACATGACTTGGACAAACTTTATAAATTATTCGAAATATACTACGTCACTATTAACCATTTACTATTTTTTTATAATGTTTGATAATGATGATGTTAAAACAATTTTTTTGTTCAAACTTTTTTTTGTCCATCACTTTATTTATCTTTTTAACGCCAATCGTGCAATTTGCACAGGTCAAAACTAGTATATATATATAGATAGATAGAATATAGATTGTCAATCAATCATGGACCGTTTTGGTTCACTCAATATAGGTATGAGGTTAAAATGAAACAAAAAACTCATTTAACGAAATTGTAATTTTCGTACTCATACCTCAGAGGTATGTCCTATATCAAAGAGAGAAGGTGGGTATGAGTTTCATACCCCCTTGAAATCAAATTTGCTTGATTTTCCGAAAAAAAAATATTTCATTTTTTTTTAAAGCTCAATATTTTATGGTAAACTAATTTATAATACTAAAAAAATATATCTTGATATTTTTTTAAATGTAATTCACGATTTTTAAATCATCGACAACGAGTTTTTGATGAAATTTTTACTTTTCTTTTCTCCTAATTTTTTTTGATTTTATATAGTCAATATTATACAAGTATAAATTTTTATATATTAAAAATAAGGTTATTAATACGGAGTATTATTTTAAAAAATTACTCCGTAAAATGTTGAATTTAATTCTCAATCATCTAAAGAAATGAACAAAATAACACTTATTTTGCGAAACAAACACCCCTTGGGCCCTGTTCTCTTGGACTTGTATTAAGACAGTTTCAGTTCAGTTCAGACACTTTCAGTTCAGTTCAGACACATTAAGTTAAGTTCAGTTCAGACACATTCAGTTCAGTTCAGTTCAGTTCAAACACATTCAGTTCAGTTCAGTTCAGACACATTCAGTTCAGTTCAGACACATTAATAATAATAATAATATTATTATTATTACTATTAAGTATAATAATAGTAATAATAATATCATTATTAATACTTACTCCGTAATATAATAGTATTAGTATTATTAATATTATAATTAATAATAATAATAATAATAATAATAGTATTATTATTATTATTAATACTTACTTCGTAATATTTATAATATGATTATTATTATAAATTAATTAATTAACTAATTAATTAATTAATTTTATTATTATTATTGTTATTATAATTAATAATAATAATAATAATAATAATAATATTAATAATACTTCACATTTATAATAATATTAATATTATTAAATATTATTATTATTATTATTATTATTATTATTATTATTATTATTAATTATTAATTATTATTATTAATTAATATTAATTTTATTTTTAATATTAAAATTAAAATTTATTTATTTATTTTATTATTATTATTATTATTATTATAATTAATAATAATAATATTAATATTAAAAATACTTAATATTTATAATAATAATAATAATATTATTATTATTAATTAATTAGTAGTAATAATAATTATTATTATTATAATTAATTATTATTATTAATTATTAGTATTAGTATTATTATTAATAGTTAATATTAATATTATTTAATTTATTAATATTATTATTTTTGTTTTTATTATTAAGTATTAATATTATTAATGTTATTTATTACTTCATATTAATAATATTAATCATTAATAATAATAATTATTATTAATTATTATTGATATTGATATCAATTATTATTATTAGTAGTATTAATTATTATTATTATTATTATTATTATTAATTATTAATTATTTCTATTATTTATTACCTTTATTAATTATTTTTATTATTTATTATTTTATTATTATTATTATTTGTCATTAATAATAATATTTAGTATTATAATAATAATAATAATAATGTTAATAATTGTTGTTGTTTTTTTTTGCAAGAATTTTATGACTCTTTTATTCATCAATTGAGGGCAAAGAAAGAGACTAGCCTTACAAAAAACAATATCCCCTATAACATGTATCTACATGTACTCACAATATAATTCTCCTATGTATACAATGGTCTCTAATTCTTAATCTAGTAACAACTTCAAACTTAATGTGTTGAATCAGCTGTTGGTGAGTTCTTGCTGTATCTGTAAAGATTCTCGCGTTTCTTTCCTTCCATATGCAGTGCACGGCTGCTGCAAGTGCGGACCTGAACCATAATTGCTTCCAATGCTTCTTTGCTCCTCTTGATTGTCCCCATTTCAGCTCTGTGACTAGGTCTGAACTTCTGCCCTCAATATCCATCCAATTCAATAACTCTAGCCATATGACATTAGCATATTCACACCTAAAGAACAGGTGCTGATGCGTCTCTCCTGCTCTCTTACATAGCACACATCTGCTTATGATATACTGCCCCCGTTTCTGCAAATTATCCATTGTTGCCAGGCATCCCTGAGCTGCTAGCGATCCTATAATGCAATAATTGTTGTTGTTGTTATTATTATTATTATTTATTCATTTTAGTTAAGTTAAGTTCAATTCAGTTCAGACCCATTCAGTTCAGTTCAGACCCATTCAGTTCAGTTCAGACTCATTCAGTTCAGTTCAGACACTTTCAGTTAAGTTAAGTTAAGTTCAATCATTTTAAGTCCAGGAGAATAGAGCCTTAATCTAGGTTGAATCAAACTCGATTATTTATGAAATGTTTCTCGGCAAGGAGCAGTAGTATTTTTATGTTAGTCATTACCGTACACCACGAGTACTACACGACGTAAGCATGGGGGGACATTGGAACGCGGTCGACTCCCTTCATCATGACCTCAACTCTTGAACCAGATCCCAAGTTTCGACTCCTATCATCAAATGCAAAAACGAAAACCCCCAATTCTTTTTTGGTTTCATCTACAACTCTACTCATTTCTTCAAAATTCTCCTGGGTTTTACATCCTTTTCATCTTTATTTAAACCCAATTCCTCCAAATTCGAATCATATTATTATTATTATTGCAACTGCTCAAAATTAAATCAACATGAAAAAAATCAAACTCTGGGTGATTTACATCATATGGTTGATTGGATTTTTCTTCCTTTCCATTTTCAAATCCTCAATCTCGGAACCCTTACGTTCTATCTATTCCACCTCTTTAGCTAAGACCAACCATCATCTTCAATCCTCTGCTCTTCCTTCTCCCAGGTTTTTTTTTTATATATATAATTCCCTAGTTTTCATACAGTCTACTGTCAAATTTTGGTTTTCAAATATTTGGGGGATTGTATTCAATTAATTATTCCAAGATCTGTTAATTGTAGAATAGGTAGTGGGGTGTGAAATATTATTGTCCAATTGTTGAAATCATGTATAGAAAAGCTGGTTTTTGGAATGTTTAGGGGTCTGTAATTAAAGTGATTATTTTGGTTGTGCTATTGTTGAAGTAAATGATAGGGAGTAGGAGTAATAGGTGTAAAATGTAGTCAACTTAAGGAGCTTTGATTTCATGATTATTACTCGTACTCTGTATGTGGTATGGTAGTTCTAGTTCCACCTATTTTGTCTCCTTTATTTATAACGACCTTAGATTTCTTGTTTGCTTGGTTCTATTGAATGTACTAATATATAGGAGTAGTAATGTGGGAAACTGTTACTCCTAGCTTTCATCTTTGCGCCTCTAAATTTTATAATGTCAAACAAAATTGAAGTTCATCAAACTTGGATCGATTGAAATCCTCGCAGCTAATTCAAAAGCATAGCGTAAGAGAGGAGCTAATTCGATAAATACTAGAAAGTTTGTACAGTTTAAAGAAGAAAATGTAATTGGGGGTTTAGATATTTGACAAATGGCCACCAACCTATACTCCTTCGGAGGCAAATGAAATACAGAGTACTCCATTCGATAGAGAATTAGACAATCTGAAAATCTTCTCAGTAGGGGGGGAATCCAATCTATGAATTAGTTCTGTTTGAGCTTTTTAGGGCTCTAAATTTTTTGTAGGCTTATGATCGGCATCTTCTGATTTCAATCATAAATTCAGTAGGTTGAATTCTTTCCTGTCAAGATATTTGACAATAATCGAGAATGATTCATAACATATTTATGTAAGAGGTATTTGTGAAAGCATTTATTTATTTATTTATTTGCCACTTTGAGGACTGTTGTTTTGAGGGGATTGATCCCGAAGAATGGTGGTGACTGGTGAATCACAACTCACAAGTGTGATTTGATGGAAGGAGGGGCCAGGTCAATTAAACAACACTAATATAGATGTTTGTGCTATTTCCTTTGTTTTGAATGATGGCAGGCATGATACTGCGCTTGTCGCAACATTGGATGGCACTCTATCTTTGGTGGAGGTTGACACCCTTAAGATCTTGTGGTCAATCAAGACCGGCCTTCCTATTTATTCTTCCTATCAAGCTTCCCAAAATCTCGATAGCAATCTGGAAAACACTTCTGGCCTTGGGGATGATACCTTTATAGATATTGGAGATGACTGGAATTTGTATAAGCATGACAGGGGCAAGGGCATCATGGAGGTAAATTTATAAGGAACTGTTTTGCATGGCAGTTGCCAAGCCTTTATTTTTGTCATTTGTACAAATGTTTTTTTTCTTCTTTTTGTTATCATGTTCCTCTCAGTTTCATGCGTTTTCATGGATATGAACTGTCAGAGGTCAAAGTTCTGTTATTGATTTGAACAAACAGAAATGTTCTACGAGTATTTTGTTATGTTATATATACAGTAAATGTGTCTCTGAAGTTTTTTCCTTGTATTTTACAAGGCAAGTGAACGTTGACAAGCTGAATATACTTGATATTGATGCATTATTACGTTGGAGTCTCTGATGTGCTGTCATGTGCGTTTCAGAGACTCAAGAGTGCAAAAGATTTAGTTCAGGAAACAAAAAAACTGTCCAAGAATGGAACTATCGTTATAGCTCAAATGGCTACTACAGTGTTTATTGTTGACACCAAGACAGGAACAGTTATTCGTACAGTGAGGTTCTCTGATTCTTCTGGCCTGGGTTTTGAGGATGACGAAAATCCTATTTTAATTAGAGATGAGACTGAAGAGCAGATTTCTATTACAAGAACAGATTATTCCTTTCTGGCCTACTCTAAGTTATCTGGCAAGGTCCTGTGGAATGTTTCACTGGCTGAATTTGAGGCTGAATCTCTATGTTTAAATATGGGGACATCTAGTGTGGGTAACTTGCAGGATCATATTGGCCCCATCTATCAAACCAAATATGACAAGTCAGCATCTTGTCTGAGGCGAACCCTTGTGTACCGGATACGAGATCGTGGCTATTCTGAGTTAATATCTGGGGTGGGATTAGTCGACAAAGTGCCAAGAACTCTGCCTGGAGACGAGATGCTGCTATTGCCTGCCCTTGATCATTTTCACCCTCCCATGGCCTATGATGAGGCATATGGAGTTGGTCATGGTTCTCAACCAATGCTTGCCTTGCCGAGTCCTAAGGGCACTGACTTTGCTCATCATTCGGAGCTGTTAGCACTACCGCCCGCCGCTTTGGATCATGGGATCACTACAAATTCTACATTTAGCGGACCACATTTTTTCTTGTCATTGATCCTATCGGGGCTTCTCCTTTTCATTCCAGTTGGTTATACTCTCTACCGAAGTGTCTTTGTCCCAAAAAATAAGGCGAGTGAAGATCTGAAGTCAAAAACCGCAACGCCAAAGAAAAGAAAACCTAAAAAATCTGGAAATGCCAAGAATAACACCATTGTCGAAAATAACAAGGGAAGAATCACGACTGCAGATAATGGTCACGACTTTTCGATTGCTCAAGTGATGGATAACAAGTCAGATTTGTTTTACGATGGTCAAGTTAGTGTTCAGGTAAATGGTCGCAAAATTGGCAAGCTGTATGTGTCTAATGATGAGATTGCAAAGGGAAGCAATGGAACTGTTGTTCTTGAGGGTACTTATGATGGTCGTCGTGTAGCTGTTAAACGGCTTGTACGGACCCACCATGACGTGGCACTGAAAGAGATTCAGAATCTTATGGCTTCTGATCAGCATTCTAATGTGGTCCGATTTTACGGAGTAGAGCAGGATTCAGATTTTGTTTATATATCTCTTGAGCGCTGCCTGTGTAGCTTGAATGACCTGGTATATCTTCTCTCTGACTCTTCACAAGGCACACCAAGCCTCACAGCTGTCAATTTTAACTCTATAAGTGGATTCTCTGCACAAGTGGTGGGAGTGTTAGAAAATAATGAAGAGTTCAAATTGTGGAAGAGCAATGGGTATCCGTCACCTCAGCTACTAAAACTTATGAGGTTAGTGAAAATACATCTAACTCATATGAGATAGTGTTATATGTGAAACCAATCCATTAACCGTATATTGGATGAGAATTTGAGGAATACATAAGGATCGAAGTTGGGCTTGCGTATGAGACCTTCTCATACCATGTGTGCAGATGAAAGTATTATCCTCTTCGTAAAACTCTGTGTGCCACTTGCACTATTTGCTTGGTTAGATCTTTGTTAATTTAACTAACCATTTGCTAAGGATTATATCTTCTAAAAAGGCAGGGATCTTAAATGAAGTACATTCATTGGCGATCGTAAATCCATCTGTTTTCTTCTTGTTTCTTTGACCTTTCTGGGAATCATTTCTGCTCTTATACTTCTCTTATTTTTGCCTCGTTTCTGTCGGCTATTTCCCATTACACTTACATAGAGTGGTTCGTGTAAAGTGACCTCAAGTTCTCTTGGGACTAGGGCTTTCGTACTTGCTCTGTACTCATTTTAGCCTAATTGAATAGCAGTAACATCTAATGACTACTTAGGAGTCTAATTAATGTAGAGAGGGTCTGACAGATCAGAAGCATCTTAGAATGAGGCTGTTGGTTAAGCTAGGTTAAAGTTGAAGACCTTGAAGACTAACTGGCACCCAAAATATCTTCCTTTGCTATTAAAATTTCATTTGCTTCAGCATCTGAGTGTGGTGTGCTACATTTTGCAGGGATGTCGTATCTGGAATTGCTCATCTGCATGACCTTGGTTTTATACATCGGGATGTTAAGCCTCAAAATGTCTTGATAATCAAAGATAGGGTTTTATCTGCAAAACTTTCAGATATGGGTATCAGCAAACGGCTTGTTGGAGATATGTCTTCCTTAACCCAACATTCTACAGGTGGGTAGCCTCTTTACTTAGGCCTAGTTTTAGCCTCTTAAAACTTGGCAAACGATCAGGTCATTCAGTATGAGCGGGCCAGTTTTGCATTTGGGCGGGGTCGGGTCAGCACAAATATGTTTTCATTTAGTGTGGGCCTGTCATTTCAGATCCGGTATACTTCTGGTGTGTTATTATTGGGTCATTAGGGCTAAGACTTTAAGGATCAGTTCGCGGCCGAGTAGCGGCTCGGATTGAATCAATTCAGATCTTGAGACGTTTTAGGTTTGTCTATTTAGGTACTGATCAGGTCAATTCTGGTTGGATAACTTTTACCAGGCCCTCTTAGATGGGTACCAGCCTACCAGGAAATCAGCAAAGATTTTGTTCACATTTATCTTGACCCTTGCTACTATTTGTCACTCACGGCAGCTTATATTTCTGTGCAGAAAGCCAACTTGTAATTTTCTTTAGTTGTTAAGATTAGAATCATAAAGCTATAAGCTAATATCTTCTTGTTTTGAAAATAGGTGCTGGGAGTGCAGGCTGGAGAGCACCTGAGCAAATTCTTCATGGTCGACAGACACGTGCTGTAGACCTATTCAGTCTAGGATGTGTCCTCTTCTTTTGTATGACTGGTGGTAAACATCCCTTTGGTGACATTTTTGAGCGTGATGCCAATATTGTGAAGAACCGAATGGACTTATTCTTAGTAGAGCATGTTCCAGAAGCCGTACATCTTATTTTTCATCTACTCGATCCTAACCCAGACTTCAGGTTATGCCTTCCTCTCATATATTTTTGAATTTTCATGTTTTATAGTAGTAGTCCGTATAATGTTTTACATTTCATCAACTTCTAGTCAGTCAGGTGGTTTTAACGAGTATTCGATTATCTCATGGGTAGTTATTTACATTGCCACCAATCAATATGAGGGACACATGGAGTAATTTCAACGAAGCAGACAATTCATGAACTCAATAAAATAGATCAAGAATGTTAGCAGAAGCTTTTTGTTTGATATATTGAAATGTTTAATTGCTTGGGGAGGTTGATTTCCTTCTGTTTTGCTCATAAGCTGTTGATAGCTGACAACTTGACAGTAGTTAACTTGGGATTTTTTTTTCTGGGCCACAGACCCAAAGCGGTGGAAGTGCTTCATCATCCATTATTCTGGAACTCAGAAAGGCGACTTTCATTTCTACGAGACGCAAGCGATCGGGTAGAATTGGAAGACCGGGAAACCGATTCGGAGCTGCTGCGAGCTTTAGAAGCGACAGCTCCAATAGCTCTAGGAGGAAAATGGGACGACAAGCTTGAACAGTCATTCCTTGAAAACATATCCCGTTACAGGCGGTACAAGTATGACAGTGTGCGCGACATGCTTCGGGTTATACGCAATAAGTTGAATCACTATAGGGAGCTCCCGACTGAAATACAACAAGTCTTGGGGTCGGTTCCAGAGGGTTTTGATAATTACTTCACTGCTCGGTTTCCAAATCTTCTAATAGAAGTTTATAGAGTGATATATGAATACTGTTGGGAGGAGGAGTTGCTGGGCAAGTATTTCAGAAGCAGTCTGTTATGATCCTACTCCTACTCAAACTCCTCTTGTACAGCCCCCACTTTTTTCTTTTTTTTCTTCTTTTCACATCTTTCTTGTACAGAAGAAGTCTATTCTAGACTTGTAGTGATTGAATGTACTTGTGTAACTTAACTGGTGGATAAAGCAGCAGGCAATGTATCATATACGGGTTGGTCATACACTCATACATGTCTGTTATGTTGTAAGATCGATTCATCGATCATACTATCAAATGTGAGTTTTCGGGGATATGTAGAGAATTTCTGTCAAGTTAAGATAATACTCAAACCTTCAAGTTCTTCCAGGAATGTTGTGTAAATTATTGGCGACATTTCTGTCAAGTATTAAGATCGTACTCCCTCAAATTCTTTGGAATTATTCCATTTCCCTTGCACAGATTTTAACGAGTGTAAATGAGTGTGAGTGAGTGATGGGTTTCACCGTCACAACTCAAACTAGAAATAGAGCAATTACATGGATAGGCCAAAAATGTAATGGCACATTCATTTTCTAAGATTTAGAGGGAGCACAGTAAACCGTCGAGCATAAGCAAAAATTTCGGAAACACAAATGATGTGATCTTAACCATATAGTCCAGCAGTTAGAAAATCTGAAGACCAGAAGTTGGCATAAGTACTAGTATTGAGAAGAATAATGAATAATTGGTGCAGTCATCAGCTCAGCACCCAGTTTATGTTTGTTACTCCTGACACTATTATGCTAAGGTTTCTTCACCTCAGACTTGCACCTACTAATGCTTTACATGAATCTGAGTATTAATTATACTTTCAACTGTGACTACAACATAAAATAATCCAAAACTGCACTACCAGGCACCATACTAAGCTAAATGACACCCAACTCACTATCACCATCCCTCGAGGTTGGAGTTTGCCTACTCCCGAGAGCTGTCCCCAATTCGTCATTCTCGAGTTCCTGTTTTTGTCTTCTTTTCTTCTTCGACGGGTCTTCTTTCTCATCAATCAGTGATATAAGTGTCCTGATTCTTTTCAGAGATCTACCACCAGATATATCAGAGACGGCTTCACTTCTGGAAACATTGCGAAGCTGGCGACAGATACGCGTGAAGTATATAGCCAGAGCAACGACACAAGCAAACCCACAAAGGGCAAACAACCCCAAGAAGCTTGTAAGGTGAAGTTGGCTTGATTCAATCTCCGTGTTATCCTGACTGCAACTGCTTGTTGTCAACCACTTGTCGTGTATTCGTTGAAGATCCCCGTTCTCTGATAACTTCAGAATCGCTGTCGACAAGTCTGGGGCCAGTGGAGAGTCCCGTGGAAATGCCTGCAATCAACAGTTAATTGACTACATTTTATTTTACAGATAGAATTCCATTTTAAGAGGACAAAAACATCCTTGTAGAAGTTAGTGAATTGCTTCATATGCATATTTAGTGATTCCCTGGGAAAAAGGGAAGAGGTGTTTTGATACTTACAAAACCCCAGCCGCTTCTGGTGAACTCAGGACCAACAATCCTAAAATCACACTGACTTGAGAGAAAGAGCTGTACATAAGGGAGTTCATCGACCAAAGCATCAATAGTACCATTTCGAAGAGCGCTGGCGTATGCTTCAGGTGAATCAAGTTGGACCAGCCTCGACGGGGATATGCCAATTTCATCTATAAGGTAGTTGTGTGAATAGGACCCGACTTGGTAACCTATTCGTTGATTACCAGATTTCAGAGACTCTATTCCTTTGATTGGAGATGACAACTGTTGAACGGTAAGAATCGAGGTCAAGCTTGCAGTATAGCTTGAAGTGAGGATCAACACCACAAAGAGCCATATGATCATGATCATTCTTCCAAGGCAGCTAAGAGTGTTTTCCTCTACAATCCAACGTAGTCAAATTAAATATTATGTTCCTGAAATAATCTGTCACTTTTAAGTTTGAAACATCTCAGGTAACTTACTATGGGAGAACGTCAACGTTGAAAAACTAAACCTGCAATTAGGTATAGAAACATGTATTAGAATAGGAGGAAATGCTAAAAACAAGCGGAACATAAAATGAAAAATTGATGTGATATAGTAGATGCCATGCACTTACCATAGAATGGTTATGAACTGTCTCCTAGGAGAACCTCTGAACTCGTCATTTGTCCTGTGCTCCAATATCCACACAACCACTCCAATAGAAATGAAAGAAATAACAATGACAGCCCACATCAGCGGTGAAAAAGGCCGCAGAAAAGCCCAGGATCCTGAATTCAGCTTTTTGAATGGTGCCACCACCACAAGGCCCGACGAAGCAAATGGCTGTGTGAAATCAACTATTTTGGTCCTACTCGTGACGATGGCAATATCACCCACCGCAGCATCAAAGTTCTACAAGTGAAAAATAATACAGTACTGAGATTTGTCGACAACAAATACTACCTTCATCCCATTTATACTGTCCCCACTTGACTTTGCAGGTAATTCAAGCCAAACAGGAGCAATATAAAAGGAATGAAGGCAGAAGAACACTACAGTATAAACTATAAAACAATGAGACTCACCCCCGCAGCTATCATATTCACAAGGTCTGTGTAGTTGGGATTCTTATGGCCATCTCCGAAGCCAACAAATTGGTACGGAACAGGGTACGGCAACAAGTTAACAGCCGCTTGAAACACGTCAATGCAAAATCCCTTGAATGAATTATTACTTCCCGGCACCCGAGAAACAAACTCCTTAAAACTCACTCGATTAGGAACACCTATCTGCAATTGTTCGCCACTATTTGGGAAAACCCACCCACGAGGCGGATTGGTAGACCCATCTGGCCAGAAAACTGGGTATAACTTTTGGTCTGCAGTTGACCGGTTAGCGAGCCGACCATACAAAGTCTCTGGTGGCTCAACCGATAACCCAGACTGATTGGACCAATATCCTATCGTCCTAACCCCGGTTCCAATAACATTGATGATATCATATGCAGGTTGAACTAACAACCTTTCAGAATCAAACCTCACTGGTCCTGTCAGCCCAACAAAATTGCTCTTCAATATACTACTCATCAAAGCTTGTCCTCCATCAAAGACACGCAAAGCTTCGAGGTGAAGCTGGCTCTTACTTAGCAAACCCAAATTAGGATCACTAGAAAATGAGACATTCCCGCCTTTATTAAGAAATTCATCAATAGCATGTGCAAGAATCCAAACTGAATCATAAGCATATAATCCATAAGCATTCAAGCCCAGGGTACCGTTACTCAATTGTTTCCACTTAGAGGCAAACTTTCTCTTTTTATCCGAATCTGCCGAGTGGGCACGCAAGGCTAGAACTCCTTGCAACGAGCTCATGTAATCGGTGGGTAAGGGAGAATATGAATCAATAACAAATGAAAGCCAATCAGTTGTTATCCAAACATACCCATTGCCCATCATTTGCATATACCTTGCCACATTGAAGATTAAACGGCCGGAGTCAGGTGACACGTGCAGGACAATAACCCGAGACTCAAGCATTGCAACTTTAACGAGAACATCCATGACAACGCTTCTAGTGATGCCTTCTGGTGTAATTGCAGCTTTGTAAGAAATTTTACAGCGTTTTTCAGCAAGAGCGTCATCAAGAGCTGCAACACCATTCCTTCCATGATCATCGTCACTGTAAATTGCAATGACCTGCCTCCAACCATAATATTCAACAACCTCAGAGATGGCAGACATCTGAAAGATGTCACTGTTTGTAGTTCTTACAAAATAGGGGAACTCTAGCGGTGTTAGAGTTGGGTCAGTCGCAGCGAACGAGAGCAGGGGGATTTGGAGTTCACTAGCCATTATACCAACCATATGGGCAACAACTGAGGACTGGGGGCCAATAATTCCTACCACTTCATTCTCCATGAATTCCATTGCTGCAAAATTCAACATTTTTTATAATGCATGTCAATATATTGTATATCATCAGGTATTAACACATCACATCTGAACTGTCAATAT
Source organism: Agrostemma githago (assembly GCA_958450325.1). Classification (NCBI taxonomy): domain Eukaryota; kingdom Viridiplantae; phylum Streptophyta; class Magnoliopsida; order Caryophyllales; family Caryophyllaceae; genus Agrostemma; species Agrostemma githago. The sequence goes on from OY288241.1 coordinate 70,507,285, forward strand.
ATTGTATATTAGAGGCTGAAGAAAAAATGTATTTTTGTCACCTCTTGCATCATTCCGAAAAAATAAATCAATATGTGATGGTAAAAATCATTAAATTCTATGATTCATTGTATCAGGTGCACCACTAAACTAGGGGCGGCTTCTTTCCTTCTGAATCATCTATATTGTAATTGTCACTCATCTTAACAATTCCGAACTCTAATATATGGGCATATGGCAGGGTCAGTAAAAACCGATAAAATGACTCAAGAATTTGGGTAATGTTAGCTTAAGATTCTATAGATTGGTTAATTCTATTTCTGCAATGCTGTACTCTATGTAATATAGATATGAACTGCAGAAGGTACCTTGAACGAAACCTAAAAATCCGCTACAAACTGAATCGCGCAATGTTAGCTTAAGCTTGGTGCCACGTAAGATACTAGAATCGGCGTTGACATCAGTAACAGCCTCCTCAATAGCAATCTTGGCAACTTTTCCGATGGTAGAGTTGAAGGTGAATAAACCCCCAATTTGAACAACAGTGGGTCTTGGTGCACTAATAGGAGCCCCAGCCCCATGCGCAGGCGAGCGCACACACAAGATCAAAAGCACTAGTAGCCAACATGATACTTTCATTTTAACCCCTCAGATGTAATCACTTGCTTTCCACCACAAAGAACCTTCCACCATCCAGAATGCAATATAATATTCAGACATATCAATCAAGTTTCTGCATATCATTATAAAAATTAAACACCTTTATGAAACTCAACAATGCCAAAAACATAAATTAAACAACACACTAAAGTCGTCGAAAAAATGATCAAAAATCACTAACATGAGTGGTTACCCACAAACATCGTCGGGAAAAAACCAACAAATGGCAACTACCCATTAGCTATCTATCACATAATAATTAAATAAAGTATAGAAGAACATATTTGGGGGGAAAAATAGAGTTTGTTGGATGAGAGATTGATTACCCATAGTAGCAGAGTAAATAGTGTAGTGAGAAATGAGTGATGAAAACCCATGGTGGATTCTTGCAGAGATAGAGACAGACATGAAGTCATAATAAATACTCCTACTACTAGAATGAAGCACAAGATTGGTGTACTCCAAAAGTGGGAAAAAGGCTGAAAATTAAAATAATTGTTCACAAGTAAAGCATAGTTGTACATGAAAAGTGTTTGCAGAATCAAGTTCCAAGCAGAAAACACTGTCACAAGCATCTGATCTTTATTAAAATCAATAATCATTCCAGTAAAATACAGACACATCAATCTAATCAATCAAACATACTATAATTAACACAAAAATAAAAATAAAAAAGGCATCAACTTGACATATGAGCCATCAGGATTGCTATCCACCGTCTCCCGTTACCCTCTCACAATCTATTAGACTAAATATATATATCGTGTGAGGTCGGGAGGCAAGTGAAGGAGGCAAAATATACCATATTTTAAGAGGAGAAGGTAGATAACACATTAACACCCTCCAGAAAGTAATGTTCACTAAAAATACACATTAATTGGCAGAATTTCATTTACTACATGATGAGCTAGCTAGCTAGCTAGCTAAGAACATACAACAGTCAACAGGGTTGCATACAAAAAGGGTAATGACATAAATGGGGAGGAAGTGGGTGAATAATGGATTGAAAAAGAAGAGAGATATACCAAAAGTGCAGGATGAGTTGAATAGGTGGTAGATGAAAGCCTGTATAAGTACATGAAATTAATACTAGGACAAAGGAAATGAAGAAAGGGGAACGAGAAGTCAAGAAGAGAGATGGGGTTTGAAAGAGACATGGGAAAAACACGAAGGAAAAAGAGGACAAAAAGAGTCCACATGATGACATGGGTTCAAACTCTGCAATTGTCTTGGATTTACAGTGGTAACTCTTTTTATCTCGTTTTTCACATGTACTCCGTATGTCTTACACTACAGTACTACTTCAATGTACACATCAGTGACAGGAAGGTTTTTCTTGGATTTTTGGGTCGTGTTATTTTCAAGATGGGTCGTGTTGGGTTACATTGTTCTTGCGTTTGGTGATTTTGATAACGATTACTCCTCTCTCCCATTCAATTCTTTACATAGGTTCATCATTTCTCCTCGCAAAAACGTCTCCCATATAAAGAATTGAATAGCTAGGAGGGAGTATTATCTTTAGACTAGTGGTTAAATTCATACTCATGTGAAGTGGTATGATTTGTTTGATGTTCTTAGATACAAGTATACAACTTACAGAATAATTAAGATGAGAATGATTGTAAATTGAAGAGTAAAAGAAGTGTAGATGCATTCAAGGAAGGAGATGACAAGATACAAATTGTGCAGAATGTACTTGTGTTATTGATTGAATTAATTCATTACAATGACTTACTAAGTACATAAGTATACAACCTTAGTGGGTTATAACCAATAGCATAGTTTTGTACACTGGACACTTATAGCTAAGCCTACATTGGACTCTATATTTGACTCTATTACTTAGTTCATTTAATCAATCATAGTACTCCCTTTAGGACTCCTTTCTCTTGTGTCTTGAGTGAGCAAATGCTCTTCTAGTCTTCTCATTAACATGGATGTTTTGCTGATATGGAATAGTACCATCTTTACACTCCCCCTCAAGATGAGAGTGGAGCCTTGATGTAACTCCCATCTTGGACAATAGATAGTTATGTTGAGCAATAGGACACGATTTAGTAAACACATCTGCAACTTGATCTTTGGTGTTTACATAGGACGTAGTAAGAAGGCCTTGTTGAATCTTCTCCCTAATGAAGTGACAATCCACTTCAATATGTTTCGTACGCTCATGGTACACAGGATTTGGTGTTATTGCTAGTGCGGCCTGATTGTCGCATTTGAGATGCGTAGGTCCCAAATGTTTAAGTCCTAAATCTTGCAAAAGTTGGAAAAGCCAGGTAACCTCACAAGTAGTGGCCATTGCGCGGTATTCCGCTTGTGCAGAGGACCTTGAGACTACAGATTGCTTTTTAGACTTCCAGGATATGGGGGAATCCTATAGTAGAATGCAGTAGCCCGTCGTAGATCTGCGACTGAATGGGCAAGAGGCCCAGTATGAATCACAGTACGCTGTTAGTTTGGCTGCTGAATTATTGGCAAAAAGTATATCCTGACCAGGAGCAGATTTAAGGTATCTAAGGACTCTTCGAGCAGCTTGCATATGGTCAGATGTAGGTGCTTGCAAGAATTGACTCAGAAGTTGCACTGAGAAGGCAATATCAGGTCTAGATATTGTGAGGTAGATGAGTTTTCCAACTAGTTTCCTGTAGATATCTGGCTGAGGAAGTGGTGTGCCTTTGCCTGGTTCAAGCTTAATGACAGGATTGATAGGAAGATGAGTGTCTCTGGACTTCTCCATACCAAATGTCGAAGATCAAGGGTGTATTTATGTTGAGATATAAATACACCTGCATTACTTCTTGTCACTTCCAGGCCAAGAAAGAACTTCAATTCCCCTAGATCTTTCATGTGAAAGGAGTCATTGAGATGGTTCTTGAGCAATAGTATTTCAGTGGGATTGTCTCCTGCAATGACCATGTCATCAACATAAATTAACACAACAGTTGTGTATCCATGTTGTTGTTTAACAAATAGTGAGTGATCTGCATGGGATTGTCTAAACCCATAGTTGAGTAAAGTTTGCAACAGCTTAGAGAACCATTGCCTAGGAGCCTGTTTTAAGCCATAGAGAGATTTAAGAAGCTTGCAAACCTTCCCTTCAGTGCTTGCTTGCTCCCCCTTTTCTCCAGAATGTAGAACTCCATCACAATAGCCATGGGGTAGTTTCATACAAACATCTTCTACTAGGTCTCCATGAAGAAACACATTGGCGACATCCATTTGACAAGTTTCCCACTGATTAATAGATATAACTGAGAGAAGGGCTCTTACAGTTGACATTTTGGCCACATGGGCAAATGTCTCATCATAGTCAATGTCATACATCTGTCTAAAGCCCTGAACTACTAATCTAGCTTTATGTCTTTCAATGGTACCATCCAGGTTGTATTTGGTTTTATAAATCCATTTACACCCAATGGTCTTTCTGCCCTTAGGCAGATTAGTGAGGACCCAAGTATTATTGTCATGTAATGCATGTATCTCCAATTGCATATAGCTTCAATCCACTTATGCTCCTTGATGGCCTCTTGGAAGGTAAGAGGATCAGGATTGGTTAGACCCAGACTGATATGAGCAACAAACCCAGATGAAGCATCAAGGTAAAATTGCACCACATTGGACACACTTGATGGAGCCATAACAGGATTATCAACTATAAAATCCTTGGTCTATCCTGGGGTTCTCCTCTCTCTCATTGGTCTCTTTTCTACCACTGGCACTTCTGGAGACGCTGGTTCATCATGAGCAGTTTCAGGCCATGATTCAGTGGGCGTGTCATCTACATCATTCATGTACACTTCATCCAGTGTAGGTGATTGGGGTTTATGATCTTCTGTATAGGTGAAGATAGGAGAGTCTTCAGAAGGAGATGAAGGATCTGCAACATTCACAGTTGTAAGAGCAGGCATGTGCTGTGCGAAATTCTTGATTTTGAACGGAAAGACCCCTTCAAAGAATCTGATGTCTCTGGATACAAATGTGGTTTTCTTCTCAATATCATAGACCTTATATCCTTTTTGTAAGAGTGGGTAGCCAATGAAGATACAAAGAATTCCCTTGGGTTGGAATTTGTCTTTGTCTCTGCTAGGATTATATACCATAGCCAAGCACCCAAGCACCCCCATCATCTCATATTTGGGAAGCTTGTTGAAGAGTATTTCATAGGGTGATTTGTTCTGCACAAGTGGAGTCGACAATCTGTTTATAATGTATGCTGCAGTGAGCACACAATCACCCCAAAAGGAAAGAGGTAGGCCTGCACTGAACCTAATGTCTCTACTTATCTCAAGTAAATGTTTGTGCTTCCTCTCCACCACACCATTTTGTTGAGGTCTCTCACAGCTCGTCTAATGCCATATGCCCTTGGATTGGAGATATTTCTTGCATTCTCCTTCTGTTAGTTCCAAGGCATTATCAGACCTAAGAGTCTTAATTGTTGTCTTGAACTGATTTTTGATGAACTTGTAGAAATGTATCAATAACTTAGCCACTTCAGATTTGTGAATCATTAAATAAACTCAGGTGGCTCTACTATGGTCATCTACCAAAGTAAGGAAGAATCTATGTTTGTTTCTAGTTTCTTTTCTATAAGGCCCCAAACATCAACATGAACTATGTCAAATAAGGCTTTGGCAGATTTTGTTCTTTGTAGGAAAGACAATTTGGTCTGTTTTGCCATGGAGCATGGAATACACACATGCTGTGAGCTAGGTTGCACGGACACAACCCATTTCTTTATTATTTTACGATTTTGTGATTTTATAAGTTACCAAATTTGAATCTTTGTTATAAAGAACTTAAAATTTCCTTTATTTCAATATGTATATTGTCTTTTTTGACTGTGTCATGAAAAATTTCGAGTCCAGTGTCCCGTGTCCAATACGTGTCCGTGTCTGTATCAGTGCAACCTAGGCTGTGAGTTGATTTTTATATGTTTTGCAATGGGTGGGACATGTCTTAATTTACCATCTGAGGCATGTCCAAGCCTTAAATGCCAGAGGTCATAATTCTTATCATTGAAAATTGGCATTTCAGTACATAATTTGTCAGGAGGACTCTCAAGAGTTGTCCTTATATCTCCTGATTCCTTAATTAAACTAGTTGAACTGCTAGATACTGCAGTATTACATTCTTCTAGTTTACCAGTTACAGCTGAACTAAGAGATAACCTAGGATGAGACTAACATTCATTACTAGATAGATAGTAGACACCTTTGCTTTCTCTTCCCAAACCCTTAGTAATCTTGGTGTGAGAGACCTGTATAACACACATGTCAGCATAGAAAATTACATGACATTTCTCATCTCTTGTCAGTTTTTGGACTGACAGTAAATTGTGCCTGAATGCAGGGACGAACAAGACATTATGTAGTCTTAAGCCATTTGTGAAGATGTATGATCCTACATGTGAAACAACTGAGGTTTCTCCATTTGGCAAATTTATTTTTGATTTATTTCTCAATTCTCTTGTATCCTTTAAGATGGATAAGTCATATACCATGTGGTTAGAAGCTCCTGAGTCTATAATCCACTCCAGTGGAGTACTAGAGACATAGCAGCAGTTTAAATAAGTCATACGTGTAAAGTTTGCTTCTAATTCATCTTCTGCTTCAGCATAGCTCACTCCTTTTCCCTTTTGATTGCTCATAAGTTGTGCAAAGTGTTGCGTAGTAAGAGTAATAGACCCTCCAGACTCAGATTGATCTTCTCCAATCATTGCATTTGCAACCACCTTTCCTTGCTTGTTATATCCAGTGTTGCCTCTACCTCTGCTCATTCCTGGCTTGAAGTTCTTGTGGCCAGATGATTGATATCCTGCCTTAGCCTTGTTTTCTTGTGATTTCTCTGGATATTTCTTTGAGACAGGGTGGTCTGCAGGGTACCCAACCACTCTCCAGCACTTGTCTTTGGAATGTCCCTTCTTGTTGCAAACATGACAGAACAACCATCTTCTTCCTTTTGCCCAGCAAAGAAGGCTGCACTGTCACTCTCCACCTTAACACCACTTTTGTAGTTCTTCCTTTGAGCTTCTTCTTGTTGAATGAGAGAGGCCACTTCTTCCACTGAGGGTAAGGGAGTCATCATCAGAATGTTAGTTCTTATTACAGCATAGGACGGATTCAATCCTTTCAGGAACTGAAAAAGCCTCCTTTCTTCCTACTCTTTGAAGAAGGTTTTCAACCAGTCATTGGTTTCAGCTGTGACTTGTGTCACAGGTGGCCAATCTGACATTATTTCCAAATTTTGCCACAGGATTCTTAGCTCAGTGAAGTATTCACACACAGTTTTGTCTCCTTGCTCTAGTTCTTCCAACTCTTTGTTCAGTCTGAACTTTCGTGCTCCATTGCTTACCGTGAACTGTTTCTGCAGGTAATCCCATATTTCTTTCGCATTTTTGGTGTATAACACAGACTTCCTGATTGGTTTTTCAACATTGTATAAGATCCATGAGATCAACCAGCTGTTGCAAGCGTCTCAGGCTTTCTGCCTCAGTAGGTCGTATGTGGGTCTCTTGGTGACTCCGGTTAGCATTCCAACTTTTCTTTTTGAGTAGATAGCTATCTCCATCTGTCTCTTCCACTCCAAGTAGTTCTCCACTCCTGACAGTTTCGTGTCCACCACCAGCGGGTGAGCACTTTCAGCAGGATGTAAATAGAGAGGATTAGTAGGTTCCATAAAACTTGGTGTTTTTGAAACTGGGGTGGTGGTTTCAGTGTTGGAGAAGGGGTTAATTAAAGGAGTAGCCATGTTAGAGTGAGTTTTAATGTAAGAGTTTGTTTGAGATTTCAGCCTATATAAAGGCAATCAATCAATGCTGAGTTGGTTGTATTTTTAGTTAATGCTCAATCCAGAGTAGGTATCTGTCTCCTTATTCCTTCAAGCTCTGATACCATGAAGAGTAAAAGAAGTGTAGATGCATTCACGAAGGAGAAGACAAGATACGAATTGTGCAGAATGTAGTTGTATTATTGATTGAATTGATTCATTACAATGACTTACTAAGTACATAAGTATACAACCTTAGTGGGTTATAACCAGTAGCATAGTTTTGTACACTGGACAAAGCTTATAGCTAAGCCTACATTGGACTCTATATTTGACTCTATTACTCAGTACATCTAATCAATCAGAGTACTCCCTTTAGGACTCCTTTCTCTTGTGTCTTGAGTGAGCAAATACTCTTCTAGTCTTCTCATTAACATGGATGTTTTGCTGATATGGAATAGTACTATCTTTACATAAATTAAACTTAACTTTCATTGATCTGATTAGTGTTACGATTATAAATAGTTACAAGATCATATCAATACAATAATTACGAGATACACAACATACTATACTTTAGACACCCGCATTTGTCATGCTTGCGTCGTCTATACATGTTTCCTGCTAAACACCCGATTGATGATTGGAAGATAACATGGTTCAAACACTCGAAACGGACTCACAATCAATGGTATCCGATTAAGATACACCATGGAGTAACCCAACCTCAATACAAAATCCTTGAGCAATTTCTAATCAAACGAAGGTATCCAAAGTCAAAACTGCTCCCGAGGACAAAATCGTCTTTTTGTCGTATAAGTGTAACCCGATTAAAACCAAAAAATCCAATATACTCACAATACAATATCCAAAGCATGATTTCCTAGAATCACGTGTTAGCTTCCTTCCTTGGATAACACGGATACACAATCACACAAAACAAGAAATTCCTGAACCACAACATTTCCAACGCCCAGAACGGGGCGCCTCAACAATGAGACGTCGGGTTTCAGGCGTTCTTCTTTTGATCCCGAGAATTAGGTTTCGGCGCCTAATTGTTGTGTGCTAAATTTAGATCGTTTTTCCCCTCATTTAGACCCGTTTTTCCCTCGTTTTACGAGTTTAGAGTGCGATTATCGCTATATTTTGTGTACTTCTCGCATTAGCGTCCCTCTTGTGCGTTTACGTGTTTTTGGTAGTTTTTCTATCGATTTTGATAGGATTTGGCACCGAAATCACGATCGAGCTTCCACGAGCACAAGAGAAGGGAATACCGTCCTAAGAGTAAAGCACACAACTTAAAGTTTAAAGCCATCCAATCAATCAACGAAGAATCAGACAAGAAAAGAGGCTAGCAGAATGACCGGGCGAAATTTCACCCGGTGAGACACCACCGGGCGAAATTTCACCCGACGGTTAAAATGCCTCCCCGAAGATTTTCTGAAACTTTCCACCGGGCGAAGTTTCGCCCACCGGGTGAAATTTCGCCCGATGGTGAAGAACGCCGGAAATCGAAGAAAATGAAGAAAATCTCACCGGGCGAAATTTTCACCCGGTGGGATTTATCCATCAAACCGCAGGGCAAAACTTCGCCCTATGAAGATGCAAAGGATGATTGTCTCACTAATGAAGCAAAAGTTGGATTTGGGCTTTAGGTTAAGAGACCCATTAAGGATTACTATATATATGTTACCCTAATTTGTTGCCTAAGTAAGTAGTAGTAGGCCTCCATTAGTGTAGTCATTCATCACATTACACCATCCATTAGTAGAACAATCTAGTATTATTCTAGTAGTAATTCTATAATAATCTAGTAGTTTACATAGTAATTAGTAGTAGATCTACTTAGTTTCCATCATCAATTTCTAGATTACAAGTTTGTAGAAGATTATTTCTAGTTTTATTGAAGATTTGTTGGGTTTATTGAAGGATTAGTGACAAGTTCTTCATCTTCTCCATTAAAGATTCAATCTTTATTCATGCAATCTTCTTATTTCTTCTAGATCTTCATAGTTGGTACATTTCTTTCCACTCCCTTATCTCTAGTTTAGATTTAATGTTATTTCCTTGTTATTATCTTGTTTAGATCATCTTAGTATTGTTAGTTTCTCTAGATTTTATTCATGTTGTTCTAGATTATTCTCTAGTTTATTTTGTTAGATCTTGTCCTTTTCATAGTTTAGTGGGTAATTGTTAGATTGTAGTTTTCTCAACATCTTGTAGTTAGTTTCCTTAGATTTAATTAATATGCATGCTTTAGATAGTTTCTCCTTAGTTAATGTTTTATTGTCTTTCATTATGATTAGTCAGTAGATTTCTTGTTGGGGAGTGTAGGGATGAGGACTTGGATTATTTGAATTTATGGGTATTGGTGGGTTGCTTGCTTGTTGGTTTATCTTGCTTGTGGTTGTTGTGTCATTGTTGTTTCAGCCAACTAGACCGACCTTGACTCGTTTCTATCAATATGGGGAAACTCGGGGTAGAAATTACCACAACAAGAGACTTACCGTTCTTCGCCGCGAAAGCGGGGTTTTAGGTAGGTTGGCTGAAGAAACCAAAAGGTGGCATTCTCCCTTTATCAATGTTGCAACAAAAACTCGATCACGACCTTCTTAGACTTCATGTTCCGAATCCCGACTTCTCCCTAACGCCTTTCCCTAGATTAATCACCCCTAGCTATTCTCGTAGTTATTTCTCTAGCATAGACTCGACCTTTAGAAACCCCCTTCTAGACATCAAACACATCACTTTAAACTTGTCAACACGTTCCGTTCCCTGTGGACCGACCTCGACTTACCACGAATACTTGTTTGTTTTTGTGTAATCTCGAGTCTTATAAATATCGTTTGATCCCTCGTCCTTCGTTAATGACCGATCCGATTGGGAGGCGATCAAAAACGACCGGTTCCAAAGTTATAATTCATACCGATCATGCGGCGATTCGATACATCATGTCTAAGAAGAAGACCAAGTCCCGACTCTTTCGGTGGGTCCTCCTTTTACAAGAATTCGACATTGAGATTAAAGACAAGACCAGATCGGAGAACTTGGTAGCGGATCATCTTAGTAGACTAACGGTTAGTAAAGAGAACAATGAAGAAGATGGTATCCCCATCAATGAAGCTATGAGAGATGAGGCCTTGATGGCCATTGATACTATTACACCTTGGTATGCCGATATCGTCAATTTCTTAGTATCTCATTTCATTCCGGACGATTATTCCAAGCAAGAGAGGAAGAAACTACGTTATGAAGCCCGACGCTATTATTGGGACGAACCATATTTATTCCGCCGTTGTGTAGATGGAATTTACCGACGATGTGTTACGGCCGATGAGGGATATAATATTGTGAAGCACCTTCACTCGACATCTTATGGTGGACACTTGGCCAACCAAAAGACAATTGCCAAGGTTCTCCAAAGCGGGTTTTGGTGGCCTTCCATGTTTAAGGACATTCGAGCTTTCATTCTCACGTGCGATGCTTGTCAAAGAAGTGGGAATATTACAAGAAGAAATGAGATGCCCCTTGAACCCATCTTAGAGATCGAATTGTTCGATGTTTGGGGCATTGATTTCATGGGTTCGTTCACATCTCTTTTGGTAACAAGTATATCTTAGTAGCGGTTGATTATGTCTCAAAATGGATCGAGACCGTAGCTTCCCCCACCAATGACTCCAAGGTTGTAATTAAGCTTTACAAGAATGTAATTTTTCCGAGATTCGGTATGCCTAGAGCCATAATTAGTGATGGAGGCTCTCGTTTTAGAAAAGATACCTTTGAACACCTTCTTAGGAAATATGGTATCCCTCACAAGATGTCCCTAGCCTACCACCCTCAATCAAATGGGAAAGTCGAGATCTCCAACCGTCAAATTAAGGGAATTTTAGAGAAAGTTGTAAATACACACCGAAAGGATTGGTCATTGAAATTAAATGACGCCCTTTGGGCATTGAGAACGGCTTACAAAGCGCCGATTGGAACCACTCCTTATCGTCTTGTGTATGGCAAAGCTTGTCATTTACCGGTGGAATTAGAACACAAAGCCGAATGGGCAATCAAAGAGCTAAACTTTGATGAGAGTGTTGTAGGAGATAACCGCCTTCTCCAACTACAAGAATTGGAAGAACTAAGACTTGAAGCTAGCCTACGAAAATTCGAAGATTTACAAGGAACGAACTTGCCAATGGCACGATTCCCGAATACTTCATAAGGACTTCTCCGTTGGTGATAAGGTATTACTCTTCAACTCTCACTTTAAGCTCTTCCCCGGTAAGTTGAAATCAAAATGGTCGGGTCCATTCGAAGTGACCAAGGTGCAACCATATGGATCAATAGAGGTGTCAAGCCCGGAAACCGGGAAATTTATGGTTAACGGGCAATGTTTAAAGTTTGGTGAGCTCCCATTGGGGAACGATGTTTAACCCCCTCTCGAAATTGAAGTAGGTTTGGTGGTATCCTCAACAACCACCTTGTATATATGTATCATATTTCTTTAAGCTTGTTAGTTTGTTAGCTTGAGAAGAATGGTTGAACTTGGATTTCGCCATGGAGCATTTATTTGGATGAAGATCAAGCTTTTGGAGAAGTTATGGAGCCAAATTGAAGACCACAAGCATGTTTGTGGGAGATATTGATTATGTAATGTGAGTCGAGTCAATATTTGAATCCTTAGGTGATTGTTGAAGAGCCATGAAATGGCAAGGCGGAAAAACGAAGAAAACAAGACCGTCGGGCGAAATTTCGCCCGGTGAGACCTGACCGGGCGAAACTTCGCCCTACGGATAGTTGCCAGAATTGCCGGAAATGATGAAGATACCACCGGGCGAAATTTCGCCCGGTGAGATTTTGACCGGGTGAAATTTCACCCGGTGGGAAAAAATGGCAAAAAACGATTTTCACGACGAAAAGTCCGTCGGGTGAAATTTCACCCGGTGGTGCTTGACCGGGTGAAATTTCACTCGGCGGCATGAGCTTGAATGGATCACCTATAACACACCTCCTCACTACAATTTCAATTCCCTCCTTCATATTTACCACACATAACTTTCCCTCCAAAAATTTTTACACCAAGTTTTTACCACCAACTTTAAAACTTTCACTTTCCCTCCCAATCACCCTTATTTATATCACCCCTTTTTACCTCACAATTCACTCCACATTTTCACCCATCATAAACTCATCAAACCACCTTCCATACCCATTCACATTCGAACCTCCATTCACAATTCCATTTCAACTTGGTGATTATAATTTTGGGTTTTTGAAGAGGGAAAAACTAAAGTTTCGGGATTTTTCTTGCAATTATTATTATGGAGACAAGAGCCCAACGAGCCGCGCGTAAACAAGGTATGACTTCGACCTCTAATACTTCTAAACGTTCTACTTCTTGTAAGTCCAAACTTTTACCTTGTCCTAATACATCCTTAGCTCAAACCTTCTCCGAAAAGACCTTTCGGAGCACAAGGTGGCCTTGTCCTTTCACAATGGAAATTCTAAGAATAGAGGACGATATTAGAGAGTTATCGTCTAGGACCGGAACAAGCGGACTTATCAAGTTTGTGCCTTGCATAAATAAAGATTTGACATGTGAATTCTTAAGTACCTTTACAATCGATAACCCGACCACACCAAGAGAGTTTAAATTTAGATTGTTCGGTAGAACTCATTGTTTAACTATTTCTGAATTCGGTCTAGCCATAGGTCTACCCTCATTGGGTACCGGAATTAGTAAACCTTTGAGTAATGTACAAGTTAGTGCTTCTAGAAGAGACCTTTGGCGGTGCATAGCACGTGGTAAACGAGATTTTGAACCTAATTCAAACTTTGCCGCTGAAATCCATAACCCCGCTATTCGTTACTTTGCCAAGATACTTTCTCATTGCTTGATACCATCTACCGACAATATTTTTAATCTTAATGTGTGCGTCTTACGATTGATTTCTGACTCTTTGCTTGGTAATTCTAACCCCCTTGACCTACCACTTGTTGTAGCATTGCATTTTCATCAAATTATTATTGTTCAACGCCCCTTCGTAGACTGTGGAGGTCTTGTGACCTTAATCGCTAAAAACTTGGGTTATGCGACCGACCACCTTATCCCACTAGATAATCGAGTCTGGCTTGACGAGGCCTATCTTCCAGCTTGGATATTTTATATACCCGATCATCGCCTCGTCTCCATTTGCCATGACCGTGCTTTAATAGTCCCGAACATACACCGAACCAATATTTATAATTGTCACAATTGGGACCTACCCTTAGGTCCCGGTGAATTCCGACTAAACCAATCGGGGGGAATGGAAATTTGGGAGTATGCGAACTATAGGTTACCCGAGGGTCGTACATTATTCGACCTTTCTGATCTAGAACCCACCGAGGGCGTACAACCCTTACCCGGGTCTCCGACGGTTTCTTTTGCGTCAAATGATTACCCAAATTAAACTATTCCCCAGAGTCGGTCGGTATTGTGTGTGTTGTGTGTGTGTGGATTAGGTCGGTGAGTCTTTAATCAATCTTTGAAATGAATTTGTTTCTTGCTTCATCAGTTTATAATCATTGTGATTGTTCTACCTCTAACAGAATTGCAAGTTGTCCCACCGTCCCATCGATTTTTTGCGGCCGTAGCGGCCTTGGTTTTGCTCCTGGTCTTTAGGCGATGTGATTACGCCATTGACCTTTTTGAAAAATCTAAATTTTAATCAATTTTTCTTAATCCGGGCTAGGTGACGTGACTACACCTACGCCCAATTTTTCACCCCTTCGTTTTAATTTCTTTTCTTCTCTTTTACTTATTTTTCAACTTCTTAGCCACTTGGCTAAGGTCTAGGTGATGTGATTGCATCTAGGCCCGCCACTATTTTATTGTTTTCTTTATTTTCTTTTTTTCTTTTTCTTTTTCTTTTCTCAAAAATTTTGAAAAATCCAAAAACACTTGAAAAATCCTAAAAATCCAAAAAGATTTTTCTTTTCCATCTTTTTCGTTCTTCCCCTAATTATCCATTGAGGACAATGTACAGTTTTAGTGTGGGGAGGAGTCTACTATCTTTTATTTTGCTAAAAATCTTTTCAAAATCCATAAAAATTTGAAAAACTCGAAAAATCAAAAACAATTTTCTTTTCCTTTCTTTTCTTGTTTCTCGTTACGTTTTCGTATTCCGTGTACGGTCTTGTTCTCTACTCTTACAGGTAACCACCACCTTGAAGAGCGAGTTGAAGAGATTATGAAAGCACTCCACTTGGTAACTTCCTTCTTTCTTTCTTTAATTTTGTAGAGGAGTTAGGTTGTTGCTATTGGAGGCTCTCGAAGTTGAGCATTTTGGGTGTTGTGGTTGATTGTGTGCTTGTATGTCGATGGAGTATGGAGTACATGACTTTACTTGTGTTTTCTTTTATTTGCCTTTTTTTTTTCGTGTGTTCCTTTTTGCTTTTGTATAGCGTGTCTAGGACTAAATATTTTCGAAAACCCGATTACAAACTTATTGCAAGAGTTTACGTTCCATTGTAGATAACCCATTGTAGATTTTGGACCTTAATCTAGTAGAATGACTCTTAATCAATGAATTTGTTGATCCTTTAGCTTGAGTCCACCTTTTCTACTAGAGGTTTACTTCGGGGTTTGCATTTGACCACCTTGACCACCCATGGAGAAGTTAGGCCTTGGTTCCCGCATCCCATTTACTAGGTGACCTTGCTCGAATGACCATTGCACCTTTAGTCCAAATTATTTCCGCCTTTTTGTGGGTTATCCGGGAATGACGCGTGTTCTCGTTTACCTATTTTACTCCACCTATACATCACCACAATAAGTTTACACAAAAATAACCTCCAAGCTTGGTTATGAACCACATCAAAATCAAAAGGCCAAAAAAGGGCAAACCAAAGAAAGAGAAAAGGGCACAAAAATATGAAAAACAAGGAGAGAAAATGAACTTCAAATGAAATCATATCATCAAAAACATCTCCTTAAAAAAAACCCTTTGATCGATTCATCGCCGTGAAGTGCCAACTAGAGGACCGAGTCCTGAGGTAGGAAGATAGCGGTGATTAGTCGATCCACCCCAATAACTGTAAACACTCTACCTTTTTGTTTGGGCTAATTTAGGAAATTCGAGTTTGGAACGACCCTCTTGGCTTAGCCAAAGAGAGCGGGACTGCACCTACCTACAGTGTCGAACGAATCCATGGTTCACTTTTTCCACTCCGTTATACGCCCCGTCGTACCCCTTTAGAAGACTAGGAGGACCTAGGCTAAGTTATCAACATCTATATTGCTTAATTGTCATAGTATTAGGCTTTGGTCCTTGTTTACGTGAGTCATTTATCTTGAAAGTTTATTGTTGTTTTAGGTAAGTAATCGGTGTCTTCCCCGCCGTCTCGATGAGGGATTCGGTGTTTTATTTTTGCTTTGGATGCGTCTATTCTTTCGTGTTATATGTTTTTGTGTGTTTAGTCGCATCCACCATTTTGAGCAAGGCCCAACTTGCCTTGCATGGGAGTACTCTACCTCATGAGTATTTCAATGTAAGTTGAAGGGACGGAGCGGGCCCGTTAATTGCCCCGTATCGGCTTAGCATAGTCTAGCTAGTAGTAGTAGTATGTAATTTCTTTTTGGGTCTTTGCTCGAGGACGAGCAACGGTTTAGTGTGAGGGAATTGTTGTGTGCTAAATTTAGACCATTTTTCCCCTCATTTAGACCCGTTTTTCCCTCGTTTTGCGAGTTTAGAGTGCGATTATCGCTATATTTTGTGTACTTCTCGCATTAGCGTCCCTCTTGTGCGTTTACGTGTTTTTGGTAGTTTTTCTATCGATTTTGATAGGATTTGGCACGGAAATCACGATCGAGCTTCCACGAGCACAAGAGAAGGGAATACCGTCCTAAGAGTAAAGCACACAACTTAAAGTTTAAAGCCATCCAATCAATCAACGAAGAATGAGACAAGAAAAGAGGCCAGCAGAATGACCGGGCGAAATTTCACCCGGTGAGACACCACCGGGCGAAATTTCACCCGACGGTTAAAATGCCTCCCCGAAGATTTTCTGAAACTTCCCACCGGGCGAAGTTTCGCCCACCGGGTGAAATTTCGCCCGATGGTGAAGAACGCCGGAAATCAAAGAAAATGAAGAAAATCTCACCGGGCGAAATTTTCACCCGGTGGGATTTATCCATCAAACCGCAGGGCAAAACTTCGCCCTATAAAGATGCAAATGATGATTGTCTCACTAATGAAGTTAAGAGACCCATTAAGAATTACTATATATATGTTACCCTAATTTGTTGCCTAAGTAAGTAGTAGTAGGCCTCCATTAGTGTAGTCATCCATCACATTACACCATCCATTAGTAGAACAATCTAGTAGTATTCTAGTAGTAATTCTATAATAATCTAGTAGTTTACATAGTAATTAGTAGTAGATCTACTTAGTTTCCATCATCAATTTCTAGATTACAAGTTTGTAGAAAATTATTTCTAGTTTTATTGAAGATTTGTTGGGTTTATTGAAGAATTAGTGACAAGTTCTTCATCTTCTCAATCAAAGATTCAATCTTTATTCATGCAATCTTCTTATTTCTTCTAGATCTTCATAGTTGGTACATTTATTTTCATTCCCTTATCTCTAGTTTAGATTTAATGTTATTTTCTTGTTATTATCTTGTTTAGATCATCCTAGTATTGTTAGTTTCTCTAGATTTTATTCATGTTGTTCTAGATTATTCTCTAGTTTATTTTGTTAGATCTTGTCCTTTTCATAGTTTAGTGGGTAATTGTTAGATTGTAGTTTTCTCATCATCTTGTAGTTAGTTTCCTTAGATTTAATTAATATGCATGCTTTAGATAGTTTCTCCTTAGTTAATGTTTTATTGTCTTTCATTATGATTAGTGAGTAGATTTCTTGTTGGGGAGTTTAGGGATGAGGACTTGGATTATTTGAATTTAGGGGTATTATTGGTGGGTTGCTTGCTTGTTGGTTTATCTTGCTTGTGGTTGTTGTGTCATTGTTGTTTTAGTCCGGCCAACTACACCGGCCTTGACTCGTTTCTATCAATATGGGGAAACTCGGGGTAGAAATTACCACAACAAGAGACTTACCGTTCTTCGCCGCGAAAGCGGGTTTTTAGGTAGGTTGGGTGAAGAAACCAAAAGGTGGCATTCTCCCTTTATCAATGTTGCAACAAAAACTCGATCCCGACCTTCTTAGACTCCATGTTCCGAATCCCGACTTCTCCCTAACGCCTTTCCCTAGATTAATCACCCCTAGCTATTCTCGTAGTTATTTCTCTACCGTAGACTCGACCTTTAGAAACCCCCTTCTAGACATCAAACACATCGCTTTAAACTTGTCAACATGTTCCGTTCCCTGTGGACCGACCTCGACTTACCACGAATACTTGTTTGTTTTTGTGTAATCTCGAGTCTTATAAATATCGTTTGATCCCCCGTCCTTCGTTAACGACCGATCCGATTGGGAGGCGATCACTAACATAGCTCCAAAATCTATAAATATCAACGCACTTCGATCATTTCAAAGGATCACATTTTCGACTATTGAACTTCTAAAAGCAAACACCTCACATCCTAAGCATAACAAATGGATTTTTTAGGGGAAGAGGTGAGTATAGGTGATGTGCTGACTAGGGCACACGACCTCATCACAGAGATGGAAGGGGTGGAGGAATGAAGTTACGTGAGTACGTACTCGGAGAAGTCTGCGAGGGGTAGGCAGCGGAGGCAAGCCCCTCCTGCGGCTCGATCAAAATCAATTGTGATGCAGGATTACATGGAGGGGGGATAAGTGCGGGCATCGTGGGGAGAGATGAGGACGAGAGCATGCTATGTGAGGTGAGTTCTAGGAGACTAGGGACGATGGATGCTAGTGTAGTGGAGGCGGATGCCATTCTCGAAGGCATAAAGGAAGCTTGGAGACACTACTCTCTATTTTGCTAGCTATATATCTCTACACCTCACACACAATCTCTTTGATGAGTTTAATCATATGTTGAGGATATATAAGAAGTTGGTCCACTCTACATTTGTTCCTAACAAACCACGTTGTGTACATAAGGCATTAACCGCAATGATTTGCACTTCAAACGTAAGTACCAATCAATAATATCAGTCCCCTGCACTTTAATACTCGGCCACTCTTGCATCAGATTCAAGTAAGTCCTAGTATAAACACACTCAAAGAATAGGTGTTCCCTTGATTCATTAGCATTAAGGCACATGTGACAAGTAGCATCAACCGTAATTCCAAGAGCAACCAATCTCTCTTTTGTGAGTAACCTATTCTGAACATAAAGGTGGCTCACAAATGAATGCTTAGGCAAATTGAGATTATTCTAGACCACGGGCACCCACCTACGTCTTCCACAACACCTCAACTATTCATCATTTTATAAGTCTTACTGACAGTTATACTATGCTTCCAGGTATTGCTTAGGACCCGGGTTTCAGCCGCTCCTTTACTTTGCAAATTTGGCGCCAAATCCAACTAGTATTAATACTAGGATTGTATTCCAACCGGTCTTTGTGTTCTTTAAATAGATTGTTTCTAAATCAAATCTAATTCAAAATGCAAGTTTATAAAATTAGAGTATATCTACTAAGAGGCGGTCTCTCATTAACTTTACTGAGAGACTAAGTACAAATGGAGGTAACAGTGGTACCAAACCTAATAGAAGTAGATACGATTAACATAAAAGAGTATACAAATATAAAGAGGGTACACTTGTTATAAAAACAGGTACAAAATAAAGTTATCATTTAAGGATACGAATATAACATAGAGTGGTACCAAAGAGTTATTGAAAGACCGTCTCTCTCAAGATTTAAAAAAAACTTGTATTTAGTGAAGTCTACAAATTATAAAGGTCGTCGACTGTGCAAAACGATGAGATGATGAATTGATAGTGCACGTATAACGTATCATCCAACAATTTTCACCACCTTCTCTCTCCCTCTTTCCTTCCTTTCCTTATGTCTATGGTTTTTTCTTCACTCCTAAATTTCAAAGGCTGAAAGGCGTACTATTTTTGAGGCCAGCCACATTTTTTGTCCTCCATCAATCTCCTCTAATTTCTTCAATAATCACACAAAAAATCTCATTCCTCTTCTTTTCACCGCCTGAAACAATCATTCATATCAACCCAACTTTGTTGATTTTCCCCCTAAAAATCTTTATAACTCAATTGCCTTTTGCCATTCTTAAATCCAACACCCTGCAAAAGATTCTTAATGAGCTCTACGTCTTTTTAATTTGATCTGTTGATTTCTTTCTTGTTCATGGCTGCTTTATTTCTTGATTTGGGTTATGATTTCTGGAGGTTTGATTTGAAATCAACTGAGTGGAATTGAAGAAGATGGCAGCGGCAAGTGCAGAATTTTCACACCCATATACAATTATAGTAGAAACTAGCTTTAAAAATAAAGATCATAACAATAATAGTAGTAGTAGTAGTAGTAAGAATAATGATATAAATGTTGTGTCGAGAATTGAAGAAGAGATTTTGAATGATTGTGATGAATTGAAGGTAATAAGAAGCAATGTGAAGCCTCCTAGCCACTTTTCTCCGCTCCGACATTGTATGAGTTCCACCCTTCTATGTGAAACCTCCGACACGGTATATTATTGCTCGCCTTTCTTTTACGGAGTATTTTCTATGCCAAATTTCTCAATGAGTAGATTTTACAAACAGCTTCAAGTAACTGGTTTTATGATTTTGATCTTTATCACAAAAGTTTTTGATTTTTTTTTGTAAACGTGTTGAGTTTAGGGTAAAGTTGTCGAACTAAATCACATCAATATCATTAAACAAAGTGGACAATCATATAAATATGGAGGGTGTACAACTCAACTCGGAAACTTGCATAAGCTTTGGGCTTGGCCATTGTACGACTCAGCCTATTTTCCCAAATTTCTTGAATATGACATTAATATTATCAATTTTTCTAACGTGTGTCAAGTAGGCATACTTTAATATGATAAATATGGGTTAGGATTTCAATTCATCGTGATTCCTTAATGAGCATACTAAGGTGTGCCTAGTGGGCACAGGTTAGAAAAACCGTAATATTATTATGATCATGGATATATTTGGCAGCTAGATGTTTTAATTTGTTGTGGGTTGGTATGGTGTATTGCCAAGACGTGATTCGATGTATGAGCGGGAATGAGTATTTTTTCATTCAGTTTTGGATGATGTTATGCCGATTTCTAGCTCTTTTGGTTGCATTTATGGTATCATGTAGTACGAGTCATTGTAAAGAAGCTCATGCGTTGGGACATACACAACCAAGGATTGTGGGTATAAGGAATTGATTGGATGCTTTTCTCCTGAACATTGTTGAATTTACTACCAATGGAAGGTTACTATATGTCTCGCCTTAAATGGGTTGGAGGTGGATGGGAATTAGTCATTATGTCTGAATCTACAGAGTCATGCTCATTTCTTTCAAATTTAGCAACTAGTTGTTCGAATACACTGTAAGATATAAGAGATTGTCTACATGTTACAATTTGTGGAACTTTTATTTTGCCTAAGACTCGCTCATTGAATGTGTTGTCCAAATTAGAAACAGTAAGATGAGATCGTCCAACTATTCCCGTAGTCAGTATGCAGGCAATCGTGCTTAAGTGTTTCCATTGAATGCTACTCCCATATTGGTTGGCCTGAAAATACAAAGTGTGCCTTCATTCCTTGAAGGCTAAGACTTGATTGCTTGAGAAACTTGTCAAAAGCCTGACTTAGAGGCTTCCCCCCCCCCCCCCCCCCCCCCCCCCCCCCCCCCCCCGCCCGAGTCAGTTATGGGATCCTTTTGCCCCACCATTGGAGGTCAATATGATGCTTAAATTCTTTCATGTAGGATCAGGATGATGAGTCTGTTTCCAGTAAAGCACCTTCGGATGAGAGTTATGGGTTTCAACCTGTATTTCGATCAGGTAGTTGTGCCGAAAGAGGGCCAAAGCAATACATGGAGGATGAGCATGTCTGTATTGATAATCTCATCACTCATTTGGATGCATCTCATGATTTTCCTTCTGGAGCATTTTATGGGGTACCTTCTTTTCTTAAACTTTTTATGTTCATACTTTGTTGGCTTATCTTGGCACGTTACGTAGCCATTCTATAACCTAGAACAACTACTCTAATTTTGCAACTCGCGTGTTGCTTGTTTGTGAGTAAATATGTCAATACCATAATTACTTAGGGTTACATACAAAACCTAAGGAAATAATTATTCGTTATACACTTATACGGGAAGTTTTGTACGGAGTACATCTTATGTACTACTCCGATCCGTACATTGTATCTGCTTACTTTTTCTACTAGTTCTTGGGAGTACAGTTGATGTTGGAATATTTGTCTCCTTCCTTTGGACTTATACTTTGGATTTTTCCTCCAATGGACATGGATGCATTATTGTTCTTGAAAGATAGGATACTACTTGTATTTATGACTTGCCTTGGAGGGTCATTTAAATTCTTGAAATTTATGAATTGAATGAATATGTGTATACTACTGTAGTTCTTTAACTTCTTTTACTTAAAGTCCTTCCCATATCTACCATTAACTCTTCCTGATATTAAAGATGGAAAATTAGATACATTATTCAAACACATCGAAATTGTCTGATGCTATCCACATCCATTTTAACTGGTGGGATTATGTCGAGTAAGTGTGGTATATGAGTTTAATAAATTCCTGCGCATTGCCTATCTTTTCAAATCTAGGAAGACAAAGTAGAAAAAGAAGTGAAGGTGGAATATTAAATAGAGTTTGTTATTTGGTTAAATGCTCATTACATAAAGAGATTGAGATGGTTCTGACATGAACAGGTGTTTGATGGCCATGGTGGGACCGATGCAGCCTCTTTTGTTTGTAACAACATCCTTAAGTATATAGTCGAGGACCCACATTTTCCATCTTGTGTGGAGGATGCGATTAAGAGTGCTTTTGTTAGAGCCGATTACGCATTTGCTGATTCCAGTTCTCTTGACATTTCCTCCGGCACCACTGCTCTCACCGCCCTAATATTTGAAAGGTATGAGGTATTTAGTTTGTATCCTTTGCTTTTTCCATGCCTTGCACAGTGTTATGTGACAAGACTTTTATCGGGTCAGGTTATTGTAATTTGGGTTCGGTCATACTCGTAAGGTTATTCGGTCAGGACGAGTCTGTTTTGTTGAATAACCACCCTTTCATTGCTTTTATCAACATGCTAGCATGGTTGATAAGTGATTATACACATGATTATTTTTCTTCTTCAGGTCTTTATATAATTTAGACATACCAAAACTGACGTGAAATTATTATTCAAAGTAAACCCCGTGCCAAAACACCTCAAATGAGTAAACGGGAAAAAAAATCAACTATCATGACCTGACCTGGTAAAAGAACCTAGTTGTCAGGACCTGAACCCAAGGTGCCCATTCTCGAAAGAACCTAGTTGCCATAACTTCTAGCTAGGAAGGGGTACATTGAGGCTTCTGAAATACTTGCTTATCAAAGTAGAAGAGCGTACCTGTTGATCATGTGGAATGTGTTGTTGACTTGGTTTATTGGCAATGAAGGACTATGCTTATTGCAAATGCGGGTGATTGTCGTGCCGTGCTAGGGAGACGAGGCAAGGCAGTGGAGTTATCCAAAGACCACAAACCCAACTGTTCATCAGAAAAGCTTAGGATCGAGAAACTTGGCGGGGTGGTATATGATGGGTACCTGAACGGGCAACTATCAGTGGCACGGGCCCTAGGGGACTGGCACATGAAGGGTCCCAAGGGGTCCGCTTTCCCATTAAGTGCAGAGCCGGAGTTGAAGGAGACAGTGCTGACTGAAGATGACGAGTTCCTTGTGCTGGCATGTGATGGGGTGTGGGACGTGATGAGCAGCCAGTGTGCGGTGTCCATTGCTAGGAGGGAGCTAATGGCCCATAATGACCCTGAAAGATGTTCGAGAGAGCTGGTGGGGGAGGCGCTGAAGCGGCACACGTGCGACAATCTGACGGTTATAGTGGTTTGTTTTTCGAGATATCCTCCCCCTAGGATTGAAATCTCGTGTGGAAGGCGTAGGAGTATATCGGCTGAGGGGTTGAATCTTTTGAAGGGCGTTTTGGATGGCATCTCCTGACTTTACTTACCGTGGGAGTTTAGTTTGTGTAGGCCAGGGTGGTGTGGTAGGTGAATGTGCATATTAGTTTTGTGCAGTGGTAGGAGCAGTTGTAGCATATGATAGCTTCTCGTGTATGATGAGGATATAAATTCAATTATATTTTAGTGTTGCATATTAGAATCTTTTTTTTTTGTTCTTTAGAAATGAATTTTCAGAAATATAGGGTAAGTGCGAAGCTTATGCCCACGCCATGCATTACACCTACGGGCTACGGCTACAACCTTCTTTCTGCAAGTCTCCTATTTTTAGGGTGTTCGCCAATGAAACGGTCTTACACAATCAACCATTGATAATGCTGGAGTAGTGGGGTATGTTTTTAACTATGGGGGTAACTTTTTGATTATAATATTTTGAGGTACACATATTATGTGAACTTGGCAATAATAATCTGTAAAATGTACTCCGTAAATATTAAAGATAACATATTCGCAAGAAATGCGGTAATGCGAAAATATAAAATCATAAACTTCTTACTTGTCCGTACTACTATGTGAGTAGATAAAACAAAAGTGAATGATTAGGAAATAACGTTTTATCTTATCTAATCACATGACATGGATAGTACGAGTATTTATCTGTAATTTCATTGTGAACTTCTGATAAATATATCCGTCACAAGAAAGACTTGCTAACATGGAGCACAAAATTGTGGTGTGGAGTGTACGTAGTGCACATGAAGCAGATAGCATGTTCATTTTAGAGTTAAGTCAGTCTTGAACGAATTGATCTGAAGCCAAATAAATAAGGAGTGAAGGTGGGATATGTATGTGCGTGAATAGAAAGTCAATTGATTAAGGGAGAGGAGAGCTGACAGCTAATACTACAACAACTACTACTACAAGTCAAGTAGTCAACTAGTCAATCAATGAAGGTTCTTCTTCATTCTTCCATTAATCCCTCCCTTCATTCTTCTTCCAAAAATTCGTGACTTAGTTCCTCTACTGCTGAATGCTCCAATAATTCTAGTTACATTTCATTTTGGTATGTTCTCTCTTCCAACCCTTTTTTAGTAGACTGATGGTTGATGCCCGTGTTGAATTTTCACCTATGACTATGAGATATCGGAGATAGATGTCTTTACGATACTCACCATGTTAGATGAATCTTCTGATTTTTACCGTCAATTGAATGTTGCAGTATGTACCCTTAATTATCATTTGGGTAACTCTTTTTGTTTATCAACACTTTACCCTACTTCTCTTATACTCCCTCCTTCCCCATCATTGACCACTTCTATCCCAAAATGGAACATACATACAGATACAATGCATGCGAGTATTCACTTTTTTGAAGTTGTTCGAGTATGTATTCAACCTCATCTGCTAACTTACATAGTAGTTATATGTCATCAGTTTCTTGTAGGTGGCATTCACATGAAATGAGTGGAAGCTCAGGTGAGAGCTGCACCTCCTCCGACGACCCTGATAGACTGGAGGAGGAGGAAGAAAAGGACAGCTGTTGCCAAGTTGAAAGACGACACATTGAGCCCGTCTTTAGCCCCTTTCTCTGCCCTTTAACCAATGAAGTCATGCACGACCCTGTCATTATAGAAAACGGCAACACCTTTGAGCGTAAAGCAATCAGTAAGTGGTTTGATGAATGTAAGAAGAGTGGAAGCAAGCCTTCATGTCCCTTGACCTTCAAAGAATTGAAAACTACTCGCTTGAACCCGAGTATAGCTCTAAGAAGAACCATCAAAGAATGGGAAACCAGGAACGAGGCCGCTCAACTTCACATGGCACGTACCTCATTATCTTGTGCCACTTCAGAGACCCACATTCATCGAGCTTTGAACTATATTAGGTCCGTTTCAAAGGGAAGCGGATCCAATAAGCATGATGTTCACAACCCTGAGATAGTACGGTTGGTGGTGGGGATGCTCAGGAACAGTAGCACAAATGTACGATCTAAAGCTTTGAAAACGCTGCGTGGCATAGCAGAACAAGAATCCGATATCAAGGT
Source organism: Agrostemma githago (assembly GCA_958450325.1). Taxonomy (NCBI): domain Eukaryota; kingdom Viridiplantae; phylum Streptophyta; class Magnoliopsida; order Caryophyllales; family Caryophyllaceae; genus Agrostemma; species Agrostemma githago. The sequence goes on from OY288241.1 coordinate 70,532,824, forward strand.
TCATTCATTTCTGGTTTCCTCATTTGTTTCATCATAATTTAATTAGAGCCTAAGAAAAGCGAGTATTTGACTCTGCTGGAAATTAAAAGTCGCTTATAGTTTATAATGATTGCAGGAAGTGATGACAGAAGGCGCCACAATTCGTACCATAGTGAAGTTTTTGTCCCCTGAACGATCCACAGAGAGGGAAAAAAAAGAAGCTATATCTTTGCTGTATGAGCTGTCCAAATCCCAAAATCTTTGCGAAAAAATTGGTTCAGAACATGGCGCGATACTCATTTTAGTTAGTATGAGTGGCAGTGAGTCAGAAAACAGCAGGAATGTCGAGAAAGCTGATAAAACGCTGAACAATCTAGCACAGAGCGAGAAGAATGTGCGGCAGATGGCTGAAAGTGGTCGATTGGAGCCTCTGCTCACGCTACTGCTGAAAGGTCTGTCATTCCTTCTATATGAACTTATATCTAACGAGCTGTTTCAAATACGTGCTTCTGATCTGCACCCCCCTGTTTATGAACTGCTTGCTGAGAAACTTGAATTTTGCTGAGTTCTGCACTTAAGTCTTAAGATCGAGTATGTGTTGTCATTTTCAACACCCGTTAGACTTAGTCACATAGGTTGTGTGTCATTTGTCAAAAGTGCTGAAGATGAGAGGTGTAATTAATTGTTGCAGGAAGTCCTGAAACAAAACGATCCATGGCTACGCTCCTAGGTGACCTGGTTCTGAACAACGATGTCAAGGTTTGTGTGGCTAACACAGTGGGATCATCGCTAGTGAATCTGATGACAAGTTGTGATAAAGAATCAAGAGAAGCCTCATTGAGAGCTCTAAACCAGATATCATCTTGCGATGAAAGTGCAAAGGTTTTAATACAAGCGGGAATTCTTCCTCCCTTGGTGAAGGACCTATTCATGGTTGGCAGGGAACAGCTTCCCACGCGATTGAAAGAGGTTTCAGCCACTATTCTCTCAGATCTTGTCAATTCTGGTTATGACATTAGCTCGGTTATAATCGGTCCTAACAAGGAAACATTGGTTTCTGTAGAGATTATACACAATCTGCTGCGTCTTATCAGCAACACGGGTCCATCCATCGAGTCAAAACTCCTCCAGGTTCTTGTCGGTCTGACCAGCTACCCCGAGACTGCTTCTTCTGTTGTTGCGGCCATCAAGAGTTCTGGTCTTACTACCGTCAGCTTGGTTGAGCTCATCAATGAGCAAGATCGGTGCTCATCTGCTGTCAAATTACTGCATAACCTCTCACCTTACATGGCCCAAGAACTATCGGAAGCCTTAATAGCATCTGGTCAGCTCGGACGCCTCCTCGATATCATAATGGGAAATAGTGGAATCGCTGAGGAACAGGCGGCAGCTGTCGGCCTCTTGGCTGAATTACCTGAAACTGATGTGGCACTCACTCGGGAAATGCTCAAGAGAGGTTCTTTCGAGGAGATGATGTGTAGAGTAAAGGAAATAAGGCGGTGTGATATAAGAGGAGGTCGGTTCATGACACATTACTTAGACGGCCTTGTTCGTTCACTGGCTAGAGTTACATATGTGTTAGCCGAGGTGCCTGAGGCCGTGGAATTCTGTCGAGCACAGAACCTCGCGGGACAGTTTGTTGAATTGCTTCAAACCAATGGCCCTGACAATGTGCACATAGCTTCGGCTTGGGCTCTGCAGAAGCTATCCGCAGAAGCCAGCAAGCTTACAGCAGCGCCACATGGTGTGTATGCATCGATGTTCACTTGTTTTGGCAGACCCCATGACCGCACCAGGTTGTGTCGGGTTCATGGCGGTGTCTGTTCTTTGAATGCGACATTCTGTCTGGTGGACAGGCGGGCACGGGCAATTGAAAAGTTGGTAACGCTGCTGGATCACGAGAATGACAGGGTTGCAGAGGCATCACTTGCTGCACTATCAACATTGGTGGATGATGGGACCGACATTGAAGAAGGGGTTATGACATTACACATGTTGAATGCGACCAAACCAATTGTGGAGATTTTGGTAGAGAAACGCAGTGAAAATCTTAGGAAGAGAGGGGTTTGGGTGGTGGAAAGGTTTCTGAGGAATGACAGGATAAGCTGTGAGATTCCAAATGAGCAGAATGTTGTGTCGGCGCTCGTGGATGCCTTCAATCATGGAGATAACAGGACTCGACAAATTGCTGAGCACGCGCTGAGGCATGTTGACCGCCTTCCTAACTTCTCGGAGGTATTCCGAAGTGGCGAAGTGCATAGTATAGTATAGTATAGGAGTACTCCATATTAGTATGGATGTTAATCTGTTATCTTCCCCAGATTCGGACATGAATTCTTCCTCAGATTATGCAGGGTGATCGTGATTGTAGTTCGTATTGTACTTTTGTCAACTCCATTGTTACATCTTTGTTTTCATATTCTTCCAAAATACTCCTACTTCTTGGTTACACTGCATTTTTGCGCGTGTGAGTTATAGATGTTCTTTGATTTTTGTAGTAATTTCGATGTATAAACTCACTTACTGTAAACAATAACTTTTGTTATGACTTATTGTACTAACCCAGATAGATATAGTCAATTTTTTACGTTGTGTTTAATTTTTATCTTTTTTTTTTTTTAATACAACAAACTATTAAAATTCTAATCACCCAACATTTCTTCAAAGAAGCTTTAGTACGCGTCGACAGGGAAACGAGCATGAGCAAGGTATACATATTCATACTCGTAAGAAGTTTTAGTATACGTGTCGAATTGGTGAGTTTATTGTAAGACAATTACTACTACAATAAAACAAAAAGCTTTTGTATAAGCTGTAATTTTGTGAGCTCCATTGTTTCAATCTTGTTTTCATATTGTTCCAACTTCCAAAATACTTGAATGCGCAGATGTGTACTTGACCTTCATAAATACTTCTTCAAGGATGAATTGCAAGAGAAGAGACCTCCATTAATGGCAAATCAAACAGACACTGTTCTGTGACAGTACATAAATGAGCATACAAAAGAATCATCGACATTGAGCCAAACAAGCTTACATTTTGGAATGCAATAATGAATGTGCAGGATTACAGATGAAGAGCCGCGATTGTTTTAGTCATACAGGAAGATGCATCCAGCTCCCGACCCACCCGGTTCCTCGAGATATGGGTCCATCTCATTACCTTCTCAGATACTCCTACATTACACACAGTAAAGAAGTCCAGAACCTGGCCAAATATTTTGAACATTTCAGCCCCAAATATCAGATCTTTATCAGACACAAAAGCAGCATTCCAATCCATGGGTGCGTCCGGATGAGTCGATACCTCGCTCCACGTAAGATACGTCAAATCAAGCTCCCACATTTTTCGAATCGCTTTGTTTCTCCTGCCTATTTGACCCTCTCCTTCACACCAAGAGACCGAAAGCATGAACAAACGCGCCCCACAACATATGAGTTTTGGGTAGTATTCATGAACCCGGGGAGGTGACGGGGTGGTTTGGATAACCACCCAGTATCCCCGTTCTATGTCATACCCAGCAAGTTTGTCGGATTCTGAGTAGACAAAGAATGTCTTGTCACAAACAACGCCAGAGCAAACAATCCCAAACTCTACAGGAAGTTTCTGAATTTCAGTCCATTTATGTGACATGGAGTCATAAATTTCCCCCGAATCTAAAGGCTCGTCCCAAGATCCAAGCCCACCAATGGCTATCAACACAAATCTTTTACCACCATCCCTAAGGCTTGAAGTCTCACTTCTTTGTCTCAGAGGCCGGCATTGCTTTTTAGTGGGAATACTGGCATTGTCATCAGAAAGGCTTCTGAGTTGGCGCCTGACTGAGAGCCGGTGAGGATCTTCATAAACATCAGAGACTCCGCCAAGCCTCGACCTTGGGAAACGCCTATCTTGACGAGTTGATTGAGTCTGCGTGATTGGGCAATCTAGGGTGACCTCGGATATCCCAAGAATGGGCGACGATCTAGCATATTTCATAGATTCAGCCTTACGCCAAGATTTGGTCGAGGGGCTGAAAACCAACATACTTTTATGTGTCTTGAAAGAACTTCTATCAACCCTTCCAAAACTAGTCAAGCTAGAGCAACCCCCGACGATGAAAATGTCCTCATGCATGCTGGCAACGGAAAACATGAACCTCCCTTTGAGAACCTCGACATCTACTTTGTGCCATTGATGAAGGGCAACATCCAGCACACGAACTTCCCCTGAACAGCATCCATCCTTAACAGAACCAAACACAAAAAGCCAAGGAGTTTGATAACAACCTTCTTTCCTCATTTGCATGAACCGAGGAGTCGTGGTCAAGTGGTTCCACTTCTTGCACACAAGACGAGCACTCATGAGACTCGACAATGGAAGCCTCAACAAACACATCTCTAACACATCATCCGGTAATGAAAGATTCATCCTACCGTTTCTATGCAGCTCATCGAGTTCTAAGCTCTTTCTACTAGATCTTTTCCTAAATCGGTCTTTCTTCCCATACGAGCAGCAGTCCTCGGTGCCACACAAGTTCTTATAGGCGCTCCTGTTGCCTTCTTCACTAGCACTAGACCTCCTAGTGCTCGAACCTCCAAAATCGTCACTACAGTCTGCTCCCACTTTACAACCCCCAACTCTTCCATACATGGAGAGACATCTTAATGAAAACCCACCAGCAGCAGCCGTTTCCTCTTCACCCCCAACACTTCCATGCACTCTTCTTTTCCTTAGTTTATGGCTAACACTCCTTGCTAGCTTTTTCGATACAACACTCAGAGACTCGAAATCCTGACAAAGGCCATCTTCAAGTACATGCCTATTGGCAAACATCTCCCACGTTTCGCTAAAAAGAGCATGAACCAAGACCACTACCTACCCAATCGAGGTTCGAACAAGTCTGTAGACCAATCAAGGTGAAATCAGAAATGTATCTGCATTGGTGAAAAAATAAATAACCAGTCAAAATGAATGCTGTTATACATGCTTCATACAAGCTAGAATAACTTTGAATGTTGGTGTCTTTTCCTTCAAGATTACCATAAGATTAAAGAGTATTTTTTTCCCTAATATACTTTTGGGTTGAAATTTCAGGGATCATTTACTCAAAATATCAAATCAAATACTCCGTGTATAATTATTTTTCAACGAAGAGCGCTTACTAGGGGATTCAAACCTATTGACAATATCATCCACTGTACCTAGTCTTACCCACTAGAGCAAGACATCTTCGGAAAATCAAATATATAAATAAAGGGCATTGATCACATCCAAGTTCCAAGATTAGGCTAATCTTATACATTAAATTTGAATAGATACCAAATTTGCATGCCTGAAGATAGACATAAATCACTGAAAAAAGCATGGAATATACAGGGTATAATGTAATGTATGCAGAAATATAGAGTAATCAAAATCAAAATCAAAGTGAGTATAGTATAGTGATAAGCAAAAGATATGAAAGGCAGTCCCAGTCGCAGTCGCAGGGAGGCAGATCTATCTAAAATGATGAAAGGAAATTGCATGTTGAAATCAAGTGAAGAGGCATTACTGTTGCAGTCACAAAAAAAGAGTGATTGAGGATTGAAAGAAAGGCTGACCAAAGAGTAAGAGTGTGGATTTTTGAACAACCTTGGGTGATGAGGAATGAATACTCCAGATAAATGGGGTAATGACGAGAAAAAGTGGGATTAAATTGGGAGGAGTTTCAGGATTTGTCTTTGATAATACAACCATCCAATTCCAGACACAAAGATGATAAAACGGGTGGGTGGGTGGGTGGGTGAGTGGGTAGAGTTGTCGCAAATCGCAATGTCACTCTACAAATACGGGTCTAATGTATTAATTAATCACCCTTGTCAATAGTTACCTAATGGATCGTTAAGATGATCATGTTCTCAAAGAGGCGAGTTGAACCGTAGATTGGCGACCTAATGTGGGCGTCTGCATCTTCGTACCATCCTCTCGGAGACCTGGAGTTGTTTTCCCTCATTTAGTTTCGATTTAGCTTTGTTTTTTCGGAGCACTCAAAAAACATAAATTGTGGATGGGAACAGTTTCTTGGAATACAACATCAAAGCTTTACCGTATCGAAATCTCATCCAACTCGAATCTGAATCAAACCGGATGGTTTACCTACAAAAAAAGTCAATTGAATAAAATTGTCATACACAAATGCTAATGGCACTAAAAAATACTAAATAAATACTCCGTATAAGTTTTCGTATTGAAAACTATAAAAACAAATGATTGAGTAGTATTTCCTCCTTTCAAATTCACTTGTCTCATTTCTTTTTTTGACATTATCCACACTTGAGGAGAATTTTCGATATTCTCGACAATCTATAAGTGAGAATATAGTCATGTGTGATTTTGTTTGATTCGTCTTTATGAGCACATTAAAAATATCAAATTTTTATAATTTTTGCTAATGTAAAATGAAAAATATCGCTAGTGTAAAACGCGTCTCGGCAAATGTGCAAAAGGAAATGAGACAAGTGGATTTGAATGGAGGGAGTATATTACTACGGAGTAAGAAATAAATTACTCCGTATCCAATATGATACTCCTATTGAAGATAATCGTACTTGAAGACAATGTTTGATACGAGTAATAATATTACTCCGTAAATCATTAATATTTAATAATAATGATATATGATACGAGTACCTTAAAATAGTTACGGAGTACGTTTAACTTACAATTATCTTAAACGAAAATTATATTGTTTCTTTAGTTTAAATTAATTAATACTTCCTCCGTTACAAAATATAGATAGTTTTGAGTGCAAAAAAAACTTATTTAATATGAATTGTTTTGCGTTTTTCTGTGCATTTTATCTTCTTTCATTGGTTTGTATGAGCTTTTTCAATTTTCAAAGCAAATTAATACTCCGTATCACTCAAAGTGTTTTCCTTAATAGATGTGCAAATGGTTAAAACTACATACTCCCTCCGTTTCATTGAAAGCTTCCACTTTTCCTTTTTTGTAAATTTCTTCGATAGCTTCCACTTTCTTTTTTGGTATAACTATTTCCCTCTTACCTAGGTGGCCACCTACTTTACACCCTCCCTACTTTTGAATATTTTATTATTATCCTTAAAAAATGTGCCACTTTTTAGGTGGAATCTTTCAATGAAACGGAGGGAGTATATTTTATAACGGGGGAATATTATTATATATAATCGAAATCTTAACCAAATTGATACGAGTACGTATTTTTACTTAGTTAGGGAGTAATGTTACACATTTATACGGTTCTACTTAAATAAATACTCGTGTGGAGTAGTTGTAGTTGAAAAGTGATTGGATGAGTAGATACATAGGGGAAGGGGAGGGACATTGCTTTACACTTTTCGATATTCGTCGTTATAATTTCACACACTTTCAGGATTAAAGTCTAAAGACGCTATTTTCCAATATGTCAATAATGTCATTCTTCTTTTTCGTAGCTTGCCTCTTTTTTCCTGCTTTTTCCGCTCCACTCATAATTGTGATTAGTTATATGCCTCTTTAATTAATTAATACTACATGATCGAGCATCAAGTGGCCAGTTTAGATGGACTACTTTATAAAATACGGAGTACCATCTCAAATGGTTGGTGTTATACTTGTACCTTAGACTAGTGTAATATTCATAAAAAATAAGGGCAAATGTGACTATATATTGATAGCTTAAAAAGGACAGAGGGAAAGAAGATCAAACTCCGTCCCAAGCGTAAATAGAAAACATCACATGAGCTCAGACGTAATAAGTTGATTTAATACAATTGTATCCTTTTTCAATTTTATATTTTGGATCATAGACATCTACAATCTGTTCGGTTTACACGGGCATTACCCGAAGTAGACCTGATTTTGCAAATGCAAAATACGAATACTTTGGCTAACGCAAAAGAGGGTAAACAAAATATGCGGGTTAACCCACAACAATTTTAATCGTGAGCTAAATTGATTGAGTACAACTATTTTATGTGGGCTAACCCAACATAGTCTTCCAAATAATTTTTTTGTTCAACAATTAACTACTTGGACTTACCAACCACAACCCAAACTTTTTTCCACAGTCCAAATATTTGGATTTGTTTTTTATTATACTACGTGTGAGTAAGGTTCAGTAAATGAAAATAATGACATCCAAGAATGAATGGTAAGAGACTGACAGATGTTTGCTTAACTGATGATCTACGCAAGTAAGTATTAACGCATCATTGAAAAAATAATTTGGAGTTGACATTGAAAATGGACAATACAAATAACATGTAGTCTTTTGTGTGGTTTGGTTTGTAAATTGATTTGATTATATTATAACATTAATTGAAAGAAATAATTGTGCTTCCACTAGGGCTGAGCAAATTATCCAATTATCCGAATCCGATCCGTAAAATCGGATATCCGATCCGAAAATATTTTTCGAATCGGATATTTGATCCGAAACTTTCGGATATCGGATCGGATTTGGATATCCAAAATAATTTTGTCGGATATCCAATCTGATCCGAACAATGGGTTATTTTTGGATTTTTTTTTGGTTGGTGTATTCTAATATAAGTAGCCTATAATTTAATTAGAGGTGATCAAATGGCCCAAGCCCATAAGCCCGGCCCGGTCCGACCCGCTTTTTTGAAGGGCTTGGGCCTTATATTATGGCCAAAAAAAGCCCATGGGCCGGCCCTAAAAAGCCCGAAGTGTTTTTGGGCCGGGTTTGCGCCACGAATTTGTCCCAAATTTTGGCCCGATCCGGCCCATACTTAATAAAAATAGATAATTTTTATTACTACTTTTTAAAGTTAGTGATAAGATTATAACTCTCTTTAGAAATTCTTATATAGTTATACGTAATTTATGATTAATATCTCCGTAATATGATCGTAATTACTCAAAGTAATACCCAATACAAGTATATGTTATATTCATGTATATTTTATTAAACATTTGAAATTTGTTACGTTATTAATTACGGAGTATATAATATTTAAAGTGATATATATATATATATATATATATATATATATATATATATATATAGAGTAAGGCTCTTATGAGTCCTTCTCTATATATGATTCCATGAGTCCTCATCTCATCCATTGGATGAGATGAGGATGGATGGACAAGATGCGTTGCATTAAAAAAAAAAAAAAAGGAAGATTTACGTTCCTAAAATAACTCACAAGAATTTAGGAAACAATAACTTCCTATCATTCACGTTCATTATCACAATTTTCATTCCACGTTCATTCACACCTAAAAAAAAAAAAAAAAACTCTGATTCATTCACGCTCATTCATCGATTTTGAACTCAAAATTCTGCTACAATGGATTCAATGACCGCATCATCGTCTTCAACGGTTGATATACAACTAATCGAGTATAACAATGGTGAGTTTCAATATTTCATTCACGTTTTTATTCGTTTTTTCTTCATGGATTTCAATAGTCATATGGCTTTCAATTTGCGTTTTCATATCAATGTTTTATCGCGTCGAATTGCGTTTTTTTTTACGTCGATCTTCATGTTTATATTGCTTTCATTGTCATTCCGTATCACAGTTCGTATCAATTTGCGTTGTTTTGATGTCATTGCGTTTTGATATCACAGTTTCGTATTAATGGTATTTTGATATCTCGATCTCTATAGATTACAGGTCTTTATGCTTTTTATTAAGATTTTCCCTGATATCCATTGATTCTATTTTTTTGATTTCAGTTAACGCAGATTCGTCGTTGAAGTAACATGCCTACTGAGTTAAAGTAACACTTCATTGCAATTACAGTAACACAAATGAACATTCAGGAAAAGGGTTTTTTGATATGCTAGAGTAACGTATTGTACACGTTAGAGTAACACCACTTATGAATTACAGTAACACATTATTTGCATTGATGTAACGTTGTTTGATGATATGCAGAAACGTCATTGAAGTAACATACCTTCTGAGTTACAGTAACACTTAATTGCAATTACAGTAACACACTGAACGTTTAGAAAAAAAGGTTTGATGATGATGATGTTAAAGTAAGTAATAGTTAGAGTAACACAACTTATGAATTGATATAACCGTCAATTTTAATGTTGATATTGCTTTCATTGTTATTTCATCCATCATAGTTTCCTATCAATGGTTAGTTGCTCTATCGATCTTTATAGATTCCAGGGTTTTATGTTTCTTATTTAGGTTTTCCATAATATACACTGATACTATTGTTTTGTTTTATATTAACGCAGAAACGTCATTGAAGTAACATACCTCCTGAGTTACAGTAACGTAAGCTTCACTGATATTATTGTTTTGTTTTTTGTTGAAGCAGACACGGCACTAAAGCTTCATTGATACAGACTTCTAAGGGCAAAAGATAAGGCAAATGTGAAAAGCTTGTGCGGATTAATTTTCATGTTGAAAAGCTTGTGCGGATTAATTCGGGAGTTCAGGTTGCAGAGACAGTCCGTTTCTGGGGGGGTTTGGCAAAACACAGGAACTGGATTTTGTACACATTTTTTTACACATAGCGTTGTGCTACGTTGCAATTAACTATATATATTTATTTAATACATGTGTATTTGGTTAGAGTAACATCTCATGTCTATTGGAGTAACACCATTCGTTAGTTACAGTAACAGACATAATGCATGAAGGTAACTGAGGACAGCAACGTTGTTTAAACAATTCATTACCAAAGTAACTGAGGATAACTTGGATTAGAACCATTCATTACCAAAGTAACAACATTCACTTTTTAAAGAACCATATATAATGCGTCATTGATAATAACATTGTTTAACTATGAGACAAAGAATAACATCATTAATGACTTAGAGTAACATCATTTGTTCATTAAAATAACAGTTATAATGCGTCAATGTAACACAATGATTATGAGACCACATTTGTATATTGGGTAAACTTCATTCATTCCCATAGTAACACCGGTCGTTAATTAGAGTGACAGGAACAATTAGTCAGGGTAACAGAGTTTAACAGCGTTGTTCCATTGGTGATAATCAAAATACTAATGTACATAACAAGTTTCGAAAACGATACAAAGCATTATTCGTAATTAGAAAAAGATGACATAATTCGTTAGACACGTTATTTTTTTCGACCCTTTGTTGGCTTGCTCTTGGGACCATCGATGATCTTTTGCCTAGTGTCCACATACTTATCTACATTATCCAACAACCGCGATCGCACCTTAATTTGTCTCCTCCTTTTGCCATCTGAAAAGTACAATAATTATGTACAACTATTGTTACAGTTTAATATGGTATATAAAATTAAAGTACAACTGATACGAGTGAAAGAAATACCATATGTAAAGCTGATACGCGTTAAAGTAACACAAAGAAAGTGTTAGAGTAACATAGAGTGCAAATTAGAGTAACACGTCTACACAATTAAATGTACCAGATTACTAGCATTCAAAGTAACGCAGAGATGGGAGTAAAAGTAACATGTCTTGTACATTACAGTAACACATGGTCGTCTTTAAAATAACATCATACATGTGTAACACTAACTGAACAACCCCTTACAGTAACACCTCAAGTTTATTACAGTAACTCATAAGAGCATTAGAGTAACATTCAATATATGTTAGACTAAGTATGAAGAGTAGAAGCATAGTAGAAGCATAATATGAAGTAGGTGAATTCAATTAAACTCTACAGATTCATACCCAGATACCGCACAATCTTTAGTGAAACCAATTAATTATAGGGCACAAACGCAGCAAAGTAAATCAATCAATAATTAGCGAGAAAATTAATGAAATCAGATACGAATATAAACTAAACCTAGTTCTTTAGTACAACAATCGAGTATTAATTAGCGAGTTACCTTGTATTATGCCGCCTGAAGATTATCTTTGCTGAAGTTAGAGAGTTGCTTCAATGTAGCCTTGCTTGAGTTGAAGACGGGAGGATGCGCGGGTGTGTTTTGAAAAGAAACAGAAGTCGAGCGATTGTGTTTGGGATGATGAAGGTGAAGGGTTTCAGTTAGGATGTGAATGAAAAAATTGAATGTGAGAAAAAAAATTGAATGTGAGAAAGTAACGTGTATTGGTTGGAGATAATTAAGGAAGGAGAGAGGATTTGATTTTATTTTTACCAAAATATGTTATTTATTGCCTTAATTACTGGAATCAATCACCACCATCCATCCCACTCTAGATCAATGGTTGTAGATAGGACTCATGGACTCAAAAAAAATAAAAGGACTCACTTGATCTTTCCTCTATATATATATATATATATATATATATATATATATATATATATATATATATATATATATATATATATATATATATATATATATATATATATATATATATGTCGATATGTTGTTTATCATTAATTTTTAACGAAATTATAAAATTTATAAACAAAACACATAAGTTTAACTTATTGAATGGTGATATTAAGATATTTATTTCATACGAGAGCATTAAATTATAGGGCCCAAAAAGTCCATTTTGGCCCGAAAAGCCCGTACTAGCCCGCTAGGGCCGGGTTTGGGCTTAAAAAATAGGCCCACTTGTTTGGCCCGGCTCGGCCCAACCCACTCATGTGGGCCATTTTATTACTTAGGCCCGGCCCAAGCCCGCATTGGCCCGGCCCATGATCACCTCTAAATTTAATCCATTTTACTTCAAGCCTTGGTTTTATATTTGTATTGTCTTAAAATATAGAGCGGTATACCCTGTATAAAATTAGATTAATTAAAATAAGGCTTTTTCTGTTGAATTGAACCTTATTTAGAATTTAATTTGACCAAAAATACCAACCGAATCGCATATCGGATATTTCGGATATCCAATCCGAAATTTTCGGATATCTAAAATCGGATATCCGAAGTACTTCGGATATCTAAAATCGGATATCCGAAGTACTTCGGATCGGATATCAGATATTAAAATTTTGGATTTTTCGGATCGGATATCCGATCCGAATTATCCGTGCTCAGCCCTAGCTTCCACTATTAGCATGCAAAAATTGTCAACGAAGAGTTGTAGAACATCAAGAGGTCTATTTTAACTTATCATTTAACAAAAAATTCAACTATATAACCTCTACCCTTTCTCTACATTTATCACAAAAAAATATAGTTTGAGGAAGTTCCAAGGGAATTGAAGACATACTTCACTCAAAAACTTTCTCAAAATTGTGGTCGTTTTTCCTAAACCAAAAATAATGTATACTCAGTTGATGTATCCGCCAAAATGCATTTTCGAAAACATGTCATTCGACATTCAAGGACAATACAGTATTTGCCAAATTATGCACACTTTCAAATTGAGGTTAAATTGTTTGGGATACAATGTCGTGAAAATAGACCCATGTATAACACCGACGGATCATTTTAGGAGAACGGTTGTGTTGAAGTTTCATGCATCTCGAGTAAACTACTTCAGCGCGTTCAAGCTTCAAAGCGCATTTGAAGATTTCAAGATGACTAAAGAGGCAATGGCCACGCAGTGGGATCACGAAGCCAATCCACATTGTTGGGTTGCGTCATGGGAGGATGAGCACTATCTTCTGAGAGAAACCGACTACTACATGGTCCCGAAATGGGTTAGGTCTATTGGGAGATATTTGGGAGAGAGGGAGGAATTTTGCCGCTACGAAATTATTAAGGAAGCTTTGATTGAAATTTATCCGGATTTTTTTGAAGATTAGATGTATAGCAAAGGTAGTAGATATTTTCATTTACCATCTTGTGTATATAATTGGATGGTCATTAGAAGTATGTACCTTGCACGCAAGGAATATGATGTTTGGTAGTTTGTCTACATGTATAAATACGTTCTATTTCGCTTGACGGCGTTATGGTGATGTTAATTTGTAACAAATTTGCCAGTAGGATACCCGAGTGACGAAAGAACATTTTGATATCTAGGAAACGATCATCATTCAAACGAAGTGTGCATGTTCAGGATATTGTCGTTTGTCTGTTTCAATTTTGATTTCTAATTAACAACGATTAGACACTCTTGGAAAGGCGTCTGATTTCTTAATATATTGTGTCCCGATGTAGGGCAATGAATATCATTTGGACCTTCTAGTGGGAAGAAGCAATTTATCGAGACATCGAAATACTAAAGCCCAACAGTTGGTTACAGTTCAAGTCGAAGCTAAGATTGAATATAGGCTGCTATACGAATGAAGATGTACAACAATTGGTGAAAATAACACGTGAGGTTCCATGTTGTCGATTGATAAGTCGCTATTTTACCGGTTTTTGGTCCCACATTTATACTCTTTCTCGGTCGATTTTATTAGCCATTTTGCTATTATTATGCTATTTTGTGTTTAATTAGCTAATTAGTCGTATTTAGTTTAATTAATGTACATTTATTATATTTGTCGGAATTTTGGTACTGCTCGAGTCATTTTGATATTATAGGTATCGGGACGGGTCGAGATGATTCAAGAGAAACGGGTCAAGTCAAGGTGAAGGTGACCTGACCAATTCCATGCCTTCAATCCCTAAATCAGTTTCCTGCCTTCAATTTCTAATTTAATTTCACTCTTACATACTCCACCTTCATCATCAATCATAGTCACCATCTAAAACTCCTCCCTTCACAATCAATCATCTTCATCAATCAAGCATGGAAACAGAAGTGTCGATAAATAATCAAAAGCTTTCAACGAAATCGGCATAAAAATATTTGCTTATCGAATGGCGATGAAGTGCAACTTATTAACTTTACAGTTAATTACAAAGTGAAATTGAAAAGAAGTGCAATTGAGTAGTATTAGAGTTAATGGAGATTATTAAATGCACATGGTAGACTTGGCATAGAAGTTGGAAGGGTGGCATTGGCAAACGGATTGTAATCGAAAGACTATACGCTTATATTGTAGACTACAATACTAACACAAAATACTCAAATAATAGTTGACGGACTTATGTCGTTAAGGTATCGTAAATTGGTTTTCCTCAAGCTAATGCATTATATAAAGGGAAAATTGATAACTTATACCTCCAATAACTTCATTTTTCAAACTTTATACCTTAAATAATTTTTTTTTTTCAAAACTTATACCTACTTATCTAATTTATTTCATAATACATATCTTAATCCAAATTTCGTCATAAAACTAACGGGCTATTACTAATTGACCATTTTACCCTTATTTTAGTAACATTAGACGACTACTATAACATAATTAGGAGTGAACAAAACCTGGTACGGTTCGGTTACCCGATTTTTAAAAACTGCTTTTTTTTTTTTCTGAACCGAAACCAACCCGGTTTGAATCGAGTACCCAGTTTTTTTCCATATTGAAAACCGAAACCGAACTGGTTTCTATGACCCGTTTTTTCTAAATATGGTTATCTTTATTGTAAACAAGTTTTTTGAACCGGTTTTCGAACCGGTTTTTGACCCGTTTCACTAATTTGCATATCAATTTTTATTTTATTTCCATTTAAAATTGTAAACCGGGTACCCAATTTTTAAAATTGTAAACCGAACCCGACCCGGTTTTTCATTAAAAAATGGTATGGGTACCCAAACCGGTTTTCAACTTTAAAAACCCGGATTTTCGGGGTTTTTAAACCGGATTTTGGTTCGGTTTCGATTTTTTTTGCTCACCCCTAAACATATTTAAATAACTTTAAATTGCTTGATGAATTAAAAGGAATATATAATGATGAACGAGATGGTAGCGAAATATTAACTACATTGAATAAGGATATAATTGTAAAAGGATAAACAAACTTTGCAACATAAAACTAAAGTATGACGGAATCCGTTAATTTTTTGACGGAATTTGGATTAAGGTATGTATTATGAAATAAATTTGATAGGTAAGTATAAGTTTTGAATTTTTTTTATCTAAGGTATAAAGTTTGAAAAATGAAGTTATTTGAGCTATAAGTTATCAATTTTCCCTTATATAAATTACGGAGTACTGTTACGTGAAATGTTCGCGGAATAATATTATGGAGTAATTTCTACTGATTAACACAATGTTATTCGAATGGATAAACTTTGTGCAATAAAAGCTAACAGCTTGATTATTAACCAAATGTAATCATGGTTTCTTCCTCAAGTTGACAATTGATTGGGAAAAGCACTGACTTCAATACTACCTACTGCCAGCAGTTACTTCTTCCAGTTACCGCGTCTACAATTACCAACTACTAGTGGTCAATAATATATACTCTGTAGCAAGCAAGATCTTCAGCAAGCAAAATATCCCCACTTTCCATCCACAAGTAGAGGGTTTTGATTGTTTGTTCACCACATTCAATTACCTTAGAAATTCACAAATATAATAGACAACTCCTATTTTCAAATATACGAAATGGCTGAAATTTACGCTTATCCGGCAACCTGCATAATGCATAACCTCTCGTACAAAAAGGTTGGCATGAACGAGATTATCGGGAAAAGTTTCAACTGCATAAGGGAAGAACTCGTCAGCCTTGGTTACCCGGTCAGAAAGATTTATCCGGTCTGGCATCCGCATAATGGGAACTTCATGAAGGCTATAGCGATCGAGTTCGAGACGGGTGATGATAAATACAGGAGTGATTTTAAGTTACAAAAATCCTTCGAGAGAGAGTTGGAAAGGGGAAGAGTCTGATTATGCGGAAAGTTTTGACATCACCTCTGGTCCTCATTTGTGGGTCGCAACATCTAGAGACAGCGATCTCATGATGAAGTCCAAGAACTATAACGACCAGGTAATTTGAAATACCAGGGGTACAACGACGCAAATAAAGATAACATATCTACCTACGTATGTGTGATGAACCCGTTGAAGCGTCATTGTCTAGGTTTCTACATGTGAAAGGTTCATTGGTATTTCAATCTTATCTTTAGCTTTGAAACAATGTTTTCATCTACTCTCCGTAACTGTTATTCGGTCATTTGGTAATTCTAATCAATACGGATGACCATCGTTTAGTTCGGTAAAGTGTAATGTTTAATCGTATTATGTCATTATAATCGACTTGTTTCTGTTTGATATCATTAAGTTCTCTATACGAAATATGAATGTTGATGGACGCGGTTCTGTGATATACGTTCGCCTAGCAGTAAAGTGATATAAATTGGTACTTACCGTACATCCCCACCGCTATTCATATGACGATTTGATGACTCAATTTGGTGGGATAATCTTGGGAACGACGAAGTTAACCATGAACCTTAGCACCAGAGGTCAAGTAATTCGCATAAACAAAAGTTGTCATGTAGATAAGATTGCAGGAAGTGTGTAACTATCCACAAACATTAGTGAAGATCTCTTTGAAAACAACGTTTGTCGTTGAATCAGTGTCAAATGAATCTTTGTCAAGGATAAGAACTTCAAGCCCCTTCTTGTTGGTAACCATAGAAATAGCCACTTACAGTTGTCCGTGCTGAACACTAGTTTTGGTAGAAATAAACCCACATTCGAAAAAGACTGGCCCTGACTTTTGTTTATCGTCATTGCAAAACAGACTGTGAGGGGAAACTGTCTCCTTTCGAAGCGCAAGGGGAACTTTGTCTCATCGGACGAGGATACTTTTATTCTCAAAATATACACTTGCACCCCTTTTCTGCTACCGGGTATCACTTTGGCTTGATGACACGATCGCCAAGTTTTGAAATAACTAATCTTGTTCCGTTACAAAGTCCATTAGCTTGGTCAATATTTCTTAAGAGCATGTCGATTGCACCAACTTTGAGGAGAAGTCTGTGGCTTGGTAGTCCTGAACACCGAATAGTGTTTATAAATTTTGTCGAGTACAACTCGCCTACGACCGGACTTGTCTCGTCATTGCTAATTTCATCTAAACTTAAATACTCTACTTCGACACCTGGCATTATAGACAATACGTACTCGTTAACCTTTTCTACGATGTCATGAGTTGGTGCCATAATAGCTCTTTGCTGTAGGTATTCTGTATCTTCAAGATGCTTGACGCGCGTCAGATTGTCGCCTATCTAACGCGGTCAAACAAAATTTATAAATTCCAACTAACTACTACGTAGTAGTGGCAAGTCGGGGTCGATCCTCAGGGACGGTCAAGGGTAGTCGGTCAAGTCTAAGTCTGAGAGTGGTTGGGATCTAGAAAGGGGGGGGGGGGGAGGTTGCACTAAGGTAGGCTAAGCTAATTAAATGAGACAACAACTAAGATGAACGAAGTAAACGATTAAAACAAGAAGCAATAATGATAAAGGCATTAGGGAGAGTCGGGGAGTCGAAATTTAAGACAAGGATACAAACATCACAAGAATTATCACAAGATGAATAAAGGGAGGAACCACCTTTCGGTTTCCCTACCGACCTAGCCTAAACCCGCTTTCGCGACGAATAAACTAAAGTCTCAAGACGAGATTACCCGAACCCCGAGTTTCCCCATATTAGTTCGAGTGAGTCAAGCTAACCTAGGTGATCAGGCTAAGTCAACCGGACACAACAATCTCATGCAAGACATATTACCCTCAAATGCAATAGTTCTCATAAAATGAAACCCGGATCTAGAATTCCTCCTCCCCTAGCCCCCTAACTAAAATCTACTCACTATCCATACAAAACATAATAAAACAAATATTAGTATAGGGAGACTAGGAGAAAGACAAAACATGATGATTAAAAAGGAATGAAAATTAATCTAACACAAAAGAAAGAAAATTACTACAAAAATGATAACTAAACAAGGAAATAAACAACAAGGCAAAAACAAGGAAAAACAAACAAACAAACAAACTATGGAGAAACAAACAAAGGAGAGAGAAAAACAAGGAATTACTAAGGATGAGATTTAAGACAACACAAACATGAAAATGACAAGACAAACAATGGATTAACAAGAAATTGAAGAAAAAACTAATTAATAGAGAAAGGGAGAAGGAAAGAAACCACCAACTATGAAGGAAAAACTCAAAAGGAGAAGATGAAAATTAACATAAATATGAAACTTCAATAAATAATACAAAGATCTTGTCACCAAATCCTTGCAAAACTCTTCAATTTTCAAATAAAACCCAAATCTAAACTAAATATGGAAGCTTGATTGTAGAAATGGAAGACAAATTAATCTAAAACTAAGAAAGTGTTCTATGTTATGAGAAGGAATGTAATTGTTATTAGAAGTATCATATTACATGGGGGAGAGCCTCTATATATAGGGCTAAGGTACACAAGGCATCTAAGTATTATGGTAAGGGAATATTGACCCAATATTCTTACCATATTTATTCTATAACACTCCCCTTGATGACAGTGTGTCTTATCATTACTAAATTTTGATAGAGCTAAAACATAAAACTCAACATGTGTTGGACGTGCTTGTGATGCCTCGTTAAAATCTTGACAAGGAAAACCCAGTGGGAAAAAACCTTGACGAAGGAAAAAGAGTACATCGTGAAAAGTCCAACATCATGGATGTTACAAAATTTATTAGGTTCTCAGGTCCTTAAGTTGACGCATTCCAATCTTGTAGACTAATTTCTTGAATGTTGAAGTCGACAATGCTTTGGTAAATAGATCTGCCAAGTTGTCACTTGAACGTATTTGTTGAATGTCTATTTCACCCTGCTTTTGTAGATCATGTGTGAAGAAGAATATTGGACTAATATGCTTCGTTCGATCACCTTTGATAAAACCCTCCTTTAGTTGTGCAATACAAGCAACATTGTCTTCATACAATATTGTTGGCAAACTTTTATTCGAATGGAGTCCACATGAATTCTTGAATATGACGAATTACGAACCTTAACCACACACATTCACGACTTACCTCATGTATTGCTAGTAACTCGGAGTGATTTTTAGAAGTATCCGCAATCGTTTGTTTCACTGATCGCCATGATATAGCTGTATCCCCATAGGTGAACAAATATCCTGTTTGAGATTTTCCTTTGTGTGGATCAGATCGGTAACCTGCATCTCCATATCCAACTAATTTTGATTTGGATTCATAGGAGTAGAATAAACCTAAATCAGTGGTGCCAGTAAGATACCGAAGTAAATGTTTGACTCCGTTCCAGTGTCTCTTAGTTGGGCCAGCACTGTATCTAACTAATAAGTTTACTGAAAAAGCAATGTCTGGTCTAGTACAATTTGATAGATACATGAGGGCACCAATTGCACTAAGATAAGGTACTTCTGGTCCTAGGAGCTCTTCCTCATTTTCTTTAGGACGAAATGGATCTTTATGCACATCGAGTGATCTCACAACTATTGGAGAACTTAATGGATGTGCTTTGTCCATATAGAAGCCTTTTAAGACCTTTTCTGTATAATTAGATTGGTGCACAAATATCCCATTTGAGACATGTTCAATTTGTAAACCCAGACAAAACTTAGTTTTACCAAGATCTTTCATCTCAAATTCCTTTTGTAAATAAGTAGCGGTTTTAGAAACTTCTTCAAACGTCCCTATAAGGTTTAAATCATCAATGTATACTGCAATAATGGCAAATCTGGGAGAAGATTTCTTAATGAACACACATGGACAAATGGCATTATTAGTGTATCCTTCTTTTAACAGGTATTCACTAAGCCGATTATACCACATTCTTCCCTATTGCTTTAGCCCATATAAAGCTCTTTAGAGTTTAATTGAGTATATACTACGTTGTTTAGATACGTTTTTAGGTATATGAAGTCCCTCTGGGATTTTCATGTAAATGTCACTATCAAGTGATCCGTACAAATAAGTTGTGACTACATCACATCCATAAGATGCATATCTAGCTTTTCTGAAGCCGTCAGGCTAATAAGAAATCGAAATGTGATGGCATCCATCACTGGAGAGTAAGTCTCTTGATAATCAATTCCAGGTCTTTGTGAAAAACCTTGTGCAACGAGTCGAGCTTTATATCTCACAATTTCATTTTTCTCGTTGCGTTTTCTTACGATGTATCCCACCGCTTTAACATTACGGGGAGTTTCAACAATTGGACCAAAAATATTACGTTTTGTTAATGAGTTAAACTCTGTTTGGATAACATCCTTCCACAGTTGCCAATCTTTTCTATTTTGACATTCTTCGACAGATTGTGGTTCAGGATCGTCGATATTTTCAATGGTATTTTGGGCAACTGCGAATGCAAATATATTATTAGGAATTTTTGTGTTCCTGTCCCAACTTTCTTTTGTACCAACATAGTTTATAGAGATCTCGTTGTTTTGTGGTCCATTTTTCTCATTATGTGCAACTAATTCCTCCGTATTTAATTGTTCAATCAAGTTTTCAGGTAATGTGTCTTTTTCTAGAAGGACACTTGCTAACCTTTTTTTCGGGGAATTGAATCCTTTGCACTTAGAGGTCTCCCACGCTTTAAGCGTGTTTTGGATTCATTTTTGTTATCATAATTTCCTTCGGGTATACACACTTTTGATGGGGCATTTACAGCAGGAATATGTGATTTCGTTACCCTTCCCATATCGGTAAATGCATCATGTAATCTATTTGCAATATTCTGCACATGTATGATTCTTTGAACCTCAAGTTCGCATTGCTTTGTACGGGGGTCAAAATGGGCTAATGTTGGTGTATTCCAGGAAATTTCACGACGTTCCTCAAGTTTAAACTTCTCTCCCCCTAGTGTTGGGAATTTTGACTCGTCAAACTGACAATCATCAAATCGTGCTTTAAAAACATCTCCCGTTTAAAGGCTCTAAGTATTTAATGATAGATGGGGACTCATAGCCGACATATATTCCAAGTTTACGTTGGGGACCCATTTTTGCTATTTGAGGTGGAGCTATAGGAACATAGACCGCACAACCAAAAGTTCTAAGATGAGAGATATTTGGTTGATGTCCAAAAACTAGTTGAACCGGTGAGTATTGTTGATAACTCGTTGGCCGGATACGTACTAGTGTTGCGGCATGTAATATTGCATGACCCCATGTTGAAAATGGTAATTTGGACCTTAAGATCAATGGTCGAGCGATTAATTGTAACCGTTTAATAAATGATTCTGCTAAGGCATTTTGGGTATGCACGTGGGCAACCGGATGCTCGACATCAATGTCAATTGACATGCAATATTCATCAAATATTTTAGATGTAAATTCACCAGCATTATCCATACGATAGTTTTGATAGGAAAATCTGGGAATTGAGCCTGTAATCTAATTATTTGTGAGAGAAGTCTTGCAAACGCAACAGTACGAGTCGAAAGTAGACAAACATGGGACCATCGTGTTGAAGCATCAATTAGGACCATAAAATAACGAAATGGTCCAGATGAAGGATGGATTGACCCACAAATATCGCCTTGAATTCGTTGCAAAAATTTTGGTGATTCGATACCAACTTTCATCAAAGATGGTCTAATTATCAATTTCCCTTGATAACAAGCCTCACAAGGTCAATCATTAATAGATAATACTTTTATATTCTTTAGAGGATGTCCATGCGAGTTTTCTATAACTTGACGCATCATTGTTGATCCTGGATGGCCTAGCCGGTCATGCCAAAGTTTGAAAATATTAGGATCAAAATTTTTCGTATGTCTCACAAAATGTGATTCAATAAGGATAGTATGATATAATCCAGAAGGTAAAGCAGAAAGTTTTTCTAACACTTGTTTCTTCCCTAAAATGATGGAAGTAATGCATAGATATTCTGTGTTATCCTCAATTTTTGTCTCGAGATGATATCCATTAAGACGGATATCTTTAAAACTCAACAAGTTTCGTTCAAATTTTGTTGAATATAGGGCATCTTGAATATTAATTTTTGTACCATTAGGTAATATTAATAATGCTTTTCCATGACCCTCGATAAGGTTAGATGTCCCTGATATTGTACTAACGTTGGCCGTAGCTAACGTTAAATGTGAGAAAAACCGCTTGTTGCGAATAATTGTATGTGTTGTTGCACTGTCTACAAGACATATATCTTCACTGTTTGTTTGCAACATCCTGTTAGCAAAATCCATATGACCATAAAGAAAATAATAATAAATAATTCGGAGAGAGAAAAAAAAATAATAAAGTAAATAATAATAAGATAAACTAGATAAATTAGAGTTTGATAATTGTAATGACGACACATGAAAAAAATGTTTTAACTTTTAAAAAAAACATCGACTAACTATGTGACAATCATTGTCACTTATTTAAAGCCATCATTCTTAATATAATAAAAACTCAAACATCATTGAGGAAAGAACCAATGTCCTCAAATTCATTGCCATTAGAATGAGTCTTGAAATCGGGAAGATCATGATGGACACTATTATTTGGTGGTATTTCATACTCCGCAAAATTTGTTTCGGCCTCTTTTGCTTGAATAGAAGCTTTATAGAGAGCAACTAGATGTTTCGGCGTACGACAAGAATTTGCCCAATGTCCATGCGACCCAAATTTATGACATACAGAGTCATTTTTCTTTCCCTTGTTTTGATTTGAGTTATGACCACCGGTCTTCTTATAAACAGGTTTGTTAGGACCTAGAGAATGTCTACACCTTTTTCCACCCTTTTCAGAAATACTAGCATTCCCTTCCGGGGCAGGAATAATAGGTGATGAGCCAGTGGGATGAGTTTGATGATTTTGCATTAACATCTCATTGTTTTGCTCAGCAACCAAAAGACAAGAGATGAGCTCAGAATATTTTTTAAATCGACGCTCGCGATATTGTTGTTGCATGACCACATTTGAAGCATGAAAAGTGGAATATGTTTTCTCCAAAAGATCAGAATCAGTGACAGTTTCTCCACATAATTTCAAACGAGAGACAATTTGAAAAAGTGCCGAATAATAGTCAGTGACACATTTAAAATCTTGTAAACGGAGGTGCATCCATTCAAATCTCGCACGTGGAAGAATAACAGTTTTTTTATGGTCAAAACGACCTTGTAATTCTGTCCACAGAGTGTACGGGTCTTTCACCGTGAGATATTGTGCCTTTAATGATTCATCGAGATGACGACGGAGAAAAATTAATGCTTTAGAGCGATCCTCAAGGTATTCTTTGTTGTCCTTTTCGATGGTTTTGCCAAGAGATGAAGCGTTTAGATGCATTTCAGCATCCAATATCCACATCAAATAATTATTTCCAGATATGTCCAAAGCAGTAAAATCGAGCTTCGAAAGGTTCGACATCTAATAAAAATGGGATGTCAGTAAAAAAAAAATTAATAAAGGAAATCTATGTTGAAGGATAAAATTAAATATGGTAACTAAAAAATTACATATTTATTTAAGTGTGTATATAAATATATATGCTCAAAATTTGGTAATAAAGGAATGAAAATATGGTGGATATTATAAAGAAGGGAAGATATGAATAATAAGATACACAAATAATAAAAATGAAAGAATGAAAATCACGTGGTATGGTTTCAACATACACAAAAAATAAGAAAAAAGGAACAAATAATAAGAATAACAATAAGATACACAAATAATAGATAGCGAAAAATAAAAAAATTATTAACATGGAATAACAAAATTAAATAAATAAATGTAAGAGTAAAAAAAATACTACAAGTAATGGAAATTATGGTTTCAACTTTATTAGGTTATGAATAAAACCCTAGGTGGTATAAAAGTTGCAAACCATAAGCCTAAAGTACACCTAATTACTCTTATTCTTGTTGATGGGGGTCGGTAGCCTGCTATGGATCACCTGCCATTTGGGTCCCAAAGACGGCCCGACCAAGGAATGGAGAAGAGCCTGCCCTGCAGGCCATCGAACGAGGAGTCATTACTCCAAGGCACCCGCCTGCTCGACAGAGTCGCACCGTCAGCCTGACAGGACAATCAAAGTCCCCCTACCTGCTGGTTCCCAGGGTGTCCACACACCCAGCAGGGGCAGGGGAAACCAGGGGCCCCTCCGTCATTTTGCCTAAGGTAAGGGAGAATGAGTGGATGAGGTGAAGCCACATGTCACTTTCCCATCCACTCATTCTTTCTCTCTCCTCTTCTCTTTTCCTCTCTCTTGTGGGAAGGTATAAATACTCTCTCATTTCCCACATGAAGGGAAGTTGGATTTTCTTTCTCTATACTCTCACCCTAAAATCGCCACCTAGTTCCTCACGAGCTAGGTTCCTAAAGGCTATTCACGTACTGACATAGGCATCGGAGAGGGTTCCCTCGGACACCCCCGAGGCCCTGGGCGTTCATTGTGCAGGGATAGGCCGTCTTCGCCGGGGAGGTCCGATCACCGGAGTGAGGAGAAGAGGAGATCAAACAAAGTCAAACATAGACCATTCAAATATCATAGCATTTGTTAAGACCCGAATCCAAAGTCGGGTTTAATTGTTTCCATACCGGAACAATTTGGCGCCGTCTGTGGGGAAGTATTTGGTTGTACCCACGAATCACCCACAAAAAATCAACCACAATCAATCACAACAAAATGCCTGAAATCATAGAGGCCAGTTCTGGGGCGGATCCGAGGGTACCACCGGTGATCCCCCTATATGGAATGCCTGCGCCCGGGAGAACGCCTACTGCAAAAATCCTAGGGGTAGGGCGCACCAGCCTTCATGGGGCGCCTGATGGAGGAGCTGCAGTTACAGATGGGCAGGTTGGCCATCAGAGGCCTAATTTGAACCTCACCTCTGCCCAGGTTGCACAGACTACAACCTTCTTTTAAGTAATGCTTAATCAAGAGTTCACCCCAGAAGACTTGGTTGGCAGGATCGCAACTACTCCTAGGCAGCTTCACTTTGAAAGTGGAGGAGGTGCCAGGGGTACGAAGCGAACCGCTGCCAGGAACATTCAACGGAAAGCAGTAAGGATTGCTCAGGGATATCAACAGGCCCAGAAGCGCATTGCCAGCAACCAAGAGCAGCCAGCTCAGCAACAAGCGTTTTCTATACACACTACAGAGTCCACAGCTGCCAGGGAGAAGAGAGGTCTATCTCAAGACCTCCAAGATCGAATGAGGGACAGGGAGCCTGCATCTAAGCGTCTGGGAGAGAAGCAGGGCGGAGTCTTCTCTAGGTTGACGCCAGCGGCAGAAAAGCAGCCAGCTCCAGGGCTGTCTCAGAGCCTGCAATCCAGGCTTAACCAGGGACGGCCACTCGAGTCAAGGCATCGCCAGGACGACAACCTTGATCAGCCCCGGAGAAAGCGATCCAGACACCCCTCCCCTGATAGGGAGGACGAAGCTATGAGCAGGCGGCCACCGAGGCACCGCTCCCCCCAGTGCAGGGAAACCGACCCCTGGAAAATGGGATGACCACAGTTACCACTCTGGGGGAAGCAGGTCACGAGTGGTGGGCAGGCCCACAAAAACTCCTCTCCACCCTGACGTACAAGAGTATCCCATCCCAAAGATCAAAATGCCCTCCGTCAAATTTGATGGGACCTCAGATCCAGAGGATCATTTGGCAGCATATGAAAGTCACATGGGCATGTATGATGTGGACGATGCAGTCTGGTGCAAAGTCTTCCCAACCACCCTTGTTGGAGTGGCGCAGGGATGGTTCAGGGATCTTCGTCAGGGCTCGATTAGCTTTTTCATAGAGCTAGCCGAAGCTTTCTTGGACCAGTACGCAGGGAACAAGAGGCGTCGGCTCACCCGATTCGACCTGATGACCCTGAAACAGAAAAAGGGCGAAAGTGTCAGGGAGTACTTGAAGAGATTTGACCTGTCCTACCAGCAGGTCAAAGAGATTGATGACTCGACTGCGGCGTACGCTCTGACCATCTCGTTACTCCCAGGGGAGATGAAGAACCAGATGATCAGAGCTCAACCTGAGACCCTGGCTAAGGCCAGAAAGATTGCCGAGGGCTTCATACTGCAAGAGGAGTTCCATAGCCTGCCGGACACCCCCGCGGGACCGACCAGGCCGCAGGGGGGACCGCAAGGTGGACGTGGCAGGAATGAGGCAAACAGGCAAAGAGATGAGGAGGGAGATACCCCAAGAAAAGTACGCACGGCCTACCAGCCCAGGTTCGATAGCTACACAGCCCTTAATAAGTCCAGGGCAGAGATTTTCGAACTGGAGAAAGAAACAACTAAGTGGAATCGCCCTAGTAAGCCTCGTAGCCCAAAGGGTGACCCAAAGAAATTTTGCACGTTTCACGATTGTGTGGGGCATACCACCGAGGAATGCCGCCACCTGAAAGACGAAATTGAAAAGCTTATCAGGAATGGCTGGCTGAGCAATTATGCGGCAAGAAGTAAGAACCAGAAAGATGCGGCAGAAAATAAACCTGAAAGCTCGGTGCAGAATCGCATGATAATACATGTGATATCAGGGGTTGCAGAGGGCCAGACAAGCAGGAGAGGCCAGAAAAGGCACATCCGCGAGTTACGAAATCAAATCTGCTACGCTGAAAGGGCAGGGAGTCCCAAGGGCGTGACCCTGAGCATCACCCCTGAGAATGCAGGGCGGGTGATATACCCCCACAGTGACCCTCTGGTACTGTCCCTCGAAATCAGCAATCGCATCGTGAAAAGATGCATGGTGGATACAGGAGCTTATACAAATCTGCTGTATAAGGACGCATTTGAAAAGATGAACCTGGAAAAAAAACACCTAAAGCCAGCCCCTGGATCACTGTATGGGTTTAGTGGGACAGGTGTACTCCCCATGGGGATCATAGATCTGCCAGTAACATTTGGGGAGGGAGCTTCTGCCAGGAATGTCAGGGCGTCCTTTGTTGTGGTAGACGCGAGGTCTGCATATAACGCCCTGATAGGAAGAGCTACCCTGGACGAAATTGAAGCCGCCAAATCAATCAGGGCTCTAACGGTAGCCTACGTAACAGATTTCGGTATGGAGGGAAAAGTGCACGGAGACCAAGAATCAGCCAGGCAATGCTATTCTGTGGTCCTGCAAACCCACGAAACTGAAAGAAAAGGAAAAAGAAAAGCTGACGGTTCCCCCAACAGGGAGGGTGAGATTCCAGCTGGCCAGCAGGCAGCTGACCACCTTGAACCTGGAGGGGAAAGCATGTTGGTGGACCTAGAGCCAGGGAGACAAGTCCTCATAGGGGCCAACCTGGAAGAGTCCTACCAAGCAGAGCTGATCAAGGTCCTAAGAAGTAACATGGATGTATTTGCCTACTCGGCAGATGAAATGTCGGGGGTCGACCCAACTTATATCGTTCACAGGCTGAATGTAAGCCCGGAGGCCCGCCCTGTTAAGCAGAAAAAGAGAAATATGTCTGCAGAAAAGGACTTGGCCATCAAAGAAGAAATAGAAAAACTTCTGAAGGCAGATTTCATAGAAATCTGCGACTAGCCTGAATGGCTAGCAAATCTAGTGATGGTAAAGAAGTCCTCAGGCGCATGGAGGATGTGTGTGGACTTCACAAACCTCAACAAAGCCTGTCCGAAGGACTGCTACCCCCTTCCAAGGATAGACCAGCTGATAGACGCCACTAGTGGGTACTCCACGCTGAGTTTTCTGGATGCTTTTTCAGGGTATCATCAGGTGTATCTTTGGCAGCCTGACAGGGTGAAGTGCGCCTTCATCACCAGCTATGACACTTACATGTATAAAATGATGCCATTTGGGCTCAAAAACGCAAACGCCACCTACCAACGACTAGTCGACAAAGTCTTCGAAAATCAGAAGGGTAGGAACCTGGAGGCCTACGTCGATGACGCCATCGTGAAAAGTAAGGGGGACGAGGAACATCTGATGGATTTGCATGAGACTTTCTCCTCCCTGCGAGCCTACAAGATGAAGCTCAATCCCAAGAAGTGCACGTTTGGAGTTCGTTCTGGAAAATTCCTGGGTTTCTTAGTCAGTGCCAGGTAGGGGTGAGCAAAAATATACGATACGGTTTTATTATACGTATACGATACGGTATACGCTTTTAATTATACGAATTTCTGGATATCCGATACGAATAACCGGATATACGATACGATTTTCCTTAAAACCGTAGCGGATACGTATCGGGGAAAATAGAAACCGGATATCCGGTTTCCGATCCGGTTTTTTAAAAACCATAAAAAATATGAAAAATATAATCCTAATATGAATTATACAATAGAGAATTAAAAACCCACCAATTATTTTCAAAGGTAAAAAACAAAACTATTAGTAAATTTATGATATTATGTATTGAAACGTAATATTTTGTTAGAATAATTGTACCGTAAGACATATATACCATTTTTTTGAGGTTTTTTTGATATATTTTATTATATCAATTTATATAAAACATAACGTTGCTTAAAAATCAATTAATTACTCTTAATTAAAATGAAAAAAAATTGTTTTAAAAAAAAGAAAAATAGAAGAAAAATATAAAACCGGATACCGGATATCCGAAAACCAGATATCCGAAAAAACCGGATATCCGGAAAAAACCGGATCGGATACGGATCAATTTTTTTTTTATATATTTAAAACCGGATATCCGATACGGTTTACAAAACCGGATCGGATATCCGGTTTTGCTCACCCCTAGTGCCAGGGGGATAGACGCCAACTTTGAAAATGTTCAGGCAGTCTTGGACCTTCCAGAACCAAAAACCATAAGAGACATCCAACGCCTGACTGACAGGATGGCCGCCCTGGCACGCTTCATCGCCAGGTCAGCAGACAAATCAACCTCATTCTTCAAGGTGCTAAAAGGAAACAAACAATTCAGATGGGAGGATGAGCAGAGAGAGGCTTTCAAGCAGCTCAAAGAGCATTTGAAGAAACTCCCCACCCTAGCAAGACCAGTGGCAGGGGAGAAGCTCTTCCTCTACATCGCTGTAACGAATTCAACGATAAGCGCAGTTATCCTCAGAGAAGAAGCAGGCTCTCAGTAGCCTATATACTTCGTAAGTCATACCCTGGGGGCAGCATAGAGAAATTACCCGGTAGTGGAAAAAGCAGCCTACGCAGTTGTCATCGCAGCCCGAAAGCTCAGACCTTACTTCGACGCGCACCCTGTCGTAGTACTGACTGACCAACCATTGGAAAAGGTGCTGGAAAAATTCGAGAAGTTTGGAAGGCTGCTGAAATGGGCCATTGAATTGAGTGGACTGGGGATATCCTACCAGCCCAGGGCAGCCATCAAAGCACAAGCCTTGGCGGATTTTTTGGCCGAATGCTCTCATTCAGAAGAAGACGATCCCTCTGTCGGCAAATGGGTGGTATACACGGACGGATCCTCCACAAGCAATGGTGCAGGGGCGGGGG
Organism: Agrostemma githago; assembly: GCA_958450325.1. Lineage (NCBI taxonomy): Eukaryota > Viridiplantae > Streptophyta > Magnoliopsida > Caryophyllales > Caryophyllaceae > Agrostemma > Agrostemma githago. Next base: position 70,562,854 of record OY288241.1, read on the forward strand.
TCGTACTGACCAGCCCTGAAGGAATGGACTTTGAGCACGCTCTCAGGTTTACCTTCCCTGCATCCAACAATGAAGCCGAATACGAGGCCATTCTCGCAGGCATAAATTGGCTAAAGCCGCAGGGGCAGAGCGGGTTGTTTTAGCAACAGACTCCCAACTCATCGCCAACCAAATTAACGGAGAATATAAAGCTAGAGATCAGGCAATGGCCGCATATCTAGATAAAGTGAAGCAGGAGTTGTCAGATCTCAAATCTTATGAAGTCAGGCAGGTCCCCTGGTCCCAGAATAACCGGGCAGATGCCCTGTCAAAGTTGGCCAGTTCCAGCCTACAAGACATACGAAGGTCGGTCTGGGTTGACGTGGTTCAAGAAAAATTTACCACCCCCTGCCAGCCGGTCAACGTCATTGAAGAAGCAGGTCTTGAGGATTGGATGACCCCAATTATCCAATTCAAAAAGCACGGAATTCTGCCATCTGACTCTGCTCAAAAAAGAAAGACGCTAGCAAGGGCCGCATGGTTTATACTAATAGGAGAAGACCTGTACAAAAAGTCATTTTCCTCACCCCTGCTCAAGTGTCTGGGGGCAAGGCAGGCTGAGGAGGTCCTAGATGACATTCATTCAGGAATATGCGGTCATCATATAGGAGGGAAGTCCCTGGCCCACAAGGCCCTGAGAGCAGGATATTACTGGCCAACCCTACTAGCAGACGCAAAAGATTTAACTCGAAAATGCAGAAAGTGCCAACTTTTCGCCGCGTCAATTCATGCCCCGATCCAGGAGCTAAGGCCAATCCTATCCCCTATCCCTTTTGCTCAATGGGGAATGGATATATTGGGTCCCTTCACTGCAGCTACAGGAGGCCGGAAGTTTCTAATAGTAGGGATTGACTACTTCACAAAATGGATTGAAGCTGAAGCAGTCCCCAACATCACAGAACCTGCTGTCAGGAAAGTAATCTGGAGGAATATCATAACTAGATTCGGCCTGCCAAAAATGCTGGTGTTTGACTACGGCAGGCAATTCGACAACGACCCTTTAAGAATTTGGTTGGAAGGCCACGACATAGCAGTTGCCTATTCTGCCGTCTGCCATCCCCAAACCAACGGGCAGGCTGAAGCCGCCAACAAACAAATCATGAATGGGTTAAAGAAAATGGTGGACGACCTCAAGGGCAGATGGGCTGACGAATTGCCAAGCATCCTATGGTCAATCAGGACCACCCGCAAAGAGTCTACAGGGCAGACTCCTTTTGGCCTGGTCTATGGAGCAGAGGCCCTGCTACCCATAGAAGCACAAATACATACCCTGAGGTCCCAACAATATAACAGGGCGGATAACGAGGCATCGATGGCTGAAGCCTTGGACCTAGTCCACGAAGTCAGGGAAGAAGCCAGCATTAACATAGCCGCCTATCAGCAACGAATGAGGAGGGCGTACAACAGAAGGGTAAATGAAAGAAGTTTCCAAGTAGGAGATTTGGTCTTAAGGAAAACGCAGGCGGTGGGAAATGAAACACCTCACATTGATTGAAGATGTCCTATTTATGAGCTTTGCTTAAAGGGATTTGAAGTACTACTCATATCAACAAAGTGCACTTTCTTTTCTGGTTTGCCCATGATAAGAACTCTGCAGTTAAGCGTGCTTGACTGGGAGCAATCTTAGGATGGGTGACCTCCTGGGAAGGTTTCCAGGATGCACATGAGTGAGGACAAAATGCGCTGGAAAGGACTCGTGTTGGTCTGTGGGACCAGTACAAAGCCTGGCGGGCTACCGCAGTTAACATTTCCGGTCCTAGGATTGGGCCGGGGTGTTACAAATGGTATCAGAGCAACCCTGCGACCGTGCATTTGGCACCTAGCGGGGGTGGATTCTGGGTCAGCGGTTATGCTGCCAGGCACAACGAGGACGTTGCGTTCTTCAAGTGGGAGTAATTGAAACACCTCACATTGATTGAAGATGTCCTATTTATGAGCTTTGCTTAAAGGGATTTGAAGTACTACTCATATCAACAAAGTGCACTTTCTTTTCTGGTTTGCCCATGATAAGAACTCTGCAGTTAAGCGTGCTTGACTGGGAGCAATCTTAGGATGGGTGACCTCCTAGGAAGGTTTCCAGGATGCACATGAGTGAGGACAAAATGCGCTGGAAAGGACTCGTGTTGGTCTGTGGGACCAGTACAAAGCCTGGCGGGCTACCGCAGTTAACATTTCCGGTCCTAGGATTGGGCCGGGGTGATACAGGAAAGTCGCGGGAGCATGGAAAGCTGAGCGCCAACTGGGAAGGCCCATACGAGGTAACCCAGATTAAGGGGCCAGACACTTACAAAATCGCCAATATTGAAGGCCAAGAATTAGCTGCCCACTGGAATGCAGACACCTTAAAAAAGTACTACGTCTAAAACTAGGAAACTAAGAAATTTTCTTTCAAAGAAAAACTGGCGGAGGACGATCAAAATAGAATGTCGACGACTCCGACCACAAAATTGCTGTAACAGTTTCTGAAGAAATGTAAGGTCTGAAATTCATACTCGTTGTCCGTTCAAAACTGGCATTTTTTACACACAAACGAGCATGGGGCAATAGGGGGAGGCCCCCCTGTTGCTAAAGCCAAGGAGAATAGACCCCTCAACAAAACTTAAGTCCCCCTGTCTATCCCTGGACAGGCAGGGGGCAGACCCCCTGGACTTCGACCAGAAGCCAGGGCCAGGCCCCACGCGCCAAACAAGAACTGGGGGCAGCCCCCCAACCTTGTATAAAAAACGCAAAACCCCCCTCCCTGCCTCCGGGCAGGCAGGGGGTAGGCCCCCTGGACTTCGAACAGAAGCCAGGGTCAGGCCAGGCTTCGCACGCCAAAACAAACAAGGACTGGGGGCAATCCCCCAACCTTGTATAAAAAACACAAAAGCCCCCCACCTACCTCTGGGCAGGCAGGGGGCAGGCCTCCTGGACTTCGAACAGAAGCCAGGGTCAGGCCAGGCTTCGCACGCCAAAACAAACAAGGACTGGGGGCAATCCCCCAACCTTGTATAAAAAACGCAAAAGCCCCCCCACCTACCTCTGGGCAGGCAGGGGGCAAGCCCCCTGGACTTCGAACAGAAGCCAGGGTCAGGCCAGGTTTCGTACGCCAAAACAAACAAGGACTGGGGGCAATCCCCCAACCTTGTATAAAAAACGCAAAAGCCCCCCCACCAACCTTTGGGCAGGCAGGGGGCAGGCCCCCTGGACTTCGAACAGAAGCCAGGGTCAGGCCAGGCTTCGCACACTAAAAGAACAAGGACTGGGGGCAATCCCCCAACCTTGTATAAAAAACGCAAAAGCCCCCCCCCCCCACCTACCTCTGGGCAGGCAGGGGGAAGGCCCCTTGGACTTCGAACAAAAACCAGGGTCAGGCCATATCTTAGAAAAGGAAAAACAAGCAGAAATAAAGAAAATATATTTATAGCAGATAAAAGTGTTTAACAAAAAGAACACTAAAGAATCCAGGAACAAGGATAATAAAATATTACATCAAGGCAGCCAACCACATCAGGGCTCAGCGCGCAGAAAAAGTTAAAATTATCAAGGGAGTAAAAGCGCAGCAGGATAAGGACAGGAGCCCTCAGAGGACGACTACCCTGGATGTTAAGCGTTGGGAGCATCCTGGCTGGGACCAGCAACCTCCTCAGGCGGCCTGTTTGCCCGGGCTTCATTCTTAACGGTGTAGAGACTTCGGAAGGCATCCTCGTTAAAATCAGGGAACATCTCCCTAATTACTTCCATGCCAAGCTCCAGGGAAGAAGAGACTCCATCCTGAAAGCTCGTGTCCACCGCGACATCGGCCTCCTGCAGAATGGCATCCTTCTCCTTCTGCCATTCCTCGCCCTTTGTCTTCAGGTCATCTTGGGCCTTCTTGAGGTCTGAGTCAGCCTTGGACAGACACTCCTCCAAGTCAACCATCCTTCTTTTTGTGTGCTCCATCTCAGCCAAAGATTTTTTAACCTGCTCCATCGCCAGCCTGCTCTCCTTCAGCTCCACCTCCAGCTTGGACACCTCCCTCACAGCCTTTTCTCCCTGGAGCTTCCACTGAGTCGCCTGACCCTTGCCTCCTCCAGCTCGCCTTCCTGCTTCACTAGCTGATCCCTCAAATTGGTAATGAGAGTGACATCCCTTTCAACCATGACCAGGCGGTCAGGAGGAGGGGCCCCAGGAGTAACAATCAGCTCTTCATCACTCAGGCGGCTGAGAGCCGCCAGCTCAGCAGAAGCTTGAAGCACCCTGGAGGTGTGGTGGATGTACTGGATCACCTGATTGGAAGTAGAGGTTACAGACTTGGTGAGGCGATCCGCCAAAACAGCACCAGAGTCTGAGAGCAGGGCAGAGACGTCCAGACTATCCCCTGCAGTGTAATGAAACTCCGCATTCTCCTCTGAGAAGAGGGGGCTTGGGATGTCGCGAGCAGGGCGCTTGGGCTCAGGCGTATCGACGTCGGCCTCCAGATCAACCACATGTGTAGCCCCAGAGGACTCTCTATCCCTTTTCCTCCTGCACTCCTGGGGGACACTCTCCCCAGTTTCTTCAGAATTAACAGGACGTGATCCCTGGGGAGTATGAGTCCCTGCAGGGGAATCACCCTGCTTACCGGCTGGAGAGGGGGTGGCTTCTGAGGTAACCTCCGCCTCCGCATCCCGGACGTCAGAGAGAGGAGCCGTCGGCTTCGCAGGCGGTAGCCTTGGAGGGAGAGGAAGTCTTCGACTAGCAGAAAGGCTCTTTACGTACTTCATCAAATTCTTCTCACCTTTCTTGTAACTTGAAGGAAGGGAGGGACGCTTTGAAACGATGGTAAAATCCTCGTCTAAGCCGAGTCTCCTTACCTCCTTCCTCGACCAAAGACGGGTGACGGAATCTGCAGGGCGCAAGAAAGGCAGTTAGAAAAATGTGGGTTAAAATTGAGGACAATACCAATGGAGTCCCTGAAACTACCTTCTGCAAGACTTGGGATGAGGCCTACTCGGCCCAGATACTCGTCGGTGGCTATAAGCTCCGCATGAGGGCGCCAGAAACCAGGACCACACACGCCTGATTTATCAACTACAGCAACAAATTTCTTAACTAGATCTTGATCCCTTGCGTTCAGTTTTACCTTCAGGGTTTTTCCCCCGACGCCTGGATGGTACTCCTCACGGGTTTCCAGGCAGGTGTGGACATGATTCCTAAAGTGCCTAGGAATTTGCCATCCCGAAGCGCTGTGTACATAAAGGAAATTGTTCTTCCAGTCCTTCAGGTTGTTCAGAGCCCGCCAAACTGGAGTGTATCCCTTCTGCCTTTGAAGGGACCAGTATCCAGGGGAACCCTCTCCCCCAGATGAGGACACCATCTGTAGACCAACCATGTAACGCAGGGCGTTGATTGAGGGCCCCTCGCCTTGGAAGATGCAGGTCCACGTATAGGCTATTAATGACCTAACCGCCGTAGCGGTCAACTGGGCTATAGCCACGTTCATCCTCCTAAAGGTCTCCTCCAGGAAGGGGTGCAGGGGGAATCGCAGGCCAAACTCTAGGCATTTATGGTAGACGGCTATGCAGCCGTCAGGGGGGCAGCATACTGTATCCTTCTCCCCTGGGACTATAATCGTGTACCCCTCCCCGAAGTTGTAAAATTTCTCAATAGCCCTAGCAGCGTTTTTTACTAAATATAAGTCTCGGTTCTTAGCCTCTGGGTAGGTTCTCAAAGGGATCTGGTACTTAGCTTTGTCTAAGTAATACGTTCTCCCCTCCTCCCTGGGGATAAGGGGACCGACAATTCTGGAGGGGTCTATCTCTATTGCCTCGTCGTCAGAATCGACGACATCAAAAGGAGCAGGGTCAGGGGAGTTGGCATCCTCCCCCCCCCCCCCAAGACTAATCTTCTTCAATTGACCTAACCCCAGAGGAGGAGGCCAGGTCAGCCCTATTCTCCTCCCTACCCTCCGCCCTCTCAATCGACAGATCAACGTATATGAGAATACGAGCACGATGACTAGGCATATTGATTTAAGAAGGGAAAAATGAGGAAATGAAAAAGACGAGGATTTAAGGTAAGATTCTAACCTAAAACGATGACCGCTGCTTGGAAATCCGAAGGGAAGAGCTCCTCATTCTTAAGAAAATTCTCGGCAGCGGAAAAGTATGGAGAAGTATGAAGAGGGGTTTGAGTTTTGAAAAAGTGTGAAAGAGGGAAATGGGGGGAGTAGAAAGGCTTATATAGGCCAAGACAAGTGAAGAGTCGCCCCTCTAACAAAGCTTCCCCAAGAACTGCCCCACGTGTCACACTTTAGAAACCAACCGCCCACCTCTTCCCAAGAAGAACCTCGAAAAGGTAAAGGGTGTCAGAGGATTAATCATTCTGTAACGTCATCCCTTCATTCATTCAAAAAAAAAAATGCAGCGCACATAAAAAACTCGCCTGATCTTTCATTGACTGAAAAAGCCCAAAAGTGGGCATGTTACATTCAGAGCATAAAAAATAAAAAGTACAAAAGGAGCCTGATTTTCTGGCTCAGTTAACTAGCCTGCGAGTCCGGAGCAGGCCTAATCATCGTCAAGATCTGGGGAATAATCCCCAGGGTTGTCGTCATCCAGGGCAGACCCCCAGTCCCAGTCATCAGAATCCTTGAAGGGATCAGTAGGGAAGTCATCCTCGCCCTCGCCTGAAGAATAGCCTTGACCCTCGCTATCCTCAGAATCATGACTGCTTGTGTCCCAGTCATGGCCAAAGGGGACTGCCCTGGCATCATCAGGGAAATCACGACCCACCCTCCTCACCAGAGGGGAGAAGGGGCCTGATTCCGGAGAGGAAGTCAGTTCAGGACAGCTAGGGTCAAACTGCTCTGGACGCAGCCAGGGGAAACACCTGTGGCACCCCCTGTCATAAAACCCCCAGCCTGGGTGCATTGCCCAGGGCGAAGACCAGCAGGAGGAGATCTCCTAGGGCGCCTACCAGCCCTGGAAAGAGCCTTCCTCTTAGCCACCCGTTGAGAACGGGAGCACTTCCTTTTATTGCTACGGAGAATCTTGTGAGCCCTCTTAGCATATTTCAATCGACGGAGCCCTCTGAAGGGACGGATTTCTACATAAACCCCACAGCGGAAGACTCTTTTTCCGATCCAAGACATTAGCTCTTTTTTTTTGAGAAGAATAGTGGAAAATTTGAAGGTGACGCATGGAAATGATGAAGAGAAGCAGAATTTATACAAGAGCAAGGCAAGCCATTAATGGCGCTCCAACCACCTCTGCAAGAGGAAGAGCCAATCACCAAAATTGGCACGCTGTCAAAAAATTCTCTTTGCAAGAGAAGTAATCATGAGCAAAGACATCCCAACTCTTTGCATGCCCAATACGGTTGAGTTTCCCTCCTCGGGAACATGCTGCGCATTAAATGCTAAGTCGCTCAAAGGAGTCAACCTCTCATCCTAATCAAGAGATCGCCTGCCAAAGGGAACCCTGCTTCCCCTTAGCCGGCGAGGGCCAATTGATGGGGGTCGGTAGCCTGCTATGGATCACCCGCCATTTGGGCCCCAAAGACGGCCCGACCCATGAATAAAGAAGAGCCTGCCCTGCAGACCATCGAACGAGGAGTCATTACTCCAAGGCACCCGCCTGCTCGGCAGGGTCGCACCGTCAGCCTGACAGGACAATCAAAGTCCCCCTACCTGCTGGTCCCCAGGGTGTCCACACACCCAGCAGGGGCAGGGGAAACCAGGGGCTCCTCCGTCATTTTGCCTAAGGTAAGGGAGAATGAGTGGATGAGGTGAAGCCACATGTCACTTTCCCATCCACTCATTCTTTCTCTCTCCTCTTCTCTTTTCCTCTCTCTTGTGGGAAGGTATAAATACTCTCCCATTTCCCACATGAAGGGGGTTGGATTTTCTCTCTCTAGACTCTCACTCTAAAACCGCCACCTAGTTCCTCACGAGCTAGGTTCCTAAAGGCTATTCACGGACTGACTTAGGCATCGGAGAGGGTTCCCTCGGACACCTCCGAGGCCCTGTGCGTTCATTGTGCAGGGATAGGCCGTCTTTGCCGGGGAGGTCCGATCACCGGAGTGAGGAGAAGGGGAGATCAAAGAAAGTCAAACATAGACCATTCAAATATCATAGCATTTGTTAAGACCCGAATCCAAAGTCGGGTTTAATTGTTTCCATACCGGAACACTTGTAGTTCCAATATTAATTATCACGTGGATGAAATAATTTTCCGATAAATTGGAATGGGTAAATTGAATTAGTTGGAATTATAACTAATGAATGTTGAGTATAGAGTGTCAAGGCGGATATACGGATTAAAGGTGTGCGTAATTGAAAACACACAAAAGACATTCTGTAGAAGAGATGATTAATAAATATAACAAACGTGTTATTATAATTGTTCTTAGGGCCATACAATAATTATCAATATGGTGTAGAAAAGATACCAAGTATATTGTTTTGAGGCACCAATAAGAACAAAAAGGACACAAAAAAATAAATAAGATAAAGGATGAATAAACTAAAGAAATAAATTTTAAAAAAAACGTTAAAAAAAAATTAAAGAGGAAAAGTGTAGAGTTGCCCACTCAAAGAAATGGAACAAGGTAGACCTACGACAATAATGAACAACGAGTTCAACGGCAACGTGGTAGAAAATTACCGTGTTATTGAGCTACGTGCTGATAACGTGTTATGAGAAGGAATGTAATTGTTATTAGAAGTATCAAATTACATGGGGGAGAGCCTCTATATAGAGCTAAGGTACACAAGGCATCTAAGTATTATGGTAAGGGAATATTGACCCAATATTCTTACCATATTTGTTCTATAACATTCTAGATCTAAAATGGAGTTTTTTTTCCTAAGGAAGCTACTACAATGGGGATCTACTACTCTATGCCTAATCTAAAGAGGCACACTTAAGGCTCACTTAGGGTGAAAACCTAAGGTTACTATATATACTAACCTTTAATGGGTCACACAACTTAAGGCCCATAATCCAATCTTCCTCGTTTTAATTAGACCTTCACCCTATGCATCTTCACATGACAAAACTTCACCCCGTGATTTAAGGTCGTCCGTGAGTCAAAATCGCCGGGTGAAATTTCACCCGGCCATTTCACTTGGTGGACTTTCTCCAGAAATGCAGTTTTGACGCTTCTTTACCGTCGGGCGAAACTTCACCCGGTGGTAATCATTTCGCCCGGTGGTGAGTGTTCGCGAAAATCTTCGGGGAGGCAAGAATGTCTACTAAAGATGCCTACAACGGAACGATAAATGGAGTGGATAAGTGAGAACCATGGAGTTAGTAAGCACTGTAGGTTAGTGTTATCCCGTCTCCTAAGCTAAGCCTAGAGGGTCGTCCCAAACTCGAGAAAGCCAATTAGACCAAACAAAAAATGAACAAGTGTTTGCAAAATGGTAAGGATCGATTAATTACCGCTATTTTCCTTCCTCGGGATTCGGTCCTCTAGTAGGCATTTCACGGCAAATAGTCAACCAAGGGATTATTTGGGTTTGGGAGTATTTTTCGAGGTTTTTGATTTTCTCTTCGGTGTTTTTCCTTTCTTTCCCCATTATTTCGGTTGAGGGCCTTTTTTTTTCCCGCCCTTCTTCTTCATCATTTTTCTTCATTTTCCCCTTTGCTTTTGAGTAGCCTATGATTGGCTAGATGACACATTTGATGTTCAAGTTGAAGCAAATTTTGGCAAACTTATTTATGGAAATGGGTGAATGGTAAAGAAATAGGCTAGTCGGGTGTGCACCCCCTCCGAACCCACAAAAAGATGGAAATTTGGACTAAAAATGGCTTCTCAAGTAAGGCCACCTAAGAGAACGGGAAACGGTAACCAAGGTCTTATCACTCCATGGGTGGTCAAGGTGGTCAAAATGCAAATCCCGTTGTAGACCCCTAGTAGAAACGACGGACTCGTGGAAAAAATTCAATGCAAAAATTGGTTCAAGGTCATTCTACTAGAATAATGTCCAAAAATCAAAAAAAATTCCTAACAAGGAAGTAATAAACACTCGGCTTAAACTCAAAATCGGGTTTTCAAAACTTTACCTAGACAAACTGTACAAAAATGCAAAAGAACACAAAAAGAAAAACAAAAAGACATAAAGAATAAAACAAATACACAAGTATAACCAAGCACTCCAAACTCCATCAAGTCAACACATTCACAACCACCAATTCCAAAATGTTCACCAAGTGAACCTCCAAATAGCATACAAGCCCATACTCCCATACAAATAAGAGAAGGGGAAAAAACGAAGGTAGAAGATAATACCGAGTGTTCTTCAATTTACCTTTTCCATGTCCATTTACCTTTCCCCTGTCCATTTACCTTTCCCTTGTCCATTTACCTTTCTCATATCTATCTCTCCCCCCAAAAACTTTAATCATCTCAATAGGCATGCGGCTTTTCTCCCTCCTTCCCTCCCGTCCATCACCTCCACCTGCCCAACTCTGTATCTATCATCAATATTCCCTCCATCATCAATATCCCCCCGTCTGCCCAACTCTATATACACATCATCAATATCCCCCCATCATCAATATTCATCTTTTATTAATGTAATATTCATTTTTTATTTTCCAACAAAAAAAGAAAGGGGAAAAAAATAAAGCGATCGGATAATCGGATGGAAGTATTACTTATTAGTAATGTTGGTTCAACATCTACCTTTTCCATGTCCATTTACCTTTCCCCTGTCCATTTACCTTTCTCATGTCCATCTCTCCCCCCAAAAACTTTAATCATCTCAATAGGCATGCGGCTTTTCTCCCTCCCTCCATCCGGTCCATCACCTCCACCTGCCCAACTCTGTATATCCATCATCAATATTCCCTCCATCATCAATATCCCCCCGTCAGCCCAACTCTTATACCCATCATCAATATTCCCCCCCATCATCAATATTCATCTTTTATTAATGTAATATTCATTTTTTAAGGAAGCCTTGTTTAGTATATCTAATCATAAGAGCCCGGGGCCGGATGGGTATGGGAGCAAGTTCTTTACGGATACTTGGGATATCACGGGGAAAGACGTTATTGCAGCTGTGAAGGACTTTCTGAGTAATGGAAGATTACTTAAACAAGTTAATCACACTATTATCACACTTATACCTAAAGTGGAGAGACCAAGCAACATCGGTAAATCAATTTCGACCTATATCGTGTTGTAATAGAGTGTATAAATGTATTACTAAGATTCTAGCAAGACGAATTGAGACGGTAATGCCTGATATTTTGAGTAATACTCATAGTGGTTTTATACAAGGACGGGATATAATTGAGAATATTATGATATGCCAAGATCTTGTGAAGTTATATAATAGGAAGTCTTGTTCGCCTAGAACTCTTCTAAAGTTGGATTTAAGGAAGGCATATGACTCCGTATCCTGGAAGTTCTTGGAAGGAATGCTTATAGCTCTAAATTTTCCCACTCAGATAATCAAGCTTGTTATGGAATGTTTAAGTACTACCTCCTTCTCATTGTCCTTGAATGGAGAGGTGTTTGGTTTTTTTAAAGGAAAGAAAGGATTAAGACAAGGAGACCCTATGTCCCCAATTCTTTTTGTGATTGGGATGGAATATTTGACCAGAATATTGCAGGTGGTGCAGTACGACTTGGGCTTTAATTACCATTCTCTGTGTCGTCAAATGCAACTCACCCATCTGTGCTTTGCAGATGACCTTATCATGTTTTGTAGAGGGGATATAGGATTTGTTAAACTACTTCTTAGTGGTTTCTATGCATTTTCTGAAGCAACTGGATTGAAAATGAAGAATGATAAGTCGAATATTTATATGAATGGAGTGCCAATTGAGGATAAGCAGGTGATTTTACAGATGACTGGAATGAAAATTGGTACCTTGCCGTTTAAGTATCTGGGAGTGCCAATTTCCTCTAAGAAATTGTCAGTTACTGATTGTGCGATACTGACAGAGAAGATTGTGGGTAGGATAAGATGCCTGGGTGCACGGTATCTATCTTATGCGGGTAGATTAGCATTAATTCTAGTTGTCCTCAGTCATATGCATAGTTATTGGGCGCGTATTTTTCTACTCCCGAAAATAGTAGTGAAGAAAATTGAGGCAATATGCCGTAATTTCTTGTGGAGTAGCAGCGAGCATTATAAAACCGCTCCATCAGTAGCTTGGGAACATATTTGTAGCCCTACGAAGAATGGGGGACTTGGACTAAGGAATTTGTTGCAGTGGAATTTAGCTTGTTTAGGGAAATTCTGCTACTGGGTGTATAGTAAAGCTGACCTATCATGGGTGAAGTGGATTAACAGTGTTTATCTGAAAGGAAGGGCATGGGATGCTTATCAGCCGACTGTTACTAGCAGTGCTTCGTGGAAACAGGTATGCAGGGCTAAGGACAAGCTGCTGCAAGGGTTCCAACAACCCAAATGGCAGTCACGATATACAGTTCAGGTGGGTTATGCCTGGTTACGACCTATAGGTGCTAATTTCAAGGCTGCTTCGTTGATATGGGACTCGTTTTCGATTCCTAAACACTCCTTTATAAGTTGGCTTGTGAACAAAGAGAGGCTTATGACGAGGGTTAGAGTGGCTGAATGGTATGTTACTACGAACAAGAGTTGTGGCTTATGTGAGATGGAGGAAGAAACACACAGCCACTTGTTTTTTCGCTGCTTGTACAGTAGCAGAGTGCTTGCAGGAGTCAGTGAATGGTTAAATCAAAACATCCCAGTGGCAGACTATACTGAATGGTGGTTAAGGAAGCGAAATAAGATTATGAGTCAAAAGAAGGTGTGGGTTGCGGTAATTAACGCCACAATCTACCATATATGGTGGGCTAGGAACAAGAGTGTGCATGATTTGATTCTTATGAGTCCGATGAAGTTGATTGATTTAATTAAGAAATATGTTAGAGATCGATTGCTTGGTTTACACCCGGCTATGCACTCGCAAACTAGGTGTTTCCTAAGCTAGTATTATCCCTAATTGAGATGTAAATGGACCTTGATGCCAAGTTGTATGTCTTTTGGTTGGAATGAAATTACTTACATTTTACCAACAAAAAAAATATTCATTTTTTATTTTCCAACAAAAAATAAAGGGGAAGAAAATAAAGCGATCGGATAATCGGATGGAAGTATTACTTATTAGTAATGTTGGTTCAACGTTTACCTTTCCCATGTCCAATTACCTTTCTCATGTCCATCTCTCCCTCCAAAAACTTTAATCATCTCAATAGGCATGCGGCTTTTCTCCTTCCTTCCCTCCCGTCCATCACCTCCACTGGCCCAACTCTGTATATCCATCATCAATATTCCCTTCATCATCAATATCCCCCGTCTGCCCAACTCTATATACCCATCATCAATATTCCTCCCATCATCAATATTCATCTTTTATTAATGTAATATTCATTTTTTATTTTCCAACAAAAAAGAAAGGGGAAGAAAATAAAGCGATCGGATAATCGGAATGAAGTATTACTTATTAGTAATGTTGGTTCAACGTTTACCTTTCCCATGGCCATTTACCTTTCCTCTGTCCATTTACCTTTCGCATGTCCATCTCTCCCCCCAAAAACTTTAATCATCTCAATAGGCATGCGGCTTTTCTCCCTCCTTCCCTCCCGTCCATCACCTCCACCTGCCCAACTTTGTATATCCATCATCAATATTCCCTCCATAATCAATATCCCCCCGTCTGCCCAACTCTATATACCCATCATCAATATTCCCCCCCATCATCAATATACATCTTATATTAATGTAATATTCATTTTTTATTTTCCAACAAAAAAGAAAGGGGAAGAAAATAAAGTGATCGGATAATCGGATGAAAGTATTACTTTTTATTAATGTTGGTTCAACGTTTACCTCTCCCATGTCCATTTACCTTTCCCATGTCCATCTCTCCCCCAAAATCTTTAATCATCTCAATCGGCATACGGCTTTTCTCCCTCCTTCCCTCTTGTCCATCACCTCTATCTGCCTAAATCTGTATATCCATCATCAATATTCCCTCCATCATCAATATCCCCCCGTCTGCCCAACTGTAACAGCCCTAAATTTTCGCGACCAAAATAAAAATCCGAACAAGGAAAATTCAAAGTTGTTACTCTGCACTTAGCTCACAAAGCCAAGTGCAAGGCAAATAAAATAGTATAAATCAACCGAGAAAGAAATTTGATAGAAAATAATTGAAACGAAGTAGAATTTCGATAATTGATTAAATGAAAACGTTGCAGCGGAAGACTTAAGTCCCACAAAATCCAAAACGGTTTAAAACAACTCCAACCCAAAATTCAACATAAATATAAATAGTTCGGAGGTAAATGTTAAATAGTAAAATCCTTCCTCGCTCAGCATCCCGAACCAAATGCACCCATGCAGCATATTAAGTGTACCTATCAACTGTACCCAAAACACAAATAGGTACAGGTTCCAGCGGGTGAACGCCCCAAAACAAAAGGACGTCAGCAAAGCTAAGTAAAAGTATAATATAATGAATTTGTGAAATAATAATAATATTAATAATAATAATAATAATAATATTTTTGTAAGCTGAAACCAAAGTTAAAAGTCACTGTTTTGATATCAGAACACAATATTGTAAAAACTGTAGTCAAAACCGAAAACCAACCAAAATATATTTTTCTCCACCTGTGTGTACCAAGGTCCTACCCTTGCACGGTCTAGAGGTATCACCTATGCTTAGTTCGACTTATATAGTGCGCACCTCTCGCACTTGGACAATCACTAGGATGATGCTGTCAAATGAGAAAGTCTAACTACCTAGCAAGTGGGGGCCGGTTACCCCACTCAAATATAACTCGGGCCAAGAGTTCAGTTTCGGGACGAAGTCCCAGGAACGTCGTAAACGAACCTTAAACCAACTAGACTAACAGAGCTCCGACAGTCTGATTATAATCTCCAAAAATTTTACCAAAACAATATCAATCTGTGATTCGTGTCACAAATTCAATATCCAAAATATTACGAGTATCATAAAAATTCACCATTGACAAAATAATTTACAAACCGCTTTGAAAATATAATTTAAACCAAACATGCTCTTTACTTAAATGTGAAAAGGGTAAAACGTCCTTACCTCTCAAGACGGTCAATCCGAGTTATAATTAGTCCAAAAATTCTTTCTCCTCGAACCCACAAGCTACAAATAATATAAATGGTTCAATATTCCAAATCGACCGACTGATTCGCATAGCTATAGTCCTAATCTATTACGGAGTATCAATTGGAAGTCCCTCAAAACCTTTAATAATGATTGACTTTATCCTTAATTACAAGTTCGCACTCATAATACGGCTAGCCTTAAACGTGAGGTATAAAACTAAAGCATCAGACTGACTTGGATTTATATACTGTTAGATTTAATCTGACCCAAGACTGAAACTTCATACTAAATTAATTGGTATATACCGAATAGCGGAAGCGTACCTGACTCAATTGGATTGGAGAAGGAATGTGGATTGGGAATCACCCGATTATAGTCTTCTAACAGACACACTCGCCTTTTGGGTTTCTCCATACCGATGGGATATATGTGAGATTAGGTCAAAAGTGTGCTATCAGGGACCATAACCCTGACTATATATAGGGAGGGGTGAATAAACCCTGGTGACCTATATTAGTCGCCTTTAGTGGATAAGCCCATCATATATCCCATAAAGCCCTAATGGGTCTCTACACTTTTTGTAGTATCCGACCCATACTTTATAAGACGTAAATAAGCCCGTAGTATTTGTATTATAACAGATCACGTATTTGGGCTCAACTTTAATGATAGCTAATAAATACAATAGGTCCATAATGTTGTCCACATATATTGTATTAGATCCATAATTCTTACAATCTCCCACTTGGGTCATATACTAGTATATGTAGGACACTGAAAATTGTATTCATTATAACCGTATGAGCTCAATAGTGCTATCAAACATTCTAACCGTCTTATGCAATTCGGTCCATTAATCATATTTACATAGAACCAAAGCGGCCTTTGCCACAGTTTGTCGTGACAGGACCCATCAATGATCACATATGCAAACATGACTAACGACATGAATCTAGTATAGGAGTGTACCATGGAAACAGCAACCGAATGTGATCCAAATATGCATATTTCCAACTGGTCCACCTTAAACCTTAGTGAGATCAACCAGATAAGACAGAGTGAAACTGAAAACTGAAAACTTTATTTCTGCAGAACTGAATAACCATATACCATAATGTGTTTAATGTGACAAACTCCCACTTAACCTGAATATCTTTAGAACCGAAACACTCATTTGAGCAATATGCTCAAGAAAGACCGTGGGTGGTAATTCCTTAATAAGCGGATCCGCAATAATGGAGTTTGTACAAACATATCTTAGACGCCTTTCACTCTGAATTGTTTTTATAACAACACATCGCCTGTATTGTTATTTGAAACTATAATAACCGTCATTTTGTCACAAATAACTTAAATGGTCTTTCAATACTGAACTTAATTTGCAGCCTTGTGACAAATAAGCATGACCAAATAGGAGTCGAAATACTAAATGATCTCAACCTGAATCGATCTCCTTTATATGCTAACATTGTTTTGCTCTAAATATAAATGACAAACAATATTTGGCTTCCCTTAGTGGATCTCAATATCCTACTGTATTCCCTTAATATCTGTCAGTTAAACTATAGAATGTAGACGATATCCAAATATGTACAAACTAAGTTTAATTATACCTTATTACTTAAACACATAAAATATATCCTGAAGTACATGGATTTAAGTATGTAATACTGTGTATCCTGAATATGAATATTTCCTTAAGGACATCAATAAGACTGCATTAGTCCCATTTACTGAAAGGGTATAAATCTTGATATATTTTCATACTCCCACTGAATCTTGAGTACCTACAACCATGTACCATATCCATACAAAACCAAATGAGATGATATCATGGTAGATTGATGTACTCTTTGACGGAAAACTTTATTTGAGTTTTCATTGGATGATTATTAACCTTAAATTGCAGATACTTTACCTTGAATCTATCGAGTCAAGATTTCCGGTGTCTGCAACAATGAGTCTATCAATGTCACCATTGACAAACTTGTCTTTACCATTCATCCAATGTAACTTCATATAACCGGATATGCCAACTGTCTTTATAGCCACTATTGACAAGACAAACCTTACTGTCTCATTACCGAATAAATCTGTCTTGGTAACAAATAACCATTTGAAACCAATATGCTTTTTAGGTAATGAAACAATTCCAAAATGTCTTTATTGTCAAACGACATAATACTTTATTGATGACATATATAAATTCACATGTATTAGTTAGAACTTTCAATGATTCGGTAAATTGCTGAATGAATACTTTTCTACCGTTTCATCATCTAACTCTTTCTCTTGAATGTGCGCAATATATAAAACTGTTATTACACTGTAATATGTCAGTCCTGACATGAAAACAATATGATCCTCTGAAACTGCATTCATTTCTCCCTAAGTGAATTTCTTTAATAACAATTGTTCTTGAGGTATTTGAGTTTGTTTTACTAGAATGATCTTTCGATCCTTTATGATGAGACGTAGGATCATGTCCATAAGTCCTTTTTCTTCCCCCCAAACTCAATAACCTCAATGAACCCATATTATCTGTCTTAAAGTAACTTGCATGTGGGATGATTTACTTTATATATTACCCTTAATCCTTATAAAGTTTTACAACAAAATAATTATTGATTGTCCTTAAATCCAACTATATTACCTTAGAAAAAATATTCTTAATTAGTTGGACGTACCTTAGGTGTAAATAAATTACACTATAATTAATCAATCAATAGTATTGTTGTAACTTTACCCAAAACCAAGCTGCAATTCTAAATTTACTTCTAGAGTTATCTAGGAAAGAGTATGAATACTCATACTCCTACCTAGCCCAAGATCTTACTTTGCACACATAATAATACACGTACCATACATATTCAGACCTTCATATGGTGCGATATTTAATGTAAGATCAAACTTCTCTAGAAGTTATCCGAAATAACCTTAACATTCTTATCCTGAATAGTCAAATTGTCAAAGTGTTTCCACTTATGATCAACATGACATCTTTAATCCTGTACCGAGAATATATCTCAGTCAAATATGTGATAAAACCGTCTAGGGACTTGAAACTTCTCAAGATCGAGGTATAAATATCATACATAATTTTGCCTACAATTAATATAGTGATGTGAACTAATACAACTTAAAACATAAAATAGGTCACATATCCTTATTATAAGACATCCAAAGTCTTTTTGATACCTATTTTCTCTTTTTGTCTTTATCCCCTTCAATATGATCCGAAGTAGAAGGGTCAATAATTTCATTTTGACACAAAACTTTGATAATCCTTTTAATGTGTCATACCGAAAAGAAATTATTGTCCTCAATTCTTTATATCCACTGGAGTTTTAATGCAAGTAATTCCAATCTAAACTATATAAAGCTATCAAAAATGACAGTTTTATCATTATTTGAATTAGGAAACTACAAAATTAACTATTTCTCGATGGACAATTAAACCAAATTTGGCCAAACGAAAAATAATTGAACTCCACCAAAGGCAGTACCGAAAATTTTCCAGATTCAAATAAAATAACAAGTCAATAGTGATAACTAAATTAGCCGATTGTCTCAAACTCAGATGATGACATGCCCCGAATAGATTAATCTTTCATCACCAATTGACATACAACATCTTAGATTCTTACTTCTACTTGCATTAATGTACTTGTGTGAATGAAAAACCAAAATCCACCCACAAAACATAATTGGATATAATGAACAACTTTAGACGACAAATCTTAAATGAGAAGTGTACTCTTACCGACACGTGATGAGGCGTACAAACTGGTACTATATTCCTTATGTGTCCATACTCGTAATAAGCTAACAACCAATAACTTTACCCATACCACTTGTTAAATTTAATTTGACCCAAGACTGAAACTTCATACTAAATTAATTGGTATATACCGAATAGCGGAAGCGTACCTGACTCAATTAGATTGGAGAAGGAAAGTGGATTGGGAATCACCCGATTATAGTCTTCTAACAGACACACTCGCCTTTTGGGTTTCTCCATACCGATGGGATATATGTGAGATTAGGTCAAAAGTGTGCTGTCAGGGACCATAACCCTGACTATATATAGGGAGGGGTGAATAAACCCTGGTGACCTATATTAGTCGCCTTTAGTGGATAAGCCCATCATATATCCCATAAAGTCCTAATGGGTCTCTACACTTTTATAGTATCCGACCCATACTTTATAAGACGTAAATAAGCCCGTAGTATTTGTATTATAACAGATCACGTATTTGGGCTCAACTTTAATGATAGCTAATAAATACAATAGGTCCATAATGTTGTCCACATATATTGTATTAGATCCATAATTCTTACATATACATCCAATTACGTATGCTACTCGGCTGCTACACGGAAGCTAAATAAATCTATCATTCAAATCACTCACTCCTCCCTGTATTTACTCACTCCCTCGCTGCACTACTACCATAGCCCCAAACCTGACCAATACATCGGCACCGCAACCCAAAACACGGCAGGGAACACCAATAATAACTAGTAATCGACATAATACAAACGCCCGCCCTCCTTATTCACCAAAACCAACCCATGACTCACACCACATCTCGACAATGTCGATAAGGAAATATCTTTTAGAAAACAGAGTCCAGGTTTAAGGAATTTAGACATGTGTTATGCTTGTTACACAAAATATAAGAAATAAAGAGATTAGTTGGTTAAAGACTTACAAGTTTGATGAAGACGGATGCAAATCGTGTTGGGGTGAGTAAGGATCAAAATCGTTTAAGCGAGACAATGATGGATTGATTGAAAATAACACAGCAATGAGGACAGATGTAATAGTAGTAGTAGAAGTGCCGCAGTAAAGATGAAATAAATTGAGGAAGCAAGTTGGGTTTTGTTTGGTGTTGGATGAAGGCAGGGACACGGGGGGTTTAGGTAGGTTTTCATAGGTTTTCTTTTCTTTTATTATTTTTTTTATTTGTGTTTGACCCAACTTCCAACCCGATACAAAGTCAGTTTATATATAACGTTCTACTTAAAAAAAAATCAAAATCGAGTTATTATAAGACGACCAAAATACTTAATTTTATAATGACCGAAAATATTTTTCCAACTTAAAAGCCCGATTTAAAAGTTAAGTACGAAAATAACATCTTTTAAATGACTTGGAAAATAACGGGGTGTTACAGACTTCCCTCCTTAAAACAAAACTTTGTCCTAAAGTTTCTCATATATATATCCAAAATAAACCGTTACTCCATATATCCAAAATCCGCCAAAACAGATACATAACTTTAAGATATTTCACCTTTCTAAATTCTCCAAAAATTCCAAAATCACCTAACTCCGCAAATTATCTCAGATTTCTAAATTCCTCAAATTTAACTAATTCCACAATTCCATAGTAATACAACTTCACCACCATCTACCTCCACAAGCTAAGATCACCTAATTCCACAAGATAATACCAAAGTTCGAAACCATCAAAATTCTCATACTCCAAGGTAAAAGTATCACTTGCCAAGTTAAGAGCATGTCGGACAAAAATATTTAAATTATTTTGAAATTTTGAAATTTCACAAGTTCAATTCTTTTTCTTTCACAAATGCGAAATGCGCAAAATCAAACAATCAACACGTGCGTTGAGCACAAACCAACCACCAATATCCATAATATGTGCGTTGAGCACAAACAACCAATAATATGTGCGTTGAGCACAAACAAACCATCAATATATGTGAACAATAACAACAAATAATCAACGTCATTGCGTTAATTAAGCACCAAAAATAACCAAAATATCCATATTTGTAACCGATAAACAATAATACCATGAAACCTCACAAGAATAAGGTCAAATTAACACAAAGCAATGTAGTCATGCACATTTCTACCCCTTTAAAATAGAGCTTCGTCCATGAAGCACGAAAATTTTCTAAGACAAAAAGATAAGGTATTTGTCTATCATGGTTGGCTCAACTTCCCAAGTAGTATCATCCACATTGCTATTGTTCCACAAAACTTTCACCAATCTTGTTTCACCTCAATCGGTTTTTACGCACCTTACGATCCAAACACTAAACAAAAGTCTTTTCACAAGTCATAGTTTCATCAAGTTCAATGATCTTTAGGTCTAACAAGTGTGATGGGGTCACTATTGTATTTCCTTAGTTGGGCAACATGCATGGAACACACTGTGCACTCATTATATAAGCTAGTAAATCAAGTCGGTAAGCCAACTTGCCAATACACTCCAAAATTTCATACAGTCAAATAAACTTTGGCTCAATTTACCCTTCTTACCAACCTCAATACTCCTTTAGTAGGAGAGACACGCAAAAGAACTTTCTCACCAACGTCAAATTCCAAAAGCCTACAAGTTTTATCTACATAGCTATTCTAACGGTCTTAAGCTGCTTTCATCATGTCATGTATAATCGTAACATGTTCAACCATGTCTGTTATCATCTCGGACCCTAAAATCACAAACTCGCTAATGTCACTCCAATACATCAGAATCTTACATTTACGTCCATACAATACCCGGAATGGTGTCATCTGAATTATAGACTGGTAGCTATTATTATATGAGAACTCAATAAGATCTAACTTATCCTCTTAACCTCCTTGAGATTATAAGGCACAAACTCGCAATATGTCCTCAAGTATTTGATTTGTTCTTTCAGTCTAACCATCAGTAACTGGATTAAATGTTGTCCTCATCTTAAGCTTGGTTCCTTAAGCTATCCAAAGTTTCTCCCAAAATATTGAAACAAGGTTGGCATCCTTATCTAATATAATATCTTTTGAAACCCATAAAGTCCTACCACATAATGTATATAAGCATCAGAAAGTTGCTTCTTCTCTCATGTATCTTTCATTGGAGTAAAATGTGCACTCGCAGGTAACCTATCAATTATAACCCAAATCATATTATTATCTTTTTGTGACCTTAGCAACCCAATTATAAAATCAATAAAGATTGAACTCTACTTTCACTCGAGAACGTTTAAAGGTTGTAACTTTCCGGGAGGTCTCCTATATTCACTCTTAACCTTCTAACATATCATGAATTGAGCCACAAAGTCTATAATTTGTTTCTTCATACTACTTCATCAAAATCCAAATTTCAAATCCACATACATTTACCACCTCCTAAATGAACAGAATACATGTTTTCCTTTAATTCCTTGTGGTTAGGTACGCAAACTCTATTTCTAAACTTAATCAATAGATTCTATCATCATGCTTGAACAAAGCAAACTCATTCATCAACTAATCCAACAAAAATTTATCACCACCTTTCAACCCTTTAATAACACTCATCAATATGCTCTCAATAGATAACACACTAGACGGGTTCCTAATTTTGCCATTTTGATCCCAAATATCAGAAACTCTTCCCTCAGCTTATCACGGTGCATCACTATGAGTATTGTATCGGAAAAATTATTCAAGTCATCGGTCACCACATTGACATTTCCTACATGGTATTGTATCTCGATCTTATAGTCCTTAATCAAATCCAATCACCTTCTCTATCTTACGTTTAGGTCCTAATGGGTAAATATATATCTTAAACTTTTGTGATCATAAAAATCTTAAAGGGTACACCAAACAGATAATGTCTCCAAATTTTCAAGGTAACGACTGCAATTGCTAACTCTAAATCTTAAGTAGGGATTTTTTTTATAAAGGTTCAATTGTCTAAACGCATAAGTATTCGCTCTCTTATTCTGCTGAAAAACACAACCTAATCCATTCTTAAAATGCATTTGTATAAACTTCATAAGCTTCATTTCCATCCGGTAAGAACCACCCAATGCAGTGGTCAAATTTTTCCTCAGAAAAACTCGAAACGATTCTTCACACCCCTCATCCCAATAAAATTTTGTGGCTTTCTACAACACCGTAGTCATTGATCTATCTATTTTGAGGAATTATCCTTCACAAATCTCCTATAGTAACCATCTAAACCCAAAAACTACGAATTTCAGTCACAGATTTCATTCTAGATCACTCCTTAAAAACCTTAGCAGGATCTACTAATACTCCATCCTTAGATATAATGTTCCCCAAAATTACTCGAACCAGACAAAAAAAATCACACCTCGAAAATTTAGCATATACTAGTTTCCTCTCAAGACACCTAAAACAATTCATAAATGTTCCTCATGCTCTTCTTCATGTCATCAATGAATATCACAACAAAATTTATCAAGGTAAGTCCTCAAAGTTCGGTTAATCAAATTCGTAAATACATCAAGTGCACTAGTCAACCCAAAGGCATCACAATAAACTCACAATAGTCATATCTAGCAAAAATTGTAGTCTTAGGTATATCCTTAAACGCTATAATAAATTGATTGTTCCCAAATCCCAAGTCAACTTTAGAGAAAATAGAGGCTCCCTTCAATTGGTTAAATAAGTCATTAATCCTAGCTAAGGATACCTATTCTATATAGTAACTTGATTCAATTCTCAAAAATCAATACAAACTTCAAGTTTCATCCTTCTTTTTCCACAAATAAAACAGGCGCACCCCCAAGGCGACACACTAGGCCTAATTTATCCTTTCTCCATCAGTTCATCTAGTTTTTTTTCTTCTCTTAAGTTCTTGCATTTCTAAGGGTGTCATATGGTATGATGATTTAATGATTTCTAATGGCTTAATGGTAGATTCGTTTCTCTGGTATTAGTATTTGCACTTAAGGTCACGGGGTCGATCCTCTTTATGGACAACTTCTCTAGCTTGAGGCATTCTCGATATTTCCCAAAAAAATTGTCGATATGTTTCTCCCTTCAAACTCTCATTTTAAAATTTTTTTGCAAAACTTAGCCATTTGAGAAAATCCTTTTCGACAAGGTCAAATTTCGGTCTATTTAAACTGCAAATTTCTTTTCTACCCCTTTCAATTTTGAAAACCTATCTCCTAGCACGTGAGTTGCTTTCAGGATTTTGATTTCAAGACTAAGCAAAAATTATTTTCCCTAGCGCAAACTAGTCTATAGATGCTAACTGCATTTCCTATGTGCTATCTTGCTATATACTATGCCTGCTATTTCTGCCTATGTATCTAACATTTCAGGTACCAGCTAGTGCTTCCCAACGGAACATCAAAGGCGGTGTTTCTCCTGAAATGCTACATGCAAGTTGTCATGTGTCAGCATACGGGTACACCCAAGACTTCAGAAGCAAGTCCCCGCGCAGCTACTTTACTCCCCAACATGAGTCAGTGTTTTGCCTATATGTTACATACAAGTTGTTATGTGTCAGCATACAGGTACACTCCAGACTTCAGAAGCAAGTCCCCGCGAAACTATTTACATTCCCCAACGGAGTCAACTTTTCCCCGATATGCTACATCCAAGACGTGATGTGTCGGCATACGGGTACACCTACGCCCCGAAAGGCAAGTTTTACTCCCCACGGAGCATCATCATCAGGTCAGGTACGACTCAAGGCTTCAAAAGCAAGCCCGTACAGCTCACATATTTCCCCAGCGGAACGCCCGAGGCGGCATTTTCCCCGAAATGGCACGGGATGGGCCCACATATAGGCACGCCTAGGACTTATGCAACAAGTCTGACTCCCCGCGGAGCTATCATCATCAGGACAGGTATGACCCTCTGCTTATGGCTGGCGAGCCCTTCACGCAAGTCTACTGGACTATAAACGACCCGACCGGAAGGCTGCCAGGTCGTAATCCTCGATTGGCCTGGTAGCTACTCTGACTTTCGCCTTGTCCAAGCCTCAGTCAGAGTGGGGGCTCTGTAGACACCCGCATTTTGCCTGCTAGTGTCTATAGCAGTTCCCGACAAACACCCGATGATGATCGGACGCCAACGTGACTTAATATGCTCGAATACGGACTCGGAATCAATAGTATCCGACGTGGGCATTTAGCGGAGTGCAAATCTCTCAAAACCGACCTCAAATCCAGGCCCAGTGGGTCGTTCCGAGTCAAATGAGACTAATTTGGGCCAAAACCGACACCAAAAATAAATCCCGTCTTTTGGCGACCGGGTCAAAACCCGTTCAAAGACAAACCCGTCACAAAACCAGCCTAAGTGCATCTTCTAGAAGCTGGCGCCAAGTCTAAATTCAAATAAAATCAATCAAAACAACAATATCAATTCCTTCCTAAAATAGCTCGATTTGCTTGATCCACTCGATCGAGTGGATTGACCCACTCGGTCGAGTGGAGCGTCAAAAACCGGACCAGATTCATTTCTGAAGGCACTCGACCGAGTGCACTAGGGCACTCGATCGAGTGACCCTAGGTCGTGGGGTTTCTCCTATAAATACCCCCTTAACCCCATTCATTTCACAAGCTTTTCCCATGCATTCTTAGTCTACACTTTCTACCTCTACACATTACCACCTTTCAATCTTCCACATTCATACACATTCATTTATACACAATCAACACATACACATTCAAAACTCGAGATCAAAACTCACCAAAGACCCGAGAGCATCCTCTCCCTAACCAAACACACCCTAACTCACCCCACATATCTCGACACTCCCGCGCACACGCCGCTACTGCGAGTTCGTTTCCGAGGCCATTAAGCATGTAGGTTGAGGGTGTAATTCAATCCCGACATCTCCTTTCTCTTTTTCGATTATATATGTATATGTAATATTATTATTATTATTATCATTATTATTATTATTACTACTACTACTAACCACTAACACTAACCTTTGATTTTGTGCATACTAACATTTTATTTATGTATTCTAACACTAACTTTCATTTTTGTATACTAACACTTTAATTCCGTATTCTAACATCTAACATTATTATACCGTGTATATATACATACTAGTATTAAAATCTCGGTTTCGGATGCGTTTAACTATAATTGTCGCCTAAAGTCCGTCTAATCCCTTTACGAGCAACGACGGAGGTGGAGCCCTTTCGAGGAGCCCCGCCCCAATGTACTCAAGGGCGTGACGTGATCGCGACTAATCGTAGTTGAACGTATTCAATCCCATTTTAATTAGTGCGGAACCCGTTGACACGAAAACCGACATCACATAACCCGAAAGGGTTAGTTTCGATGTCGTGACGTAAAGGGAAGCATTCCGTTACTAATTCAAATTTTCTAACGTAAACGTTTCATAAAATCCCGACAACGGTATTATAATCGTACATGTACACGATTATAGTACCGGAGGTCGAGTTAAATTCAAGTCGTGCGATATTTGTATTTAACTCGACCGACCGTCGTTTTCAACCCCAAAAAATGAACGAGTTGATACTCGTACAGGGGCTACTCGACCGAGTACATAGGCCACTCGATCGAGTAGCGTCCATAACACTGGACAGAACCCTTTTCGAGGGGTTACTCGACCGAGTGCATAGGCCACTCGATCGAGTAGCGTCCATATCACTGGGCAGAAACTTTTTTGAGGACACACTCGACCGAGTCAGACTATGACACGACCGAGTGGGTCCTGTAACCCAGAAAACCGAGGGCCTTGACACACACTTTCAAGCCTCGTCCTTTTATCGACATTAGTCATCACGTGTAAAGACTATCACGTGACTCTCCTATTTTCAAAACTCATGCATATCACGACACCTAAAACGATTTTGATCGACGGTCTCGCGCTATTAATTTTATGTCGACGACTCTTTAGTCGTATCCGTCATATAATTAATTTAGACTCCATTTCTCGAGGTGATAAGTCGGGACAAGGCATCGAGGCTCGAGATCGGGTTAGCACCACACCTAGGTCTCGAACCTCCGTCCTTTGATTAATATGCAATATAACGCGTAATTAATTAAAGTTCGTCCATTTGCACAACTTATGGTCTAGTTTATATTTATTATATACGGGTCCGTTTCTAGTTAACATTTGCTGTTTATAATTCAATTATTCTATTTTATTGCTCGTTGTATTGTGAATTCCGGGTTGTATTCCGCCCGTGTAATTTGTAATTTATTTACGAGTTTTCTATTCTTGATGTTTGCCATTTATTTATTTAAATGAACATCGCATGCTAAATCACTTTGACGTGAATCAAGATGCATTAAATGACGTAGTTAATCAACAACTCGCATGCTTAGCCCGAAAACGCTGTTTGCATATCATTTAATCGTTCTACTAGCGCGCGCACACGAACACGAACGATGTCTTAGTAGAGGCCGCCATGTGCGGGCGGGGTTGGGTGTCCTTAGTGGGCTTCCCAACACGTACCCTCACCCCTTACTCAGAACCTTTGGTTTCCGGATGTCCGAGACCCTTGGCGCACGAGAGTCATTCTATATACGAAAGCCGGTTTATACGGTGTCGATATTGCAATGCAAAGGGACGAGCCCAATGAACTCTGAAATCGAAGTGGGCTTACTTTGTGTATAGTCCACGACGACATAGAGTGGGCTCGTATGGTTCCGAATAACCACAAAATTCGGTGGCGACTCCATTTTGACTTAAATTTCGAACCCGAGAACAATCTCACCACGAGATTCATTCGCCTACCCAAACCCGCGCGTGGCCGCGTCGGGGTGGACCTACGTCATGTCCACAATTTGGCGACTCCGCTGGGGATACCTGATGTACCACATGTCATCGGGGTTCCTAGGGTGAGACTCGAAGAGAAATCGTTCGAATATTAGTGTGCGCGCATTAGTTTAATGGTTCATGCATAACCCAAATTTTGCCCGGACCGGTTACTTGTGACCGACGTCCCACTATACCACGGTGCATTCCTACATGGGTGCACTAAAGACTTCGATGGCGGAACTCACCGGGGTTTTACGGCAGGTCCTAGTTCCAAATCGGCTAGGAAGTCCGTCCCGTTTCGTGAGAATGCTATCGTTGTTGGTATAGACCCTACTTTGACCGACCGAGACTTAGTGTAAAGCATACATAAGCGTCGTTTGACTACGTGCTACTTGGTTTCCGTGTCATTTTTCAAAAACCATCATTTCAAAAATGCATCTTTCCAAAAATACCAAATTTTGAAAAACCCGAAATACTGTCCGTTTCGGGACCCGTCTTTTCAAAATATCCAATTTTCAAAAACTCGGAATGCTGCCGAAATTTAGACTTACGATTTGACTCAAAATAGCCTATTTTCTAGCCGGCATGCTGTCCATTTCAAAATTCGAATTTCCGATCCACCATTCGATTTTCGAATTTTCAAATTCCATTTCGATTTTCAAATTTCAAAATTCCATTTCGATTTTTTTTTAAAATCCTCGAGATGCGATTCTCGATTTTCAAATCTCCGAGATGCCGTTTTCGATTTTCAAATCTTCGGGATCTTATTTTCGATTTTCAAATTTTCGGAAATTTATTTTCGATATTCAAATTTTCAAAATTCCAAATATTCAACTTATCAAAAAATAAACTCGGCCCTGTCGGCATGCTGCCAATTTCAAAAGACGGGATCGCCTCCTCAATTTTCAAAACGCGAATTTACTCGCAACCATTCTAACCTTTCAACTTGTTAGCTACGTCATGTCCACAACTTGTTAGCTACATCCACGGGCAGAAGGAGCGGATAGTTTTATTAATTTGAGGAGAGATTACAGATTTCAGACTGATATCATAATTCTTAGGGTAAGGGTATGAGAGTTTATATAATACTCTCAACCTAAACAGAAACCCTAAACAGATTAGGAAACCCTATACAATAGGAAATCTTAGGTCAGATACTCAGTATTGATTAGGAAACTCTAATCAATCAGATATTAATTAGGAAACTTTCCTAATTAAACAGATTCAAGTCGGAAACCAATTCGAGATCCAAAAAGACAATTGCTAGGCACTTATTTCCTAACAATCTCCACCTTGCCTCGAATTGTCTCTCAATCAGATCAGACAGATGCATTCCAACGAATGTCATATCAGAATACCAGATGCACTCCAAAGAATGTCATATCAGATGTATCAAAAATCTCCTCAATCAGACAGATGTACCAGATCCACTCCAACGAATGCAAGATGTACCAGAAATAAAACTCCTCTCCCCCTCATGCCTCAGATATTGCCCAACAAAGGGCAATCAGATATTTCCAGAATTTAGCAGGTCCAGACCGTGTTGGACCTTGCTATTCGGAACCAGATCAGACAGACCCACCTCATCTTCATTACCATACCTGTTCGGAAACTTGATTGACTGCTCACGAGCCAATCTCTGCTGCTTCTGAACTGGCAATGTAGAACCTGATGATTCAAACTCAGATTCAGACTGTAGTGGTTGATCTTCAGACTTTGCTTCACTCGCATCAAGAGTTACTTGCTGCTCCACCTGTTTATCAGTACTACCACTACTACTTCTATCTTCCTCCGATTTCAGTGATGATATCATCAGACAAACTGTACTCTCCTCCAGAACGGCCATCTCAGCGGTGACTATGTCGTCTTTCTTCACGAATGGCGCCCACCGTCTCTGTTGCTTTAACAACGCCCGCATCTTGATCTGCCACAGACTAAAACTATTCCTCCCATCAAAACTCTCAAATTTAACGCTCATCCCAGACATCTTTCTCACAGATCGGGAGAACCGAAGCTCTGATACCAGTTTGTTATAACGGAAGAGAAAGACAAACAAATAAGAACGTAAAATCGAGAGACAGACAGATTTACGTGGTTCGCTAACAACCTGTTAGCTACATCCACGGGCAGAAGGAGGGGATATTTTTATTAATTTGAGGAGAGGTTACAGATTTCAGACTGATATCATGATTTCTAGGGTAGAGGTATGAGAGTTTATGTACTACTCTCAACCTAAACAGAAACCCTATACAATAGAAAATCCTAGGTCAGATACTCAGATATTGATTAGGAAACTCTAATCAATCAGATATTAATTAGGAAACTTTCCTAATTAAACAGATTTAGGTCGGAAACCAATTCAAGATCCAAAAGGACAATTGCAAGACACTTATTTCCTAACAGATATCATCACTGAAATCGGAGGAAGATAGAAGTAGTAGTGGTAGTACTGATAAACAGGTGGAGCAGCAAGTAACTCTTGATGAGAGTGAAGCAAAGTCTGAAGATCAACCACTACAGTCCGAATCTGAATCTGAATCTGAATCTGAACCATCAGGTTCTTCATTAGCAGTTCAGAAGCAGCAGAGTTTGGCCCGTGAGCGGTCGATCAAGCTTCCGAACAGGTATGGTAATGAAGATGAGGTGGGTCTGTCTGATCTGGTTCCGAATAGCAAGTTCCAACATGGTTTGGACTTACTAAATTCTGGAAGTATCTGATTGCCCCTTGTTGGGCAATATCTGAGGCAGGAGGGGGAGAGGAGTTTTATTTCTGGTACATCTGGCATTCGTTGGAATGCATCTAGTACATCTGCCTGATTGAGGAGATTTCTGGTACATTTGTCATTCTTTGGAGTGCATCTGGTAATCTGATCTGGCATTTGCTGGAGTGCATCTGTCTGATCTGATTGTGAGACAATTCAAGTCAAGGTGGAGATTGTTAGGAAATAAGTGTCTTGCAATTGTCCTTTTAGATCTTGAATTGGTTTCCGACCTGAATCTGTTTAATTAGGAAAGTTTCCTAATTAATATCTGACTGATTAGAGTTTCCTAATCAATATCTGAGTATCTGACCTAGGATTTCCTATTGTATAGAGTTTCCTAATCTGTTTAGGGTTTCTGTTTAGGTTGAGAGTAGTATATAAACTCTCATACCTCTACCCTATAAATCATGATATCAGTCTGAAATCTGTAACCTCTCCTAAAATTAATAAAACTATCCCCTCCTTCTGCCCGTGGATGTAGCTAACAGATTGTTAGTGAACCACGTAAATCTGTCTGTCTCTCGATTTTACGTTCTTATTTGTTTGCTAACAGAGTTTATATACTACTCTCAACCTAAAAGAAAACCTTATACAATAGGAAATCCTAGGTCAGATACTCAGATATTGATTACGAAACTCTATCTAATCAATCAGATATTAATTAGGAAACTTTCCTAATTAAACAGATTCAAGTCGGAAACCAATTCGAGATCCAAAAAGACAATTGCTAGGCACTTATTTCCTAACAAGGACGGATGTAGTAGTAGTAGTAGTAGAAGTGCCGCAGGAAAGATGAAATAAATTGAGGAAGCAAGTTGGGTTTTGTTTGGTGTTGGATGAAGGCAGGGACACGGGGGGTTTAGGTAGGTTTTCATAGGTTTTCTTTTCTTTTATTATTTTTTTTTATTTGTGTTTGACCCAACTTCCAACCCGATACAAAGTCAGTTTATACATAACGTTCCACTTTAAAAAAAATCAAAATCGAGTTATTATAAGACGACCAAAATACTTAATTTTATAATGACATCGAAAATATTTTTCCAACTTAAAAGCCCGATTTAAAAGTTAAGTACGAAAATAACGTCTTTTTAATGACTTGGAAAATAACGGGGTGTTACACTAACTCTGTATATCCATCATCAATATTCATCTTTTATTAATGTAATATTCATTTTTTATTTTCCAACAAAAAAGAAAGAAGAAGAAAATAAAGCAATCGGATAATCGGATGGAAGTATTACTTATTAGTAATGTTGGTTCAACGTTTACCTTTTCCATGTCCATTTACCTTTCCCCTGTCCATTTACCTTTCTCATGTCCATCTCTCCCCCCAAAAACTTTAATCGTCTCAATAAGCATGCGGGTTTTCTCCCTCCTTCCCTCCCGTCCATCACCTCCACCTGCCCAACTCTGTATATTCATCATCAATATACCCCCATCATCAATATCCCCCCGTCTGCCCAACTCTATATACCCATCATCAATATTCTCCCATTATCAATATTCATCTTTTATTAATGTAATATTCATTTTTTATTTTCTAACAAAAAAGAAAGGGGAAGAAAATAAAGCGATCGGATAATCGGATGGAAGTATTACTTATTATTAATGTTGGTTCAACGTTTACCTTTTTCATGTCCATTTACCTTTCCCCTATCCATTTACCTTCCCATGTCCATCTCTCCCCCCAAAAACTTTAATCATCTCAATAGGCATGCGGGTTTTCTCACTCCTTCCCTCCCGTCCATCACCTCCACCTGCCCAACTCTGTATATCCATCATCAATATTCCCTCCATCATCAATATCCCCCCGTCTGCCCAACTCTTATACCCATCATCAATATTCCCCCCATCATCAATATTCATCTTTTATTAATGTAATATTCATTTTTTATTTTCCAACAAAAAAGAAAGGGGAAGAAAAAATAAAAGCGATCGGATAATCGGATGGAAGTATTACTTATTAGTAATGTTGGTTCAACGTTTACCTTTCCCATGTCCATTTACCTTTCCCCTGTCCATTTACCTTTCCCATGTCCAGTTACCTTTCTCATGTTCATCTCTCCCCTCAAAAACTTTAATCATCTCAATAGGCATGCGGCTTTTCTCCCTCCTTCTCTCCCGTCCATCACCTCCACCTGCCCAACTCTGTATATCCATCATCAATATTCCCTCCATCATCAATATCCCCCCGTCTGCCCAACTCTATATACCCATCATCAATATTCCCCCAATCATCAATATTCATCTTTTATTAATGTAATATTCATTTTTTATTTTCCAACAAAAAAAGAAAGGGGAAGAAAATAAAGCGATCAGATAATCGGATGGAAGTATTACTTATCATAATGTTGGATCAACGTTTACCTTTTCCATGTCCATTTACCTTTCCCCTGTCCATTTACATTTCCCATGTTTATCTCTCCCCCCAAACACTTTAATCATCTCAATAGGCATGCGGGTTTTCTCCCTCCTTCCCTCCCGTCCATCACCTCCACCTGCCCAACTTTGTATATCCATCATCAATATCCCCTCGTCTCCCAAACTCTATATACCCATCATCAATATTCCCCCGTCCGCCGTCCCTTTATGAAGATGCAATTGAAGAAAAAAAGGTTAAAATTTCTAGAGTGGTGATTGTTTACACCACTCTAATATTGATTGTTTACGTTTTTAGGGAAGATTTGTAAAATACATAAAACTATTTAATGAGTTGAATCTAAAATAATCAATTTTTTTATGGACTTTGTGGACATGACATAGGTCCACCCCGACGCGGCCATGCGCGGGTTTGGGTAGGCGAATGAATCTCCATATGAAACGGATCGAATTGAAATTTAGGTCTATGTGGAGTCGCCACCGAATTTTGTGGTTATTCGGAACCATTCGAGCCCACTCTATGTCGTAGTGGTCCGTATACAAAATACGGCCCATTTCCGATGTCAGAGTTTATTGGGCTCGTCCCTTTGCATTTGATACCAATACCGACATTATCGGATATTGTGTATTGAATGACTCTCGTGCGCCAACGGTTTCGGGCATCCTGAAACCGAGGTT
The DNA here is from genome assembly GCA_958450325.1 of Agrostemma githago. Classification (NCBI taxonomy): domain Eukaryota; kingdom Viridiplantae; phylum Streptophyta; class Magnoliopsida; order Caryophyllales; family Caryophyllaceae; genus Agrostemma; species Agrostemma githago. The sequence goes on from OY288241.1 coordinate 70,596,300, forward strand.
CTGAGTAAGGGGTGAGGGTACGTGTTGGGAAGCCCACAAAGGACACCCAACCCCGCCCGCACATTAGCGGCCTCTACTAAGAATTCGAATGACTTTCCAATACGCGCGTTAGTTGAACGGGAAAAAGATATGCAAAGATTATTTTCCCTAAACATGTGAATGGAATTGAAAAGTGTTTCTATGTCGATTTAATGCAATTAATTCTACGTCAAAGTGGAATTTTAGCATGTGGGTTCATTTTAGTAAAATAAAATAAACGACAAAAATCGACAAAGGAAACAATCAAACCATTAGTAACGATGTAACGAGTAATAGATTGAATAAAGATATAGATGTGATGAATGCATGATTTTGGAAAGAATAGTAGGTCACATGATGGATTAACACGTGTTGACTGAGGTCAAGGAAAAAAAATATATCGAGATCTAAAAAAAATGTTTTGTCTAAAAAAAGTGATGTTCGAAGAATACTAATAAAAAAGAGCGAAATTGTTTTCTTCGGAAAATTGATGATTTTATTAAATCGCGTACAAATATTGCGTAATTTGCACTCGATTTAATATTTTCGATATTCGTCGTATTCAATATTCGATTATGAAATCGATATTAAATACTTGGAATAATTTATACTCGATTTTAATTTTGATGCTCGTCATATCCCATATCCGATTATGGAATCGATATGGAATACTAGAGTGAAAAAATAAAGAAAATAATGTAAGTCGTTTTAAATTAACTAGCACGATATAAATTTTCTCCGCGTTTATTAATGTCGTAATTAATCCAATTGAATTAGAGGACATCTATATTAGCATCAACGAAAATCGTGTTAATTAATTTATTTGACTAAATCATTAGATTCGACATCCAATTATGGAATTGGTATCTAATCTAATAGATCGATACTTTAATTAAAAAAAACTCGACTTGATTCCCTCCGCCTCCCGACATCATAATTAATTCTTGCGAATTGTTTGATGCATGTCGGATCCGCATCAACGGGTTTCGACCCTTATTAAATATAATGCTTGTTTTTGAAAAATAATGTAAATATACGACTAATGATAATGATGCAAACGAAATAAAAAAAAATATTGTTTAAGTTAACTTATCTCAATAATCAAATAATCGGGGTATTGGAACAAGCGACCGTCAACGTTGTGTGCAGTACACTTGTATATTCGTGTTTCCTTATTCCGATACCCCTCTTATTCGACACAAATCGATAAGTATTTTAGTGTTTTGTATTAGTTATTATCGATATTATGATGCAATAAAGAAAAAAAAAATAAAAAAAAGTAAGAAAAAGCGAAGAAGATGACGAAAGGAGGAGAAGAAGGAGAGAACGGGGTTTTGACACCCTCAACCTACATGTTCTTGTCTCGGATCGAACTCGTAACCGTGGCTTTAACACAAGAGTCTTCGAGGTTTTATGGAGGTTAAGTTGTGGTGGCTCGGGATTGATTCCTAAAACTAGGTTTAGGGTTTTTTTGCTAGTGTAGAATTGCTAGGGTTTGATTAGGGTTTGTAATAGATGTTGTATGTGTGTGTAGGGTTGCTCTAGGATTTTTTTTCAATGTCTGAAAGTGTGTTGCATGGGGGTGTTTATATAGGCATGGTCATGCACTTTGGTGTCTAGGGTTTTGCCTTGACGGACTTGACCTGATGGCCCGTCTGAAGATGGACTGTTGGTTTTGCTTCTTGAGTTGGACTTTTGATGTTGTGAATGGTTGTTTTGATGTGTCTCGGAAACGACCTTGACCAGGGTTGACCCAATCGCAAAAAAGTCGGTTTTATTTCCGGTGTCGGTTTTGGCCCAAATTAGCTTTATTTGATTGAAAACGGCCCACTGGACCTGGATTCGAGGTTGATTTTGTGAGATTTGTACTCTGTAAGTGTGTTAGCCAGCGATTAATGGATTTGAGCCCGTATCCGAGCGCATAGAAGCACGTTAGCGTCCGATCATCATCGGGTGTTTTCTGGAAACTGCCATAGACACCTGGCAGTCAAAATGCAGGTGTCTACAGAGCCCCCACTCTGACTGAGGCTTGGACAAGGCGAAAGTCAGAGTAGCTACCAAGTCAATTAAGACCTGGTAGACTTCCGATCGGGTCGTTTATAGTCCATTAGACTTGCGTAAAGAGCTCGCCAGCCACAAGACAGAAATCATACCTGTGCTTGATGACAGTACCTCCGTGGGGAATTTGGACTTGTCGCGTAAGTCCTGGGTGCGCCTGTGTGTAGGCCCATCCCGTTAGATACCACCGTTGGCTTCCGCTGGGGAGGTAAAGTGGGTTGCACGTCCCTGTTTGAGTCGTACCTGTATAAGTCACATAAAATGCATGCAACATGTAGGTAGCAAAATGACTCGCGCTGGGGGAAAATGATTTTTTGAAAACTTGAATTTTGAAATCTTGAAAATTTGAGATTTTTTGAATTTTGGAAACTTTGAGACTTTTTTACTCCTAACAAAGATTAGGAAAGTAATTTGCAGTTTAAATAGACCGAAATTTGACCTTGTCGAAAAGGATCTTTTTTCGAATGGCTAGATTTGCAAATTTCAAAGTGGAATTTGAAGAGAGAGGCCTACCGACAGACTCGACTCTAGACGTGACCGGACGAGTTGACTGACACGACTGGACTCTCGAGGGGTTGGACCGTGACTCGGTAGGGGTGTGGGCCGCCTAACAAGACTCTTAAGTTGCGCTATCCCATAGCCTAGGCGAGTGGCAACACGGTCGCACATCGAAACGGGATAGATATGCTATGGGGGGGATTGCAGTAGCCTGTAATGAGACTGTTTTAGTCTGGTGCCCCTCTGGATTTCTGATTTTTGGGTACATTTCCAAAGTGGGTATTGCCTCGAGTCCTGACAGATTCTTGTCTTCGACTGAGCCGAGTACTAGGACACACTATAGAAAGGAGGCTAGATTTTGGAAGTATTTGGATTATGTGAGTGGAAGGAGAACTTCTGTCTAATAGAAGCCCCCAGGACGACAAAGCTAGCTACTGAGAACATGACAGTGTCGTGACCGGAGTGATGGCGCTTTTTGAATGTGTGTCAATGTGAGTGGTTGTGCCTCTGTGGAAAGGCTGCCTACGTATTCACGTGTGGTGAAATCAAACCATGCCGTAGTTCAGTGAACTGGAAGATGTATTATGGCGCCTAGTTTATTAGGGCTTTGTGTGTAACTAGCCATAGCGATGGTGTAGGCTAGGTGTACTCCCAATGATGTCTTGATCAAAGGGCTAGAATGGTTAGGATGTTAATCCTGTGACTGTGAGCGTTCTCCGGGGTAGCCCCCAGAGGTGGTGTGAACTATTTGGGCATGCTCTATGCCGACTGCAAGTTGAGTTCCCGTGTTTGGAGTTGGTAACTGGTTTGGATGGAATTTTAACGAGTTTTGTTCTCGGGATTTTTAACGAGTTCTGCTCTCGGGGAATTTTAACGAGTTTTGTTCTCGGGATTTTTAACGAGTTCTGCTCTCGGGGAATTTGATGTTTTTGGAAATGTGGTGCTAGGAAGTAAATGGCTTTGATGACTCGAAATCTGGAGCTCGGTTCTGTGGAGCTAAGGCTTCGAGGGCTGGTTTGATAATGTGGGATCTGGTTTTGATGACTCGAAATCTGGAGCTCGGTTCTGTGGAGCTAAGGCTTCGAGGGCTGGTTTGATAATGCGGGATTTGGTTTCCATCTCTGGCCCTAATTGTTAGGGGTATCCTATGGAGCTTGAATCCTCAAAATTCCGGGCTGTCTCTGGCCTGGGTCTCGAGAAGGTCTTGAGGGTTGTAATGTGGGAAGGCTGAGTGTGGTGTTAGCTGACCAGCTTGATTGTTACTCCCCTATTGGATGACATGGATAATTTTGAATTTGACCGTACCGCGGTCAAAGGATTTTCACTTGAGTTGACCGTTGACCACGGTCATGGGTATTTGATTTTTGATTGACCTCTTAGCCGCGGTCATGGATTTTGATAGTTTTGACCGTACCCTGGTCGTGGGGCTTTCCCTTGAATTGACCGTTGACCACAGTCATGGGTATTCTGAATTTTTTTGATGATGACCTGCTTTTTTTTTTGGCCTTTTGCTTTTTTCCTCATGGACTTTCGATTTTTTTTTTTTGTGTCCAGTTTTCTTTTTTTTGATGGTCTTCTTTTTGTTTTGGCCCTTTCTTTTTTTTTGATGGCCTTCTTTTGTTTTTGTTTTTTTAATTTTGATTTTTTTTTTCCAGTGTTTTTTTGTTTTTTTTTTGCCGGTCAGACTAACACCTAAGGTAGAGATTGGTCAGTCTTATTGGAGGGGTATTTTATGGTGGGAAATGGGCTTGCCTCCCGTCTTGAACCCAAACTAGGAGATTACCTAGATTTGTCATAGGATTCGATACCGCTCCTGCTACGGGTAGTTATGTGGTTTTTCTATACCAGACACGGAATAGGTAAAAAAAAAAAAACACGGGCTCGGTTTCCTGCAGTCATTATAGATGTGCCCATAATAGTCACGTGCGTGTGCTCACAGTGTATGATGGTGTTCATCATGTTCTCGAAAACACATAAGGAAAATATATATGAGAAAGAATATTGAAAGCTGATTTTATTGAATTTTGAAAAAGATGACAGAATACAACTGACTCTGACTCTGATTTTGACTTTGACTTCGACTTTGAAGGGAATAGTACATCCTAGACTCGGACTCAGACTCAGACTCAAATCGGATCCAGACTCTCGGATAATGTTGTCATTAGTCGTCGGCTTCTAAGGACTCGAGTTGATGTCCAGTATAGCCTTTAGTATCAACTTCACCCAGATCTTCATTACGTCGAAGATCGTCTTCAATCCTAATGCCCATTTCGGTAAGTACGACAAAGTTTGAAATGCCGGCATACCTAAGATGGACGCGGTAAGAAGGCAGGAGGCTGTTGACGAAGGCCTCCACTAGCATCTTCTCGTTGGGCTTGTTTAACAACTTTACACTCTCGGCCCTCCATCTTTGAAGATATTTAGTGAACCCTTCTTTGGGCTCTTGGGCCATGACTTCCAGAGTACGCATTGTAGTCTGGATCTCGATATTATCGGCGTAGTTCCGAGCGAACTCTGTTGCCACATCATCCCAAGTGGGGTATTTCTTGGAATCGAGCCTGTAGTACCAGGCTTTGGGGTGCTTCTGGAGGGAGGAAGGGAATAAGTGCTTAAACATGGTGGACTTTACCCCTTTGACTGCCATGAAGTCTTTGAAGGCCCGGATATGATGGACCGGGTCTTCGGTACCCTCAAACATAGGAATTCCCGTCAAGTTGAGGTTGGCCGGTAGCTCGTTACTCAAAGGTGAATAAATGCGAGCATTTTCGGAGTGGATTGAGTTGCTTGTTGATAAGTGAACTTGCTCCTCGAGCCTGCGAACAACACTGACCAATTCGGCTATGGGCCCAGTGGACTCAGATCCATCAACTGGGACCGTCTTCTCTACAGTTCTCAGGCGAGTGTCCAAAGTTGCTTGGTTAGCAAGGATGGAGGTCAGTTGAGTCTCGATTTTGGTTAGGGCATCTTTCAAATCGTCCATCTTGCGTTGGCGTCTGGTTTCGGGTGGCCTGTCTGTAAGAGCACCACGTAATCAGAGAGGTTGCTTCGGAACTCAAACTCACCAAGGCATGGGAAATAGCGTGAGAGGAGGGACGGCCCCAGTTTGACTCGGGTTAGACTCCCCTAAGACAAATGTGTAGGGTACGATTCTCGAAGTGACTGTGATTAGTCATTCCGTCGGAGAATAGCCCCCAAGTGAGGCTAGGGACTCAGATGGTGTGGCATCTAAGTGACTCGAAAGTGGGTTATGTGAGACACGTGTAAGACATGACCCTTAGAGCAACCGTGATTGATCGCCCTGCTAAGGGGTAATCCCCAAGTGGGATTGGAGATTTTGTTAAGACTCGAGTGTGGGACGAGTGACCCTTAGACTTAAGGACCGTGAACCTTTTGTTATAGGGCTATGTCTTCTAAAAGGTTGACTCGGAAAAGACATCTAGACGGGTGACTCGTGAAAGGTGGGCCTTCCTTAGGATTCGGCTATGTGGGCCGAGTCCTGTTCGAAGGAAGGTCCACGTGAGACATCCACAGACTTTTAGACTCGAGTGTGTAGACGGGCCTTCCTTTGTAGGAGTATGTCCTACGTAGGTGGGCCTTGCCTTAGTCTAATAAGGCAGACTGGGATAGGGAAGAAACTCGTGATGTAAGATCGACGGAGTTTCGACGCTAAAGACCTTGACAACTTAAGACTCAACCCGACACTGCTAAATACGGGAAGTTCTAGAAGAGGGAAGGTTTTGAAAATTGATGATTTTTGAAAAAGGACCGAGTGGACTCGGTGAATGGCCCAAATTTCCGAAAAAGAGGACGAAAAGTCATTGGGCCATGAGTTTTGAAAGTTCGAGTTTTGATTTGGGCAGCATACCGGCTAGAAAATAGGCTATTTTGAGTAAAATCATAAGTCCTAAATTCGGTATGTGTCCCGGGTTTTGAAAATTGAATATCTTGAAAAGGAGGATGTAATTTTTGAAAAGTTGATATTTTTGAAAACGACTCGGAAACCAAGTAGCACGTAGTCACACAAGCATTATAACGACGTCATGTATGCTCTACACTAAGTCTCGGTCGGTCTGCAAGGGTCTATACCAGTGTACATAGTCTAGACGTTGATCGGGACGGACACTCTAAGTCGAGTTGAGCTTAGAACATGCCGCGAAACCCACTCGAATCGACTATGGACACCTTTTGACATATCCATGTTGGAGTACATCAACGGTATAGTGGGACGTCGGTCACCAGTACCGGCCCGGGAAAATATGGGTTATGCATGAACCGTAAAACTAAAACGCGTATTGTATTTGTCAAACGATTTCTATTCGAGTCTCACCCTGAGGATGCCGATGGTAAGTCACGCATCAGTTAATCCCCAGCGGAGTCGCCAAATTGTGGACATGACATAGGTCCACCCCGACGCGGCCACGCGCGGGTTTGGGTAGGCGAATGAATCTCCATATGAAACGGATCGAATTGAAATTTAGGTCTATGTGGAGTCGCCACCGAATTTTGTGGTTATTCGGAACCATTCGAGCCCACTCTATGTCGTAGTGGTCCGTATACAAAATACGGCCCATTTCCGATGTCAGAGTTTATTGGGCTCGTCCCTTTGCATTTGATACCAATACCGACATTATCGGATATTGTGTATTGAATGACTCTCGTGCGCCAACGGTTTCGGGCATCCGGAAACCGAGGTTCTGAGTAAGGGGTGAGGGTACGTGTTGGGAAGCCCACAAAGGACACCCAACCCCGCCCGCACATTAGCGGCCTCTACTAAGAATTCGAATGACTTTCCAATACGCGCGTTAGTTGAACGGGAAAAAGATATGCAAAGATTATTTTCCCTAAACATGTGAATGGAATTGAAAAGTGTTTCTATGTCGATTTAATGCAATTAATTCTACGTCAAAGTGGAATTTTAGCATGTGGGTTCATTTTAGTAAAATAAAATAAACGACAAAAATCGACAAAGGAAACAATCAAACCGTTAGTAACGATGTAACGAGTAATAGATTGAATAAAGATATAGATGTGATGAATGCATGATTTTGGAAAGAATAGTAGGTCACATGATGGATTAACACGTGTTGACTGAGGTCAAGGAAAAAAAATATATCGAGATCTAAAAAAAATGTTTTGTCTAAAAAAGTGATGTTCGAAGAATAATAATAAAAAAGAGCGAAATTGTTTTCTTCAGAAAATTGATGATTTTATTAAATCGCGTACAAATATTGCGTAATTTGCACTCGATTTAATATTTTCGATATTCGTCGTATTCAATATTCGATTATGAAATCGATATTAAATACTTGGAATAATTTATACTCGATTTTAATTTTGATGCTCGTCATATCCCATATCCGATTATGGAATCGATATGGAATACTAGAGTGAAAAAATAAAGAAAATAATGTAAGTCGTTTTAAATTAACTAGCACGATATAAATTTTCTCCGCGTTTATTAATGTCGTAATTAATCCAATTGAATTAGAGGACATCTATATTAGCATCAACGAAAATCGTGTTAATTAATTTATTTGACTAAATCATTAGATTCGACATCCAATTATGGAATTGGTATCGAATCTAATAGATCGATACTTTAATTAAAAAAAACTCGACTTGATTCCCTCCGCCTCCCGACATCATAATTAATTCTTGCGAATTGTTTGATGCATGTCGGATCCGCATCAACGGGTTTCGACCCTTATTAAATATAATGCTTGTTTTTGAAAAATAATGTAAATATACGACTAATGATAATGATGCAAACGAAATAAAAAAAAATATTGTTTAAGTTAACTTATCTCAATAATCAAATAATCGGGGTATTGGAACAAGCGACCGTCAACGTTGTGTGCAGTACACTTGTATATTCGTGTTTCCTTATTCCGATACCCCTCTTATTCGACACAAATCGATAAGTATTTTAGTGTTTTGTATTAGTTATTATCGATATTATGATGCAATAAAGAAAAAAAAATAAAAAAAAAATAAAAAAAGTAAGAAAAAGCGAAGAAGATGACGAGAGGAGGAGAAGAAGGAGAGAACGGGGTTTTGACACCCTCAACCTACATGTTCTTGTCTCGGATCGAACTCGTAACCGTGGCTTTAACACAAGAGTCTTCGAGGTTTTATGGAGGTTAAGTTGTGGTGGCTCGGGATTGATTCCTAAAACTAGGTTTAGGGTTTTTTTGCTAGTGTAGAATTGCTAGGGTTTGATTAGGGTTTGTAATAGATGTTGTATGTGTGTGTAGGGTTGCTCTAGGATTTTTTTTCAATGTCTGAAAGTGTGTTGCATGGGGGTGTTTATATAGGCATGGTCATGCACTTTGGTGTCTAGGGTTTTGCCTTGACGGACTTGACCTGATGGCCCGTCTGAAGATGGACTGTTGGTTTTGCTTCTTGAGTTGGACTTTTGATGTTGTGAATGGTTGTTTTGATGTGTCTCGGAAACGACCTTGACCAGGGTTGACCCAATCGCAAAAAAGTCGGTTTTATTTCCGGTGTCGGTTTTGGCCCAAATTAGCTTTATTTGATTGAAAACGGCCCACTGGACCTGGATTCGAGGTTGATTTTGTGAGATTTGTACTCTGTAAGTGTGTTAGCCAGCGATTAATGGATTTGAGCCCGTATCCGAGCGCATAGAAGCACCTTAGCGTCCGATCATCATCGGGTGTTTTTTGGAAACTGCCATAGACACCTGGCAGTCAAAATGCAGGTGTCTACAGACTTATTCTTCGCAGTACCAATTTTACTCGATGCAATACTTTTTTTACATATTTTTCCATTATATGCCCTTCACCAAGATAAAAAAAGAAATATTTCTCTTACTCTCTAACCCTCTCTATTGTAACCCTAAAACCAATCAATTTTTTCAATTATCATCGATTCATTTCAATACTAACTATACAACTCATTAACTTATCAAATTTTAAAAGATGTAGATTAGAAGGAAAGAGGAGGAGAAAGGACAAGAAGAGGGGATTTTTTTTTTAAAAAAATGCAGTGCACGAAAGTAAAACAAAATGTATTGCGTACAAGTAAAAAAAGATGTACTGTACTGAGGCAAATAGATTAGAAAGAAAGAGGAGGAGAAAGGAAAGGAAGAGAGGAAAAAAGAAAAAGATAATTTGAGAGGAGAGGAAATGAGAGGGACAAAATTGGAAATTAGATGATAAATTTATATTTATTTAAATAATATTATTATGATACGAAGTACTATTTAATTACTCCCTCCGGTCATGTGAGTATATTTTAATGAAATGGGGCAATAAATTGTGACCGGAGGGAGTATAATTCATACATTTAAAATATTAAAACAATATTTTAAAATTATTTTAAAAAATACTTTTTGATTAAATGAAAAAAATTGTACTAAATTGAATATTTGATTCAACGGGTCGGGTCGGTTTTGACCCGAAAAATTAACGGGTCATTTTGAGTATTTGATAATGAATGATTTTTTGTCTGCTTTCCTGCAAAAATGACTTTCGAAATAACAAAATTCAATTTTTATTTTGAATTTTTAAATCTGTCGTGGAAAAATCGATTCTAATTCTTGCTTACACAAGTGTTCTTTCATCCATCTCCATCAAAATAGTAAGTATTTTAATCTACCAATCTCTTTATTTCTTATAATTTGTGGGACAAGAGTATTCCAAGTCTAAATATTTTATACATCGATCTTTGTTTTCTAAAAATCGTGGCCTCACTATTTTCTTACCGTCATTATCGGGACGTGGGTGAGTCGAGTGTTTCAGATTAAGCTTAGAGATTGTAAGATCCCGAAACATGTTTTACGAGTTGGAATTGCTGAACATGGAGGAGTGAATATTGATAAGTACCTACATGGTGTATGCTAGTTGTGTTTGCAGTATTGATTGTATGTGAGTGAAGGAGTTTAGCATCTACGTATATGACAGGAGGCTATGTTCATTGTTGATATGCTAGTTACATATACTTATACGTTATATGTATAAGTCTGGTTACAATTAGTAGTAGAGGATGGAGATTTAGTGACTCAAGGGTCTTCCGATTATTTGATTTGAGTTTGGGGATCGATATTTTGACTGTTAATAGTAAGTTAGTTAACTAGTAGCGTGTGAGTCAATATAGTGGGTTAATATCGTCTCGATTTTAATTTGTTGGAGAATTAAGTTATTGAACCATTTATATTATTTGTAGCTTGAGAACTCGAGAAAGAATCTTTGGGTTAATATTGGTTGAGTTTTAATCGTCTTGAGAGGTAAGGACGTTTTACCCTTTTCACATTTAAGTAAAGAGCCTGTTCGGTTTAAATTATATTTTTAAAGCGGTTCGTAAATTATTTTGTCAATGGTGGATTTTTTTTAGGATACTCATAATATTTTGGATATTGAACTTGTGACACGAGTCACACATTTGTATTGTTTTGGTAAAATTTTTGGAGGTTATAACAGACTCTGGGAGCTCTGTTAGTCTAGTTGGTTTAAGGTGCGTCTACGACGTTCCTGGGACTTCGTCCCGAAACTGAACTCTTGGCCCGAGTTATATTTAAGTGGGGTATCCGACCCCCACTTGCTAGGTAGTTAGACTTTCTCCTTTGACAGCTTCATCCTACTGATTGTTCAAATGCGAGAGGTACGCACTATATAAGTCAAACTAAGCACATGTGATACCTCTAGATCGTGCAAGGGTAGGATCTTGGCACACAGGTGGTGAAAAATATATGTTGGTTGATTTTAGTTTTGACAACGATTTTAAAGTATTGTGTTCTGGTATTGAAATGGTGACTTTTACCTCTGTTTTCAATTACTCTTTATTAATATAATTATTATTATTCAATGTTTTATTTATTGTACTTTATTTTTACTCAGCTTTGCTGACGTCCTTTTGTTTTGGGTCGTTCCTCCACTGGAACATGTACCTATTCGTGATTTTGGGTACAGTTGATAGGTACACATGATATGCTGCATTGGTACATTTTGGTTTCGGGTTTTGCTGAGCGAGGAAGAATTTTAATTATTTAACTTTGGCTCCGAGCTGTTTATATTTTATATCGGATTTACTGTTTTGAGATTGTTTTAAATCGTTTTGGATTTTGTAGGACTTAAGTCTTCCGCTGCAATTTTCATTTAATTAGGTATCGAAGTTCTACTTCGTTTCAATTATTTTCTACCAAATTTCTTTTTAAATAATTTTATTTGCCTTGCACTTGGCTTTGTGAGCTAAGTGCAGAGTAACAACTTTGAATTTTCCTATTTCAGTTTATTATTTTAAATGCGAAAATTTAGGATTGTTACATAAAGATCTATAGAGATAGATCAAGGAAGTTGCTTGGACTCTCTCAGTCTATGTACATTGACTAAAGCGCTTGGATCAAAGGAGTTTGACAAGCATAAGTGGACTATAGGATTAAAGTTCATGAGTGATTGGCTTTAGATCAAGTGGAAGATGATTAGTGAATCATGCTCCAGAACCAATCGTCATGTAACACTATTTTGAACACATTTCATATTGTATGTTATTAATGGAGGTTAATAAAATGACACTTTTTATTATCATATTATGTTGGTTAACTAAATGTGATAAGTCCTTGATTGAACTATTATGCTTGACATTATAATGGAGATTATAATAATGAGAGTCAGGTATTAGAGTTTGATCTAAAGTTGTTCTTGGTCGTAGGATCATCAAAAGAGGACTATGATGATCCGAGTAGACCAATATATGTGCGACTGTATTCATTGGATGAATAGTAATGGATTTTATACATTATGTTGTACGTAAAGATGAGCATATAGAGATATGATCATTGAACCGACCAAAAGAAGATTTCCCAAATGGTCAATTTACATTGATTCCCTCAATATGGAAAATCTTATGGGGTGTGAATGTAATTCGTTTTCCTTTGACTTGAGACCATCATTGTAATTAATAGTCTACTTGTTATACTTTGATGACTAAACATCTAGTGTGTAACAATGCTAGTTGAATGGTCGTTGTATGTAATTGAGTATCTATGCAATTAGTGGTGAGTCAAGATGGAATCCATCAGCTCGAGGTAACGAGTTTGAACTTCGTGTTGTCATATATCATATAGGTTGTATTAAGACCCTGGCTTGGGCAGATGAATGGTTCAAGAAAGAAGTTTCTTGAAGTCGATTCACCAACCATAATGATTGACATGAAACACAGTGGTTATCTAGTGGGGTTTGACAATACAGACTATACCCTAGGATGACCCGAAGTTGGAAAGATGGAAGGAAATGATACATTACCCTTAACCAGCTTTGTCTGGATTGGATGTTGATATTCACGTTATCCGGTCGTTGAGGAGTGTTGTTAGACGCCAACCTCAATTAGTAGTTAATACGATTGTCTCTAAGTCAAGTGAGAGATTGTTGGAATTATGCCCCAGACCCAATCGTTATAAGACGTTAACTACTACTGGCTTAACGTTGAACCTAGATGGTCACACACTTAAGGGTCGACTATTTACGCTCATGATTATTTTCTTAATTATGAGATAATTAATAAATAATCTAGATGACATATTCATGTATTTTTTCGCTAACACGAGAAGTATATTTAATACCGAAAAGTCTTTATTCGTATGAGAATTTTTTCCATGTGACAAACGACATCATCGGATGATGTCACTTCATCATTAATTGTATGGATGTGCAAAATTTGGCAATTGACTTGTGCTCAAGTGGCCAATGCATGCCCATTAATAGTTCATGTCCAACACTTGACAATTTGTTACCGTGCACTCATGCTTGGAGGCCAAGGACTTGTGCCTATAAATAGGCATCAAGTCACTCCATTTCTACCATCCCAAAATTACTTCCTCATCTCATTCTCATACAAATATAAGAGTAGAGAAAAGAGTTTTCTCACTTGGAGAAGTAGTTCTCCAAGATTCCGAAGTCGTCTCAAGAGTTGAGGGCGTATAATAGTACTCGGTGTGGATACACTAGAGACTTTGTCCTTTCGGAGTTAGTCATTATTCTCACACGCTCTCAGGTATGTGTAGACACCCACATTTGGCTGCTAGGTGTCTATAGCAGTTTCCAAAAAACACCCGATGATGATCGGACGCAAACATGCTTCTACGCGCTCGGATATGGGCTCGAAACCGTTAGTTTCTGGCTTGGGCTTTTTACGGAGTACAAATCTCACAAAACCGACCTCAAATTCAGGCCCAGTGGACCGTTTCCAATCAAATAATTTGGGTCAAAACCGTCACCGGAAATAAAACCGTCTTTTAGCGACCGGGTCAAACCTCGGTCAAAGCCGTTTCCGAGTCACAAAAATAGCCATAAAAATACCAAGAGTCCAACCCAAAGTCACAATTTCGGACCCCTTCACTCCAGCTGACCCACTCGATCGAGTGTCAGCCCACTCGACCGAGTAGGCCCTCAACAGGCCCGTGTGCGTCTGCTTTGGGCCACTCGATCGAGTCACCAGGACACTCGGTCGAGTAGCCCTAATTCGGGTGATGGAGCATGCCTATATATACACCTCCTTTGCAACCCTTTCACAATAATTTTCAAAAACCCTAACTGTTCATACACAATACATACTTCTCCAACCTAAACCCTAGCATCTAGGAAACCTCAAACCCTAAACCACCATAACTCCATCTACATAATCTCGAACTCACATGCCTAAGCCACAACTAGACGAATCCTATACCGAGAATACGAAACATGTAGGTTGAGGGTGTATACAAACCCGATTTCTTCTCTTTTCCTTCTTCTCGCGTCGTCCGTCGGTCAATCGTCGTCGTTGTTTTTTTATCTATTTATTTTATCGTTTCTAATACCATTAATAAATACTACTCCAATATTAAGACATTAAAGTACTCGCTAATTCGTGTCGAGCGTAAAGGATGACGGGATAAGGAAATCCGAATATACAAGGGTGTTGCACCCGATGTTACCGCTCGCTTATCCCGACACCTCGAACGCTTGATTGTTGAAGCGAGTCAACGTCAACAATAGCGTTTGTATTTTTATTTTGTCGCGTCGTTAGTCACGTTTTTTCGCGTCATTGTCATCATCTTTAACATCGCATATTCATCGATTTCAAAACTATTTCGAATCAAACACTTTTATTTAAGTTGAGTCAAAACCCGTTGATGCGGATCTGACATCGCATAATCTGCAAGGATTCATTACGATGTCGAGATGCGGAGGAAATCAAGTCCTTTTTAATTCAAGCAAATAAAGCGTCTTTCTTTAGATACGATACCAACTCAATAGTTAGATGTCGTATCTAAACGAATTAGTCAATAAATTTAACTAACATGAATTCGTTGATGCTAAAATAGTTCTCACATAATTCGAAAGAATTAATTACGACACTCTAAACGCGGAGATAATTTATTTCGTTTTAGTTCGATTTTAAACGACTTACAAACGTATTTTCTAGATTTCGCTCTAAATATTCGATATCGATTCAACAATCGAATATCGGATACGATGAGTGTCAGAATTCAAATCGAGCATAAATCATACAATATTTCTGTCCGATTTGACAAAATTAGCAATTTACCAAAAAAAAAAAGCAATTCTGAAATCAATAATAAATTGCAAAGCGAGCCCTAGTTCGTACAGAGGGCACTCGATCGAGTGGCACCCCAAAAAACCGAGGCAGAAGGTTCTCTGAGAACCACTCGGTCGAGTCTCGCAATGACTCGATCGAGTGGTTGTTCACTCGGTCGAGTCCCTCCATGACTCGATCGAGTGACACTTCAAAATCGGGACAAAAACTTTTTTTGAGGTCCACTCGGTCGAGTCCCGCAATGATTCGATCGAGTGGCCTGCATCACGACAAAACCGTGAGTCCTACAAAGTCTTTCGAGTCTCGATAATATTTTTTATGACTTCGGTCAACACGTGTCAAGTCTATCACGTGTCATACTACTTTTCAAAACCATGCATCACGTCATTCTACATCGTTATATATTGTTGCAAATCGTTATTACCGTTACTAACACGTTTGTTTCTATTTTTGGCATTTTATTTCTGTTATTCGTTTTATTATACTAAAATGAATCTCGCATGCTAAATACAACTTTGACGTTACTTTTAGATGCATTAAATCGACTTAGCAACTCATTGAATTATTCGCATGTTTAGGCAAAACACTGTTTGCATATCATCTCATCGTATTACTAACGCGCATATTCGAAAGTCAAACGATATCTTAGTAGAGGCAGCTAAGTGCAGGCGGGGTTGGGTGTTCTTTGTGAACTTCTCAACACGTACCCTCACCCCTTACTCAGAACCATGGTTTCCGGATATCTGAATTCATTGGCACACGAGAGTCATTCAATACACGGTATCCGATAATGTCGGTATCGGTATCAAATGCAAAGGGACGAGCCCAATAACTCTGACATCCGAATGGGCCATACTTTGTGCATGGCCCACCAAGATATAGAGTGGGTTCAAACGGGCCCGAACTCCCACAAAGTTCGGTGGCGATTCCACTTCGATTTAAATTTCAATTCGATCCATCTCATATGGTGATTCATTCGCCTCCCCAAACCCGCGCGTGGCCG
This sequence comes from Agrostemma githago, assembly GCA_958450325.1. Classification (NCBI taxonomy): domain Eukaryota; kingdom Viridiplantae; phylum Streptophyta; class Magnoliopsida; order Caryophyllales; family Caryophyllaceae; genus Agrostemma; species Agrostemma githago. The sequence goes on from OY288241.1 coordinate 70,612,426, forward strand.
CGTCGGGGTGGACCTATGTCATGTCCACAGTATGATGCTCAACCCAATACTTTACAAGTTTTAAGTACATTAGGTCTCATACGGACCGTGTTTTTGTCTTCCGCTGCTACATATGATGTACATACGGTTCCTTCATTAACTAACATGTGCTCACTGTTCAATAAACAAATATTAGAAAAATTGTTTATCTATTCACAGTACGTTGTTACGCAGACTTGTACTTATGCTTCAAAAGTTCAAAAAGAAGATTATTAGGGTGTAAGTTCATGCTTTATATTGGTGCTATAAAGATGAAAAAAAGGTACAATTACCTACCAACTCCTCTGTATAATGGAGTAACAACGTAGTGTGAAGCGTTTTAGAAAAGAGCTCCAAATTAAAGTATCGGTGAGGTTATTTGGTTCAAAGCGGATAACATCACAATATTAATGACCATGAACAAGGGCAAATATGATAATATGAGGTATCAACGCTTCCACGCACATTTTGTTAAGCTAACTGGATGACCCACGAAAAAGGTCACCTGTTGAGGTTGATAATTGACAAGGCTCTGGGTGGCCACTATTTTGGAACCCATTTAAACATTTAGTTAAGAGTATTAAAACATTGGTCATCTACCTTAGTGAAACACGTAACAATGAATACATGGACATATACTTTGTCGCAATGCTATGGATCATATGGAAACTACGTAACTTAAAGGTGTTTCAAGATCAATGCCCATGTATTATTGCTTTCTTGTTGCTATAGGCTGAATTTGGTACTGCCAGCTCATCTAGTGCCCTAAGATCTTGCAAACAGATTCGTAATGTCAAACATCTAAAGCTTAATAAAGACAACTACTGTATTGGGCATCCCTAAAGTCAACTAAGCAAGGTGAGTTTTATTGGAAACACTAATATGTTCAGCTGTTAACGTATCAAAGGGTGATGCCTCGTGGAAGGACAAAACATATTTCTTCTCTCTTGGATGCGTATGTTATTCTCCCACAAATCAAGTTCTTTCCTCCTCTTCGGTAAGGATTATGGCGGCCTCCCTTATCCAGACAAAAGCTCTGTTCAGGCGATGAAATGGGCGAACTCTAATGGTTTCCTCCATCTTATTATCTTCACGGATTGCCTCCCGCTGATCCAACTTCTTTGCCACAAAGAGGATCGACTACCATCTCTCTTTCATGTTTTAGGAAATATAGACTTTCTAGCTCCTCTCTTTCATCATCTTTCTTTTTATTTCATCCCTCGAGTTCTGAATTCCATAACGCATAACCTTGCGGTCGCTGCGGTGGAAGCTTTTAAGCTCTTTCTCTGATGGTAAAAAAAATGGAGTATTAAAACCAAGAAAAAAAGTGTTTTGACAAGCTGCTTAAAAAATGATACGGATTGATAAATTGACCCGCCCAAACACGACACATAAAAACGTACCGACCCGATCCAATTCAGGTCCCTCTAACCGACCCGATCCAATACGATTCGAGTAGGAGTGTAAAAGTGTGTTGAGTAATCGGTGAAATCCAGTCTGAAAAACAATGGAGCAAAAACTGGAATCCTCTGAAAATGGTGGCCAATTTCAACAAGGTGCCAACGAAGATTTAACGCAGATAAAGTCCAACATTCCAGAAACAACAGAAGAAGATGAAGATGAACAAGTGCTGAAATTCATGGATTCTCTTGATTCTTATCTCTCCTTAATCCATTCTATTTCCACCACGCTTCGCCAGGTTTCTTTTTTTAGGATCTTTATTTTCGTGCTGTGTCGTTGTTATTGGGTTGATGACTTGATGTTAGAAAGCACGATTTGATCGTACATGCTTGCAAATTGAATAATTGAATCATTTTATGGTCTAATCTTGTTAATCCCTATTGTATTAGTACTTCGTTGACATCTGTGGTTATCATCTTAGCAAGAGAGACGGATAGGATATACCCGTCTTAGTTTAAAACAGGTCGAATATCTGTTTGACCCGTTTTAAGCTTACTGTGGTTAAACATTCTGTGGATGTAGTAGCAGTATCAACTGAACTTTTTTTTTTTGGTTATAGAGTGTGATTACTGAATGATTAGGCTCAGCTGTAGGCAATCTCATTGGTTTGAGACAGCATCAGGCATTCCACTCTATATTCTAGTAGTGAAGGTGCCCATGTATTGGCATCAAAGCAGGTGTTTTAAGCAAACACCATGGCGTAACAATCAATGTAGCTTTAAATTTACGACCCATTTACACCCAATAGCTTTAGAACTGGGAATCACCGGGTATAGTGATCCAGGGTAGCTTTGGTTGGCATTGACGATGATCAACTTCATGGCTTCTTGGGAAATGGGTGGCAGGAGAAGTGAAGTGAGATAGTTATTGGCGTATTGATTGTACTGATTCAATCATGTTGAGTTTGGATCAGGTATGATGTATGTGATTACGGTCTTCCAAGTCATTTCTTGAATGTGCTGTTTCAGGGATGGTTTGACTTAGCGAGTGCTCGTTACTCCATGGGAGCTTCACGCGTCAATAGTGTCTTGTTAGACCTCAAGGAGCACTCTGCAGCTACATATCTGGAAGTAGTTACAGATGAAGGTGATATTTCAACCTCTTGACTTGGCAGTTATGTTATTTAGTATGCTTAAAAGCAATTAGAATATGATCTGATTTAAATTGGGATGTATGCAACTATGCCATTGGATTCCCTTCAAGGATGTGTTACTTGGACTTAATTAAAAGTGCTGGATACGGCACGGTGTTGCTGCACCAGATACAGATTCTATGTTATACATGTATTTGGCTTATTTTCTTTCTTTACTGTTCATTTGTTCATATCCAAACAATATAATGTTGACTCTGCTGTTATAATTAATACGTGAGCGCTGACCACTGTGTTTACTCTAAATATATTATGCTTTTTATTTATTGATTTTACATCTTTTGAATCATCACAGACCCACATTTTTCACTCTGCAAGTGGGCATCTGTCAATGCTGAAGATTCAATAGAATCTAAAGATGGAGACAGCGGGTTAAAGCATAACTCTAGTATACGCCAGAGACACAAGGATACACCTGAACGTGCTGCTGGTAACCAATTTCAGCTTCTTTTCATGAACAAAATGTTGAGTTCTCTGTAACGCGTTTCATCTGTTTCTCATCTAAATTTATTCTTTCTGTGTGCCTGAAGAAGGCGAAGAAGATAGCTCACCAATCGCATCATCGTCAAATACTACTGTTGATCAAGTAAGTAGCTGAATGTCCATATGTCTAGAAGTTTATAGTCCTTTCCCTTCACATGCCAAGTGATTTTTTCTTTCTTATAACAGCTTGGAAATTTGTACATGTTACTGGGCATGTATGTTTGGTCTTCTAAATTATCGAGGCAATACGAAATCATAATATGTCACTAGAATGAAATGTCTTTCATGTGACCGTGAAGAAAACAACCTATTTGTAATTTCATATTGATCCAAATATGTCTTACCAGGTTGTTGATGGTTGACCCTCCATTCAGCTAGATTCACAACATTTTCTCTTTGCACGTTTATTTGTCTTGACCCATGTTAACTCAACTCTCCGACGCCGTCTCATATCCGACATGTGTCGGAGTGTTGGACGCGGCTATTTTTGGGCTAAGTTTTCACTTTTTTGGTGTAAATTGAAGTGTCATGTCATGTTGTGTCGGACTCGATACATGTTGGATACGCGACGCCCACACTCAAGTGAAGCGTCTGAGTAATATAGGACTATAGGTCTTGACTTTTATTGATAGAGTTTACAGAAGTTTCCTTTTATAAAATGCCCTCGCAAAAAGCAAATGGATCATGGAACTCTGCAGCTTGTCTCAAAGCCTTTTTATGCCATTTATACTCTTCCTATTTTCTTAATGGGTTCTTTCTTAAAAACTGTATCAATTGCATTTCCAGCAACCCCAAGTAAATGGGAGTATGGGATTTATGATTTTGAATGTGGCGATTAACTTTCATGTTTGGAATGAACGTTCAACTATGGGAGTACATGCTCCGCAAGGCCTTGTTCTTTCCACCTCATTTCACTTCAGTTTAGTTAAGTTCAACCCCATTAAACTCAATTTGTCTTCAGCCCTATACAGTTAAGCCCATTTGAGTTCTGTTGTGTTCAACCCACTTCAGCTGCAAAAAAGAATAGGGCATATAGGCCCGTAACAACTTAATCTCATTGTATGGGTATTTTAGAGGCTCTATAATATTTTTCCTGAATTTTATGCGTCATCTCCAAGCATCCATAAAAGTAGAGGTATTTATGTTTAGACCTTAAAATGTCCTTTAATTCTCCAGGTACAAAGGGAAAGGGTTAAGTCACTTGCAGTTTTTGGTACACTAGTTTCACCCAAATTGCGATCTGCTCAATCATCATTTGAGACAGGTAATAATGTGTTCCTTTTTAGTTTAGTCTCTTACTACATTCTCTCAGTTACAAAAAACGGAGTACTTATTTAAGTTCACTTAAATGCACTCCTCTCTTGTTACATGCAGCCCTGGAAAGTTTAGTAGAGATAGCGAATGCAAGGACATCAGTGATATCTTCTTTCAACAAAGTACGGAAACACGGGACCTATGCGGATGATCTCAAAACTTGATGAAAGTTATTTGGGGTTGAGGTTGGTTTATTAACTATGTTCTGAAGCTTGATTGCCTTTTTTTACGTAAAATTTGTATTCTGGCTGCTGCCTGTATGTGTATCTTTCACTAAATCATGTACTGTAATATTATTCCTAGGCTGCTTGGCGGGATTTGAGGAATTACACGCTTCATCGTTGGATCAAAGAGATTTCCCCCATCACAGCATCAAATTTGGCTAGTTCCGCATGCACACAGCCACACATCGAAATCACACCTTTGGTTAAAGCAATTTTGATTACACGGTATATGTTACATGTGGTAATCAGTTTGTACTATTTCATCGATGTTTTGCTGTCTGCTTTTTTTTAGCATCCAGGAGTGATTTGCTCTACTCTTTTTCATCATTGGAGTCCTGTGATTTCCTTAATAAAAAAACAAGCAAGGCAGTGTCATGTGAATAAATTCTTGTTATTCCGTGATGTGTTATAGTCAAAATTTATGATTGAGTTAGAGTTCGTTTTACTACTCCCCTCGCTCACTAACAGTAACAGGAGTACAAGACTAATAGGGCTCTTCATCCTTGTAGTCAGGTCAAATAGTTTTGCCAAAGCCAACCTAAAATCGTTACTGTATAGATCTGGCAAACGGTTGTGGCTCAACGGGGTGGATTTGGGTCGAACAATGCTGGGTAACTTTTAGGTTTGTATATGCAATCCCAGACTAATACAAAGACGGCTTACCCATAAAATAGAAGGCAAACAAATTAGTGGGTTGATAACGTAATAGTATAGCACCCGCGGAAATACGCGGTAAATTAGTTTGTTACTTTTAATAGATGAAATATCTATAATTATCAATTGCATGGTTTTTTAGATATGAGGTTGATGTTGGCGATCACAATTAGATTTTTATTATGTATTATTAAAAATAAGTTTGAGTTTGAAATATACTATGTATTATTTTAATGACTATTTTTAGTAAAGAGTATCGCGTATTGCTAAGGGTAGGTGTCGATCATTCGGAGAAAGTATTTTTAGAAGGTCGTATATTTATAACATTGGATATCGAATAAAGTTGTGATGACAATCGCGTATTCAGTCGAGAAGTTTTGAGTGAATAACACATTTATTTTCCATTGGGCCTCGTATCAGATTTACATTTCACATTGAGTCTCACATAAGTTATATGAGATTTACATTTTTTTCATTGTTTAGGTGACCCATGGTTATATTGTAGTGATACTATTAGGCGGGAAAATAGATGAAGTAGAGAGCGACACATCATCATTTTTCTAGTTCCCTCTATCCTTCCAGTATATAGGGGATTGTGAAACAAAGGGATAAGAGAATTAAGAAGATGCTAGAGAAAGAAAGTAAGACAGACATAACATAGGAGAAGAAGAAGAAGAATGGTACGGAGTATGTAATTTATTCATTCTAATGAGGGGTACATATAGTATATATGAAGTATTGTATACATAAGGTTTTGTTATTTTTAACTTCTTTTAAGTTCATTTTAGCTTATTTCAGTTCAGTTTAGCTTAAAAATTTCATTTTATCTCAATACTTTATTTCAGTTCGATCCACTTCAATCCAAAAGAACAATAAATTTTAAGGTTATACGGAGAATCATAATTAACTAGAGAAGCTAACGGACATCACATTAATATTCCATACAGTAACAATTTGGGTAGAAAGACAATCAATGAAAAATGGTGCAATTATTGTAGTATCCGTAGTTGGTAAGCAGCGAGACTTGCAGAGGAAGCTGGAAGATATTGGGTGGGCTGGCGCCACTATCAACTCAACTCCACCTCTGAAATCATTTTTTTTAATTATTATTATTATTATTTTCAACCCCTAATCCCCTTTTTCCCGCCAAACAAACTCCCTCTCCCTTCTTCCCCCATTTCTGCACCCTTCCTCAAACCTCAACCTCAACCTCCACCAACCCACATTCCAAAATGGGTTCGCTAAACCCGAACCCAAAAACCGTGTACCACGTCGGGGGAATCCCGGTGGAGTTCCCATACAAGCCTTACGGCACCCAATTAGCCTTCATGGGTCGGGTCATATCCACCCTCGAACGCGCCCACCGTGACGGCCACTGCCACGCGCTTCTCGAGTCCCCCACCGGCACCGGCAAGTCACTCTCCCTCCTCTGCTCCGCCCTCGCCTGGCACCGCCACCGCAAAGACAACCCCCTTCCCTCCTTACCCAAACCCGATCCCCGAGCTGCGCTTGATCCAATTAACCATGGTGGTGGATTTATTGCTGACGATTCCCAGCTTTCTGGTAAACCCTAATTTCACCCTTTTCCACTTCATTCATTCATTGCCTACCTGGTTTATGACTTGCTGTTTCACTCCTTTACTCGAGGCTTTTGCCTTTTGGCGTTGTTGCTTCATTCTCTACTTTATTCACGTTTCCTTGTATTGAAACCGAAAATATCGCATGCAAATTTAAGGTCTTTTGATCCCAGTAAGGCTCTGCAGAACCCGTTTCACACTAGATATGATCAGTACTTCAAGATGCTGTCTTAGGGGAAAACTAATGCTGTAAATGAGATTAATGGAGGGATTAAATTTTGATATATGCGAGTATTTTAGTTGCATGGGATGAAATGTCATTTTTTTAGGATTTTTGTTGATAGACAGGCACGACGAAACAAAATGTGCTTCCAAGGTTAGGGTTTTATTGATTAGGAAGTGATGTGTGTTTCGAGTTAATTAGAGAGGAATTATGATTGGATTTGTGGGGTTTTGGATGTATGTTTATACAATATATATGTAGATCAACGAAATTAAATGTGCATATAGATGTCATCCTGTTTTTTAGTCTTTTTTTTTTCTCGCTCTAAACCCTAATTTCAGTACTTTGTTGGGGATAATTTGGAATTGAGATTGGTGGTGTGACCGTGCCATAGAAGGGTTTTAGTCGCATTCTGTAGAGTTATTGATTTTGTATGCGCTCTCTGTGGTATCACTATGATAGGCCGGTTTTAGATTTAGAAATTTACTGCATACAAATTTAGGTACTTTTTGATGCTCTAAGTTTAGTAAAGAGAGCAATGCTTTTTAGTACGTGTAAGCATATAGCCACACAATATGTACTCAAATATATAACTTTTGGTTGTGATTACATATAAATGTCTATATATAACTTTGGAAGTGTATAAGCTTGATATGTAAGAAAGCAATGGAGGATAAGATGCAACAACCTATAAGCCTGCTGTCTCAAAAGGCTATTGCCAATAGCGTACTAAGAGGGCATCGGATATATGCATCGTATTTGACGAGCATTTTTGCTCAATTCGATCACATAATTTCAATTTCTGAAGCTGATGAATGACTGCACTCCAATTTCCATAGCTCATGAATAATGATTATTTGGCTACATTTGAAATGGAAAATGAGAAGGATAAGTCACAGACCTAAGAAAGTTAGGGATTAATGTGAGTTCTGGGACTCCTAATTAAGTTGATGGTTCATATTGTGGGTTATTTCACTGTTTGTCTAATTTGAGGAATAAACATATGAAATAAGTTGAGATAATGCTTCAATTAAGCGGTTGTGTTAACTGTTAAGTTCAGTTTTAGAGCATGTGACATTGAGGCTGTTTGAAAGTGCCTGTTTAATTAAGTGCCTGTTTCAAAGTAGTGCAGGATCTTGACATGCTTAACATTGAGGCTGGTTTCTCTTCATGCAGAGACCCTTACACCGGATGCACCTTCCCCTTCAACAAATGACAAAGGACAAAAGAAGAAAGTAGTGCCCACCATTTTTTATGCTTCGTAAGTGTTGAGGTTCTATGGCAGTGAACGAACATTCTTTTTATTGTGAAGTAGCAGTCATTTGATGCAATTCTGAGCGCAATTTTATCCTGGGTAATTTAAAAACAGCCTCTTTGTGTTGCTAATACAAGGGTAAAGCTGAGATATATCCTCCAACACCCCCTTCCCACGAACTCACATTTTTTTGTAGGAGGCCTGGAGGCATTGTGGTAAGGTTGTTGTAGATCTAGTCAATGGTCGTTATGCTTTATGTGCGCTAGACTAACCAATAGATTTAGTGAATTCTTCTATAATGCTCATATTCAACTCTATTTTTGTCGTCTTACCAAAAAATGGGGATGATTGGTAATTCTCAGATTTCTCACTTGATTAAGTCTGATGAGCTATTTTTCTCAATCTTATTATCAGCAACTGTGGTTATTGGTTTATATTCAAGTGTTGGTGTTAATAGAATAATTCCTGGACACGATAGATTGCGGCAACAATAAACCGCATGGCTGAATATTTCACTGATAAGAACTGGCTGTTTGTGTCGTAATGTGTCTGCCAATGTTTATTTTCTCTCTGAATTGTGTGTCATACTCCCTCTGTCCCAAAATGATTGTCACATAAACTTTTGCACAATAATTAAGAAATTGGTGTGATGATTAAGTATGTAGGCAATGATGACTCCCTTTATAGGGTGAGTCATAGTGTCTAGTGAGGTGGTGTGGGTTAATGGATGACAAAATGGTAAATACTTTAACTTGGTAGGGACGAAGTTGTAAAAAGGGATGGACAAAAAAGGAAAGTAGAGAAATGGGACAATCTTTAAGAACCTACCCAAAAAGGAATACATGACAATCTTAGTGGGACAGAGGGAGTATTCAACTGTGCCTGTGGGCTATCAAAGGGTTGATTGGTATTCCTGTTTTAGTTGTCCTTTTAAACCACAATCACACTAATGGTTTAATTTAACTTGTTATGACAATAGTGAGTTTAGCATGCCATAATATCTGCACACTTTTTCATTACAAACCTATTCATTATTTTTTTAAGATACCATCAAGTTTTCTTGAACTGCGTACAGAGAAAGAAGTGGCCTTACGTAATCCAACTACATTGAAGAAAAATTTTCTCAGCGTATGGACATCCCATACGATTTCTTTACAGAAACAAATTAGTTGCTGCCTGAAATTATTCATAGTGATTGCGTGCCAGTGTTGAACAAGTTACAAAGCTAACTACTAACAAACTAGTCTCAAGAAAAAAGATATGTTTGACGTAAACAAGAAAGAGTAATCAGCTCTCAAAGAAAGGATGTAAATGCTTTTGGCTGTGAACTAGATTCCCTGCATCTTCATCAAAGCTCTAGCTTTTGTCTAGAGGAGCACCTATTCCAATTTATTCAACAAAACTCTAAATCTGGAATTCTGTTTCTGTCGTCTGTTTTCTTGTAGGAGGACTCATTCTCAGCTTTCTCAAGTGATACGGGAGTACCGGAAGACTAGTTACAGGGTTCCAATGGCTGTTTTGGTAGGTCAAACTTTCGAAAAATCTAATTGTTATTCCTAGTACAGTAGTACTCACTGAATATGGGCTTCCACCATTTTAGCCAAACATTTAAGATTGGATAGTATTGTCTTGCCTTCCCTATACTATCATTGGCTCATTGCCATATTTGGTCTTGCACTGCAAGTTGTTCCACTTTCGCATTTTGGTTCTTGCTTTAACTGCTATGGAGTATTATTTTTTTGTTAAAATTTCAGACATGCGTGTCACATTTGATGTCTGTTTTTTTAGATAAACTGTATCTTGAAAAAGTTGAGATATCTGGATTCTTGTTTATTTTGGATTGAGAAGAGGAAAAATTATGCTTTGATGTTATGATTTCAAATTACCGTTTCTTATGATTGTATGTCTGACATGTTTGTTTGAACGTTCTCTCGTTTCTCCAGGGGTCAAGGAAACATTATTGCACTAATGCAAGTGTACGCAAAACTGATAATATAGATGAAGAATGGTGCAGTTTCTGTAATCTAAAACACTAGTACTTTTTCAATCAATTGATTTCTTACTTTAACAATGGGTGAAATCATTTTTCAGCAAATTACTTCTTGAGGATAAAGAAAATGGTTGTCCACATTTCAAGTAAGTTAGTTTGGCTGGATCCTTTGTTTTGTTTTGTTTTTCTTTTTGCATATTTGGCATTATCTTAAATTTTCTCTTAAATGCAGAAATGCGCATAGAGTAAGATGTCATCCATCTGTTCAGAAAGGAGGTTGCAATGAGGCCCATGATATTGAAGATCTTGTAAAAGTTGGGAAAGCAGTAAAAGGCTAGTCCATCAGTGATGCTGTTGCTTTCTGCTATCTGGATTGCTTACTTTTTTCATCAAATATATTTGTGTCAAACTGAAATATCTGTGGTCTTTCTTGGCATTTTCAGGTTGCTCATATTTTGCAGCACGATCAATGGCTGATGATGCAGATATCATATTTTGTCCATATAGCTATATCATCAATCCAGTTGTGCGGAGAGCAATGGAAGTGGACATTGAGGGAGCTGTTATAATTCTTGATGAAGCACAGTATGCCCTCATACTCTCTATTCAGCTTTCCTTCTTTCTAGTGCAGTGTTATTACATTTCTTGGATATGCTTCTTGTGGCTTTCAAGCTAATGTTGACAAATGTATGAATCAGTTCGTGTTAAGGTTTATTTTATTGGGAGGCAACTGAATCAATTGCTCCCAACTCTAAGTGTGTTCATGAATTAAGTCATTAACAAAAAAAGCCATCAATATGGAAAGATCTAAAAAGACCTGTGGAGTTTGTACGGCATGTTTTTTTGGGTGTTTTGACATCTTTCGCTTATTATCAGTTATCACCCCTACTTTCACCGTGTTTAAGAGTTCAGCGTGGCAAGTTGCGTTAGTTAGCACATGTCAGGAGGATGTGAAGGCTATATTATTCTGGAGTTATATATCGTTTGGCAGTGTTACAGCTGTAGAATTTAGATTATTTGTGTTGTAATCAATTTATTTGCTGATATTTGACAGTAATATAGAGGACATATCGCGTGAAGCTGGTAGTGTGGATGTTGATGAAGAGACATTTCAAAGTAAGTACATCAGAATCAGCTATCAATTCTTTTCATGAGAATGCGTTCTTATGCTTGCATACATGATGAAAGGATTGCAGTTGGAGCTAGGACAACTCTGTGGATCAGATGCGTTGATTTATCAACCTTTGTTGGAGATGGTGCAGGTGATTGTTTTATCATTTATCACAGATAGTTGATTGATTGATGTTTAATCAAAGGTTTTAAATGACCTAAACTTCTCGATGAGCCCTTGCCACCCGCTTGGTCAAAGCCCGGTTAATTAAACTGAGCTTGAGCTAGAGCCCAAGTCGAGCAGGACAAAGTATGAGTCTGTGTCGAAAGCTCGTTTGGGCTTATTTTGTTTATTTTGTTGAATTTTACTATTTATAGTCATATGTTTTTTTTTTGTGTATTAAATCAAAGTATTATGGTTGTATTTATGTCTAACTAGATTCAAACAACTGAAAGAGAGAATAGAATGAATGATTGAAACAACCTTTAGCCAAACTCAAATCTCTGATCCGTTCTTGAGTGTACTTCAGCTTGAGCTCATATTGGCTTAGATACACTATTACACTTCTAGTTTTGTTGTATTATTTTTTTTAATAAATCACCGTTCTCTATTGTTGACCTGAATCGAATTCTGAAGGATATCATAACCTGGATGTACAACCGAAAAGATTCCTTGGGAAAGCGTGAGTTTCAACATTACTTTTCATGGTGAGTCCCTTCTTTTGACATAATACCCTAATAATCTTCTTCAGATTATGCCTTATTTTTCTTGAAAGCCTATAAAAAGGAGAACCTATGCACTGATTACTAGTCTTTTTAGTTCTTGAGTAACTGATTACGGTGTTTTAGTTTGAAATTGGTAAATGCCGAGTAAATGTGGCTTTACTTATTGAATTTTTGACCCATGATTCTCCTTTGATAACCAGTGTCGAAAATTTCTAATCCCTCTTTCAACAGTGAGTATTCTACTTTACCTGATATAAACCAGAAACTATTTGATCAAGATTTTTCCAACTGTCTTTTGCATGCTTCACTAGTTAGTACTTTCATTCACTGGAAACCTACCATAAGTTGAACATCAAAATTTGGATTGGAGTCAAACAAGAAACACGGAAGTTGTGGAGACTTCTATCTATGTTGTCGCCTGGAAGGGGATTGACCTTCGTACCATGACTTCTTTTGAGAAAAAGGTAGTATAATCACAAAGATATAACTGGTGGAGAAAGTCCAATGGCCATCTTAGTATGCAGGGAGAGTGATTGGTTGCAGATAATAGTATAATGGTAGTCAATGCAAATTGATGGGAAAAAACAATTTTTTTCAGCTGTTCGCTTACCGTATTGTGTAAATGAATTATACATAGTACTGTATAACCTATTCAAAGTTTCTGCTTCTATCACGTGGACCCCTTTAAGCGAAGAATGCATAACCACATGTAAAAGCTTTGATTAACGCTATTTTTACTAACTTATTGTCACTTTCATGCAATGATATTATCGTCTGCTAAAATGATCAAAGCGAGTTTTGGCTTATTATTTTTAGGGTTATTTAACAACAATAATACCAACTATATGGCGTCTTCTCAAAATAATATCAATTTTAATAAATCTGATAATAATACGTAATATTGGAGTAGTTAAACAAGAGTAGTATAGGTGACCGGTTACCTGTAGAACCCTTCCACCTTCCTTTTTCATCTTTAATTTTATTTAACGACAATACTATCAACTATAGAACGTCTTCCAAAAATAATTCCAATTTTAATAAATCAGAGAATAATACATATTTTTGGTTCACTCCTTTTCACTTAGTGTACGGGGCATTAAATGTCATTCATGTACTCCGTCTTCCTCTTCTTTCAAGTTTTCAATCTCACTAAATCTAGCTAACAATACAATCCTACACCAAAATCAACACGTTAATCTAAACGAAACATATAGGAAAAAAAAACTAAATAAAGAAGGATGAAGAGTAATGGAGAGAGAGAATGATGGAGAGAACTAAGGAGAGGTAGACCTGACAAAATTGACCCGACCCGAATATGCCAAGCTGAACCCGACCCGACACCTGAAGTGAAGACTTGATTTTGACCCGTAATTCGAATTAACCCAAGCTAACTCGAAACTGACCCGACTATTATTATAGAAAACGAGTCGATATCCCTAAAAAAGTTGAAAATAACAAACCCGAGAATGACTCGAACCCGAAATTATCCGACCCGACCCGAAGTTAACCCGATTATTATAACACAAAAGTGGACCGACCCGAAACTGATCCAACATGGTTCACTCATTATCCAGGTCTAAGTAGGAAGAATGGGGGATAGGTAGCAGGTTAAATATTAATTAGGTGACCTGATGTAACAGGTTATAAAGTCACTTATACTACTCTTGTTTAACTACTCCAATAATACGTATTATTCTCAGATTTATTGAAATTGGTATTATTTTGGGAAGACGCCCTATAGTTGGTATTATTGTCGTTAAATAACCCTTATTTTTACTGTTGAGTACTTGAATGCTCTGCAAAGTTCGAAACATTATCTCTTGTTTCATGTACTTCCTCCAACTTTCTATGATCTTCCCATGGGATATTCATTTGAGAGAGTATTAAATAATTAAGTGGGAAGATTTTAAAAAGTTAGATGAATTATCTTTATTGTGGCATAATGTGTCAGCATCTAGCCTATTTTTGCTACTGGCAAACTGATAAGCTTTGACATACTTTGCTCTTGTTCTTTCCGAAATTTTTTCTTCCAAATTTTTATCCTCTCCACATCTGTTTACCTCGGCCTTGTGTTGTGAGATGCTTTTCCCTTCTGTTGGAGGCAGTCACAGCTCTACAGCAGTAGTAATGGACTCATGTTTGGTTCTTCACATTAATATATATTCTGTGCCTTTTTGGGCATGATATCGAGGATTAAATTAGTATAGGTTTACTTGTTGAAGAATCAAGCTGTTATTGTTTATGATTGTATGTATTTTAATCATAGTTGGACTGGTGATAAAGCTCTAAGGGAGCTTCAAGAAGCTAACATATCACAACAGTGTTTCCCTATTCTGCAAGCGTGTGCCACAAAGGTACTTGCATCCTCTGAATTTTTATGTATGTCTTGTCATAAGGCACTCTTACATCTTTCTTTATTGGTCAGGCTATAAGAGCTGCATCAGACACTGAGTCAGGGCTGCCTCATTTAAGTGGCATGGCAGCAATAACTTTGGAAGGTAATTGCTTTCCATACAATAGTTTAACTTTTTGGCTGAATTGGCAGCTTAGCTTCTTGTATGATATCACTATTCCTATTGCAGGTCTCTTCTGTTCACTTAGTTATTTTTTCAAGGAAAATGGGATTCATTTGCATGATTACCAACTTGTTGTGCAACACTTTATGAAAAAACCCACTGGTGAGCCTGTAAATATGTTGTTCGGTATTTATAAATGTATTATTGAAGGTGTTTGATTTTGAGAACCTTTATGATTCCCTCCATTCCTTTTAAGTCTTCAACCCTTGTGTCATGGCATACATGCAGCAACCTCATTGTTGTTGATTTTCTTAATTCTGAATGTCACGAATATCCATCAACTCTAGGTTAATATCTTGATCGGGACAGTTATTTTTAAATAACTGATATTTTTTGCCTTTTGTAATGTAGCTAGCAAACTTGGTTGTTTGTCTTTTATTAGAGTTTTGCGAAATGAGATGACCCTACTTTGTTACTCTCTCCATTAAAGAATTACCTTCGAATGCTTTCATTTTGGACTGGCCCAATATCTAAGAAGCATTAACAAAAAAGGGTAGTGCAGATAGTCCACTTGAAATATCAACAAAAACTTACTAAATTGCAATGTGTTTAATGCTTTAATGAGGACAACAAAGCAATTTTCAATAGTAGGATACCCTAAATGACAGGTAGTTTAACCGTTGATTTAACGGAACACAATAAAAACTTGATGATGTTTTAAATCGGAGTGAATACTGCTTAACTTATATTCTTCATCTCCTCCCTGTGTGTTTCTAACTTTATAGCTTACAAATATAGTATCTCTATGCTGCAGCAAACACTTCAGGTGGCTGGACACTTTCCTTCAGTTTGTGGTGCATGAGCCCAGCTGTTATATTCAAAGATATTTCTGAGCTCTCAATGTCAGTAATACTAACATCTGGGTAGGTAATGACATGTATGTGAGGTCAATCTTTGATTGGTTCTTGTTTAATTTTTTAAGATTTTCTCCTGTTGTAACAATAGCCAACGGTCTATCGGTTGCTCTACTTGATTGTAGTTCCCAGTTATCTCGGCTGCTTTATGTTGATACGATGTGCTTAGTCCACAGACTAACAGCCTATTCCGACCAGAGTCTTTACATTCTCAGTTGCACTAGAGAATCATTATTCTTTGGTGATGTAGTTTATAGTTAAGTAAATAGAAGTCCTCTAAACTGGTTAGGCTTCCACTCTGTTGTAAAGTAGCCTACAATTGCTGTTTTGTAGGAGAAACATCCCAACTGCTTACTGCTATTTTACCCTCTCGACCTCTCCTGCCAAAGAGGTAGCTTTTCTAGAAGCATTTGGGTGACTGTCTTTGGTTCTTTTTTCTTTTACTCCGATGTAGTTCTGCCAGACATCCAAGCGTCTTAATATTAAAACTAAAGTCATAGTATTTTCAATAGTAACTGTTTAAGCAGTATTGGCGTCAATATTTTACAAGTTGATTTTAGTCTTGAAGTTTGGTATGGTATTGACTGTTATTTATAAGTCAGTACAGTTGCTGAAGGGTTACTAATTCTTGTGTGCTGCTCCACTTGTCTTATCAGGACCCTTTCGCCGATGAATTCATTTTCATCTGAACTTGGCATCCCTTTCAGCACTCTACTAGAGGCTCCTCATGTGATTGATATTGAATCTCAGGTAGAATCTGTTTTTGTTGGTAGTTGCTTGAGTTCCCTTTTTTTCCTTGTTCGCTTGTAATCTTGTATTGTATGGATTAGTTATAATTATCATTTTATGCAGGTTTGGGCATCAGTAGTTTCTACAGGCCCACACGATTATCCCTTGAATGCCAGCTATAGAACAGCTGATGGATTGGCCTTTCAGGTACTTGTTGCGCCTGTCTCAAAAAACAATAAAATGCAATACATTTACAGTCTGACCCTCCTTGTAAACTATTTTGAAGGATTCGGTTGGAAAATCATTGGAGGAACTGTTCAGGGTTATCCCTGGTGGCTCACTTGTGTTTTTTCCAAGCTATAAGCTGATGGATAAACTATGTAAAAGGTGGCATGAGACTGGACAGTGGTCTCAGCTTAATGCAAGAAAGCCTCTCTATATTGGTAAGATTGCTTGCATTGTGATATGATAAGAGGTTCCAACTTGTTAAACATGAGGCGTTCTTCCATTTATATAAATATACTGTCTTATATAATATGGGTGTTTTTTTCCCGACAAATACTACTCAGAAATGTTTACAAATTGCTTATATCCTAATATTGTAATTCTGTGCTTTGCAGAGCCCAGAGGGGGAAGTCAGGAGGATTTGGAGACTGAACTGAATGGGTATTACAGTTCAATTCGTGGAGTGAAGAAGCCAAGTCTTGGCAAGAGAAAAAAAGCAAAGAAAGTAGATCCTAATTGCTGTAATGACACCGACTCACAAGATATGTGCAGGGGAGCTGCCTTTCTTGCAGTTTGCCGTGGGAAGGTGTGCAAAAATCAGTTTTCTAACTTCATCTTCCGTATATTCATACGTTCTTGCATTTCCATAACCCATTATGCACGAAGCAAAAGTGTGGCATGTGATAATCTGTTTTTGTCCTCTGTATAGTGTACACAATATTTAATGATGATGATGGACCTATTATTGCCGAATTGCTGATTATTGTTATAAAATAGCAGATTGACAAACTGAAAGATCTAGGAAAGTTAAAAGTATTTATGATGAGGCTTTTTGTTATTGGGTTAGTCTTACTAATATGATTGTCTTATAGAATTTATTGTCATTGGATACAGATGATCTTATTATTCTGCCCTTGCATTGCATTTTAGTAGTGTAATTACTAGTTTCTGAAGTCCATACAAGCTACATTTAAACTGGAACTAGACTTGCTTAGATTGATTTGTACATTGCTTGAGATGGTAACTGCAAGTGTTACCTTTGAGGATTAAGATTTAACCTTCTGTCATATCCATGCACTCACAATATGGCTGTTGCACATAAAATGCTTCTGGGATGTTAATGTCAAGTTATTTTTTCTTATGTCACGCCGAGAAAGTAGTGCAGACATTTTTCCCTGATTAATTAAAATAAGGGGAAATTACATGTTACAACCTTATAAAAACCATTATTTTTTCAATTACAGACTTATAATTTTTTTTTCAACAATTACTACCTAATAAAGCACTTTCTATTTATTTTTGCTACCTTAAGTGAACACCGGTAGATAAGTAAGCTGATTTCCGTCCAAAATTACATTTCGTCTAATTACATGACCATTTTGCCCCTGAGTCTATTTATCCTTTCCCCCTTTCCCTAACCTTTATCACTCATATTGTTCTTCAATTTCTATCTTGCTGTTCTTCAATTTCTTCACTCCCCTTCTCTACTCTTTCTACCCCTCCATTATTTTCGCGTAAGAACATCATTGCCGACTAGAGCGTATTATTGCCTACCAACAAGGCATGCTTCCCTAATTTATGTTTTTTTGTACTTCGCAAATTTAGTGTTTATCTAGAAATTAGGGCTTGTGTAAATTTAGCTAGGGATTTTTGTAGTTTCTGTACTTTATCGTTTCCCCTGGAGGATGTATGAATGAATATATGAGTGATGCATTCTCTGGACTAAAGCTAGGTCGTTTTTCATGAGCCATTGTTGATGTTTTTGTTTGTCGGGTTAGCCATTGTTGCTCTTAATTGACTGAATGTATGGATTTTTGATTGATTCGTCGATTTAATTAGGGTTAGAGGATGGTTTGATGAGGGAGGTATACGGAGTGCGTAGAAGAACTGAGTGGTCAAAGGAGTTAATGAAGTGAAAAGGGGGTTTTAACCTCGGGGGTATTTTCGTCAGTTCACAACTTTGGAACGGAAATCGGCTAACTAATACACCGGAGTTCACTTAAGGTAGCAAAAGTAAATAGAAAGTGCTTTATTAGGTTGTAATTGTTGGAATTTTTTATACAAGTATGTAATTGAAAAAAAAAAAGATTTTTATATGGCTGTAATGTGTAATTTCCCCTTAATATTACTGTTGTTTGATCTATACTAATCTTTATTATTGGCAAAAATATTGGGAAACATGTGTGTTTGCAAATGGTGGATGGATTTGTCAAAAACAGATGCCACAAAGGAGAGATAAGATTGTCAAAATCAACTCAAATTTTAGATCAGGAGGTGAAGAGCAGATTTAAAGAGTTTTGTAAACAGTTTTTTTAAAACATGGCAACAACTACATTTTATTCCTGATATCCCAACACTTGATTCTTATTTTAAAAAAGGGTGGCTAAGGCGCCCGCCAATTCTCATAGGCACCCGAGGCACATCAAATTCAAAAGACGCACGAGGTGCACTCGAGGCACATTACTATGCAATTCCATTTTTTCTCCAAAATTGTTCTATTTTACCCCTCTTCTCCTCATCCTTTGTTTTCACGTATAAGCACATGTTAACCCTCTTTAAAAAAGGGACTATTTTGCACAAAATTTAATTTTAAAATATGCATGTTTGTCTGAAAAATCAGTGCGCCTTGTGTCCAAAAGCCAAAAGGTGCACCTCATCGCCTCACTGCACCTCGCCTCTTCTTAAACTAAGCTTAGATTTCACAATTGTAACTAATACCAGATTTTTTTACCATGGACTCTCATAACGATTGACGGTATGCTTTTCCGCGGTATTTGTTTTCTTTAAAGTAAGCTACAAAGACAATTATGTCACTGTTGGGGTCATGGGGGTTTGAATCCAGATCATAAGTACTACCTCTCATGACTTCACCAGTTATTTTGCATTTCCGTGGTATTCGTTGATTACTTGGTCATTTGTACTTCATAAGTCATGGCAGAATTTTGATACCATAAATTGTCGATTTTTTGAATTTCCGCTATGTATGATACCTGCTTTCAGGTTTCTGAAGGAATTGACTTTTCGGATGATAATGCCCGAGCTGTAGTATCCTTTTGGGTGTTTTAAATTTCTGTGTAGTGATAACCATAGTCACATTTTTTGCTCGCCTAAGTTAAATATACTCGTATTCCGTATTCTAATACTTTAAACTTAGTATGATTGAAGAAATCATTGCTATTATAAAGAACTTGAGTTTCTTAACCTGTATCAGATAATAATCGGCATTCCCTTTCCAAACATGTAAGTATCTCCATTTCTATATCTTTACCAAATTGAACTGATGGTGTAGCTTCTGGATGTCATGTTTAATTGGATATTTTTTTGCAGAAACGATTTAAAAGTTTCAGAGAAAAAGAAATATAATGACACATATAAAAGTGCCAAGAATCTTCTTAGTGGGGGTGACTGGTACTGCCACCAAGCCTTTCGAGCACTAAATCAAGCTGCAGGTATGATATTTGCATCATTTTTTTTCACAAGTTGTGTTTTAGTGACACTCTAAGTCTTGGGTAATGTGTATACCCCAAGACAGTTAACTCTTACGATAAAGTGTGAAGCTCATATTTCCAGAGGCAAACTGTAAATTGTAATCTTTGCAATGTGAAATATATGGGTCAGGAACCTCTAGAATTTATATGTGCTAGAGTTGGTAAAGGTTATTATGCTTAGATAGATCATTATATCGATGCATTTGCAAATACAACCAAAAAAGGGGTAAACAATTTAATTACCATTTGAAGTGAACTCTCCATTCTCCAATGCAGAGTTCTTAAAAATAAATACTTAACCCAAAGGCCATGGGGTTTTTGCTTGGTGTAATTTGTATTTTTACTTACTTTAGGAGTTAAACAGAAAGGGGTTTCTCATACTGTCTTTGCCCGATCTATGTCACAAGTACTCATACCTGACATTTTTCACCCTTTAGTTTTCAAAGTTACGAAGTATTAGAGAAGTCGTTACTGAAGATTCTCTTCGTTTCCCGAATACTCTATGACAACCACTGTAGTATCGAGATAAAAATTTTTGCTTCTCCAACTTGAATTTCCCCCATTTGCTATTAAGAAATGGACATATAGTCCATAATTATCCATAGCCATATTAACTCAACCTATTGATGAAGGTTGGCTTTGTATCATCTGACATTGTGATACTTCAACAAAGCCATTCACATAATATGCCGTGAACAGTGTGCTATTCTCATTTCTTATACTCGATAAATTAATGTGTGCCATGAAATGACCCATATTCTGTAATTTTTAATGCCTTGTCTCTGAGTTATGGCCTCATGAGCTCACATTTCAAGTCTAATGTCCACTAAGTTTGGGGAAAAGTAGAAAGATAACTGTCAAAGTGATGCTCAAAGCATCGTCCTGTAATTATGTGTTTGTGAACTGGGGTAACATACCATTGATCATACAAATATCGGTCATGTACCACCTGTAATAGTCAAATATTGGCTATTTTTACAGGTTCTGTTCTTATTAGTATATACAGAGTATTTGCTAGTAATTTCAAAATCATTTACTTCTTGGTTAGTATGTGCATATTGATGATGACATTAATTCCATGCTCAAAAACCTTCTCCATTGTCCCAATAAATTTTGCCCCTGCCTATAGAATATAGATTACCTGTTTTTTGCTGATTTGTTAGGATACCATGTTATTGTTTGATATTCCATGGTGGCAGGTAGATGTATACGTCACAGCAAGGACTATGGGGCCATCATCTTTTTAGGTAATCAGAAATATTATTTATTATTATTTGTGGTGCTCTTATTGCCACAAGCCCACAATTAATGGTTTTATGCTAAAAGAGTAATAACTAATAACTATGCCAATTTTGTTACTTCCTCCGGGTTTTATTTATCTTCCTGTTTGCTTTTGGCAAAAGATTTTTTTATAATGAATATAAAATGATAAATTTAAGAAATATTGAGGGTAGAATGGTAAGTGGGTGTAATAGGAAATAATAAAGGTGTAAAGTGTTCTCAATAGTAAGGGTAGTATGGTAAAAAGTATGGCCCAAAATGGAAAGAAACCAAATGGGAAGATAAAAAAAAGACGGACAAAAAAAAAGGAATACGGGAAGATAAAAGAAAACCTGAGGAAGTACTTTATTTCGCGTTCCTCACAACCTGATCACCTGAGCAATCAATTCAGGAACGAGTGTCTTTATTCATAGGGATGCAGTCATTCTATGCTATTATGCACTCTTGCGGAGTCGTAGTAAGTTCCAGTGAATCGTGCTATATGCATCCATTCAGATATAAGCTTAGTTTATCACAATGACAAAAAATACAAAGGGTCCTTGAAGCGAACTTAGTTGGTCCTGTGTGAAATGGTTTGGTGGAAAACCATTTAATACTGACTAACATACCCTCACTTGAAAAGAAGGTTGTTAAAAAGGAAGCTATGTGAGGGTATTAAAGTTAATTGTAAGTTTGTTTTACATGTACATCTATACTCCCTCCCCACCACAATGATGTTCCCATTTGTAAATGGCACAAGGAATAAGGAAGGGGTAATGAAAGGTGGTAAATTGTTTGGTGGGGTTCAAGATGTCAAATCAGAAAAAGTAGCCAATAGGAAGAGAGTATAATGGATGAATAAGGAAAGTTTTGAAGTGGAAAAATCTTAGTGGAGTTTCCCTTTAAGGAAAGTGGGAAAATCTTAGTGGTGGGGAGGGAGTACTAGATAAGTATTTTCTTTATATTCTACTCACTCCAATTTTTTTTGTTCTTCCCTATTTCCTAATTGAGCCGAGTCATCTCTTCTTTCCTATTTCTATTTTAGGCCATCAACATGTGGTCTAGAATTACCCTTAAATTTCTCTTTCTTCCTCATTTTTTGAGCCACACATTCTTGCACCCTTATTTTTCAGTTTTCACCCAAAAAGCAAAGGGAAAGAACAAAAAAAATCGGAGGGAGTATTTCTTCTTCCCAACTCTTTCTGTAACTTCCTTTAGAAAGCTAAAATAGGTCATTTACACCATTTTTTTAAAAAACAATCCTAGATACTTGAGATATGTTTGCCAATTACTCGTATATGTCTTTGGCGTGCGCCTTTTAGCACTAATTTCATTAGAATTCTATAGCAAGATGTTCATAATGCATACTGCAGCTGAGGGTTACTAGATTCTCTCAGATAACGTGCAAATCATCAACCGTTAAGAACGAATTCTATCATGCTGCTTACTAAAAAAACAAAAATATACAGCATATTTCCTCCGTTTTTTTTATCACGCCACTTTCCTTTTTGGCATTATTATTAATCACTCCATTTGTCTTTCAATCCTCTTTTAGCCCCTTTTTCCTATCATCTTTACCTTAATACCCTTAAATATGTAGTAGGTGAGGCTAGAGAGGGGTAAGATAGTCTTATAAACCATTTACTTAAAGAATGAGCAAAAGCAAATGGAGTGATAATTCAAAAACAGAAGTATATCCTATGAGAGCGAATCATGAATCGGTAAGGGCGTGTTCAAAGTGAACAGGCAATCATGCTGCAGCTGCTAAAAGTATCATCAACCAATTCAACCCACGAGTAAATATTTTCATTTGCACATGAATGCACTGTTATCTCTTAATTCGTTAGGTACTAAAACTCTTCAAAACAGTGCTAAAAGTGACTTGAGAACTGTTATGTGATTATATCTCCACTGGTACATTGTTGCCTGAGCAGTGTTACAAGTTACAATAACCAGGCTTATCTGACTCCATTTTATTTCCTTTTCCTTATAAAAGCTTGTATGTTCTCTTGTTTCACTTTAAATATTGTAAGATTCAATTTTACTTGGTAGTAATGCCATTTGACCTCACTCCTCCATAATAAGCGTTCCAGGGGACTCTGGGCATGCTTAGGTGGAAGGCCTGGGGTATTATAGGTGTGCACTGTGCATCATGTATAAGATATTAAGATTAAACTAGGATTCAAAAAAGAGGCATTACTGCCCAAAAAATTATTTTGAAATTACAATTTTGTTTGTGAACCTGCGCTGTCATTTCTATTAACATAAGGAACACAAACATTGCACTTGAAAGAGTATTACGGAGTATTATTTTTTGTCATTATATATGACTATTAAATAAAGGAAATTCAGATAGTTTCCTTGTGAGATTAGGGCTAAAGAAGGATGCTTGCATCCACAACCGGAATACCGAGCATTTACCCAGCTAGATAGCCCAATATCAATAATTGTCACTTAACCAACTGCTAGTTTGCTACGTGCAATTCATGTAATAGGCTTAGCTAACATCACTCCCTAAGTTTGTATAATTTTTTTGTTGTCTATAAACAACTCATACATCATAGGTATCCAAAAAACAATCTTTTTCTCCCTTGCAGATGAACGTTTTCTTATGAAGAGAAATATGGTTCACATCTCAAAGTGGCTTAGGAAATCAGTCCGGACATATGAGAATTTTGAGACATCAACTGAAGAGTTGCAATCCTTCTTCAGTAAAATCAAGGCTATAAAGGACACTGTATGTTTATGTTTTGGCTTGGTTCCTACTATGTGTGCTGTTTCTTTTGCTTTTATCAATGCTGAATTCGGCACTTTTCAGGTGAGGCTTGAAAGTGCTAGCTTGCCACAAGAACCTGTACTTGATTCGGAAAATATTCCTCCTGATAGCTCCATCAAGGGATATCTGCAACAGGAAACTCAGAAGTTGGCTAGATTCCAAGCTGGTGAAAAGAGGACTGTTTTGGGCAAAATGTCGATGCTAACTGATAGGCTTTCTCACTCAGTTAAGCCTGGAAGCAGCTTAGAATTCGAGGAACCATGGGCAGTCCGTCAGGAAGACATGGATAGCGAGAAAGAGATTGCCACAAGTTGTTATCGAGGGGAAGAATTCCGGTGAGACTTTGATGTGTTCGTTATAATGCTGTCCTGGATCTGAATTATGACTTGTTTCCGCTCGTTTATATCTGATTTAATTTACCAGGGTGGATGTTTACTTTTGTTGAGCAATTATATTACCAAAATATTTGTTTTATACACCTCCTCTGATTATGCCAAGGCTGCTGATAATTTCTTTTGTTTCTCCCTTACTTCACCCCAGTTATTTGAGTGTGTTCACTCATCTTCATCCATTTTCAGATCCAGAGAAACTCCAGGAATTGCGTCTTTGGATCCGGAGCTAGAACTTTCCGTCGTTAAAGACACTCCTGTCGCCGGAAACTGTGCTCTAGTTAGTCCTGAAGCACCCATGATTGATGATAATTCTCATTTCAACATTATTCAAGATTCTGCAAAGTTTCATCCAGTAAGTTATGTATCCTCGACAAGTGTACCTCAGTCTCCTTCCGTGACTGCATGCTCTGATTTTACGTCAGAAAGGAACACTAGTGAAAATATCAGAGGGTTAACAATGGAAAAGGATTCATCCGTTAATTTGAGTGTTAATTCTCATGCCCTAAAACGGAGAGCAGTAGTTGATCTACAAGGGATAAACTTGATGCAAGAAATGAAATTTGACATGGCGACTACACAAGGAACTCCGGATTATAGGTTGATGAAGTCTTCATCCGAAAATGACAGTTCGTGTCAAACTAAATTATGTGGGTCAACACATTCCTCAAAATGTGAACTTAATGTTCTAGAACCTTCTAGGACAAAGATTGGTGCTAATTCTCCATCTGCTGACCTCATTTTGGAGCAACGGTTGCAAATTTCTTGTTCACTTTGCAGAAACTCATTGAGCCTTGGTGGAAACAATTCATATGTCAAGTGCTGCTTGATTTCGTTGTCAAAAGCGTTCTTGACTTCCCTTGCAAACTGGAAAGTGCAACCATTTATGCAGTCTGCACCAATTGCTTTGCCGATTCTGGTGGTTGACAACTTATCAGTTGATCCAAGGTTATTCAATCTGAATAATACAGATATTCCAGGACAGGGAATCTGGTGCCAAGAGGATGGCTGCGTGTACAATACAATTTTCTGTCCGTTCTGCTCTTCTAATGACCGTTGTCTTGGGGTACAGATCATGGCTACAAATGCTTCAAACTTCCATCTTATCGACAAGGTAGAGACTTCAAGGCGTGGATTCTATGACTGGCTATATGAAGCAATGCCATTAACATTAATTTATGGAATTTGATTGGTCTTCAATCTCCCCCATTCAACTTTCTCTGATGTCTTTCCCTTCATCAGTTTTCTTATTACTCCGTATCATTTTTTGCAGATACTTCTTTATCATGATCGCTTGTTATTGACGACTAGCCAAGAACAGGAATGCAAGGTATATACTGATTATGGACTAGTCTGACTGTCTGAATCTCTCAGTTATTTTTGTCTCAGGTGTTGTAACTTATAATACCGTAAAATGCAACATGAATTTCTATACTCTGTTCTGGAATACCTTCTATTTTCAGTATCTTTTACTTCGTACAATTTTGAGATGCAATTTCATCATTATCCCAATTTGTTTTTTTGTTATTGGTACATAAATAGACCACACTTGCTCAACTCCAGAGTATATCTTATTGCCTTGAAAGTTGAAACAATTGTTTTCATTTTTGATTTCTAGTTATGTATTAAGTCATACGGAGTATTTCTCAGTAATTTGTGTGCATTGATGCATGATAATCTTTTATCCATCCATCAATTGTTTCAAATCTCAGTCTGAATATTTGGTTTACCATTTGGAGAATTTTTGACACCGGGTACTGATGTAGAAATTATCGATCGACAATGGCTCAAGCCCTACCCCAACTGCTGATGTAAATTCTATTGCTAAATATGCATATCAATCTCCACTGACCAATTCAGGAGGCTGGCGAACGACCAAATCAAAGGTGCGATTTCTGTTTTTGAAATTTTACAACCTTCGTTTATGTCAATGGTATTCAAACTTAGATGTGTAAATCTGGCAGGCAAAATTACAAAAGCGGAGCTCTGTATCACAATTCTAATTATAGATTTTCAAGAGCAGATTATATGTGCATGCTGCTTAACATGATATGCTCAAGAGTCAAGAGCAGCCTCTATTTCGAGTTCATCAATACATATTGAGCAAACCCTTGATGCTCCTCGGAAAAGGGTGAAGGCTGACCCATACTTATTATCTTCCATAAAAGTTTATCTGAAGAGTACCAGCTCGTGTCCTCTCCCGATTTGTTTTTTGCTTTCAGACAGTTGACATGTGAATGGACAGACGCCTTATGGCCTGGTAATCAGTACAAACTCAAAGCACGATTAGTGATGGTCTTGTGGAACTTGGCTAATGGAGAAGAACTCCACACGGTTTTAGCTTTGTAGGTGGATGTATAGTTTTTTCAATTAACGATAAATGTATTGTTATATGCTAAATGTGGTAATGTAGCTAGTTTCGCATAATGCTGCTGCTCTAATTACTGCAACGATGTCTAGTTTTATGTTATTTTTCCCGCAATAAGCTAACAACCGGTTCACTTGAGTAGATTCGTACCTGTAGTTTACGAATTGTATACAAGATGTAGATTGTAGAACCATTTCAAAGCAAATCAAATTAGGGAGAAGTTTGCCTTTGATTCCAATATATCTATATCTCCCGAAACAGAAAGATGTGTGGATCAATACCTGCGAGGCTGCGACCATCATAGCTCCATAGGAGATGCTTTTCGCTTGGGATGTATGCTGTAGCAGTTACCATGAAAAACTAGGGATTGAAGGCTTGTGCGCTTTAGCTAGAACTTGGCTGCCCCAGCTTCGTGAGGAAAGCTACATTGGCTTGTCTCATTGTTTTGAGGATCTACAACGAGACCATCTTTAGGTTTAGGTCGCAAGTACACTCGCTCCCAAATCACATAATGCCCTTTCAATCTTCATCATGGACATCTTGAGGTTATGATTTATTATTAACGGTAATGTTATGGAGTTGTATTAAAGCATTAAAAACCTTCTAATTGTGGTATAAACTTAGAAATTCAAGACTAGATTACACATTCATCGATGCAAGTAATACATATATTAACATTTTATTGCCACTTTTGGCCTCTTAAATACAACCCTTATCAATCTCCTATTATTACTGCTTTCAACTTAATTTTGCGTTTGAAATTGTATTTTTATGTTAACCGACCCCAAATCTTTTTGGGACTAAGACTCAGATGTTATTGAAGAGACTTAGAGAGTATAATTTCTTCACAAATAATGATATTATCGATATTTTATCGTCCTGACACAAACCACTTTGAGTTCAAATCTGAAGTGAGGTGGGACATTTTTAATCAGATTCGCATACAAGTGATCTCTCATTAAACTTATAAAAACAAGTACAAAATAAAATTATCAATTTGAGGACATTTAATTCTAAAAGAGGTACCAATAACGGATGAAGAGGTACACAAAAAGTGTCTTTCAATAACTTAATAATCTCTCAATAACTTAATGAGATATTGTTTCTCCATAATTTGCCAAATTGCCCCACGTTAATACGGAGTACATCAAGGATGAAACTTTGTAAGAGTCATGTCTGATAAGTGCATTAGGAATTTAGGATCCATAATTGAAGAACTTGAAGAGGACTTTAATGCGTTCTGAGAGGAAGAAAAGATGAGAGTTTCCTTTGTTACATAAGTACTCTATGTTATAATTGAGGAATTACAAAAATAAATTGCATTAATTCCCTTAATCCTAACTAACAACAGACTCTTTCTGTCGGTCATTTGTTGTCCAATAACGAGACAAAGGGAGTAATATAGACTATAGAATCAGAAAAATCCTTGTAATGATTCCAACTCCTCAAATGCTCGGTCTTACTCAAAAGGTATTTTCATCAATCATCAATCACAAACGTTTGATTATGATGAACATATTTGTCACAAACGTTTGATTATGATGAACATATTTGTCACAAACTCCACGACAATCAAATATCAGTCACAAGGGTTAATAAAGACCACTCATTATCCCGAGGCATTCCGATTTTGCCACTACCAAGTCCCAACTCCTAAGGGTCCCTCCCAGGTACGAGTATTGCCACTATCATCCAAAATCATTGTACCCTGCATCGTCAATTCATCACACAACTAACTCTGGCTAATCCTAGACTATCTCAGAAACCAACAATCACCATAGAGAGAAGAGAAACAAAGGACTAAACACAGATGGATTGAAAAAGGATTACACATTGTCGCCCTGAGTACCAAAAGGCGACTAAGCTACTATTACGACTCCACTAAACAAGGTGATATTAATCATCATATTTAAGGCTTAAACAAGTAATTAGTACTCCGTAAACCACTACTAGTTCTACCAGCCATGAGGCCAAAAGCTAAAATTAAGTCAAAATACAATACAAAGATGATTTTTGTGTTTGGATATATCACTTTTAATACTGCAAAGTGAGCCACTCCAACTTTGACCTGTACTTTCATCAACATGCTCAGTCATCATCTTCATCCTCCTGAACATCATATAGCATATACAATTAATTCAACTTTTGGGCATGTCCAAAAAAGTGGGACTGAAATGCAATCAAGTTAATCAACTTCAATTACCTCGCCACTGTCATCACCATCATCCTCATCATTAACCTCAGATTTGGATTTGTCAGACTCATCTTCAGCTTCTTCGTCCGCACCTCCAGCCTGCAGATTTAAACAGATTACCATCACAACAATAATAACCAGTGAACTCCTAAAGTGTTGCAGATTTCCAGTTACACAAAAGTTCCAAAGGTTGACAAAGTACCAATTTCTTATTGTAGGCCGTCATTGTTTTCTCATAGTCAGCCTTCCTTTTCTCTGCCTTCTGAACATAAGGCGCTTTTTCCTAAAGTTAGAAAGCACAACACACACATCAGCATACAGGTGTCTCAGTTGAATAACTTGTAACAAAATTAGCAATAGCAGCAAAACTTACAGCATCGGTCAATGACTTCCATTTCTCACCACCTGCTTTCCCAACCTATAAACAAAGGAACAACCTGATTAAAACAGAAGCTACACACACTCTTAACATTGTTCAGATCAAATTCAAATCGACTGCAAATTAAAGCATAAACAATGCTCACAGTAGCAACGGATTTGTTGTTGGGGTGTTTTTGCTTGAACTGAACACGGAAATCCTCCCTGTTTTAGACAAACAACAATCATAAAAATCACAGTGAATAAACAAGTACTCCGTAGTTTGGAAAAATAAACTAATAGAGGGGGAAATCACACAAAATGGGAAATTACATGAAAACAAAGAATGCACTTGGTGGCCTCTTGGGCTTGTTAGGGTCCTTGGCTGGCTTCCCCTTCTTGGCAGCACCTTTCTTCACAGCAAGCCTAAGCAAACCATTCAGCATCAATTGTCAGACAACAGATATGTCAGCATCGTAGAATATAAAACATCAGCACAATCAGAGCAATACAAAAACAATTCTAATTTACGTAAATACAAGTGAATTTCAACGAGTTTGAAGAGGCAATCATGCTTATTGATTACATCCCCTATTCTCAGATCATAGATATTGCATGAAGCAGCAGTATGACTGTAATCATGTTCCAAAAGTAAACTGAAACACAGTACAGCCGAATCTCAATGATGGCTGAATAGAGAAGAGCATCATTACTATGCACAGCAATCAAAACTAATCATAAATCTGCTGCTTTAGATCTGTATTCGTAATGATTAGAAATGAATTGAATACTGCAAATGAACTGGATAACACCTAAACCAGAGAACAAGACCTAATTCTTCACAAATTCAGCAAACGGCTAAATATTACTGTATCTAATTTAGAGACAAAACATACTCAAATCTTAATTAAACGACAAAAACACATTATCAGCAGATTGCGGACAAATTAAAAGCATACATATGAGTTTCTAAATTATACTCCACCAACCAGAATTCATAGGGATGCTCGAAATATCAATTGCAAACAAAAGAGAGAGAGAGAGAGAGAAACCCAACTAAATCAGTCAACGAAAACGAGAAAACTACGAAGACAAGAGAAGCAAAACACAGTAGAAAAGCAAAAGTGAGAAAAAAAATCAAATACCAAAACAAAATTAAATCAGCGGATGAAATATGGAAGTAAACCGAGGCTAGTACAAAACAATCGAAAAGCAAAACTACGAAAAAAAAAAAACAAATAAAATTCTAAAAAAAAAACAAATCAGTGAATGAATTAATGAAAGTAAATCGAAACTAGTGCGAAATAATCGAAAAGCGAAACTACGAATTTTTTTAATTAAATTCGAAAAAAAACTAAATCAGTGAATGAATCATTGAAGCAAATCGATAGTAGCACAAAGCAATAGAAAAATCAAATCGATGAAAAAAAACGGCGAAGAAAACAACCTGGCGTCGCCTTTAGTGTCGGCCTTGGATTTTCCTCCTTTCATCGTAATAACTGCTATAAACACAAGAAAAAGGGATGAAAGTGCATAAATTGAGAGAAAAAACAGCAAAAAAATGGGAAAAAAGAGAAGAAAGGAGGAAATAGAGAGATGGAATACCAGGAAGATTGGGGGGTTAGGGTTTGAGAGGGGAGAGAGAAGGGAGATGCGGTGAGGGATGAAAAGAAGGGGAAGGAGAGGGAGAATAAAAGGGGGAGAGCGTGGAAGGGTGTTGTGGGTAATTCTATTCTATTCCGTCTTTAATCCCAATCGCATTGATATTCTATTGATATCCATATATTCGTTCGCCCAGTCTGAGAGGGAGGCTTCACAAATATCTCTCCCTCACTCTCTCTCTTTTTGCTCTTTTGAAGGTTTTTTACTTTTTTTATTAGGCGGGCTGTTGAAATTTCAAGCCTTCTTTTCTCTTGCCACTTCATCAATCCACCTCCCCTATCCTCCTCTTTTTCCATTGGTTCTTTTTTTGTGTGTGTTTTTGCTTTCTTTGCATTTTGGACTTTCATACACAAGATGAGACTAGACCGGATTACACAAAAATTGAGTTATGATCGGATATTGTCATTACTCGTTAGTCACTACTCATTAGTCACTCACTTTTTCAATTTCGGTTACAAAATGTTGGTTTATTGGACCACATCAGACCGGTTAGACTGGATGAAGTATAAATACTCCTAGCATGCAAGGAAAAAAAAATACTCTGTAATAGTTCCAGCCTTTTAGGCCTGGACTGGAAAAACCACACATGTGCTAAAAAGCGAAATCTTACACTTTCTCCGATTTTCTTTTATCTTCCCATTTGAATATAATACTCCGTACATCGCCATATATTGAGCAAATGGGAAGATAAAAGAAATTGGAGGAAGTAACACAGTGGACCAACCCAAATCCATAAACAATTGAGACATATATAACAGACCAGTCAATGCTAAGTACAACAATTTATAAACAATGTGAGATACAACATTATTAAACATGTTGACTCAATGACAGACCAAATGTGATTTCATCATCCACAACTCCCAATATTTCACTTCACCATTTCCACAATAATCACCAGCACCAGACCTGCGCGCATACCACACAATAATGTCATTACGACTCAATGCAAGCATTATAGAAGCATAATAAATTATCACACATCAACATAACCTGAATGAGGAAATCCTTACCTCGAAACCAATGAGTAGATTACAGAACCTATTGTACATAGCTCTATGTACAACTGGTTTTATGATTTTGAGCTTTATCACAAAGTTTTCGAGTTTTATTGTAAATTTTTTGAGATTAAGTGTAAAGTTGTCGAGCTAGATCACATAAATGTTTAGGTTCAAAAACTTACAACTCAGCTCAGAAACTTGTATAAGCTCAGTAAGTATACACAAAAGCTCAACAACTTTGGACTTGGTTGTACAATGTTATTGTACAAATAGGTGTATAATCATATTTTTCTCTCGAAACAAGCAACAACAATAATGTATAAACGGTAGGATCTCGGCAAAACTAAGTGAATACTAATGACTATCGTCCCCCACTTATTTAGTTAGAAGGTTTCAACCTAACCAACCAGGAAACAACCCGACTAGCCTATCGGCTCCACGACTTACTACTCCCTAAACCGACCATGACATCTATACTAGGGCAACCTACACTACAACAACCTATACTAGGGCAACCTATTCTAGGGATAACAAAACAAAACTAAGAAATACTACATAATAATACTTACCGGGACGATGACCGCCTAACGGAATGAACCCACTCTAGCTTTCGGACTACACCCGACCGCTCACGATCAATTCACTTTCCCTACAAGACAAGACCGAATTGTCCACTAGACATGACCTACAGCCTTTCGGGACAGTATTTGGGTCTCGGGATTTGTGAAGGCTAAATTCCCAAAAGGTTTTTCCTATTTTTCCTCTTGTAAGCAAAGACTTTTATATCGAGAGTTATTAAGGGGCCGTTTGGTTCGTGAAAGGGTATGGGAATGGAATCAGGAATCAAACCAGGGTGGTATGGGTTTGTAACTTGATTCCTGAAACTTGGTGTTTGGTTCATTTTTTAGATGATTGAGATTCAAATCCGAAACTATTTTTTTTAAAAATTATATTTAAAAATTATATTTTAAATATGTAAAAATTTATATCACTGACTATATAAAATCTAAAAAATTTAGTTTGAAAGAAAAATTAAATAAATTTCATTAAAAACAACTCTTTTTAGCGATATAAAACACTGAGTTACATTTAATAAAATTTTAAAATAATTTTTTTAGTATTTTAAATTAATGTCTTTCAATAAAATATTTCAGTTATAATATTTCAACAAAAAAAATTGGAACAAATTCTTTCGGAAAATCAAACAAAGTTTGATTCTAAGGGTATTAATCTCATACCCACCTCCTCTCTTGGGTATGAGAAACCCATGAGGATCTGAGGTATGTGTATCGAAATGAAAAAGTTGTCAACCAAACACGAGGTATGAGTTTGATTCATTCTAAACTCATACCTCATACCTAAATTGAGTGAACCAAATAGCCCCTAAGAATTGTGAGTGAGTTCTAACCCTCCCCTCGCACGTATATTATGAAGATATAAGGTAGTTAGGTGTTAGTTGTAGTTGGTTAGAGTTAGTTATACTTATAACTAACTATGATACAAAGTCCTATAAATACAAACTTAACCTTGATGATTTCTAAGTCTCATTAATACAATATTCATATTACTTTCACCTTTCCTCTCTACTCTCTAAACATCTTATCTCTAATCCTTCGTCACTCATTCAAGATATCCGAAGCTAACATGCATGCTATCCAATCATTCTAACCGCAAATTTTCTCATTAATAAAATGCCTACTCCAATTCTTAGCAAGAAAACTACATATGAGGTTTTGTTTAAAAAACAACCTAACTATGATAATTTGAGAGTCTTTCGATCACTTTGTTATGCTACAATGCCTAGCACCCATCGTGATAAATTTGGTCCTAAAGCTAGAAGGTGTGTTATGATTGGATACTACCCTTTTGGCCAAAAAGGCTATAAACCGTACGATTTGGATAGCCACACAATATTTGGTAGCATGGATGTTGTGTTCAAAGAAGAAGAACTTCCTTACAAGCCAGTTCCAGTAGCTGGAGTGTCCAACTCTGAAGACGGCATGCCTTATTTCCGGGTGAACCCTGTTGATTCTCGGTATATACAACAACCATCTGTTCCTACTTCTTCACCATCTATTACAATTGCTTCACATCCCTTTGTGGACGCTACTGTACATATCTGAACCCTTCTGCTAATACATCTTCAGTAGTTACACACTCAATGAAGGTCACTAAAACCAGTCAAGTTACATCCAAACTCAAAGAAGGTCCACTAGAATCAAACAAGTTCCATCCAAACTCAAGGATTTTTAATATTCTGCTGGTCAGGCTAATGCATTTCATGCCAAATTTTGGATGAATTGGTTCACTTATTTGACCAAGGGTATGTAATAAACTATCGTCGGTCAACAATCTGTCAGTTGCACAAAACCTAGTTCTACATGTATTTTTGGCTTGAAATCGAACGAGTTACATCGTGAAGCGATCCTTGACACATGGTCTAAAAATCGGGAGAAGTTAAACGTTACGTTATCCGACCTCTCAAATGGCTGAAATTGAAGTGTATTATACACGTTTTTCTTAGATTCGGGGGCCGTAATAAAAATGGCCGAAAATCTTTCGGGGTGTTATTCTGCTGATCATAAAATCCGTCCCCGCAAGATTCTAGCAACAAAAAAGATCATTCATGGGAGCCAGCACGCAATAAACCAGCGTCGATAAACAATCTGTTAGTCGTACAAAAGCTACTCCCTCCCATTCATTCAATCCTTTACATACCATATTTCACCACTTTTAAGAAAAATGGTAAAAGTAAGGGTATTATTAGTAAATCAAATAGTTTTATGGGTCCAACCAACTTAAAGTAAAGTAAAAGTAGTGATATTTTGTGTAAATAGAGGAAAGATAAAAGAATTATAAGGTATCTTTTACAAAAAATGGAATGTAAAGAATTGATTGAATTGTCCATTTATAGTAAGTGTAAAGAATTATTTGGATGAGAGTTAGTTGTGCTTGTTTTGTTAGCTTGAAATCAAACGAGTTACACCGTGAAACAACCCTTGACACATGGTCTAAAAAACGAGAGAAGATAAAACGTTGCGATATCCGACTTCTCAAACGGGTGAAATTGAAGTGTATTATACACTTTTTTTTTTTTTTGTGATTGAGGTCAGAAATAAAAATGGCCAAAAATTATTAGGGGTGTTTTTCTAGTCATATAAAACGTCCCCACAACATTTTAACAGCAAAAGAGATCATTCGGGTGTGCCGATAGTCAATAAACCAACGTCGATCGACAATTTGTTAGCCGCACAAAAGCTTGTTGTACTTTTTTTTGGCCTGAAATCGAACGACTTACATCGTGAAGCGACCTCTGACACATGGTCTAAAAATCGAAAGGTGATAATGTTAGTCTTTATATAGTTATTAAATTATCATGTGTATTATCAAGAATTGAAGATAATGGATATGGAAATTTTACCTTGATCCATGATTGATGATTTCTTAAGGTGGAAGGGAAAGTCTTCCTACTCTAAACCTCTCACTAATATTCTCACTTAGTTGATGAGTTTTCTTAGTGAGGTGGTAAGAGGAATGAGTTGGGGACCAACTTCTTATTTATAGAAGTTCTACCCTATTATGCCCATCAAATAATAAGGTAGAAATAATATAAGGTATCTACACATATTAACCCATATTATAATTTAGATATCATAAGCCTTATATACAATAGTTGATCACTTAAGAAGGCTACTTATAAGATGACTATATACAATCATATGACCATACATGTAGACCTACATAATAATTATTTATATTTAACAATCTCTCACTTGGGTCACATGTGCATCACATATGATATGTAAAACCTTACTAGTATAGACCCCGTGCAATGCACGGTATTTATAATATATTTATCTTATAGAATATTTCATTTAAGATTTAAAATAAAAAATTTATTATTTTATTTTTACTATTTATCGACTGTATAATTTAGAAATAGAAAATATTTTGATTAGTTTTGCGATTTAAAATAAAAAATATTTTTTAAATCGCAAAACTAATCAAAATATTTGAGTAATGTCTTGAAATGTACTGAGTATTAAATAACGTGTAATTAA
Source organism: Agrostemma githago (assembly GCA_958450325.1). Taxonomy (NCBI): domain Eukaryota; kingdom Viridiplantae; phylum Streptophyta; class Magnoliopsida; order Caryophyllales; family Caryophyllaceae; genus Agrostemma; species Agrostemma githago. The sequence continues at coordinate 70,648,551 of OY288241.1, forward strand.
TGAAGATATTGTTTATACTCCCTTCGTTTCATTGAAAGCTTTCACTTTTCTTTTTTCGTAAATTTCTTTGATAGCTTTCACCTTCTTTTTTTGGATAACTCTTCACTCTTACCTAGGTTGCCCACCTACTTTACACCCTCTCTACTTTTGAATATTTTATTATTATCCTTAAAAAATGTGCCATTTTTTAGGTGGAAGCTTTCTTTGAAACAGAGGGATATTTTTTATATACTCGGTTTATATCATCTCACATCTCGAGATACCCACTTCTCTCTTTAACATACCATAAAATACATAAATATTTATCAAAAATTGTATAATGATGTACTTTTTTTAATGGTTAGCACGTCGTGATATGTTCTCTTTGTCTAAAAAAGCTATTCAGTTTTTCATTAGAAAATTAATAAATAAATTAAAAATGGACTGTCTCAGGTGTAAGACTTATATTATGTAATTTGTGAAACTTTTTTTTATATGAATTTTAATAGTATATTCTGTATTTTACAGTCTCCCCTACCAAAATAATCATTCTATATGATAATTATAATCCTCACGTGTGTGTTATATATATATAAAACATTCCTAAAATAGAAAGACAAAGAATTCATAGAGACGCCCCAATATGGAATAGACAAAGAATTCATTGGGACGGAGAGAGTATATCTTTGTAAAAGTTAAAGTAAATAGCTCATTTCAAAAATAATTTTTTTAGATAATGGATTTTTTTTCTGAAGGTTAATGACATCTTATCTTAAAATTTATCTAATTATTTTCATAAAAAAAAGTTTTTTTTGTCAATTCCTTTAACATTAATGAAAATGAATAGTTTACGAATTTATTAGTGAAATGTTCTTTTACTTCTCAATTTAAATTAGTGTATTTTTGAGGAAAATGTTAGTAACTGTTATTGTCTTAGAGTAGTATATAGAGAATTTTCGGTGAGTTCTTACTATGTATCAGGCTTTGTAAGTGCAATCAGAATATATATTCCATTTTTATATAGTTACTAAATTTTATATCGATGTTAAGAATATGATTTTCGAATATGATCATAAAGATATACAATAATAATCATAACTATTTTATATTCTATATAAAATATTGTACGGAATAGCTAGTGCAATCTCCTATTAACAAAAATAATGCAACTATTTGGTTAAAACGGAATACAATATGTTTATACTTTTTTTAAAATTTGATCATATATTCAATATTAAATATTGTATGTGATATCTTCCATGTAAAACATGTGATTTTCGTAATCAATGTAGTCAATCAAATTTTCTTAATTACATACTTTCTGTGGTGTATAACTTTATGTGTGATGTAGTGATATTTGAATCAGTAAGATGTTAGAGTGTAGTTGGTGAAGAGAAGGGTGACATACATGAGGTCAAGGGTTCAATTCACGCCTAGCTCAATTGGTCTAATTTTTAATTTTTGTTGTGGATAGCTTTTGGCAGGAAAATATATGAGTTGAGTTATTTGGTTAGTGGAAAGGGGGATGAGCTCCAAAAATTGTCATCTTTTCAAATGATATCTCTTAACAATCTCGTCCATTGACCTTGTCAATGTAGAACCAAAGTGACTTTTGTCATAAATAATGACTAAATCCTCAATGATTACAAACATTAAATAAAATCAAATGACATAGATCAATATGGATGTGTAGCATGGAAATTTCATGAAATGTGATCGTAACATGTCTATTTCCAACTTGGTCCAACTTTAATTTTTTAGCGAGATCACACTAAATATATATATATATATAAAAGGGGAAACTGAAAATCTTTCCGAAAATACCTGAAACCAAAGTTGACGTCATCCTGAACTGTAATTTTGTGTCTACTTTGTAGAAAATCATATTACAAACTCCCACTAATTCTTTATATCCTTAAACAAAATAACACCCATATGAGCAACATGCTCATGAAACATTTTGGGTGGTAATTCTTTAGTGAGCGGATCCGCAATCATAGAGTTTGTTCCAATATGTTCTACACACACTTCTCCCCTTTGAATTCTTTCCTTTATGGCACGAAACTTGAGCAAAATATGCTTAGACTTTGTCGCACTAGTGTTGTTATTGGAATACAACACCGCTGCTCTATTATCACAAAATATCTTTAGTGGTCTTTGAATTGTATCCACAACTCGTAACCCTGTAACAAAGTTTCGTAACCATATGGCATGATTGGATGCTTCAAAACATGCTATGAGTTCTGCCTCCATAGTAGAAGTGGCAATAATCTCTTGTTTGGCACTTCTCCATGAAATTGCCCCTCCTACTAGCAGATAAACATAACCTGAAGTGGATCGACTGCTATCTAAGCATCCATTGTGATCAGAGTCGGAGTACCCAATGATCTCTAAATGACCCGACCTTTTGTATGTGAGCATATAATGTTTTGTTCTTTGTAGGTACCTTAAGACCCTTTTAACCGCCTTCCAATGATCCATTCCCGGATCACTTAAGAATCTGCCTAACATTCCAACAATGAACGCTATATCCGGACGCGTACAAACTTGGGCATACATGAGACTTCCAACTGCCGAGGCATATGGAATATTAAGCATTTCCTTCCTCTCAAAATCATTTTTAGGGCACTGGTCGAGACAAAACTTATTTCCTTTCGAAACGGGGTTATCTCTTGGTTTACAATTTTGCATGCCAAACCTATTTAGGACCTTATCGATATAGTTCCTTTGTGATAACCCAAGGATACACTGAGAACGATCTCGGTGGATCTCAATTCCTAATACAAAGGATGCTTCACCAAGATCTTTCATCTTAAACTTGGTTGACAGAAATCTCTTGGTTTCACATAACAAACCTATATCGTTGCTGGCAAGCAGTATGTCATCCACATATAAAACCAGAAAGATATGCTTGCTCCCACTGAACTTATGGTAAATACAATCTTCCACTTTACTCATCTCAAAACCAAATGAGAGTACAATTTCGTGGAATTTGAAATACCACTGTCGAGACGCTTGCTTGAGACCATAAATGGATTTCTTTAATTTGCAAACCATTTTCGTTGAATCCCCTAATACAAAGTTTTCAGGTTGCACCATATAAATTGTCTCATCAATGTCACCATTGAGAAACGCAGTCTTAACATCCATTTGATGAAGCTCAAGATCAAAATATGCCACTAATGCCATTATGATTCTAAAAGAGTCTTTCGAAGAAACCGGAGAGAAAGTCTCTTTATAGTCAATGCCTTCCTTTTGAGTAAAGCCCTTTGCGACAAGACGTGCCTTATATCTTTCTACATTTCCCTTTGTGTCCCGTTTGGTTCTAAATACCCATTTAGAGCCAATAGGTTTTGCACCTTCGGGTAGTGTAACAAGATCCCAAACATCATTGTCTTTCATGGACTTAATTTCCTCGTTCATGGCATCAATCCACTTTTGAAAATTAGGACTTTCCATGGCCTGATGGAAGTTGATAGGATCACTATCTTCTAATATTCCATCGTAATCCTCGTGCTCTAGAAGATACAAAACGTAGTCATCTGGAATTGCACTTTTCTTTTCTCTAGCGGATCTTCTTAATGGCGTAGGTTCTTGAGGTGTTTGAGTTTGTAATTGAGTTTGGTCTTCCTGAATGACCGATTGATCCTGAATAGGGACATTCACAGCAATGTCTTCGACTTCATCATTATTCATGATAGCCATAGGAAGGGAAATTGCTTCCTCTTCAAAGACAATGTCTCTAATCTTATCTTCTCCCCCAAACTCAATATCCTCAAAGAACCGGGCATTACCCGTCTCAAAAAATGTCCTGTTAGTGGGATTGTAAAACTTATACCCCCGAGGTCTTTCAGAATATCCAACAAAATAACTATTAATTGTTCTGGATTCCAACTTCTTTTCATTCGGCTTATAAGGCCTTGCTTCCGCTGGACAACCCCAAATGTGCAAATGCCTTATACTGGGTTTCTTTCCAGTCCATAACTCATATGGGGTTTTATTAGTAGCTTTAGTTGGAACTCTGTTAAGGATATATGCTGCAGTCTTAATTGCCTCTCCCCAGAGTGATTCAGGTAAATTAGTATGACTAATCATACTTCTTACCATATCCTTAAGTGTCCTATTACGCCTTTCGGCTACACCATTCATGCTAGGTGACCCTGGCATAGTGTATTGCGGGACAATTCCACACTCATCTAGGAATTTGGCAAATGGACCTGGACGTTGTTCACCTGATCCGTCGTATTTACCATAGTATTCCCCACCACGGTCAGACCTAACGGCTTTAATCTTTTTCTCAAGTTGGTTTTCAACTTCAGCTTTAACTGATTTGAAAACGTCTAATGCTTGAGACTTCTCGTGAATAAGAAATAGATAGCCATACCGAGAAAAATCGTCTATGAACGTGATGAAATATTGTTGACCATTCCAAGCGGGATTAGGAAATGGTCCACAAATATCCGTATGAATTAGTTCTAAGACGTCTGTAGCTCTATTGGCATCTAATCTCCTTTTGTTTGTCTGTTTTCCCTTGATACAATCAACACAAAGTTGAAAATCCGAAAAATCAAGAGAATCGAGAATTCCATTTGACACAAGCTTTTCAATTCTTTGTCTCGAAATGTGTCCTAAGCGCTTATGCCATAACGAAGCAGAATTCTCATCTGTTAACTTTCGCTTTGTACCTCTAGTAGTCGTATGTAGGGTTTCATTATATGAAGCAATAGTATCTAGCATATAAAGCTTATCATAATACGACAAAGTACCGGTTCCTATTACATTTGTATTTAGAGAAAGACTAAAGTTATTATTTCCGAATGAACAAGAGTATCCTGATTTGTCCAAAACAGAAACAGAAACTAGATTTCGTCTAAAAGACGGTACAACAAAAGTTTCATCTAAATCCAAAAAGGAACCGGTCTTTAGTAGTAATCTAAAAGTCTCTATTGCTTCAACTTCAACCGACTTCCCATCGCCCACAAAGATGCGTCTTTCATCATCACTTGGCATTCGGTAGTGCAGGCAACCCTGCATAGACACACTTATGTGAGTAGTAGCACCGGAGTCTACTCACCAAGTATGAATAGGCACTGAAGCTAAGTTAACCTCAGAACAAACTAAACTGAGAAGTGTACCTTTCTTTGCACGCCAATTATGATAATTGGAGCAATCTTTCTTTACATGTCCATCCTTCTTACAAAAGAAACATTTAATAACCTCCTCAACTTTATCAGGTTGTTGTTTCTTTTGTGAAGGACCAACTGCAGCAACCTCATTATTTTTCCTCTTTCTGTGTCTGTCCTTTGATGTACCGGCTAAGTGAGCACTTTCTGTCTTTTCTTGTCTCAACCTCTCTTCCTCTTGTACACAATGAGAAATGAGCTCATTGAGAGTCCACTTCTCATTTTGACAGTTATAACTAATTTTGAACTGATTAAACTGTCCGGGAAGAGAAATTAAGACCAAATGCACGAGCAAATCATCAGATAGCTCTAACTTTAGTGCCTTTAGTTTTGAGGCAAGATGAGACATGGTCATTATGTACTCCCTTATATTTGCTTTATTACCCTTATACCTTAGGGAAATTAGGTTCAACAAAGTTGTACTTATTTCCGCCTTATCATTTTTAGCAAAACGTTTCTCAATTTCCTCAAGAAACTCCTTAGCATCGACCTGATCAGACACAGAAGCCCTAAATGATTATGGAATTCCTCGCTTTATGATCATAAGACACATGCGATTAGAACGTTCCCACTTCTCATATTCCCGCTTTTGCTCCGCGGTACTCGCATCCGTAGGAGAAGCAGGTTTTGTTGTTCTTAACGCGAGGTCTAGATCCATGCAACCGAGGATAATGCTTACATTTTCTTTCCATTCCTTAAAATTAGTGCCATTCAGTAACGGAATGGAGTTGATGCTAGCAGATATTAATGATGCGGCATTAGTAACTGAAAACAAAACAAGCTCATATTAGATCTTTATTATAAAGATTCAGACAATGTTAAGGCCCATCACAAAGTACCGAGTACAACATTAATATTTAGTCTTTGGACAAAAATATCAACTTGTAAGTTAGTACTTCCTTTAGTGGTAGATAATCAAATATTGACAATAAAATCCTGTCAAATAATAAAATAATCTTTGGACTAATTTATCATTCACATGGAAAACTGAAAATCGTCACATATTTGTTACCACCCATGTATACATAATTCGGCCAAATATTGATCGTCCTTTGGGACGGTTAATATTCGCATGAAATATATATACACAATCATTCAATATTCATTACAATAAAATCTATGTAAGAGAATCCGCTTTGGCGAACTTTACTTACTTCAATTAAATCGTATCAAATATTAGACATATATACTATAGTTGTCTGAACTTATATATTAACAATTTATCCCAAAATTGTGAAGCTCAACCCAGAACTTCACATTTTATGATCAATTCATGCGGAATACTTAACATGCAACAACGATTTACGATATGATTGAACAATGAAACTAGCATGCATGTATGCCAAAAATAATGTTCAACATAATGTATGCCAAAATCTTGATCATCAAATACAAAATATCATAAAACTTGTTGCATGCAAAAATTTTGATCATCAAATAAACAAAATCACAAAACTAGTTGCATGCAAAAATTTTGATCATCAAATAAACAAAATCACATACATGCAAATGTTTTGATCATCAAAATAAAAACATCATAAAAGTAGTTGCATGCAAATACTTTGATCATCAATTAAACCAAATCACAAAACTAGTTGCATGCAAAAATTTTGATCATCAAATAAACAAAATCACATGCATGCAAATATTTTGATCATCAAAATAAAAACATCATAAAAGTAGTTGCATGCAAATATTTTGATCATCAATCAAACCAAATCACAAAACTAGTTGCATGCAAAAATTTTGATCATCAAATAAACAAAATCACATGCAAATGTTTTGATCATCAAAATAAAAACATCATAAAAGTAGTTGCATGCAAATATTTTGATCATCAATTAAACCAAATCACAAAACTAGTTGCATGCAAATATACACATGGATCATCAAGACCACATCAAACACATGCATGCAAAAGAAAGTTGTAAAAATCAACAAAAATGACATGCATAAGTAATTTTAATACTTATTAACTTGATCCATGTCATAACTAATCATTTTATACAATAATATAAAATGAAACAAAGAAAAACATGTAATGAAGAATCTCTACAAAATAGGTAGACATGCCAACATAACATGCATGCACAATCTTGATCATGTTCTTATTAGTGTGATCAATTAACTTGACATGCATGATAAAAATGGCATAATCGAAGACCCCAAAATCGAGATAAACTCAATAATTCTCGATAATACTTACATGATTGGCTCTGATACCAATTGTTAGTCTTTATATAGTTATTAAATTATCATGTGTATTATCAAGAATTGAAGATAATGGATATGAAAATTTTACCTTGATCCATGATTGATGATTTTTTAAGGTGGAAGGGAAAGTCTTCCTACTCTAAACCTCTCACTAATATTCTCACTTAGTTGATGGGTTTTCTTAGTGAGGTGGTAGGAGGAATGAGTTGGGGACCAACTTCCTATTTATAGAAGTTCTACCCTATTAGGCCCATCAAATAATAAGGTAGAAATAATATAAGGTATCTACACATATTAACCCATATTATAATTTAGATATCATAAGCCTTATATACAATAGTTGATCACTTAAGTAGGCTACTTATAAGATGACTAAATACAATCATATGACCATACATGTAGACCCACATAATAATTATTTATATTTAACAGATAAAACGTTACATTATCCGACCTCTCAAACGGCTGAAATTGAAGTGTATTATACACTTTTTTTTTAAAAATTTGGCGGTTCAAAATAAAATGGGCGAAAACTTTTCGTGGGGTTATTCGGGTCATATAAAACACCCCCATAAAATTTTGGCAGCAAAAACGAGCATATGAGAGTGTTGGTACGCAATAAACCAGCGTCGGCCGACAATATGTTAATCACACAAAAGCAAGTTGTACTTGTTATTTTATCTTGAAATCGAACGAGTTAAATAGTGAAGCGACCGCTGACACATGGTCTAAAAATCGGGATAAGATAAAATGTTGTGTTATCCGACCTCTCAAACGACTGAAATTGAAATTTATTATACACGTTTTTCAAAGATTTGGCGGTCCAAAAAAAAAATGGGAGAATTTTTTTCTTGGATTTATTCGGGTCATATAAAACGCCCCCATAAAATTTTGTCAGCAAAAACGAGCATATGAGGGTGCCGATACACAATAAACCAGCACCAGTCAACAATTTGTTAGTCGTATAAAGGCTAGTTGTACTTGTTATTTTGGCTTGAAATCGAACGAGTTGCATCCTGAAGCGACTCCTGACACATTGTCCAAAAAGCAAGAGAAGATAAAGCTGTGCATTATCCGTCCTCTCAAACGGGTGAAAATGAAATATTTTATATACGTTTTCTGAGATTCAGGGGTCCGAAATAAAAATAGATGAAAATCATCTGGGGTATTATTCGAGTCATATAAACCGCCCCCGCAAAATTTGGGTAGCAAAAAGAGCATATGGGGTTGCAGGTACGCAATAAACCATCATCAGTCAACAATCTTATACTTGCACAAAAGGTAGTTGTACTTGTTATTTTGGCTTGGAATCGAACAAGTTACATCGTGAAGCGACTCCTGACACACGGCTTAAAATCGGGGGGAGGATTAAGCGTTGCGTTATTCAACCTCTCAAACGACTAAAATTGAAATGTATATTATACACGTTTTCTGATATTCAGGAGTCTAAAATAAAAATGGCCGAAATTCTTCCGAGCTGTTTTTCTGGTCATATAAAATGTCCCCACAAAATTTGAGCGGCAAAAAAGAGCATTCGGGGCGTGCTGGTAGTTGGTCGACAATTTGTTAGTCGCACAAAAGTTAGTTGCAGTTGTTTTGTTTTGGCTTGAAGTCGAACGAGTTATATTGTGTTGCGATCTTCGACACATGGTCTACAAATCGATAAAAGGTAAAACGTTGCGTTATCCAATCTCTCTTATTACTGAATTTGAAGTGTATTATAGACGTTTTTCTGAGATTCGGGTGTCCGAAATTAAAATTACGGAAAAAAATTCGAGATGTTATTCTGGTCATATAAAACGTCCCAACAAAATTTTAGCATCAAAAGAGAGCATCCGGGGGTGCCGGTAGTCAATAAACCAGCGTCGGTCGACAATTTGTTAGTCGCACAAAACTTAGTTGCATTTGTTTTTTTTGATTGAAATCGAACGAGTTATATCGTGAAGCGACCTGTGACACATTATCTAAAAATTGAGAGAATGTAAAACGTTGCGTTATCCGACCTCTCTAACGGCTGAAATTGAAGTGTATAATCCACGTTTCTCTGAGTTTCGGGGGTCCGAAATTAAAATGAACGAAAATTTTTCCGGGATGTTATATTCTGGTCATATAAAACATCCTCACAAAATGTTAGCAGCAAAAGTAAGCATATGGGGCTATCAGTACGCAATAAACCATCATCGCTCGACAATCTTATAGTCAAACAAAATCAAAGTGTACGTGTTATTTTGACTTGAAAGCGAACAAGTTACATCGTGAAGCGAGCCCTAACACATGGTATAAAAATCGGGAAAAGATAAAACGTTGCGTTATCCGATCTCTCAAACGGCTGATATTGAAGTGTATTATACACGTTTTTCTGAGTTTCGGTGGTCCGAAATAAATATTAGCGAAAATTTTCCAGGGAGTTATTCGGGTCATATAAAACGCCCCCCACAAAATTTTAGCCGTAAAAGTAAGCATATAGGGTTGTGGGTGCGCAATAAACCGTCATCGGTCTACAATCTTATAATCGCCTAAAAGCTAGTTGTACGTGTTATTTTGGCTTGAAACCAAATGACTTACATCGTGAAACGACCCTTGACTTATGGTCTAAAAATTGAGAGAAGATAAAACGTTGCGTTATCCAACCTCTTTAACAGCTGAAATTGAAGTGTATAATAGTATAATACACATTTTTCTAGAGATTTGGGGGTCCGAAATTAAAATGAGCGGAAATTTTTCCGAGGTGTTATTCTGGTCATATAAAACGTTCCCATAAAATTTTAGCAGCAAAATAAGTAAGCATATGGGGTTGCCGATACGCAATAAACCATCCTTGTTCAACAATCTTATAGTCACATAAAAGCTAGCTGTACGTGTTATTTTGGCTTGAAATCGAATGAGTTACATTGTGAAGCGACCCGTGACACATGGTCTAAAAAACGAAAGAGGATAAAATATTGCGTTATCCGACCTCTCAAACGACTTAAATTGAAGTATATTATACACATTTTTCTAAGATTCGGAAGTCCGAAATAAAAATGATCGAAAATTTATCCGGATGATATTCGGGTCAAATAAAACGCCCCCACAAAGGTTTAGCTCAAAAAGTAAGCATATGGGGTTGCCGATACGCAATAAACCATCACCGGTCGACAATCTTATACTCGTACAAAAGGTAGTTGTACTTGTTATTTTGGTTTAAAATCGAACGAGTTAAATCGTCAAGCAACCCCTGACACATGATCTAAAAATCGGGAGAAGATAAAGCGTTGCGTTATCCGACCTCTCAAACAACTGAAATTGAAGTGTATTATACGAGTTTTTTTTATGAGATTCGAAAGTCCGAAATAGAATTGTAGGAAATTTTACGGGATGTTATTCGGATCATATAAAACGCCCCAAAAAAATTTGGCAGCAAAAGCGAGCATATGGGGTGCCGGTACGCAATAAATCAGCGTCTGTCCACAATCTGTTTGTCGCACAAAAGCTAGTTGTACTTATTATTTTTGTCTTGGAATCGAACGAGTTATATCTGCGAGCGACCTTTGCCAAATGGTCTACAAATCGGGAGAAGGTAAAACATTGCGTTATCCAACCTCTCTAACGGCTGAAATTGAAGTGTATTATACACGTTTAAAAATAAAAATCACCGTAAATCTTCCGGGGTGTTATTCGGGTCATATAGAACTTCCTCATAAAATTTTGGCAGCAACAACAAGCATATGGGGTGCCTATACTCAATAAATCAACGTCTGTCCACAATCTGTTAATCGCATTAAAGCATGTAGTACTTGTTTTTTGGGTTTAAATTGAACGAGTAACATCGTAAACCGATCCTGACACATGGTCTAAAAATCAGGAGAATGTAAAACGTTGCGTAATCCGATCTCTCTAACGGTTGAAATTGGAGTGTATTATACACGTTTTTTTAGATATTTAAGGGTTCAAAATAAAAATGGCTGGAAGTTTTCCGGACAGTTTTTCTGGTCATATAAAATGTCCCCACAAAATTAAGGAGCAAAAGAGGGCATTCAGGGGTGTGCTAGTATTAAAGTAAACCAGCATCGGTCGACAATATGTTAGCCGTACAAATTTAGTTGCACTTGTTTTTTTTTGCTTGAAATTGAACGAATTATATCGTGGAGCGACCCTTGACGAATGGTCTACAAATCGGGAGAAGGTAAAACATTGTGTTATCCAACCTCTCTAACGGCTGAAATTGAAGTGTATTATAGATGTTTTTCTGAGATTCGGGTGTCCGAAATTAAAATTACCAAAAAAAATTGGGGTGTTATTTTGTCATATAAAACGACACAATAAAATTTTAGCAGCAAAAGAGAGCACCTAGTGTCGATGTCAATAAACCAGTGTCGGTCGACAATTTGTTTGTCGCACAAAACTTTGTTGCACTTTTTTGTTTGGATTGAAATCGAACGAGTTATATCGTGAAGCGACCTGTGACACATGGTCTAAAAATTGGGAGAAGTTAAAACGTTGCGTTATCCGACCTCTCTAACGACTAGAATTGAAGTGTATATATAATACACGTTTTTCTGAGATTCGGGGGTCCGAAATTAAATGAACGAAAATTATTGAGGGGTGTTATTTCGGTCATATAAAACGTCCCCATAAAATTTTAGCAGTAAAAGTAAGCATATGGAGCTGTCCGTAAGCAATAAACCATCGTCGGTCGACAATCTTATATTCGCAGATAAGCTAGTTGTACGTGTTATTTTGGCTTCAAATCGAACGAGTTACATCGTGAAGCGACCCCTGACATGTGATCTATAAATCAGGAGGATATAAAGCGTTGCGTTATTCGACCTCTCAAACGGCTAAAATTGAAGCGTATTATACATGTTTTTCTTAGATTCGAAAGTCCGAAATAAAAATGCTCGAAATTTTTTCGGGATGATATTCGGGTCATATAAAACGCCCCCACAAAGGTTTGGCTCAAAAAGTAAGCATATGGGGCTGCCGGTACGCAATAAACCATCACCGGTCGACAATCTTATACTCGCACAAAACTTAGTTGCACTTGTTTTTTTGGATTGAAATTGAACGAGTTATATCGTGAAGCGACATGTGACACATGGTCTAAAAATTGAGAGAAGATAAAGCGTTGTGTTATCCAATCTCTATCGAACAACTGAAATTGAAGTGTATTGTACACGTTTTTTTTATGAGATTCGAAAGTCCGAAATAAAAATTGTCGGAAATTTTACGGGATGTTATTCGGGTCATATAAAATGCCCCCACAAAATTTTGGCATCAAAAGCGAGCATATGAGGGTGCTGGTACGCAATATATCAACGTCTGTCCACAAAAATTTGTTTGTTGCAGAAAAGATAGTTGTACTTATTTTTTTGTCTTGGAATCGAACGAGTTACATCGTGAAGCTACCCCTGACACATGGTCTAAAAATCAGGAGAAGATAAAAAGTTGCGTTATCCGACCTCTCAAACGACTGAAATTGAAGTGTATTATACACGTTTTTTGGAGATTCGGGAGTCCGAAATAAAAATGGTCGGAATTTTTCCGGGCAATTTTTCTGGTCATATAAAATGTCCCCACAATATTTAGAAGCAAAAGAGAGCACTCACGGCGTTTTAGTAATAAATAAACCAGCGTCAGTCGACAATCTGTTAATCGCATAAATTTCGTTGCACTTGTTTTTTCTGGCTTGAGATCAAACGACTTGTATCGTGAAGCGGCCCTTGACGAATGATCTACAAATTGGGAAAAGGTAAAACGTTGCGTTATCCAACCTCTCTAACGGTTGAAATTGCAGTGTATTATAGACATTTTTCTGAGATTCGGGTGTCCGAAATTAAAATTACTGAAAAAATTTCGGGGTGTTATTTTGGTCGTATAAAACGACCCGACAAAATTTTAGTAGCAAAATAGAGCACTTAGGAGTGCCGGTAGTCAATAAATCAGCGTCGGTCGACAATTTGTTAGTCGCACATGACACACCCCTGTCTAGGATCGCGTCGGTTGTTAACGATGGATAGGGAGTCAAACAATATTTATATGACTCGAAAATAACACAAAAACAAATAAATGTAGTCGTGGTAAGTCGAGGTCAGTCCACAGGGATGGTGGTGAGAAAATCGAGTAAGAGCTATGTGTTTTGGGTCTAATTGGGGGGTTTCGAGTCGAGTCTAAACTAATAATGTGATAAATGACGAAGAATAATCGATAAGGAAGAGGTATTATGGGGAGTCGGGAATTAGAAATCGGGTTCTATGAGTCAAGGAATTATGGGGTCGGTCACAAAGTCGGTATAGGGAGATCAGAATGCCACCTTTTGATTTCTTCACCCAACTTATCTAGATCCCGCTTTTGCGGCGGAAAAGGGTAAGTCTCAAGTCAAGGTAACTCCTACCCCGAGTTTTTCCATATTGATAGATCAAGTGGCCAGACTAAGTCAACAAGGTCGATCTAGTGGCCAGACTAAGTCAACAGAGACACAAAAACCTCAAACATAATAGATCAACAAACATGCAACCAGACCACAATTCCTTAATTCATATTACCCAAGATCTTCCTCCCTTAACCCCCTAACAAGTAAACTACTCACAATTCATGAAGAAAATTACAAAAGCAATAACAATCGAGATAATATCCAAAATATGCATAATGATGAAATTAGCGGAAATAAAACTAAAACACCGAAGGAAATTACGATCAACAAAAGAAACTACAAAGCAATCTAAAAACAACGCAAGTGAAATCAATAAAAACGATGCAATAACGAAAGAGCAAGAGTAAAATCTAATTTAGAGAAAAGGGAGAGGAAAAGAAATATACCAACAATGGAGAAAGATAACAATAAAGAAGATGAAGATTAGACCTGATCATGGGGCCGGGCCTGATAGGGCCAGGGCCGGGCCAAACCTTAAAAAAAGCCCACGTCGAACGGCCGGGCCAAGATACAGAGCCTATTTTCAAAGCCCATACCCGGCCCAAGCGGGCTTTTTAGGGCCCATGGGCCATATCGGGCTTTTTGGCCCATAGACTCGTTACTTTACTTAAATAACAAAATTTCGAAATCGAAACAAAATGAACTAAAATAAAGTTAATTAGGGGACTTTTTAGTGTTTATTTAGGAGCATCAAAGTATAAAATTTAAACAAAGTGAGCTAAGAAGCAATAAAGGGAACGAAAAAACCTATTAGTCTTAAAAGAATAAAAAAAATATATATATATATTACTCCATAGTACATTATTTAGTTTCTGTAATCTAAAAGAAAAATAATGGCAGCAACTTGGATGAAATAACTCATTTCTCTTTGTTCTCAAGCAAATCGTACGAGCTTGCAATGCACAATATTCCATAAATCTCAATAAGGAATAGAAGGTTTCATTTGTCTTCATTCTCTTCATCATCACCGTCATCTTGGATAGGATCAAAGATCGACGACCCTTCAGAAAAACAAGTGTACAAAAAATACATCAAAAATATACTCGATTGTCATATGTAAAGAAAATGTATAATAAAATTTATGAATAATTACATTAATTACTGAGAGAGAAGCCCTTTGCACGTAACCAATCCTCGTAACAAGAAAGCGATTCAATGGTGAGTGATGTAAGAGAAGCTCTCCATGGATTAATTTATTTTTTACCCATACTAAAAGCAGATTCTGAAGGAATGGAAGAAATTGGAATAACAAGTATATCACGAGAGTGAAACTTTTGAAGTTCGGGGTGGCTGACTCAAATTTGTGTTATTTGTGTGAGGCCCATTCGGAGGATATTGATCACCTATTCTTTGGGTGTTGCTGGAGCACGAGGATTATGATTATTTTGAGTGATTGGATTCAGAAGACTATTCCGGCGGTGGATGGTCTTTTATGGGCTAAGAAGGTGAGGGGTACGAAACTTCAGTGCAATATAATTCGGGCCATGATTAATGCAGCAATTTATCATATTTGGAGGCAACGAAATTTATGTAGACTTGAAGGGTTCGTACCGGTGCCACAGATCACGGCTAAGATGATTAAGAAAGATGTGTTAAATAGAATAAGGTGTAAGATTAAATATCTCATTCATTCTAGAGACGCTAATTGGTTACATAAATTGATGTAATCAGTTGGTGTTTTTTTTTGAAATTGGTTACACATTCTTTATATATATACTTACCTTTCACCAAAAAAAAACTATATCACGAGCCAATGAAGCAAGTCGAGGATACCTACTTGACGCACCTTTCCAAAACCCCAATATATCAATTTCAATATTGAAATCGACATTCTTTTCCTCCAAGTACATATCCAATTCGGATTTATTAACCTCCACTCTTATTTTCTTATTCATCCAAGAACCAAAATTTTCAAACCTTCCATTTGTACCAAGAGAACAATTATCATTCACGCTCACATTATTCACATCACTATGGACATTTTGCTCACCCATTTGACCATAGCTAGCACTTATGCCGTCTTCTCCTTAGCAAGCGATTCACCGTAAAGACTTGTGTAACAATACTCAACAAATTCAAGTTTATAACGTGGATCCAAAACACAAGCACAAGACAACAACAAATTGTACTCAGTCCAAAATTTATCAAATTTGTCTTGCATCAACTTCACCATATCCACCATATATTCATGCCGACCTTTAACCATATCTAACAACAAGCATTGTATTTCCTATACCCCCTTAAAATATAAGTTAGAAGTAGGTGTCTTAGATGCTGAAAAATCATTGGTAACACCATAAAATGTTTTGAAAAACTTGTGAATGGTAGTCACTTTATCCCAATCTTCATCACTTAGAATATATTTTTTAAGTTCATTATCTTCCCCAATAACATGATTGATGACCCGCTTGAAGTAAAGAGCAAGCTCAAGCATTAAATAAGTTGAATTCCATCTAACACAACAATTACCCCAAAGTCTTTTTTTCCCATCCAAATGATAAATTTGTTGTGCTACTTCATAAAACTTCTTTTTCTTTGGTATTGAATGTTTGAAATGAGTCGCAATTGATCTAAGTTTAATAACAACACTATCAATAAGCTTCAAGCCAGCTAGCACAATAAGATTAAGAATATGACAACAACATCGAATTTGGAGAAATTCCCCATCAAATAGAAAATCTTTTCCACTTCTAAGTAGTTGTCTTTTTATTTCTCCAATCATAACATTGTTTTAAGAAGCATTGTCTAATGTAAAACAACCCACTTTGTCTCCAACATTTCATTTAGTCAAACAATTACACACATCATCTCCAATATTAATCCCATCAAAAAGTGGAGTCAAAGCTCCAAATCTAATGATTCTCTTTTGCAAATTCCAATCACAATCAATCCAGTGAGCAGTAATGCAAATATATTCATCTTGAGTACTATCGCATCTCCAATTATCAGTTGTAAATGCAATTCGACCCGGTACCTTAGCAAAATCACATTCCACCACCTTTTTCTCCTCATTATACAATTTAATCGAATCTCTCCGATAAGTGTGCCTACTCATAACCTTATAACTTGGACAAAAACAAGAAGCCATATACTTAAAACTAGGTTCTTCAACAATAGAAAATGGGTGAGTTAGCACCGGCCACAACGAACATGAAAATAGATTTTCTAATGTCATCCTCACTAATAATTTGGTCTCGTAAAGTCATAGTTTGTGTTCCGTTGGGTTCAACTTTAGATCCAATACAAAAATTCCTAATATCAACATTACGACGAGCCAAACATGTTTTTATATGTCGAGCCATATGGGAGGTACCATTACCCGATCTTGCAGATAATATCTTAAGACAATAATTACATCTAGCTTTCGTGTAACACCCCTGATTTTTATAAATTAAATTAAAATTTTGTTCGTATTTCTATTTTGTTTACGATTTAACTCGTAATTCTTAAAATTATTATAAAACGAGTTTATCGTTTAATCGTTTTAAACTCCTAAAATTCAATTTGACTTGGAAACTCTTATATTTAAAACATATTTTCATTTTTGTTTCGATTTATTTTATACATTTAATTTAATTCTTATCGAAAGTCTATTTCGGCGATTTAAATTCTAAATTCTTTTTATTTATTTATATTTAAGCTCGAATTTCTATTTTCGGCTCGAAGTTCATTTATATTAAGTTTCGTCAAAACATTTATTACATTTTTTTTTCTCGAGAAATCAATTTAATTCACTTTATCGAAGATTTAATATTTATCGGAAAATTCTATTTCATCGTCTAATTATTTATTTCTATCAATTTCATTTTCGTCTCGAATAATTATTAATATCTCGAGAAACATTTATTTTGCTCATTTTGGTAGTCAGCCCAACTTTCTATTTTTATTAATTCAATTTTATTTCGGTTTCGTGGTTAATCAACTTTTCATCTCGGGAACCGTCTCCTACTTAGTGCCTATTCAATTAACCGGTTTCCTAACCCGATTTAACCCACTTTGACCAATTGATTCAATTCCTTTCCCAATAATTAACGTTCACACCCCCCTTATCCCCCTTTGCTGCTATCCAACTCAGCCCCTTTTGCCTTCACCCACCGCTTCAACCTTGGTGATTCAACTCCCCACTATCCTGATTTTATTTTGACCGGCTCTTCGTCCTCTCGTTTTCCTTCCTCTTCATCTCTCCATCAACCTCGTCCATTTCCTTCATTTGTTTTTCCTGATACGCTTGCTGCGTTTCATCAACCCGGCTATCCTTCCCCTGTTTTTCTTCCCCTGTTCGTATCCCACATACGTTCCGTCGAGCCAGATTCGAACCCCTTTGGTGAAGGTAGTCCCCCTTCCTTCTTCTCCCTCTGTGTCCTTGTGCTTGTTTTCGTCCTTGTCATCGTTTTGTTGTGCGTTTGTTGCTTCTGCCGTTGCTGTTGGGTTCGGTTTCCGTCAATCTGTCCGTCTTCTTTTCCTCTTCTTTTTCCTTCTATGTAATTGCTGCGTGCATCTGCTGTTACGATTCAAGTTTCTTGCTCCTGTTTGTGGGTCGTTACTGTTGCTTTTCCTCTTCTTCTTCTTCCTCCTCTTTTCGTTTTTATTGCTTCTCTCTGTTTTGCCCTGCTACTGTTTTCGTCGTCGCTGTTTGCTGCTGCTGTGTTGTGTTGCTGTTGCACTGTTCTGTCACATATTTTGTACCCTTGTTTCACTCCGTTACGATATCGTTCGTTCCTCTATTCTTTCTCTCCTGTTCGTTCTGCTGCTGTACGATGCTACTGACTATTCTCGTTGGACTGCTGCATAGGCACTGTTCTGTTCTTTTTCCTCGAGTCCGTTGTTATTTTGACTCGTGTCTTGATGTTTGTTGTAGCTTCGTAACTGCTGCTAGTCTGCTACTCTTCATTTCTACTGCTCCCTGTTATTATTATCGTTGATCAGGTCCATTTTTGGTGCGTCATTTGTTATCGTCATTGTTGGATCGTCATCCCTGCTGGTTTGTTGAGCATTTGGTGGTTGCTAGCTGATCGCCACTGTTGTCGATGCTTGCACAGGTTGCTGGTTCACCCCCTAATGTCGCTGCAAGTTCTGTTACGCTGTCGTGGTCGTAACGGTTCCGATGTTATGAACTGCAAGTTCTGTTTTGTGTGTCTTTTAGCCTTCCTTCATCTTAATTCGTTCGTCTTTTCATTTCTTGCTCGTCCAACTCGAGGGTAAATTACTTACTCTCTTTTCCCCGTCTTGATTTATAGTTGATACCTCCTCCTCTCATTTGTTTTCCTTGTCACGTTTCTGTGTCAACTCTAGTCTTTTCCAACTTTCTTTAATACCGGTTTCTTTGTTTCTATTTCTTTTGTCTCGATTCTCGTTGGAGCCTCGAAGCCTTTTTTTAAGGACAAGTGTAAGAACGATTGGATTTTGGACTCATCAAGAAGGGCAAGCACATGAGCATTCGGTTATCGACCTAAGGTAACTTTAGGACGTTACTCGGTTTTATATTGTATGTTTGAGTAGTAGTATGTAGTAAATATTTTTTTTAACTTCGGTTTTCTATTTTTAGCTATTTATTATTGCTAATTATATAAATTTTAAATCGTATGCCTTATCAATTTTTTACAATTTTCGATATTGTTTTATAAATCGTTAGTAATTCAATTATTTACGATGGTTATAATATTTTGTTGGTTATCGTGACACTAGTAACTAAATAATATCGATTTCATATTTTCTTCAGATTCCGTCAATTTATAATTTTAACTCAAAATCGTATTTTTATATTATAATCGAGATTGTATACTTGTTTAATAAATTAATTTTCGTTTTAGGAATTATACTAAGAAAAATGAGGAAATAGTCGATTTTGTTTCGAATATATTTTTAGTCGATACTATTTTCACTAATAATTTCTTATTTGTTTACAATTGACTATTTTTAGTCAAATCCGTATTATTTATTAATAAAAGCTATTTGTTAAAAATAATTTGAAATCTTTGTAAATTCATTTCATTTATAAAACTCGTTGACTCAATTAATTTTAATATCGTTTTTGTAAAACATCTCTTTTCTAAAATTTATAGTTTTAACTCGATTTCCCAATTATTTATAAAATACTATATATTGACTTATTATATTCTAATTATATTTTGAGTAACGAATTTAGAAATGTATTAAAGTTACGATAACGACGATAATAATAAAATGTTAATTTCATTAGAAATGCTATTTCTATATATTTCACTTATTTTAATAACTTACGTATTTTCTATAACAATATTTCTATTTTAAGTAAGTTTCTAAAATAAGTAAGTTCCTATTTACAGAAAGTTTCCCTTTTTAATATAAAATGTTTATTCCTTTTATTCATATTATTATGATTATATCTCTTGTATACATCGATAATGACTGCTTTGGAGTTATGGAATAAGGACAAGTGTGGGGTAGAGTAATATATTCTGAGGTTTACGTTTTTGCCATCAACTATAAGACTGGTGTGTCTTTATAGGGCACATTGGTTGTTGAACCGAGCATATATGGTGTTCGGGAGTGTGTGTACATTTTGACCTTAAACTCGTGCCTCGCAGTGTAAGACGCCGTCGGGTTGAACTGAGTATTTATGGTGCTCGGGAGGGGTGTGCATATTATCTTAAGCTAGGGCCACACATTTATAAGTCGCCGTCCTAATATGGTTGAGTAGCCTAGTTAGAGACCGAAGTTTGATTTGTTTGAACTAAGTTTTCGAAGCTAGTTTTAGTATTCTCCTAGTGAAAGTCTAGCCTTCATCACTAATCCTATCCATAACGCCATTTTGAATATTTTTATTATTATCTGTACGTTTGGTTTACAGGTTGGCAAATTCTTGAAGTTTTCTTCTGAAAACTTGTTCTGATTTTATTGTTCCAATATTTTGAGTTTTCTCCGAAAGCTATTTTATTACACTATTTAATGTTTTCCATTTTAAGTATTTTGTTATAATAATACTATTATTTTTCCATATGGTATAATATGGCTGGGAGAACGTCCGAGTTATTTCCCACTGACGTGGCTGTTATGTTTATAACATGACAGGTATTTGCTGCTGGGTTTTGGGTGTGAGCTAGCGAGTAGCGTGGATCTACTCTTTCTTCATTCATGAATTTATGGATTTGTATAACCCGTTTGGAGAATATTCTATTTAGCCCTTTTGTAAAAAGTGGTCTTTGTATTGACTTACCATTTCTTTTAATAAGATATAGTTTGTCAGTGTGTTTTGATCCCAACTCTACAGTATTTCTGTCATTGTATTGCGTTAGATTTTCTAGGGGATTACATTTCGTTTCAGTCTTATTGGTAGAGGTAAGCTTAGTCATATGCTTCCATACCTTGGATCCTTTATGACTTTCATTTGCTTCGGGTTTAGATGGTGTTAACCCTTCGACAATGGCGAATCTAGGATTTTTGAGATGAGG
This sequence comes from Agrostemma githago, assembly GCA_958450325.1. Classification (NCBI taxonomy): domain Eukaryota; kingdom Viridiplantae; phylum Streptophyta; class Magnoliopsida; order Caryophyllales; family Caryophyllaceae; genus Agrostemma; species Agrostemma githago. The sequence goes on from OY288241.1 coordinate 70,669,769, forward strand.
GTGATATAAGTTTTATTGCGTAAAAAATAGCGCATAAAAAATGTCATCAACTCGATTTTATAGTTAAAAAAATGATAGACGCTCATTTTGTCTCACCTTAGATCAATTTAGTTTTATTCAATTTAAATTATTTTAGGTTAAATCGGTTCAGCTCTATTTTATTCAATCAAATCAGTTTAGTTCTAACTTTTAATCAGTTTAAATCAGTCCAGTTCAGTTTAAATAGTTCAGTTCAATTCAGTTCAAAATCCAATCGGTTCAGTTTAGTTATTTTCAGTTAGGTTCATAGTACAAAGTAAGACTAAATCCGTCTTAACAGACTATACTAACTTAAAAAAGTAACCAAATTCCAAAATTAACTTAAAAAAGTAACCAAAATACTAAAAAATATTGGTAAACTAAAAAGAAAAATCTTCAAACCATGAGTTAAAACTTAACACAAATTCTTGTTTGTGACGGATATATCCGTCTCAAACATGTGACGGGTCAAGTAGTACATATAAGATAAAAAAGTATAGTGCATAGAAAAGAGAAAATGCAAGTGATTACTTTATCAAGTGGGTACTTGACCCGTCATACCCTTGTGACGGATAAATTAAAACCCCACAATCTCTCCTTAAAAAACCCACAATCTAAAATCCTCAAATTCGTAGTGCATCCTGTCATCCACAATCCAAATTTCTAACGTGTTAACCATTTTCAGTATCCCTTTTGTCTACATCTCTCACCATCTTAGAAATCCAAAATCAGTAACATCATCTCCATTCTCATTCCTCACTCATCAATTTATCCTCAAAAAATTCAAATAAACAAGCTATTATTAGAAAGAAAAAAAATCTTTAAAATCTTCAATTCTAATAATCAGAAATCTTAAAATTAGAAAATTGATAAGGGCATAAGAGATAGAGTGATAAAGAAAGAGAATACATACTTGTGATTGATGAGTGGAAGTCAAATTGCAAATTCATAATTCCGTAAAAGGCTAAAAATTTCAACTTTAATTCTTTGAATTTTGAAGATAAAGTCAAAAGATTGTTTCACTTTGTAAATGTGCTTGTATGCGTTTTAGTGTATGTATATATTTTTTTAATAATTTATTTTTATTTTTATTTTTCAAATTTTTTTCCAAAAATAATGGGGGTGAGGGCTCACCCCATCCCCCTGTAAATCCGCTCCTGCCCTTCGACATCTCCTTCGCCACCTAAATCCTCATCATTTTCTTCATCAATATTGATCACTGTCGGACTGACTTTATTATTACTCATTTGCCTGTACAAATTTGATAAAGAAAAAAAAATGAGCATTTTGGCCGACATGCATTGTCATGAATTCATGATGTTATTACTTATTAAATAATGCACTAGTTTCATTCAACTAATATATTCTATTATTCCAAGTTTTTTTTGTTCAAGTTCTGGCTATAATACTATAATAGTATAATATCATATACTGCACAATATATTAACAAATAATTAGCATAAATAGCTATAAAAGTGTTATACATATAAATAGTGAAGAAAATCCCTGAGTTTTATACTTTTTTCACCAACCGTTTAAGTTTTTATTGAAGATTCTTGGAGATTATTAAAGGATTAGTGACAAATCCTTTGTCCTCTTCATCAAGCTTCCTCTTATTTATTTATGCAATCTTCTTTATTGTTGATCTTTCTTCATAGTTGGTATATTTCTCTTCCACTCCCTAATCTCTAGACTAGATTTAATTTCGTTCTTCCATTATTGCTCCGTTTTTATTGATTTTACTTTTATTGTTCTTAGATCGTTTCATGTTTATTTCATTGATCGTAATTTCCTTCATTGTCTTGTTATTTTGTTAATTTCGTTAGTGTTGCTCTTAGATCGTTTTTATTGCCTTGTTGATATTTTCATTGATCTTACTTTTATTGCTCTTAGATCGTTCCCTAGTTTATTTAGTAGATCGTTATTTTCTTCATCGTATTGTTGTTATTTTCTCTAGATTTTATTTATATTGTTTTAGATCGCTTTCTAGTTTATTTAGTTGATCGTGATTTTCTTTATTGTTCTAGTTTTATTTCTTTAGATTTTGTCTTTATGCATGTTATTGTTAATTTCTCTATTGTTAATATTTTTGTAGTTTTCTTCATGAATTGTGAGTAGTTTACTTGTTAGGGGGTTAAGGGAGGAAGATCTTGGGTGATATGAATTAAGGAATTGTGGTTTGGTTGCATTTTTGTTGATTTATCATGTTTGAGGTTATTGTGTCTTTGTTGACTTAGACCGGCCGGCTAGATCAACCTTGACTCACTCCTATCAATATGGGGAAACTTGGGGGTAGGAGTTACCTTGACTTGAGACTTACCCTTTTTCGCCGCGAAAGCGGGATCTAGATAAGTTGGGTGAAGAAATTGAAAGGTGGCATTCTCCCTCTATCGACTTTGTGACCGACCCATAATTCCTAGACTCATAGAACCCGATTTTTGATTCCCGACTCCCCCTAACACCTTTTTCTTATTGATTATTCCTCGATATTTATCACATTCTAGTTTAGACTCGACTCAAAAACCCCTAATTAGACCGACGCCAAACACATAGCTCTTACTCGATTATCTCACCGCCATCCCTGTGGACCAACCTCGACTTACCACGACTACATTTTTTTTGTTATTTGCGAGTCATATAAATATTGTTTGACCCCCTATTCATTGTTAACGACCGAGCCTAAATAGGGGTGCGTCACTCTTCTAGCTAGACTCTTTATTTACATGATGCCTAGAACTCTCTAGTATGTACAAGACCTTCCTAGACTATTCTAGAACATCCTAGAACAATCTAGTACAATCTAGAAGACTCTTTAGTATTCTAGATACTTCTAGAATACTCTACCATATTTTAGAATATTCCGGACCCTTCTAGAATATTCTAGATGACTCTACTATGTTCTAGAGACTTCTCCAAGACTCTAGATATTTCTGGACGCTTCTGGATGCTTCTCCAAACCTCCGTTGAGATTGACTTTTTGATCATTTAAGCATGCTCGATTTGGGAACGTCGGTTGGGCAACAAGCCAACCGTGACAAGCAGCTGGTGCCTATGAACACCTAGAAAGCAATAACGGAGATTAGTCAGATCTTCGTGATTTGTGTTCCTACACAGTTTCAGTGGACTCCATTAATCGGCTGGAGAACAACATTCCCGAGATCCTTTGCAAGTTGGAGACAATATTTCCTCCTTCATTCTTCAACTCCATGGAGCATCTACCACTGCACCTGCCGTATGAAGCAAAGGTTGGCGGTCATGTTTAGTACCGTTGGATGTACCTATTTGAAAGGTGATGTCCTCAACTCCCATTAGTATGAATTATTGTGTAATAATGATCAAGTGTATATGATATTTTACTACCACCATTTTGCATGTTCCTCAACCATTTGAAAAAAAAATTGGGAACAAAGCACGAGTTGAGGGATCAATATGCAACACATATTTTTTAGAGGAGAAGTCAAATTTTTGCTCCTTCTACTTCGAAGATCACATTGACACAAAAGCCAAAGACCTTGGTGTTGGTGTGCCTGAAACAGAAGAACATCATGAGAAGTTAGAACCATTTCAGAATGACATGGGCAACAACACAGGAAAATGCAAGGAGAGATGGCTGACTGATGTTGAGTATAAGCAGGCACACTCATAGGTTCTAAGAAACTGTGGCACTATCATCCGACCACACGACGAGTAAGTGACTCACGTACAGTACCCTACTTATTATTGACATTACGATGAATTACCTACAACTGGTAACTAATACAAGAAATTTGAGGCATTTATCATGAGCGAACACGCGGAAGTGAAAACATCTGCCGACGTTTGGGTCAAATATGATTCATTATTTCCTACATGGCTACGTAATCAAGTATATTGAAATGATATTATCTGAAAGGGAAGACCTGGGATGAGTATCAACCCAATACAGAGGTCACTTGGGCTTGGAGGAAAATTTGTCATGTGAAGGAGAAAATTAAACACATGTATGTGAATGGAATGTGGCATGGCACGAGTAAGTTATATTCGATTGCGACGGCTTATGAGAATATGCGTGTGTGTAAGCCACGAGTTCCGTGGGCGCGTTTGGTTTGGAGTGCGTGGAGTGTCCCTAAGCATAGCTTTATTGCTTGGCTTGTGTTTAGGGGAGCTCTTAACACTAGGAAGAAATTATTAAGGATTGGGGTTGCTGATTCGGATAGGTGCTATTTGTGTGAAGCACAGGAGGAGACTTTGGAGCATTTATTTTTTGGATGTTCTTGGAGTTCTCGGGTTCTGAGCTTGCTGAGTGACTGGGTTAAGAAGAAAATGCCGGGTGATGGGGGCTTGAGTTGGGCGTGCAGTATGCGGGGAACGAAGCTACAATGCAATATTCTTCGTCTTCTCGTTAATGCTGCGGTTTACCATGTATGGAGACAGCGCAACTTAAGCAGAATTGAAGGAATGATTCTACAACCACAATATGTGGCAAAATTGATTAAAATGGACGTCAGAAATAGAATCATGTGTAAAATAAAATACCCTTTAAGTGCGAAAGACGATAGATGGCTACATAAATTGATGTAGTCATATTCTTTTGTAATTGTTACACGGCATATATATATACTTACCCTTTACCAAAAAAAACTAGATAAATTGTCACTGAGTTTTATATAGGTCTCACATTAAATTAAAATATTTATTGAACTATTTTACTTTTACAAAAGCCAGAAGCGTTGGAGGATCCCCTCGTAAGACCTTTAGGAACTAGGTCTTCTTCACGAGTCAAGACTTGGAAGCGATATTCGGTTAATGGTTACAAGTTTCGTGCTTTTAAAGAGGGTGTCGACGTTCCAAAATCGACAATAAGTAAGAGCGTCTTTGTGAGTTCTACCGATGAATCCGAATATTATGGAACCCTAGTTGAGGTGATTGAGCTTGACTACTATGAAAGCGACCATAGTTGCAAGGCCGTATTATTCAAATGTGATTTGATCGACAACTTCGCACATGGAATCAATGTTCATGAGTTATACAAACTTGTGGATGTTGATCTAACGAGAAAACTGCGAGGACACAATCTTTTTGTGTTGGCGTATCAAGTCGATCATGTTTGTTACGCTCCTTACGCAAAGGGAAAAAAGAATACAAATTGGCCAGCGGTGTTTAAGATCAAGGCAAGATCACAAGTTGAGAATCCTATCATCGACGATGAAGTCTAGCAAGAGGATGTAGTTAATAATAATCAACCAAAATCATCTATTGTGATCGAAGACAATGACGTCAATGAGGAAGAATATGAAGCTCACGCTGCTGGTGCTGAAGAGGAGGATGCGGAATTTGCAGATTGGATTGCTTCTGAAGGAGAGGCTGATGAGGAAGAGTTGATCGTTGTTGAAGATGACGAGGATGAGGTTAATAGCGAATGGGATGACGATGAGGACAGGAAAGAAGGTTTCATTGAAGTGCATACCGATGCGGAGAGTGATAGTGATGATAATTAGAGTATCTATAGTTCTTTGTAATTTATTTACTACAAGTTGTAATTTATTTCATTGTAATTTGAAACTACTTTGCCAATCAATGAAATTCCTATATTACTCTAAACTAATTGACTCTATATTTTAACATTTTGCAAACATGTTTCTCGTAGAAGTTAATATGACAGGTAATAATGGAGTTGTTCGGGTTACGGGTAGTGGTAACCATAGTAATGTGACCCCTATGGAAGAAGACGAGCCCGTCCATGGAGTGGACGATATACAGAAAGATGGAGCAACGGAGTACGTGTCAACGGCTTCGAAGTCGTACATTTTGCGGCAACGTGTTCCGGGCGCGACTTGGTGAGTTTCTATTGTTATAATTAAGTGTTTTATTTTATTTCATTAATTTGTCTGCTTAACATCCGAAATTACTAATACAGGTGGGAGGATCAACTGTACTCTCAGTACTTGCGTGATTATATCATCATGCCCTACATGTCTACTCCGGGCGCATACCGAAGGTGGATGGAGGCGTCCCAACGAGCGAGGGATGACATGTACACGTACTTCGCGGTAATTTGCCACATTTTTCATTCAAAATTTTATATCCTATGAATTATATATTAAATTATAACAAATTGTATTTTGGACGAACAGAGGAGAATGCGTATAGACCTGGGGTATGACTTGAGATCTGACTCCGAGTGTCGAATAAAGAAGCGAATCACGGATATATTCCAAAGAGCGGTTCTTAGGGCTCAGAGGCCGGAATGGATTCCGGAAGAGAAGTGGACAGAGCTGAAACGAAAGGTCGACGACCGTGAATTCAAAAAGAATGTGGTAGTAAGGAACGCGAATAGCGGATGTGGCCAAGCAGACGGAGTGGCCAAACCCACCAGCTGCCTCGGTAGTAGGAGCACCGCCACTATTTTTAAGCAAGTGGTAAGTGCTTAGAAGATAAGTAATCAATTTACTTATAGTGTAATATATTTTAACTAAATAATTGTTGAATGTTCTAACACTATTTTTTGAAGAGCCCAACCGCAACCCGGTCCAGCTTCTCGAGAAGACAAAGTAGGGTAAGGACAAGAATTGATAAACCCCGAGCATCGGAGCTGATTATGAGTACTTGTACTATACTTTTTCACAAATTACTATACTTTTTCAAAAATTATGATGTGAAAGTATATGATGTTTTATGTGGTAACAATCATGTTTCTTATTTCTATTTCAGGATAACTTTGACAAAGCTGTGAAGGAGGCGCGGGCGTCTGATCAGACATCGAACACCTTAAGGATCTTGCACGATGTCGCAGGTGGCTACAACCAGAAGCGACGATTCTGGGGGATAGACAGCGCGGTGAAAGAGCTCTTTCGCCCCTGCTTGAGTCGTGGTAGAGGTCCAACCGCCGACACGTACTCCCTCACCGCTGCCTCCCAAGAACGTGCAGCTAACGAGCGCATTAAGGAAAACCTGAAGAAACAAGAAGAGCGCCTACATACGTTAGAAGAGACAATAGGATCACAACAGAAGAGGTTGGAGGACCAGGACAAGTTCATAAAGATGATGAGGGAAAGGTGGGCTATGAAGAATGAAAGTCGCGGTGGTGGACCACGTAGTAGCGGGCGCAATGACAACAACGACGATGGTCATCATGTTGGGTCTTCGCAGCTTCAACCTATTGCTTAGGTGGTCCGTCATCTCTTTGGTACTTTATGTTATAGTTATGTATATTCCTAAGTCACTAACTCGTAGATGAAATGGAGAACCCAGTACTTGTTCTTTGTAATATATTTTCATTTTCTATATCAGTATTGTGGTTGAGATTGTGGAGTTTTGTGACTGGGATATGTATGTGAGCTTTGATGGGTCAGTTTTGTGTCGGAGGTGCTTCTGCTGTGGTTGTTTGTGGGAGATATGTATGTTGCAGGTTGTTTGTTTGTTGCGCATTTGGGGAGCTAAAAACAAACAGAACATTTTTTTAAAAATGAATATGACGCAAATGGGGAACACATACACGAAATGTGCGTCGATTTACCCGACGCAAATCAGATACCAGCGTCGGAATTGTGTCGGATTAACCGACATAAATACACTCCCCTCGTCGACGTTGGGGTCGGATTAATCGGCGCAACCAAAAGAGAGCGTCGCTTTTGCGTCGGATAACCCGACGCAGACGAAATCCGATATGCGACCATTGCGTGGGATTATCTGACGCAAACACAAAATAACGTCGCCATAGCGTCGGATAATTTGACGCAATGGGGTTTGACTTGCATGTTTGACTCTCCAAGGGTGTGTCGGAGTATCTGACGCTATGGCGACGCAAATCACGTTGCGTCGGGTTATCCAACAAAAAAAAACCGTTTTGCGTCAAAAAAACGCGGCGGTAATTTGTACGCGTATTTTGGAGATTTGGGGAACCTAAATAAAAAAGCCTAGAAGTTTCAGGCTGTTTTTCTAGTCATATAAAATGTGTAACACCCCGTTATTTTCCGAGTCATTTATAAGGCGTTACGTGTCTATTTTAATAAATTGGGTTTTAAAGTTTTTTTCAATGTCATTATAAAATTTAAGTATTTTGGGCCTTCTTATATTTAATCGATTTTGGTTTTGAAAAGATTGGAGTTTTAATTATTACCCGACTTGATTTCGGGTTGGACTTTGAGTTAAATAAAATAAAATAAAATAAAAACAAAAAACACAAAAAAAAAGGAAAAAAGGAAAAAAAAAAGTCTAATATAAAAGAAACCCCACCCGTCATCCCTATTCCCCATCACCCTTACTTCCTTCTTGAGTTCCCTGTCGCAATACTCCCTCTCTCTCCCTCTGCTCCTCGATTTTCAAGTTTTCAACCGTCATCCGAGAATTTATTCTTCATCCTTGCTTACTCTAACATGTTTTTACACCGTCTTCATCAAGATCGTAAGTACTTTAATCTACTAATCTCTTTAATTCTTATAATTTGTTAGACAAGAGTATTTCAAGTTTAATTTTCTTAAATCCCTATTTATTTTCTTCGTGGTCTCAGTATTTTCTTACCGTCATTGTCGGGTTGTGGCGTGGACCCTTACTAATTTGGACTATTGGGTCAATTATCGAGAGTATTTGTGCCTTGTCGATTTAAACTTGAACTGATCGTCATTTTTGTGGAGTATGGGTGAGTCGGATGTTTTCGGGGCTGGAACACAAGTGGTGTTGGTCCGTTTTGCCTTTACTACGTCGAGCTTGTATAATATAGTCATTGTTTGCGTGGGTGTCATAAAGGATTTCCCTTGATTTGGGTTTTTGGAAAAGAAAATAAAAAGGTGCAAGTGTGGTGTGATTTTAGTTTGCAGGGGTGTGATATTAGGCATGAAAGTGTGCGACTTATTATTGTCTTAGTAGTTAGTGCCGTTGAGTCTTATTTTAAATATGAGTTGGTTGTGTCTTTGATCGGGTACATGTTATTAAGTCGAATAGGTAATTTGGATTTGGTTCGGGTTTTCTTGTCTCGAGGTTGAATGACTCCGGTACCATAAGATATAGGTACTACATAGGCTAGACCCGTTTTAATACCAACTAGATTAATGAATAAATTATACTCCCTCCGTCCCAATGAATTGTTTGCCTATTCCATATTGGGGCGTCTCAATGAATTGTTTGCCTTTCTATTTTAGGAATGCTTTTTATATGCAATTTGATCATTCTTATGAGTTTTGCTCTACATGTCACTCCCTCATTGGTTCCCTTAACCTTGGTGCCAAAAGAAAAGGCAAACAATTCATTGGAACGGAGGGAGTATTATTTGTAGCTTGTGGATTTGAGGAGAAAGAATTTTTGGAATAATACTAGCTGAGTTGTGACCGTCTTGAGCGGTAAGGACGTTTTAACCTTTTCATCTTTAAGTAAAGAGCATGTTCGGTTTAAATTATATTTTTGAAACAGTTTTATAACTATTTTGTCAATGGTGAATTTTTATGGTACTTTTGTGATATTTTGGATATTGGAACTTTGTGACACGAGTCACATATTGGTATTATTTTGGTATAATTTTTGGTGGTTATAACAGACTCTGGGAGCTCTGTTGGTCTATGAGGTTAAGGTGCGTCTGAGATGTCCCTGGGATTTCGTCCCAAAACTGAACTTCTAGCCCGAGTTGTGTTAAGTGGAGTTTTTCGGCCTCCACTTGCTAGGTAGTTAGACTTTCTCCTTTGGCAGCCTTATCCTACTGACTGCCCAAATGCGAGTAGTGCGCACTATAATAAGTCTAGCTAAGCATATGTGGTACCTCTAGATCGTGCAAAAAGGGTAGGATCTTGGCACACAGGTGGTGACAATATATTTTGGTTGGTTTTGGTTTTGACTATTGTTTTCACAGTATTTTGGTTTGGTATCGAGGCAGTGACATTTAACTCTGATTTCAGTTTACTACAAATTATAATTATTGTGTGACGTTTTCATTGTAATATGTTTTACTCAGCTTTGCTGACGTCCTTTTGTTTTGAGTCGTTCCCCCGCTGAAACCTGTACTTATTTGTGTTTTGGGTACAGTTGATAGGTACACTTAATATGCTGCATGGGTGCATTTTGGTTCGGGATGTTGAGCGAGGAAGGATTTTATTATTTAACATTTACTTCCGAACTATTTATATTTATGTTGAATTTTGGCTTGAAGTTGTTTTAAACCGTTTTGGATTTTGTGGGACTTAAGTCTTCCACTCCTGTTCTTCTTGCAATGGGAGCAAACTAAGGACCGTCTTTCTGTCTTCGTCATAAATTGTCCGTGTCTTGCATGTCTCGAGTGCTGAGCTGAACTCTGTCCCGGTCGGGATGATGATTGTCCCGGTCGGGACGTGCCCTTGTATCCGGATCAAACCGCAAAACTCATACTTTCAGTTGCCGTTTCTTTAGATCGATCTATACCCTGAACCCACTTCTCCTGAGATATGGTTTGGAATGCTCTATTTAGCGTGGGAAAGGGTTCATGTGCCAAAAGCACGGATCGAATTGACCCATACTCGGGGTTGAGCCCAAGTAGAAATCGATGCAGCCTGTCTTCATCACGGCGACTTGCATACTGTTTCCCATGATTACATTCACACTTTCCACACTTACAAGAAATTAACGGTTCATGTTTGTCCAATTCATCCCACAAGGTGCTCAATTTTTCATAATAAACTGCTACCGTCATGGATTTAGTTTGTCGACATTTAGCTAATTCTGATTTTAATTGTTGTATCCTCGGCCCGTTCACAAGACTGAATCTTTCTTTTAAATCATCCCACAATCGCTTCGGATCATCATAATTGGGAAGGAGAGTTTTTACCTCATCGTCAATCACGTTTGTGAGCCAGGACAACAACATACATTGGATGGCATCCCAATCCACTTCCGTACACGGCGGGGTTGCCGCCTTAATCGTCCCATCAAGAAACCCGAATTTCCGTCGTGCTCTGAGCGAGACACGAATGACATGTGCCCAATCATCGTAATTATGGAGTTTAAGTCGAACTGAAGTGATGTAGTCTCCAGGTCGATCATGAGGCCCTAGGTAGAACGGCGAGTTCGGCTCAATCTTCTTCGCCGAATTGATCTTCTCGCCGTCAACCATGGTACGTCTAGGGTTGTTTTATTTTAGGGTTTGGCTCTGATACCATGACCAAACATAATATAGAATCGGTAAAATCTGTGTTTATTTCTAATTAGATCCAAATATTTATAGTACATCAATATGGGCTTATTAATTAAGTAATACAAAGTGGCCTATGGCCCAATAGTTTTGGAACTTGATTTCTGATACTTGCGGTTTGGTTCTTTTTTTAGATGATTGAGAATCAAATTCGAAATTATAATTTTTTAAAATGATACGTATTTAATAATCTTATTTTAATATATAAAATTTACTTTATACTACTCCCTCCGAGTTCCAATTTTTGTCCCAGCTTTTGGGGTGGAAAATAAGGAGTATATTATATTAATAAAAGTGATGATAGATTGAAAAAATATGAGAGATGAATATTATATTAATTAAATGAGAAAAAATAGATTGAAAAAGTATGAGAGATGAATATTATATTAATTAATGAGGGATAATTGGTGTAATATAAGAAAAAGTAGTGAGGGTAAGATGGTAAAGTTATGTGGAAAAAATTTCATAAATGAAAAGTGGTACAAATATCAAACTCATCTCAAAAAGAAAAGTGGGAAAAAAATAGAAACTCGGGTGGAGTATAACATTAACTATATAAAATCAAAAAAAAATATCCTAAAAGAAAAGTAAAATAAATTTCATCAAAACTCTTTGTCGACGAGGTTAAAAATCCTGAGTTACATCAATAAAATTTTAAGATTTTTTTTTAATATTTTAAATTAGTATCTCCATAAAATATTTTAGTCATAAGATTTCAACAAAAATTGGAATACTTTTTTTTGAAAAATCAATGTAAACTTGATTACAAGGGTATGAAACTCATGCCCTACCCCCTCTTGGTTATGAAAACCCCATGCTTTGAGGGTTTGGCATTGGTATGAAGATTACAATTTTGCTAACCAAACACAAGGTATGAGTTTAATTCATTCTAAACTCGATTAAGTGAATCAAACGGCCCCTTACACTTATTATAAATGGATCCTACAATCAAACATTTACATTTTTTTTATGACAAAAGACTTTACCTTACAATCATCATATCTTTCATCTATTAAATCGGCACTTGGTTTATTGAAAGGTCCCGAAATTAGCACCATCCATAGCCCAATAGAGTGGCACTATATATGGAAATTGTGTGTCCAACAAAGGATACGCTTTTTCATTTGGTTAGTTGGACATGATAGACTTATGACAAACACCAACCGGGTGAAAAGAAATTTGTCTGACGACCCTTTGTGCCCAAGATGCCGACAAGTCGAGGAGACCACGAACCATTTACTGAGGGAATGTCCAGTTTCAGTGGCAATTTGGGAATTATTGGGAGAGGCAGGCTCCGATTAGTCGTTCTACTCTATGCCTTTAGGGGAGTGGTTAACCAAAAATGCTAGCAATAGTTGGCCCGGGACCTCGGATGACTGGTCTATTTAGTTCGCTATCACGTGTTGGTGGTTATGGCATTAGAGAAATAACATTGTGTACAATCGGGCGGAAGAAAATGCCATCAACCCATTGTACTTCTTACGCGACCAATTTGAGACAACAAAGAAAGCGCTCGACAAATTCTCTATTCTTATCCCTTAACCGGGTCTGACAAGACAGGAAGTAGTAATTAGGTGGCATGCTCCTCCCCACGGATGGATCACCTTAAACACCGACGAGGCATCTAAGGGTAACCCAGATCTGACTGGGGGAGGTGGCATTTTTCGGGACGGGACGAGATTTTTTTGTACGGGTTCTATCAAAGGTACGATCATTGTAATTCTATGAGGGCGGAAATGTTAGCTATCACTTCCGGGCTCGAAGAAGCTATCCAACTGGGGATTACACGATTAATTGTGCAAATGGACAATGCTACTTGTATCAGTTTCCTCCGAGAAGAGCAATTAACTAGTAATTAGGGCTGTTCAAAAATCGGTCCAGACCGACCAACCGGACCGAACCGGACCGGCCGGTCCAGACCGACCCAGACCTGCCCTTAACCGGTGCGGTCTCCGGTTCCTCTTCCACACATGATCCGGTTTCCGGTCCGGTCCAGGCTAAAACCCGAAAAAAACCGGTCCAGACCGGAAGACCAGAGTTGAGTAATTAGCGTGATATTCCACCGGGTGTTGTTAAAATTCCGCCATTGTTGCCCACCTCACCTTCTCTTCACCTCCATTGTTAAACCTTCAAACACTCACACTTTCTTTCCCACTAAACTCTCCATTCCTCGCACTTCCCATAATAATAATACTTCACTCTCTTCCTCCATTTTCGCACCCAAAGTTTCAAGCTTTTCCAACCCGATCTCAAATGTTATTGGAACTTACAACATTTCAAGTTACAAACTCACAAACATTTACGCGCCAGTCGGGTCTTCCGGTCCGGTCCGGGTTAAGACCGGTCTGACAGGTCCGGTCTGCCACCCATCCGGTCCGGACTTCGGTTCTAGTGATGGCATGTGGCCGGTCTTCGGTCCAACCGGGTCCGGTCCGGTCCGGTTCCGGACCGGTGAACGCCCCTACTAGTAATCGCCTCCGATCACTCATATATTACTGCAAGAGTTTTGGAAATCCAAATTGGGTGGTGAAACTCGAACATGTCTATCGTGAGGCTAACCGCGCTAGCCTCATTAAAAATTACTCCCCTCGAAGAACCGCCTACTGAACTCCACTCTATCCTCCATGAAGATGCTTTAGGAGTTGTTTATCCCCGTTTTGTTATTACTTAACTTTAGACTTTGCCCTCTTATATACCAAAAAAAAAATCTATTTAAACAAAATATCATTATTTTATCCACTTTAATTTAGATAGACTCACAAAATCAATTGATCGGATGGGACTATGGGAGTATAAGTTTTGAAAGAAATTAAGTAAGGTTTAAAGTTTGAAATTGAAAGTTGTTTGATTCACCCTTGTATACCAAAGCCCAACTCCCAACAACTCCCAAATTCTATGGTGGTAATTACCAAAGCCCAACTACCAAGGCGATCCCAGGTACGATCACTACTACATTTCGTCGTCGATATTTCAGCCACGTCGTCGGCGCTTTATACGTGAATTTTACTCTTTTACCCTTCCCCTAATTATGATTAATGATATTAATTAAGTTTGTTAATTAATGTAATTAATATTTCCGAGTAAATTAAAATTACGGTTTTTGTACTCTTGAACGATTTTTGAGGCACGTGTCTCAACGTAACTCTTTTACCCTTATGTAATACTGTATATTCTAATGAATTTAATTAAGTTTCTTAACTAACGTAACAAATATATTCCCGACTAATATGAAATGTCGGTTTTTGGACTATTGAACGGTCTCCGAGACACGTGTCTCAATGTATCCCGGGAATATGTTTAGGAAATTTATATTTCGCAGAAATCGATCCCACCATCAGCCAAATCGATACCAAAATCGAATATAGAAAACAATAACTACTCAATTAGGGTATATATCACACACAAATTAGCTATGGGGAACCTAAACTATCAATCTAATAGTATTAATTATAATCGAAATGGGGCTCGATTTTTCGCGAATTGGGTCTGGAAACAGACCTCGACGCCGGAAAACCGCGTCTGGGGGGTCCCCTAGACGCATGAATTTCGCGTCTAAGAGGCCCCTCAGACACGCGAAATTCATGCGTTTTGGGGGCCCCTCAGACGCATGAATTTCGCGTCTGGGGGGTCCCTTGGACGCCAAAAAAATTACAAAAATTTGTATTTAGTAAGACTCGAACCCACAACCTCTTGAACACAAATGAGCCTCTTCACCACTAAACCAACTGAACATTGTTAATAAACCTTACTAAACTATTATCTATATTTGATTCTAAAACCTCCTAAAATCGCCTATTAATACAATTTTAATATTATTAATAATATTAGTGTTGTTGTGGATGGGGGAGGATATATAATATAACATAATCCGTAACATAATAAAATGACGGTTTTCAAAAAAAAAAAAAACGTTTTATTATCGAGTTTCATTAACATGATTAAACTTTTTAATTTCATTAACAAAGTTAGTGAATGTAATTAGGGAAGGACGTTGTTGTCTTTTCACATTAAAAATCACCGACAACCTAATTTCTAGAAAAGTCGGGTTTCTAGAAAAGTCGGGTTTCTCTAAAGAAAAGACGCTTTTTTTAAGTGAGAGAAAATTAAATTAAATATGGTGAGTGGAGTTTGAGTGGATATATAATAAGGACAAGATAATAACGGAACGGTTTGAAAAATTAAAAAACCGCTTCATTAACGAGTTTCAATAACTAATCTAACTTCTAAAATTAGATAACATTAGTTAACTAATCTAATTAAGGCAAGGGCAAGGCAAGATCGTCTTTTACTTTAAAAAGCGCCGACGACGTGGCTGAAATATCGACGACGAAAAACAGCACTCGGTACGATTATTGTCAGTGTCATCCAAAATCATTGTCCACTGCATCCTTAATTGGTCACCCAACAAACTATGGAAATAACCCTAGGACATCTCGAAAACAACGCTTGGGTAATGAAGGACAAGGATAACAAATCAAGGCAGAGAGAAACGGACTAAACACATGTTGATTGAAAAAGGACTACACACTGCGATTACACTGGAGTACCAAGAGGCAACTACGATTCAACTAAACAAGGTGATTTTAATCATCATATTTAAAAGCTTAAACAAGTAATTAGTACTCCGTAAACCACTACTAATTCTCCCCCAGCAGACAGCAGACAGCAGGCAGCAGCCATAAGGCCAACAGCTAAAATTAAGTCAAAATACGATACAAACATGACTTCTGTGTTTGGATATCACTTTCTAATTCTGCAGACTGCAGAGTGAGCGACTCGAACTTGTTCTGTACCTTCATCAACATGCTCAGTCATCATCTTCATCCTCCTGAACATCATCAAATAGCATATAAAATTAACTAAACTCTTGAGCATATCCAAAAAAGTTGGACTGGAATGCATTCAAGTTCAATTACCTCGCCACTGTCATCACCGTCATCCTCATCGTTGACCTCAGACTTGGATTTGTCAGACTCATCTTCAGCTTCTTCGTCCGCACCTCCAGCCTGCAAATTTAAACAGATTTTAACTCCATACGAGCTGAAGATTTGCAGTTATACAAAGGTTCCAAAGATAAACAAAGTACCAATTTCTTATTGTAGGCAGTCATTGTTTTCTCATAGTCAGCCTTCCTTTTCTCTGCCTTCTGAACATAAGGCGCTTTTTCCTGAAGTTAGAAAGCACAACACACACATCAGCATACAGGTGTCTCAGTTGCATAACTTGTAACGAAATTAGCAATAGCAGCAAAACTTACAGCATCGGTCAATGACTTCCATTTCTCACCACCAGCTTTCCCAACCTATAAACAAAGGAACAACCTGATTAAAACAGAGGCTACACACTCAACATTGTTAAGATCAAATTCAAATCGTCTGCAAATTAAAGCCTAAAGAGTGCTCACAGTAGCAACAGATTTGTTGTTGGGGTGTTTTTGCTTGTACTGAACACGGAAATCCTCCCTGTTGTAGGCAAACAACAATCATAAAAATCACAGTGAATAAACAAGTACTCCAGAATTTGGAAAAATAAACTAACAGAGGGGGAAACCACACAAAATGGGAAATTACATGAAAACAAAGAATGCACTTGGTGGCCTCTTGGGCTTGTTAGGGTCCTTGGCTGGCTTCCCCTTCTTGGCAGCACCTTTCTTCACAGCAAGCCTAATCAAACCATTCAACATCAATCATCAGACAACAGGTATATCAACACCTTAGATTAGAAAGCATCAGCACAATAGAGAAATACAAAAAAAATTGTAAATACAAGTAAATTTCAATAGAGTTTGCAGAAGCAATCATGCTTATTGATTATGTGGTGTATTTTGAAATTGCATGAAGAAGCTGTAACCATACTCCAAAAGTAAAGTGATGTACAAATGGAATCTGATTGTCTACACCGTAATGATAAGCTAAATAGTGAAGAGCATCATTGTTATGCTCAGCAATTTAAACCAATCATAAATCTGCTTTAGATCTGTATTTTCTAATATGCGTCAAATCTACTTTGATGATTAGAATCAAACGCCTAAACCAGAGAACGAGACATAATTCTTAACAAATTTAGCCAAAGGCTACAAAATAGAGTATCTAATTTAGAGACAAGATATGCTCTAAAATCAAATACATCATACCAACAGGACAGCGGAAAAATTATACTCCGTATTACTACACATCACTTTCAAAATCAATCAAAACAAACAATATTCGTGCGTACGACTGCTCAACATATCAATCAAACCGCCAATGAACAACAGAAAACTACATCGATTAGACAAGTGTAAGCCAATCGAAAAGTACAACTACGAAAAAAAACCTAAATCAGCGAATGAATCATGAAAGTAAATGGAAACTGTTCCAAAACAATCGAAAAAATCAAATTAAATTCTATGAAAAAAAAACTAAATCAGTGGATGAATTATCAAAGTAAATCAAGACTAGTGCGAAAAAATCAAACTGAATCAAGAAAGTAAATCGATAGTAGCGCAAAGCAAAACGAGGAAAAAATATCGGCGAGGAAGACAACCTGGCGTCGCCTTTAGTATCGGCCTTGGATTTTCCTCCTTTCATCGTAATAACTGCAATAAACACGAGAAGAAACGGCATAAATTGAGAGCAAAAACAGGAAAAAATTAAAAGGAAATAGAGAGAGAGAATACCAGGAAGATTGGGGGGATTAGGGTTTGAGAGGGGAGAGAATAGGGAGATGCGGTGAGAAGAATAGAGGGAAGAGATGGGAAGAAGGGGAAGGAGAGGGGGAATAAAAGGGGGGAGCGTGGAAGGGTGTTGTGGGTAATTCTATTCTCTCTTTAATCCAAGTGCATTGATACTCATATCATATCATATCGTATTCTTTGGCCAAAGGGTTCACAAATATCTCTCCCCCTCCCCCCTCACTCTCACACTCTCTCTTTGCCCTTTGAAGTCTTTACGCGGGCTGTTGAAATTTCAGCCTTCCTTTGCTCTGCCACTTCATCGATCCACCTCTCCTATCCTCCTCTATTTCTATTGGCTCCTCTTTTTTGTGCTTTGTTTTCTTTGCTTTTTTGGACTTTCAGAGATGACACGATATTGGATGACAAAAAAATTGAGTTGTTATCGGATCAGTTGGATTAGATATTGTCATTAATCACCCACTTTTCAATTTTTCGTTGCAAAATGTCGGTTCACTACACCACATCACACCGGTTAGATCGGATTAAGCACAGACAAACATTTTTAAAAAATATTATACTCCCTCTCATTCTGTAGAAACCTACCAGATGTTGAATATATGTGAGTAATACATTAGTACGGAGTAGTTTTTTTTAATTAAATTGTCGGAAACTAGAAATTTTGTTGGGGGGACTGAAGGGAGTAATATCTAAGAAAATAAAACGATAATTGAATGTAAATCTCATCCCTATGCATCGATTACCCGCTTTCCGTGTTGAATTTTGAGGTCTTTCGTTGAGATTTGTTTATTGCGTGTTGATTTCTTGCATGTTTGATGCTTTATCGTCTCTTGATTAAAGATGTGTTTGCTAAGATTGATTTATTGCATGTTCGATCACCCACGAGCAGAATTTAGCTTGGATGAGTTTGATAAGTAGTGCTTTATACATGCTGTTTTTAATTGTTCGGAGGCAGAATCGACCCTACATACTGTTTTTAATTGTTCTTGGGCACAAGAAGTGTGGGCTAGTAGCGAGTTCGCCGAGCTCATTGATGCGGCCCCCTCCTCCTCCTTTACTCGCCGTCTTATCTGGTTGCTTGCCCAGGTACATAACGATGCTAGAAATCGCCTCCTTGGAATGCTCTAGTCTATGTGGTATGTGCGCAATTTACGTACTTTTGATGATAACCCCCCTGCTCCTAGTATTGTCATCATGGGTATGCTTAATATGGTGGATGAATACCATAGATACAGTATGAATCTTCAGGCTGTCACCCCGTCTCCGCAACATGTGGCTAGAGTGTCGTGGTCTCCTCCACCGGATGGCTATATCAAGCTTAATACTGATGTTGCTGTTTACGCTAATGGAGACATTGGGCTTGGTGTGGTGGGCCGAGACTCGGTCGGGAGAGTCATCCTTGTATGTTGCCGCAGGTGCCAGTCTGGATGGGAGTCGGGTCTTGCTGAAGCGAAGGCTTTGGAGTTTGGCATGGAAATGGCTAATCGTCTTGCTCTAAATCAGGTTGTCTTGGAAAGTGATGCGAGGGTTATCGTGGATGCGGTTCGTAAGGGTCGTATCACCAGGGACTCTTTGGGCCTTGTTATTGAGGATATCTTGGCTTTTAAATCTTCTTTTATAAACTGTCTTTGGTCTCATGTTAAGAGAGATCGAAACACTGTTGCACACCACGTTGTTCGGTTGTGCTTGAGAAGTGGGGAGGAATCTTTGTATTTTGACTCTTTTCCGGATGCGATTCTCGCATTGGCGGAAATTGATTTAATATAATCCTCCACTTTTCCCTCCAAAAAAAAAAAAGTTGTGCTTTATACATTTTATCCTCCGTTTTTAGCTCGGTTTAGTATGTCATTTGCAATTTTTTTGGGGGTTTTCATGAGCTAAATTTTATTTTCTAGTGTTTGCAAAGTTTTACTTGTTTTGTAGGAATTTTGGCGGTTTCCAGCCATTTTCTTGAATATCGAGGTATCACTGTGGAAACCCGAGCCAAGCATACGAGTTAGAACAAACACAAGGACAATTTAGTCATTTAATATGGATTCTGAAGTCGTGAATGATGCTAAGTATGAAGTGTTGCATTCTGAAGTGTTTGACCAAGAACATTGAGCTAAAACTAAGCTTCGTTAAACATAGCCACGATCCATGGGGTGTCAACCACGGTTTCTGTGGGGTTGCCATTGTTGATCAACTGCAGCTAATATTTAGAAATCCTGATTGGGGTTAGCAATCCCGATTGCTGGGGTTGCTCGTACTAGGCCAGAGCACGGATTTGATATTTGATCCGTAATTTTTGGATATCTGACTTTTACTATCCAAAAATTCCATAATTTGCGTGAACTTAGTTAATACTCTTACTAGTATAGACCCGTGCAATGCACGGTATTTATAATATATTTATCTTATAGAATATTTCATTTAAGATTTAAAATAAAAAATTTATTATTTTATTTTTACTATTTATCAACTGTATAATTTAGAAATAGGAAGATATTTTTTTAAATCGCAAAACTAATCAAAATATTTGAGTAATGTCTTGAAATGTACGGAGTATTAAATAACGTGTAATTAATGAAAATATTGTTTATACTCCCTTCGTTTCATTGAAAACTTCCACTTTTCCTTTTTCGTAAATTTCTTTGATAGCTTCCACTTTCTTTTTTGGTATAACTCTTCACTCTTACCTAGGTGACCCACCTACTTTACACCCTCTCTACTTTTGAATATTTTATTATTATCCTTAAAAAAATGTGCCATTTTTTAGGTGGAAGTTTTCATTGAAACAGAAGAAGTATTTTTTATATACTCGGTTTATATCATCTCACATCTTGAGTTACCCACTTCTCTCTTTAACATACCATAAAATACATAATTATTTATCAAAATTTGTATAATAATGTACTTTTTTTAATGGTTAGCACGCTGTAATACGTTCTCTTTGTGTAAAAAAGCTATTAAGTTTTTCATTAGAAAATTAAAAAATAAATAAATAATGGACTGTCTCAGGTGTAAGACTTATATTATGTAATTTGTGAAACTTTTTTTATATAGATTTTAATAGTATATTCCGTATTTTGTAGTCTCCCCTACCAAAATAATCATTCTATATGATAATTATAATCCTCACATTTGAATAAATGAGAAGATCAAAGTGATATCGAGTGAGTATATACTCCTTCCGTCCTGATGAATTGTTTATCTTTGCTTTTGGCAGAAAGGGGAAAAGGTCCAATGATGAAATGTGTAGACACCTGCATTTTGTCTGCTAGTGTCTATAGCAGTTCCCGACAAAACACCCGATGATGATCGGACGCAAACGTGACTTAGTATACTCGAATATGGGCTCGGAATCAATAATATCCGACGTGGACATTTAGCGGAGTACAAATCTCTCAAAACCAACCTCAAATTCAGGCCCAGTGGGTCGTTCCGAGCAAAATAAGACTAATTAGGGCCAAAACCGACACCAAAAATAAAACCCGTCTTTTGGCGACCGGGTCAAAACCCGGTCAAAGATGAATCCGCCCTCAAAACCAGCCTAGAGAGCTTCTAGAAGCTGGCGCCCAAGCTCAAAATTCAAAAAATCAAAAGAGTCACCCCTTTCCTAAATTGACTCGATTCTCTTGATCCACTCGATCGAGTGGATTGACCCACTCGGTCGAGTGGAGCCTCATAAACCGGAACAGACCCCTTTTCAAGGGCACTCGATCGAGTGCACTAGGGCCACTCGATTGAGTGACCCTAGGTCGTGGGGTAAACTCTATAAATACCCCTCCAACCCTTCTCATTTTTCAGCTTTGGCAAATGCAATCAACCCTACATTTTTACTCTCTTGTGCTCTACACTCTCCCCACACAACAACCCTACACAACACAAGCCAAAAAACCGAATCCCTCGTAAAACCGATACACACACACACACACA
This sequence comes from Agrostemma githago, assembly GCA_958450325.1. Taxonomy (NCBI): domain Eukaryota; kingdom Viridiplantae; phylum Streptophyta; class Magnoliopsida; order Caryophyllales; family Caryophyllaceae; genus Agrostemma; species Agrostemma githago. Next base: position 70,691,506 of record OY288241.1, read on the forward strand.
CACACACACCATAACTCAACTACATCCTCGATACTCCCGCGTTCTCGCCGCTATTACGAGTCCATTTCCGAGGCCTTTACTTTGCATGTATGTTGAGGGTGTCCTAAACCCCATTTTGATCCTTACTACTTCACTTTTTTATTTACATTTTCGCATTGTCTATATTATAACTATACTAGTATACTAACATTAACACTAACATTTTAATTCTTGTATACTAACTTTTATCTTTTTGTTACTAACCTCTAACATTTATTTATCATCGTTAACATTATACCGCGTATATATATACATATATTAGTATCAAAATTCGGATCTTAACGCGTTTGACCATGACGACCATCCAAAGTCCGTTTAATCCTTTTACGAGTAACGACGGAGGTGGCACCCTTTCGAGGAGCGCCGCCCCAATGTGCTCATAGGCATAAAGTGATCGTGGTTGTTCATAGTTGAACGTGAAGGACTCCATTTCTAAGATTAGTGCGAAATCCGTTGATGCGAAAACCAACATCACATAATCCTTTAGGATTAATATCGATGTCGTGACGCGGAGGACTACAATTTCGTCATTGGTCACATTTTTTTTTAATCCCATAACGACATTTTCACAAAATCCCGACGACGGTCTCATAATCGTACAATACGCGATCATGAGGCCGAAAACCGAGTTGAATTTTAATGATGCAATATTTCTATTTAACTCGGCCAACCATCGACTTTGAACAAACAAAACGAAACGAGCCATGCCTCGTACAGGGGGCACTCGATCGAGTGTCATGGGCCACTCGATCGAGTAGCACCCCAAAAACCGGGCAGTAGCCACCTTAAAGGCACACTCGACCGAGTCCTTGCCATGACTCGATCGAGTGGACCCTGTAGCCTGGAAAACCGAGCGCTTTGGTCATCATTTGAGCCTCGTCATTTTTTTACGACTTTTAGTCGACACGTGTAAAGTCAATCACGTGATCCTATTTTTCAAAACTCATGCATGTCACGACACTTTAACGACTTCGATTGATTTTTCGACGTGATAAGTTGGGGCAAGGCATCGAGGCATGGGATCGGGCTAGCATCACGCCTAGGCCCTATGTCTCCGTCCTTCGTTTAATACACAGCATAATGTGTGTTTAATCGGAGTTCGTCCATCTACATAATTCACGGTCTAGTTTATACATGGGTCCGTTTCTATCTTTTTATCGTTTTTATTCCGTACGTTATATTATTTGTACTTTTTGTATTGGTCGGGTTGTATTTCCGCCCGTGTATCTTGTACGTTATTTATTTTCGAGCTTTGTTTATTTTGATGTTTATCGCCTTATGAATGAACCTCGCATGCTAAATAATTTCGACAATAGTTAGATGCATTAAATGACGTAGCTAACCCATAATTCGCATGTTTAGCCCGAAAACGCTGTTTGCATATCATTTAGTCATTTTACTAGCGCGCGTACACGAACACGAACGATGTCTTAGTAGAGGCCGCCATTGTGCGGGCGGGGTTGGGTCTCCTTAGTGGGCTTCCCAACACGTACCCTCACCCCTTACTCAGAACCTCGGTTTCCGGATGCCCGAAACCGTTGGCGCACGAGAGTCATTCTTTACACGATACCGGTGTAGATGGTATCGGTATCGCAATGCAAAGGGACGGGCCCCATAAACTCTGAAATCGAAGTGGACCGTACTTTGTGTATAGCCCATGACGACATAGAGTGGGCTCGAATGGTTCCAAATTACCATAAATTCGGTGGCGACTCCAACTTTGACTTAAATTTCAAACCCGAGAACAATCTCACCACGAGATTCATTCGCCTACCCAAACCCGCGCGTGGCCGCGTCGGGGTGGACGTACGTCATGTCCACAATTTGGCGACTCTGCTGGGGATACCTGATGTACCACATGTCATCGGGGTTCCTAGGGTGAGACTTGAAGAGAAATCGTTCGTATATTAGTGTGCGCGCATTAGTTTAATGATTCATGCATAACCCATTTTTGCCCGGGCCGGTTACTTGTGACCGACGTCCCACTATACCGCGGCACATTCCTACATGGGTGCGCTAAAGACTTCGATGGCAGAACTCGTATGGGTTTTGCGGCATGTCCTAAGACCAACTCGGCTTAGGGAGTCCGTCCTGATTTACGAGAATGCCATCGTTGTTGGTATAGACCCTATTTCGACCGACCGAGACTTAGTGTAAAGCATATATAAGCGTCGTTATAATGCTTGTTTGACTACATGCTACTTGGTTTCCGTGTCATTTTTCAAAAACCGTCATTTCAAAAAGTGCATCTTTCCAAAAATACCAAATTTTGAAAAAATCTCGAAATACTGTCCGTTTCGGGACCCGTCTTTTCAAAAATATCCAACTTTCAAAATTCGGAATGCCGCCGAAATTTAGGATCAACGATTTGACTCGAAATATCCTTTTTCTCTAGCCGGCATGCTGCCCGTTTTAATTCTCGAATTTCCAACACCATTCCGATTTTCTGAATTTTCAAAATTCTAATCTTGGTTTTTGAAATCCCGTTTTCAATTTTTGAACTTTCGGAAATTCGCTCATTTTATATTCAAATTTCAAAACATCCAACTTTCCTAGTGAATCTTCCTTATTATAGGACCTACCGTTTATCCGTGTGTCGGGTCTTTGCATAGTATATCGAAGGTTTATAGCGTCGAAACTCCGTTGATCCTATATCACAAGTTTCTCCCCTTTCCCAAGTCCGCCTTATTCGTCAAGGCACGACCAACCCGCGTAGGGCATACCCCTACAACGGAAGGTCCGTCCATACACTCGAGTCAAAAGTCTGGGGAAAAGTCTCACGTGGACCTTCCTTCGAACGGGATTAGGCCCACAAAGCCAAAGCCCTAAGGAAGTTACACCACCCATGAGTCATCCGTCTAGGTGTCTTTCTCGAGTCTTTAGTCTTCTTTCCTAGTGTCGCTCGGGATGTACTTTTTTATGATTCCAAGATCTGGGTTCGGTTTCTGATTACGCGGTGTTCTTATGGACAGGCCACCGTCCACCAGACACAACCGCAAAATGGAAGGAGCTCTGAACAACCTGAAGGCCTCCGTGGATGCCATGGCCGCCAAACAGACCGACATTGATGCCCAACTGACTGAAATGAGGGCGGGTCAAGTGGCCATCGTTGCCCGTATGGTTGCAGTAGAGCAAAGGACTCCTAATGCCGAGGCTACTGGGCCTCTAGCTGAACTAGTCAGCGCAGTATGCCGACTAGAAGAACAAGTCCATTTGGCTGGGAGTAACAACATTCATCGGGAGAATAGCCGAGAATACTCCCCGGTAAGTGACAAGCTGCCCGCGAACCTGAATCTCACGGGCTTACCCATGTTTGAGGGAATCGAGGACCCGTTACTACATGTACGGGCCTTTAAAGAATTCATGGCTATCAAAGGGGTAGATTCTTCAATGTTCAAGAATCTTTTTGCTGCGTCCCTCGAGAAGCACCCACGGGCCTGGTACTATAGGCTAGACCCGAAAAAATACCCTACATGGGATGATGTGGCTACCGTGTTTGCTCAGAACTATGCTGACAACACCGAGATCCAAACCACAATGCGGTCTTTGGAGGTTATGGCCCAAGAGCCAAAAGAAGGCTTTACTAAGTACCTTCAACGCTGGAGGGCCGAGAGTGTGAAACTGGTCGATAAGCCCAGTGAGAAGACTTTGGTGGAGGCTTTTGTCAAGAACCTCCTCCCCTCATACCGGGTTCATCTCCGGTACGCTGTCATACCCAATTTCACCACCCTTACTGAAATGGGTATGAGAATTGAAGACGGCCTAAGGCTAGAGGGCCTCAACAAGGCCTCTAGCAAGGGATACCAAGGGGCCTCCTCTTCCACTACCAAGCCCCAAGCTGCAACCCGCAGCATTTTTGACGCGGTAAATCTACTAGATATCCCGTCCAAGAAGAACACCCCACCTCGGGTTTTCACCGATATAGGTACCACCTATACCTACGCCTTACAAAGGCTGTCCTCGAAGGGCCTAATCCAACCGATAGGCCCAACTCCTGAAGTTCCGGTCGAGCGACGCTCCAAGAACTACAATGTCCAGGCTTACTGCCAGTACCACCGAGGCAATGGGCATGATACCGAAAAGTGTTGGAAGCTGAAGCACTTGATCTAGGACCTGATTGAGAGCGGTAAAATCCCGCTACCCGGAGATAAACCAAGCAACAAAGAGAACCCTTTTAGCTCCCATGCCATCTTTGCCGGGGAGGTGATTGATTGCTCTCACCTTATCTCTCCACTTATCCCGCAAGTGAACGGGATCTGGTTTGACGACGAGGACGATGTCTACCTCGTTAAAGGGCAAACCGTTCCCATCACCCATGAACAGATTCGCGAGGCCAAAACCCGAGTCTTAGCCAGTAACCACCTGGGCCGTCCCTATCAAGCCACTAGCTCTAGGGACATCCCCATCCCGACAACCATCACCGATCCACTCGGGATGGAAGTCGCCCCTGAGGAGCCGACTGCTGAAACGGCTATTGTGAAGCAGCTGAAGAAGACCCGAGTTGACCTCACTATATGGCGGCTCTTGGTTAGCTCACAAGAACATCGAGAAGCACTCACTAAGGCTCTCGATCAAGTTAAGATCGACTCTTTGGCTACCCCTGCTGAAATGGTAGCCACGGTCCTGCCCCACTTGAAGGGCAAAACCAAGGAAGGAGGCCCAATGATCACTTTCTCTGAAGCCGAACTGCCACCGTTCGGGGCCTCTCAATATCTGGCCCTCTACATTACGGTAATCTGCCGAGGGAAATACCTCCCGATGACCCTAGTCGATGACGGGTCCGCTGTGAATGTCCTTCCCTTAAGGACCGCCAAAATCCCTCGGTATCACCGAGGCCAATTATGTCCCGACGGCTCAAACTATCCAAGCCTTTGATGGGAGCCCAAAAAGGGTATCTGGGGCCGTAAAGCTGACCACTGTAACGGGCCCAATAGAAAAGGAGCTTGAATTCCAGGTGATTGATGTCACCTCATCCTTCAACTTGCTCCTAGGAAGGCCATGGATTCACGCGGTCAAAGCCGTGTCATCCACTCTTCACCGCAAGATCAAGATGCCTTTGCTCGACAATGTCATTACTTTGGAGGCAACCCCAATGACCGTGGCTAACTGTAACCCCACGGGCCGCACGGACCTCTGGAGGTTCGACTTTGTGGGGATGATCGAGGAAGAGTACCTTTTTAGGCCTTACTTCACCACGAGCATTGACACAATGCTCCAAAACCTAGGGTACCTTCCGGGGGTACCTCTCGACCCGATCTTCCAGCTGGGAAGATCATCGAGGTCCTTAAGGACGAAGACTCTCACTTCGGCCTTGGCTATGCCGCCACTCCGGGCAACGTTGTCCGAGCAGGAATCGAAAAGGCCTGTAACATCATTAAGGGTATCCACTTGAGCCCTTACAGCCCACGGTTCTCTGACTACTTTGTCACACCGGTATTCGGGGCTATCCAGGTTGGTCTTACCAACCCAATGCTGCGCACCTCGGGACCCAATTGGCCCGGGACTGCAACTACATCCCGGATGATGTGTTCTCCCTCATCCAGGCTGATGAAGCTGACGATGCTGAGCCCGCGCTGGGGCTGCTCTTCGGGGAAGACACCATAGCCCCGACTCCAAAGGAAGACCTGGTCAACCTGATTTTTCGCAGCAACAGGTTTGACCCGACCAAGCTGATCTCGGATGTTGGTTCCGAGATGGGAAACAGGGCCTGGAGGAAGACTGTCAAGTGGACTGACAGTCAAGGAAAGATCTACAAGGTGGTCACCGGAGAGGGAGACATGCCTGAGTCTGAGTCCGAGTCTGAGTCAAAGTCAGAGTCAGAGTGTGAGGTCGAGTCTAGGGAAGTCGGTGCTAGAGTCACTCCTGTAACCCTTCTCCCTCTTGTCATTCCTGCTGCTGGCACTTCGGGGTCTGTCCCGCGTGCCTTACCAATCCCGCCACTGACTAATGATCAGATGGCTGCTCTTTTTGAGCTGTTCTCCAAATTTTCAATCAATAATAACCACCGTTCTGCTTACGACTTGTCTCTTTTAAATCCTGCTTTCAAAAATATTTTTTGCAATGACATTGAGAAACCCGACGAACAGGTACCCTTACCTCCACATCTGATCGAGCAACTAGAGCAAAGGGAATCCCGGAATCCGGTAATCGAAGAGACCGAGTACATCAATCTGGGAACAACCTTAGAGCCTCAGATGCTTAAGATAGGGTTATCTCTAGATCCCGAGGAGAAACAACAATTCACAAACCTCCTCCAAGAATTCAAAGACGTCTTCGCATGGTCTTACAAGGACATGCCGGGGATAGACCGGGAAATAGCCGAGCACCGCATACCTATCAAAGACGGGTGCAAACCGGTTAAACAGAAGCTCCGCCGAATGAGGCCCGAGTGGTCTCTCAAAGTAAAAGAAGAAGTCAACAAACAGTTCAAGGCTGGCTTCATACAAGTGTCCGAGTATCCGGACTGGGTTGCAAACATCGTGCCGGTTCCTAAAAAGGACGGTAAGGTGCGGGTATGCGTAGATTTTCGGGATCTTAACAAAGCAAGCCCGAAGGATGATTTTCCATTACCACACATCGATATACTGGTGGATAACACGGCCGATCATGCCCTTCTATCATTTATGAACGGGTATGCCGGATATAATCAGATCAAGATGGCGGAAGAAGATATGAGTAAGACTACCTTCACTACACCTTGGAGTACTTACTGCTACACCGTCATGCCATTCGGTCTCATTAATGCCGGGACCACATACCAAAGGACCGCTACCACTTTATTACATGACATGATGCATAAAGAGGTAGAGGTTTATGTAGACGACATGATCGTCAAATCCAAAGAACGGGACGGTCACATCACCGCCCTAAGGAAATTCTTCACCCGATTGCGCAAGTACAACATGAGGCTAAACCCTCAAAAGTGTAGTTTCGGGGTAACATCAGGCAAATTACTGGGTCATATCGTTAGCCAACGAGGTATCGAGGTCGACCCAGCTAAAATCAAAGCCATTACCGAGATGCAACCTCCTAAAACCGAAAAAGAAATAAGGGGATTTCTCGGGAAAGTTCAGTATATCAGCCGGTTCGTTTCCAAACTAACCATGGTATGTGAACCAGTTTTCAAAAAACTGAAAGTAGGGGAACGAGTACTATGGGATGACAAGTGCCAAACCGCCTTCGACAAAATCAAGGAAATTCTGTCTGCTCCGCCAGTCTTGATGCCACCTCAACCCGGTTTGCCTCTGTCATTATACCTAACGACGACCGAGACAGCCATGGGGGCTATGCTGGCTCAGACAGTCGGCTCCGAAGAACGAGCCATTTATTATATCAGCAAAAAGTTTTTAGAGTATGAGTGCAAATATACCATGCTCGAAAAGACGTGCTTGGCTCTGGTGTGGGCCACTAAGAAGCTCCGACACTATATGCTCAGCCACGAGGTCCATGTTCTATCCAAGATGGATCCGATCAAATACCTCTTCGAAAAGCCCATTCTCAATGGCCGAATTTCCAGATGGACTCTAATGCTGGCAGAATTCGACTTGAAATTTGTACCGTTAAAGGCTATTAAGGGGCGAGTAGTAGCTGAATTTCTCGCCGATAGCCCGATAGCCGAAGAAGGACACACCGACACCTGGTCCTTCCCAGATGAAGATATCTTCCATACTGATACCGAAACATGGGATCTATACTTCGACGGAGCATCCAATTTTCGAGGGTTCGGAGTCGGGATACTCCTAATTTCACCAAAAGGAGAGCATACTTCCGTATCCATCAAACTGGACTTCGATGTTACCAATAATGCAGCCGAATACGAAGCATGCATTTAAGGGCTACAAGCCGCCGCCAATCTGGGGATCACAAATCTTCGGGTACATGGCGATTCCTCCTTGGTCATTAACCAAGCACTTCAAAAATGGAAAACACGGAATGCTAATCTCGTGGCCTACCAGGCACGAGTAAGGGATCTCGAGAAACAATTCCAAAAGGTGGAGTACATATACCGGCCTCGGGAGGAAAATCAGTTTGCAGATGCACTCTCAAAATTGGCATCTTTACTGAATATTCCCGACCACGTGACCAGTATGCCAATTTGCGTCGAAAGACGGTCCGAGTCGGCATACATTCATGACATTGAAGACATCGAGATAACTGATCCCGAACCTTGGTACCAGGCCGTATTAACGTACCTGACAAACGGAGAGTATCCTCCCGGGACTGAAGGTCGAGCCAAGAAAGCCTTACGGAGGCTAGCCACCCAGTTCATCCGCACCGATGATGGACAATTGTACAAAAAGACAGCACAGAGGGCTCTTCTCCTTTGTGTTGATAAATATAAGGCCGAGAAAGTAATGGCCGAAGTACATGATGGCGAAAACGGCCCACATATGAATGCTCACATGCTGGTCCGAAAAATCATGAGGCTCGGGTATTACTGGAATACCATGGAAGCTGACTGCCAGTTATATGTCAAACGTTGTCACAACTGTCAAATCTTCGGTAATGTGCAACATATGCCGTCATCTCTGCTTTATACCATGACGTCGCCTTGGCCGTTCTCGACATGGGGTATCGACATAATCGGAAAAATAAACCCCTCTGGTACTGGCGGACACTGTTTCATCTTAGTAGCTATCGACTACTTCACCAAATGGGTCGAAGCTGAATCATATCGTATTCTCAACGCTAAACATGTCGCCAAGTTTATCCAGAACAAGATAATATGTCGGTATGGAATCCCACATGAAATTATCAGCGATCACGGGACTCATTTTCAAGCTGAAACCGCAGCCCTGCTGACCAAATATAAAATCCAAAGGCACACGTCCTCACCCTATCGTCCCCAAACGAATGGAGCAATAGAGGCGGCCAATAAAACGATTGTCACCATACTAAAAAAGATGGCTGATAATTACCGGGACTGGCCCGACAAAATACCTTTTGCCCTGTGGGGATATCGGACGTCAATTCGCACCGCAACCGGGGCGACACCGTATTACCTAACTTATGGGATGGAGGCAGTCCAACCAGTTGAATTAGAGGTACCGTTCCTCAGAATTCTGTTAGAAAGTCAAGTACCCGAAGCTGACTGGGTTCGAGCACGGTATGATTCGTTGGTTCTACTAGACGAACGACGATCCCGTGCCCTCAATAACATCCAAATCTATCAGAAAAGGATCCAACGGGCCTTCAACAAAAGGGTAAGGCCCAGGAGCATTAAGGAAAGGGATCTAGTCCTTAAGTCTGTCAGAGCCTTACTACCGGTTGACCCAAGGGGAAAATTCAAACCCAATTGGGCTGGGCCGTATTTGGTAAAGAAGATCCTATAAGGAGGAGCAGTAATGTTAACGGACCTGGACGGGAATGAGTTTGTCAACCCAACCAACCTGGACCAGCTGAAGCGTTACTACCCATAGCCATTTCTCAATGTCATTTGCAAATTTTATCGAAATTATTTTTTACAAAAAACAAGTCAATAAGCTAGAATTATTTATTCTGCTGTCACAAAACATCTTGAACCAATAGTCTTGGTGTAGTTCGAGATTGCAAATTTACTAAGCTTGAACTACGTTTGGTTTGATTCCGTTAATCGCGGATACGTAGGCAGCCCCTCAAAAGGGCACAACCAGTGCAATCAAGAAAAGACTGGAACAGTTTAATAATAAACTTCTTTTATTAATTATCACAAAAAAAAACCCCGATAAACTCGGGAAAATCACAAAATGCAGGAATTCAAAAAATTGCAAAAACAAAAAAAAAGCACACGACACTCCAAAATAAATATTAATAATATTTAAATAATAAAAAAACTAAGGACTCGGAATTTAGGGCATCTTGCCCTTCCCCTTGTCCTTGGCCTCCTTGGCCGTCCACTGAGGACGACGTGGAGGAGAGCGTTCCCGAATCACCACAGGAACCTCCTTAGCCCGGACTCGTTTCTTGGAACTTGAGTCCTCATCCACATCGACAGGCCCGAGTCGGGCCCTCACGGGCTCTGGCAGCCGTTCGCGTGGACTAAGTCGGTCCCTATCCGCCAACCTTGGCCCAAGTCGTCTCTCCAAATCGGTCTGGGGGCTTAGCTGCCCCCGCATGCTGCTAGCACCGGCATCCTTAGCTCGAGTCTTAGTATGTGACTTAAGACCCGATTCTAGTCGGACTAAAGTAGCAGGGGTCTCTCCCTCGTCGAAGAAGCCCCTGTTGTCCTTTATCGTCTCCCGACGGACCAGTTCGAAGGCCTCATCGACCTTCAGAGCTTTACGAGCTTCCTCGGATTCCTCGGAAGTCCACTTCTCGTAAGCTCGTGAAACCCAAGCGGATTGACAAGGGTTGGGAATAGTCCAAGTAGGACGAGTGAACCATCTCTGCAACCAGGTGTCGCACATAGCGTCTGTCAATTGGAGCGAGACGCTGATCATGGCTTCAGTCTCAGGAATGCGCTGAGATGAACCAAACTGTCTCAGGATGCGGTCCGGGTAAATGTGAACTGTCCAGTCAAGGGACAAGATCACCAAGTAACGGGCTTGGTCCCTCTTGGCCAGTCCCGTCAGCTTGGAAAGGAACCACCAAGCGACAGTCCACCTGATTAAAGGGCCACCATGGAACACCAACTCCTCATCCCAGTAAGCTCGGTTTATATGGTGACATGAGCTTATTCGACGCCCCCTCGAACTAATTTGGCTGCTGCGGTAGTTGGGAATGCTCAGAGGGGACTCTATGATCGACAGACGTTCCGACAACCAAACCTGCAAAATATATACAAAATCCGTGAGCTACGGGGTGGTCCGCTATAGACCACTCGATCGAGTAAGCCCTCTAAAAGCAGACAAAAACTCGTCGAGAGTGTCACTCGATCGAGTACAACGTCTGACTCGATCGAGTAGGCCCTCCAAAGATGGGCAGAAGCACTTTGAAGATGTCACTCGATCGAGTGACAGGTCCACTCGATCGAGTGACTTACGGACGTCAATAAAATCGCGCGAAACAAAAATGAAAAATCGCAAGATGTATACCTGCAGAATACGGGTACTCCCCGTCAGATATCGGTCCGGGTCAAGTCGTCTGGCATCCAGACCCATGATGATCTCTCCGGTAGTTAGCCAGGCAGGACTGTGACCAATCTCCATCTGGTCAACCACTTCGATTAGCCTGATTTGACCCAAGCATGAGTCAACATCCATCATCCCCTAAAAAACGTAGCGGTGCAGCATGCAAAAGGCAAAAGCCCTACGCCTATGAGAAGGGGTAGCCCTTACATCCTGACTGTTCATAAACTTGTCAGCCAGGTCAAAGAGGGAAACAGTATTTCCCCGCACCATTCGATCTGTCTCAGCGTGAGACGGGCCCAAGAAATCCCTCAGCCTCCTTCTCGGATCCGGGTAGAACGGGGGGATAGCAGGACGAGCGACGGGGCTCCAACCCCCAATAGCTGCGATCTCCTCGGGAAGAGGGCATATTTCTCCCCGCGGGAACGCGAAGACGTGATGGGTAGTATCCCAAAACGACAGGCAGGCGTCCAAAAAGTGTGAATCAATTATCAGACGTCGGAGAGGAAATAGACTGGCAATCCCCATTTGGGTCAGTTGAACTTTGTCCTCATCCCGAAAATATTGGGACCAGGCAAAAAGCAGCGAAGTAAGATGATCGATACCCATGGCAGGGGTTTGAATCTTCTTGAAAGTCTAAAGGATTTTGAGGAGAAGTGGGAGTTTTTGATTCGAGATACAGTAAGCTGAAGCAGGGAGACCTATATTTATAATAGGAAACCCTAACTGTAACCCTAACTACCATGCCTTCTCAGCAAACCGGGGCCCTAGGCATGCGCAGGCCTGACTTCAGACAAGAACCCAGAATGGGAATCAAGTCGTCCCGAGCTTTCCTGGGATTTCTAAAAATTTTGCGATAAAATTTGTGAAAAAAAAATCTCTTTCAAGATTTTTTGGCTTTTAAAAATATTTTATTTTCCCCAGCACGAGTCGGTGTTTTGCCTATGTGTTACATGCAATTTGTTATACATGTACACCCCAGACTTCAGAAGCAAGTCTCCGCGCAAGTACTTCACTCCCCAACGTGAGCCAATATTTATCCCAGAATGCTACAATCAGAGCTGTGATGTATCAGCATACGGGTACACCTACACCTTCAGAAGCAAGTTTAAATCCCCACGGAGCTACCATCGCCAGGACAGGTATGATCCTCTGCTTATGGCTGGCGAGCCCTTCACGCAAGTCTACTGGACTATAAACGACCCGACCGGAAGGCTGCCAGGTCGTAATCTGCGATTGGCCTGGTAGCTACTCTGACTTTTGCCTTGTCCAAGCCTCAGTCAGAGTGGGGGCTCTGTAGACACCCGCATTTTGCCTGCTAGTGTCTATAGCAGTTCCCGACAAAACACCCGATGATGATCGGACGCAAACGTGACTTAGTATACTCGAATATGGGCTCGGAATCAATAATATCCGACGTGGACATTTAGCGGAGTACAAATCTCTCAAAACCAACCTCAAATTCAGGCCCAGTGGGTCGTTCCGAGCAAAATAAGACTAATTTGGGCCAAAACCGACACCAAAAATAAAGCCCGTCTTTTGGCGACCGGGTCAAAACCCGGTCAAAGATAAATCCGCCCTCAAAACCAGCCTAGAGAGCTTCTAGAAGCTGGCGCCCAAGCTCAAAATTCAAAAAATCAAAAGAGTCAACCCTTTCCTAAATTGACTCGATTCTCTTGATCCACTCGATCGAGTGGATTGACCCACTCGGTCGAGTGAAGCCTCATAAACCAGAACAGACCTCATTTCAAGGGCACTCGATCGAGTGCACTAGGGCCACTTGATCGAGTGACCCTAGGTCGTGGGGTAAACTCTATAAATACCCCTCCAACCCTTCTCATTTTTCAGCTTTGGCAAATGCAATCAACCCTACATTTTTACTCTCTTGTGCTCTACACTCTCCCCACACAACAACCCTACACAACACAAGCCAAAAAACCGAATCCCTCGTAAAACCGATACACACACACACACACCATAACTCAACTACATCCTCGATACTCCCGCGTTCTCGCCGCTATTACGAGTCCATTTCCGAGGCCTTTACTTTGCATGTATGTTGAGGGTGTCCTAAACCCCATTTTGATCCTTACTACTTCACTTTTTTATTTACATTTTCGCATTGTCTATATTATAACTATACTAGTATACTAACATTAACACTAACATTTTAATTCTTGTATACTAACTTTTATCTTTTTGTTACTAACCTCTAACATTTATTTATCATCGTTAACATTATACCGCGTATATATATACATATATTAGTATCAAAATTCGGATCTTAACGCGTTTGACCATGACGACCATCCAAAGTCCGTTTAATCCTTTTACGAGTAACGACGGAGGTGGCACCCTTTCGAGGAGCGCCGCCCCAATGTGCTCAAAGGCATAACGTGATCGTGGTCGTTCATAGTTGAACGTGAAGGACTCTATTTCTAAGATTAGTGCGAAATCCGTTGATGCGAAAACCGACATCACATAATCCTTTAGGATTAATATCGATGTCGTGACGCGGAGGACTACAATTTCGTCATTGGTTACATTTTTTTTAATCCCATAACAACATTTTCACAAAATCCCGACGACGGTCTCATAATCGTACAATACGCGATCATGAGGCCGAAAACCGAGTTGAATTTCAATGATGCAATATTTCTATTTAACTTGGCCAACCATCGACTTTGAACAAATAAAATGAAACGAGCCATGCCTCGTACAGGGGGCACTCGACCGAGTGCCATGGGCCACTCGATCGAGTAGCACCCCAAAAATCGGGCAGTAGCCACCTTAAAGGCACACTCGACCGAGTCCGTGCCATGACTCGATCGAGTGGACCCTGTAGCCTGGAAAACCGAGCGATTTGATCATCATTTGAGCCTCGTCATTTTTTTACGACTTTTAGTCGACACGTGTAAAGTCAATCACGTGATCCTATTTTTCAAAACTCATGCATGTCACGACACTTTAACGACTTCGATCGATTTTTCGACGTGATAAGTTGGGACAAGGCATCGAGGCATGGGATCGGGCTAGCATCACGCCTAGGCCCTATGTCTCCGTTCTTCGTTTAATACACAACATAATGTGTGTTTAATCGGAGTTTGTCCATCTACATAATTCACGTTCTAGTTTATACACGGGTCCGTTTCTATCTTTTTATCGTTTTTATTCCGTACGTTATATTATTTGTACTTTTTGTATTGGCCGGGTTGTATTTCCGCCCGTGTATCTTGTACGTTATTTATTTTCGAGCTTTGTTATTTTGATGTTTATCGCCTTATGAATGAACCTCGCATGCTAAATAACTTCGACAATAGTTAGATGCATTAAATGACGTAGCTAACCCATAATTCGCATGTTTAGCCCGAAAACGCTGTTTGCATATCATTTAGTCATTTTACTAGCGCGCGTACACGAACACGAACGATGTCTTAGTAGAGGCCGCCATTGTGCGGGCAGGGTTGGGTGTCCTTAGTGGGCTTCCCAACACGTACCCTCACCCCTTACTCAGAACCTCGGTTTCCGGATGCCCGAAACCGTTGGCCCACGAGAGTCATTCTTTACACGATTCCGGTGTAGATGGTATCGGTATCGCAATGCAAAGGGACGGTCCCCATAAACTCTGAAATCGAAGTGGGCCGTACTTTGTGTATAGCCCATGACGACATAGAGTGGGCTCGAATGGTTCCGAATTACCATAAATTCGGTGGCGACTCCAACTTTGACTTAAATTTCGAAACCGAGAACAATCTCACCACGAGATTGATTCGCCTACCCAAACCTGCGCGTGGCCGCGTCGGGGTGGACCTACGTCATGTCCACAAAATGACATGTGAAGCCAAATTCATGAGGAGGTCAAATTACACACACACACACATACATATATATATATATAAAACATTCCTAAAATAGAAAGACAAAGAATTCATTGAGACGCCCCAATATGGAGTAGACAAAGAATTCATTGGGATATGGAGAGTATATCTTTGTTAAAGTTAAAGTAAATAGCTCATTTCAAAAACAAGATTTTTAGATAACTGATTTTTTTCTCAAGGTTAATGACATCATATCTTAAAATTTATCTAATTATTTTCATAAAAAGAAGTTTCTCTTTGTCAATTTCTTTAACATTAATGAAAATTAATAGTTTGTGAATTTATTAGTGAAATGTTCTTTTACTTCTCAATTTAAATTAGTGTATTTTTGAAGAAAATGTTAGTAACTGTTATTGTTTTAGAGTAGTATATAGAGAATTTTCGGTGAGTTTTTACTATGTATCAGGATTTGTAAGAGCAATCGGAATATATATTCCATTTTTATATAGTTACTAAATTTTATATCGATGTTAAGAATATGATTTTCGAATATGATCAGAAAGATATACAATAATAATCGTAACTATTTTATATTTTATGTAAAATATTGTACGAGATAGTGCAATCTCCTATTAACAAAAATAATGCAACTATTTGGTTAAAACGGAATACAATATGTTTATATTTTATTAAAAAATTTGATCATATATTCCATATTAAATATTGTATGTGATATCTTCCATTTAAAACATGTGATCTTCGTAATCAATGTAATCAATCAAATTTCCTTAATTACATACTTTCTGTGGTGTATAGCTTTATATGTGATGCAGCGATATTTAAATCAGTAAGATGTTAGACTGTAGTTAGAGTGGAGAGGGGTGACACACGTGAGGTCAAGGGTTCGATTCACACATAGCTCATTTGGTCTATTTTTTTTAATTTTTGTTGTGGATAGCTTTAGGCGGGAAAATATATGAGTTGATTTATTTGGTTAGTGGAAAAAGGGGATTATTAGATATAAATATTTTAGAGAAATTGTACATGGTACCCCCAAATGAATTATTTCGAATTCTATGTGGTACCCCTACTTTTTTTGAAACATACCTGGTACCCCCTATTCTCTAATGAGTATAATTTTTTTATACTTAAGCATTACTCAATCCTACCTAGAAATTCCTACATTACCCCTCCCATTTCCCCTCTTTACACAATGTATTAGAGAGGAGTTGAGAGTGAAAAAGAATCTCGACCTTCTAAGTTTCATTTCCCTCCTCCACTCCGGCAATAATTCCGGTAACGACTCCGGCCGCCACTCCAACTTTTTTTGTTTTTGATTATTATTGTTATTATTTTTTTTTATCAAATATTACTTTTGGGAAACAATTTTAAGTTTTAGTTAGTGTAACTTTTTTATTAAGTAGTATTATTTCATTTATTTTTATTCAGGAAAACTAATTTTAATTATTTTTCCTAATTTTTTATTGATAGTGTCCTTGTTGCTAATTTAATTCAAATAAGAATTAAGGAAAAAATAAAATAAAAAATATCATACAGCCCCTATCACCTCCCCTTGCAACCCGTACCACCTACTAACCCACCGGTCGTCGCCGGCAACCCACCGCCGTCACCGGCCCCTACCTCCCAGTGCCACTGTCGTA
This sequence comes from Agrostemma githago, assembly GCA_958450325.1. NCBI lineage: Eukaryota > Viridiplantae > Streptophyta > Magnoliopsida > Caryophyllales > Caryophyllaceae > Agrostemma > Agrostemma githago. The sequence continues at coordinate 70,708,069 of OY288241.1, forward strand.
CTCCCTCTACCATTAACCACCACCGCACTACTCCCCCTCCCCTATCACCCCCTTGCAACTCCCCTACCACCCACTACCCCGCCTCCTTCACCGGCTACCCACCGCCGTCGCCGCTCCCACCCTACTACCGGCCTCTCTGCTACCTCTAAACCCTAAAAGAAAAAATTGATTAACTCTAAATTTTAATTAAACCCTAATCAATCATTAAAATTAATACATGATAAATATTAATGACCAAATTAGGATCCATAGTAAATTCGTAATTAATGATTGATCAACTTTTAGAAGATGTTGATAATAACCTTCAAAATAAAAATCTTTTTTTTCGAAAAACCCTGCACTGGCGATTTCTGGGCGATCTCTGGCGTTTTCTGGCGCTTTTTCCGTTTGACGGCGACAAACTGTCTTGGCTACGGATTTTTGGCTACTCGATTCATGAGGAAGAAGAATCAACCTGCTGTCAAGGGTCCGAAACCCATGACCCGTGCAGCAAAAGATGACCTATTACGTAAAAATGCATTGGCAGCGAAATCGAAGAAGACGACGAACTCTGTTTCGTTGGAAGCAGAGGACAGTTCATCTGGAAACACTAAGGTGAACGATATTCCTGGGCTGAATTATGCTTCTAATTCAGAAGACGAGGAATTTTCAGAGGAAGTCTCCGAATATGTGCTTGAAACGAATCTCTTTGTGATGTCGAAACCCGATGACAATGGGTGGAAGCAACGGGATGGGAAAAAAGTTGTTGAGGTCGAGGAAGAATTGATGAAATTCTCTGAAGATGATGTTGAGGAAGAGGTCGAATACTGGAGTAATGCTGTGTACTGCTTCATCATGGGTGCCAACCCTCCATGGAAAGTGGTAGAGGGATTTGTGAAGAGAATTTGGAAAGAACACGCGATTGACAAAATTTCATTTTTACCTAATGGAATTTTTATTGTTCGATTCAAGAAAAAGCAGGCGAAGGTAAATGTTCTGAATCATGGCTTGTTTATGTTTGATAATAAGCCTTTGATTGTGAAAGAATGGACACCTGACGCGAAATTGGACAAGGAGGATGTCCAAGAAGTTCCTATTTGGATACTGATGGGGGTCGGCAGCCTGCAATGGGTCGCCCGCCATTTGGGTCCCAGGATGGCCCGACCCAGGAACGAAGAGGGGCCTGCCTGCCAGGTCATTAAGCAAGGAGTCATCACTCCAAGGAACCCACCTGCTCGGCAGGGCATTACCGCCCGCCGAGCAGGGCATCCAAGACCCTCTGCCTTCTGGACCTCAGGTGTTCGCATGCCCAGCAGGAGCAGGGGAGACCAGGGGCCCTCCCGTCTTGCCTAAGGTAAAGGGGAATGAGTGGATGAGGTGAAGCCCCTTGTCACCCTCTCGTCCACCCATTCTCCCACTCTCTCTCTCCTTCCTCTCTCTTGTGGGAAGGTATAAATACTCTTCCATTTCCCATAAGAAAGGGGTCGGAATTTCTCTCTCTAGACTCTCACTCTATAACCGCCATCTAGTTCCTCACGAGCTAGGTTCCTAAAGGCTATTCACGAACTGACTTAGGCATCGGAGAGGGTTCCCCCGGACACCTCCGGGGCCCTGTGCGTTCATTGTGCAGGGACAGACCGTCTCCGCCGGGGAAGTTTGATCATCGGAGTGAGGAGAAGGGGAGATCGAAGGAAGACTAGCATTGATCACTTTGAACATTAGTTACACTTGTTAAGATCCGAACTCAAAGTCGGGTTTAATTGTTTCCATACCGGAACAATTTGGCGCCGTCTGTGGGGAGGAATCTGGTTGTACCCACAAAATCACCCACAAAAATCAACCACAATCAATCACAACAAAAATGCTTGAAATCATAGAGGCAAGCTACGGGGCGGGTCCGACGGTACCACCGGTGATCCTTCTATATGGAATGCCTGCACCTGGGAGAACGCCCGCTGCAACAATCCTAGGGGTGGGGCGTACCAGCCTTCGTGAGACGCCTGAGGAAGGCGCTGCAGTCACAGCTGGTCAGATTGGCCATCAGAGGCCCAATCTAAACCTCACCCCTGCCCAGGTTCTGCAAACTGCAGCCTTCTTCTCAGCGATGCTTAACCAAGAGTTCACTTTAGAGGACTTGGTTGACAGGATTGCTACTACTCCCAGGCAGCTTCACTTTGAGAGTGGAGAGGGTGCCAGGGGTACAAAGCGAACCGCCGCCAGGAACATCCAGCGGAAAGCGCTGAAGGTTGCTCGGGGGTACCAACAAGCCCAGAAACGCATTACCAGCAATCAAGAGCAGCCAGCTCAACAACAAGCGTTCTCTATACACACACTACGGAGTCCACGACCGCCAGGGAAAAAAAGGGTCTATCTCAGGGCCTCTAAGATCGAATGAGGCATAAAGAGCCTGCATCTAAACGGCTGGGAGAAAAGCAGGGCGAAGTCTTCTCCAGGTTGACGCCAGCAGCAGAAGAGCAGCCAGCTCCGGGGCTATCTCAAAACCTGCAATCCAGGCTCAACCGGGGGCGACCACTCGAGTCAAGGCATCGTCAAGACGACAACCTTGATCAGCCCCAGAGAAAAAGATCCAGACACCTCACCCCTGATAGGGAGGACGAGGCTATAAGCAGGCTGCCGCCAAGGCACCGCTCCCCCAGTGCAAGGAAACCGACCTCTGGAAGATGGGATGACCACGGTTACCACTCTGGGGGGGAGCAGGTCACGATTGGTAGGCAGGCCCACCAAAACACCTCTTCATCCTGACGTGCAAGAGTACTCCATCCCAAAAATTAAAATGCCCTCCGTCAAATTCGACTGGACTTCAGACCCAGAAGATCATTTGACAGCCTTTGAAAGTCACATGGGCATGTACGACGTAGACGACGCAGTCTGGTGCAAAGTCTTTCCAACTACCCTGGTTGGGCTAGCACAGGGATGGTTCAGGGATCTTCGTCAGGGATCAATCAGTTTCTTCATAGAGCTAGCTGAAGCTTTCCTAGAACAATATGCAGGAAACAAGAGACGTCGGCTCACTCGGTTTGACCTGATGACCCTAAACCAAAAGAAGGGGGAAAGTGTTAGAGAGTACCTAAAGAGATTTGACCTGTCCTACCAGCAGGTCAGGGAGATCGACGATTCGACGGCTGCATACGCTCTGACCATCTCACTGCTCCCAGGGGAGATGAAGAACCAGATGATAAGAGCTCAGCCTGAGACCCTGGCTAAAGCCAGAAAGATTGCCGAGGGCTTCATATTGCAGGAAGAATTCCACAGCCTGTCGGATACCCCCGCAGGGCCAACCAGGCCGTAGGGGGGAGCGCAGGGTGGACGTGGCAGGAATGAACAGAACATGTAGAAAGATGAGGGGGGAGATACCCCAAGAAAAGAGCGCACAGCGTACCAACCCAGATTCGATAGCTACACCGCTCTTAACAAATCCAGGGCAGAGATTTTCGAACTGGAGAAAGAGACGGCTAAATGGAATCGCCCCAATAAGCCTCGCAGCCCAAAAGGGGATCCAAATTTTTTTTGCACATTCCACGATTGTGTGGGGCACACCACCGAGGAGTGCGGCCACCTGAAAGACGAAATTGAGAAGCTTATCAGAAATGGCAGGCTGAGCAATTACGCAGTAAGAAACAAAAGCCAGAAAGACGTAGCAGATAAACCTGAAGGCTCGGCGCAGACTCGCATGATAATCCACGTGATATCAGGGGATGCAGAGGGCCAAACAAGCAGGAGAAGCCAAAAAAGGCAGATCCGGGAGTTGTGAAACCAAATCTGCTATGCTGAGAGGACAGGGAGCCCCAAGGGCACGACCCTGAGCATCACCCCAGAGGATGCAGGGTGGGTAATATACCCCCACAGCGACCCTCTGGTACTGTCCCTGGTAATCAGCAACCATATCGTAAAAAGATGCATGGTAGATACAGGAGCATACACAAACCTATTGTACAAGGATACATTTGAAAGGATGGGCCTGGAAAAAAGGCACCTGAGGCCAGCCCCTGGGTCCCTATACGGGTTTAGCGAGGCAGGTGTACTCCCCATGGGTATCATTGACCTGTCGGTAACATTTGGGGAAGGAGCCTCCGCCAGGAATGTCAGGGCTTCATTTGCTGTAGTAGACGCAAGGTCTGCATACAACGCCCTGATAGGCAGAGCTACCTTGGACGAAATCGAGGCAGCCATATCAATCAGGGCTCTGACTGTAGCCTATATAACAGATTTTGGCATGGAGGGGAAAATTCATGGGGACCAGGAGTCAGCCAGGCAATGCTACTCTATGGCCCTGCAAACCCATGAAACCGAGAGAAAAAGAAAAAGAAAAGCTGACAGTTCCCCCAGCAGGGAGGGTGAGATTCCAGCCAGCCAGCAGACAGCTGACCACCTGGAACCTGGGGGGGAGAGTATGCTGGTGGACCTAGAGCCCGACAGACAAGTTTTCATAGGGGCCAATCTAGAGGCGTCCTACCAGACGGAATTAATCAGGATCCTGAGGGATAATAGGGACGTGTTCGCCTACTCGGCAGACGAAATGCCGGGGGTCGACCCGGCTTATATCGTTCACTGAACGTAAATCCGGAGGCCCGCCCTGTAAAACAAAAGAAAAGAAACATGTCCACAGAGAAGGACCTAGCCATAAAAGAGGAGATAGAAAAACTTTTAAAGGCAGATTTCATTGAAATCTGTGATTACTCTGAATGGCTGGCTAATGTGGTAATGGTGAAGAAATCCTCGGGCGCATGGAGAATGTGCGTGGACTTCACGAATCTCAATAAGGCCTGCCCAAAAGACTGTTATCCCCTTCCCAGAATAGACCAGCTGGTAGACGCCATCAGTGGGTACTCCACGCTAAGCTTTCTGGATGCCTTTTCAGGGTACCATCAGGTGTATTTGTGGTAGCCTGACAGGGTGAGGTGTGCCTTCATCACCAGCCATGGCACTTATATGTACAAAATGATGCCTTTCGGACTGAAGAACGCAGGCGCCACCTACCAGCGATTAGTAGACAAGGTCTTTGAAAAGCAGAAGGGTAGGAATTTGGAGGCCTACGTCGACGACGCAATCGTAAAAAGCAAGGGGGATAATCAACACTTGACAGACTTGCAAGAAACCTTCTCCTCCCTGCGCGCTTACAAGATGAAGCTCAACCCCAAGAAATGCACATTCGGGGTTCGCTCCGGAAAGTTCCTGGGTTTTCTGGTCAGTGAAAGGAGAATAGACGCCAACCCTGAAAAGGTTCAGGCAGTCTTGGACCTTCCAGAACCGAAGACCATTAGAGATATCCAGCGCCTGACTGGCAGAATGGCTGCCCTGGCGCGCTTCATCGCCAGGTCAGCAGACAAATCAACGCTGTTCTTCAAAGTCTTGAAGGGCAACAAACAGTTTAAGTGGGAGGACGAGCAAAAGGAAGCCTTTAGACAACTAAAGGAACATTTGAAAAAGCTCCCTACCCTGGCAAGACCGGTGGCAGGGTAAAAACTTTTCCTTTACACTGTGACCAACTCGACAGTAAGTGCAGTTATCTTAAGAGAGGAAGCAGGCTCTCAACAGCCCATATACTTTGTGAGTCATGCCCTGGGGGTAGCCGAGAAAAATTACCCAGTAGTTGAGAAGGCAACATACGCAGTCGTCGTTGCAGCCCGAAAGCTCAGACCATACTTTGAAGCACACCCTGTTGTAGTACTAACAGATCAACCATTGGAAAAAGTCTTAGAAAAATTTGAGAAATCAGGAAGGTTGCTGAAATGGGCCACCGAATTAAGCGGGCTCGGAATATCCTATCAGCCCAGGGCAGCCATAAAAGCGCAAGCCCTGGAAGATTTCCTGGCCGCATGCTCCCATTCAGAGGAAGATGATCCCCCCACTGGAGAATGGGTAGTGTACACGGACGGATCTTCCACGACCAACGGTGCAGGGGCAGGGGTCGTGTTGACCAGCCCTGAAGGAACGAACTTTGAGCATGCTCTCAGGTTCACCTTCCCTGCATCCAACAACGAGGCCGAGTACGAGGCCGTCCTTGCAGGCATAAAATTGGCCAGAGCAGCCGGGGCAGAGCGGGTAATTATGGCGACAGACTCCCAGCTCATCGCCAACCAAATCAATGGAGAATACGAAGCAAGAGACCAGGCTATGACTGCGTACTTGGAAAGGGTGAAGCAAGAGCTATCAGGACTTAAGTCCTACGAAATCAGACAGATTCCACGGTCCCAGAATAACCGGGCAGATGCCCTGTCAAAACTGGCCAGCTCCAGCTTACAAGACATACGAAGATCGGTCTGGGTGGACGTGGTCCATGAAAAATCTACCACCTCCTGCCAACCGGTCAGTGTCGTTGAAGAAGATGACCCTGAAAATTGGATGACTCCGATCATCTAATTCAAAAAACATGGAATCCTACCGCTTGACCCCGCTCAAAAGAGAAAAACGCTGGAAAGGGCCGCATGGTTTATACTAATAGGAGATGACCTGTACAAAAAGTCGTTCTCCTCACCCCTGCTCAAGTGTCTTAGGGCAGGACAGGCAGAGGAGGTCCTGGACGACATTCATTCAGGAATCTGCGGGCATCACATAGGAAGAAGGTCCTTGGCCCACAAAGCCCTGAGAGCAGGGTACTATTGGCCGACCCTGCTAGCAGACGCAAAAGATCTGACTCGAAAATGCGGAAAGTGCCAACTCTTTGCCCCATCAATCCATGCTCCCGCCCAGGAACTCAGGCCAATCCTTTCCCGCATTCCTTTCGCTCAATGGGGATTGGACATACTAGGCCCCTTTCACTGCAGCCACAGGAGGTCGAAAGTTCTTAATATTAGGGATTGACTACTTTACAAAATGGATCGAAGCAGAAGCAGTCCCTAACATCACTGAACCTGCAGTTAGAAAAATCATCTGGAGGAATATCATAACCAGATTCGGCCTACCAAAGATGCTAGTGTTTGACCATGGAAGGCAGTTTGACAATGACCCCCTGAGAGTTTGGCTGGAAGGACACGGAATAGCAATCGCCTACTCCGCTGTCTGCCACCCACAAACTAATGGGCAGGCTGAAGCTGCCAACAAGCAGATCCTGAATGGGTTAAAGAAAATGGTAGACGACCTCAAGGGCAGGTGGGCAGATGAATTGCCAAGTATTTTATGGTCAATCAGAACCACACGCAAGGAGTCTACAGGTCAGACACCCTTCGGCCTGGTCTATGGGGCAGAGGCCTTGCTACCCATAGAAGCCCGAATACCAACCCTGAGGTCCCAACAATATAATCAGGCAGATAACGAAGCATCAATGGCTGAAGCCTTGGACCTAGTCCACGAAGTCAGGGAGGAGGCCAACATTAACATAGCTGCCTACCAGCAAAAAATGAGAAGGGTGTACAACAGAAGGGTAAATGAGAGAAACTTCCAGGTGGGAGACTTAGTCCTAAGGAAAACGCAGGCGGTAGGGAAATCACGTGAACATGGAAAGCTGAGCGCCAACTAGGAGGGCCCATACGAGGTAACCCAGATTAAGGGGCCAGGTACCTACAAGATCGCCTATCTTGAAGGCTAGGAGTTAGCTGCCCACTGGAACGCAGACACTTTAAAGATGTACTATGTTTAAAAATAGGAAGCTAGATAACTCTTTTTTACTTTTCAAAGAAAAACCGGCGGAGGACGGTCAAAACAGAAATGTCGACGACTCCGACCACAAATGATTGTAGCAAATCCCGAAGAAATGAAAAGTTTGCAGTCCATACTCGTTGTCTGTTCAAAATTTGCAGTTTTTTACACACAAACGAGCAGGGGGCAATAGAGGGAGGCCCCCCTGTTGCTGGAACCAAGGAAAATAGGCCCCCCAACAAAAATTCTAGTCCCCCTACCTACCTCTGGGCAGGCAGGGGGCAGGCCCCCTGGACTTCGAACAGAAGCCAGGGTCAGGCCAGGCTTCGCACGCCAAAACAAACAAGGACTGGGGGAAATCTCCTCAACCTTGTATAAAAAACGCCAAAAAAACCCCTCCCTGCCTCTGGGCAGGCAGGGGGCAGCCTCCCTGGACTTCGAACAGAAGCCAGGGTCAGGCCAGGCTTCGCACGCCAAAACAAGGACTGGGGGCAATCCCCCCAACCTTGTATAAAAAACGCCAAAAAACCCCTCCCTGCCTCTGGGCAGGCAGGGGGCAGGCCCCCTGGACTTCGAACAGAAGCCAGGGTCAGGCCAGGCTTCGCACGCCAAAACAAACAAGGATTGGGGGCAATCCCCCAACCTCGTATAAAAGACATCAAAAACCCCTCCCTGCCTCTGGGCAGGCAGGGGGCAAGCCCCCTGAACTTCGAACGGAAGCCAGGGTCAGGCCGTATCTTTGAAAAGGAAAAAGCAGACTGAAATAAAAAGACATTCATAACAGATTTAAGTGTTTTTACAAAAAAACATTAGAAAGATCCAAGAACAAAGGGACTAAAAATTACAAGACAGCCGACCCATCAGAGCTCAGGCGGAAAAGTTAAAAGTTATCAAAGGATAAAAGCACAGCAGGATCAGTACAAGAGAAGAGATGGTAAAACCCCTGCACATTAAACGTTGGGGGCATCCTTACTAGGACCAGCAGCCTCCTCAGCCGGCCTGCTAGCCCGAGCTTCATTCTTGATAGAGTAAAGGCTTCTAAAGGCTTCCTCGTTGAAATCAGAGAACATCTCCCTGATTAGTTCCATGACGAGTTCCAGCGAAGAGTTGGCCCCATCCTGAAAACTCGTATCCACCGCGATTTCAGTTTCCTCCAGGATGGTATCTTTCTCCTTTTGCCATTCTTCGCCTTTGACCTTCAGATCAGCCTGAGCCTGCTTAAGCTCTGAGTCAGCCTTGGACAAATGCTCCTCCAAGTCGACCGCCCTTCTTTTCGCATGCTCCATTTCAGCTAAGGACTTTTTTACCTGCTCCACCGCCAACCTTCTCTCTTTCAAGTCCGCCTCCAGCTTTGACACTTCTCTCACAGCCTTCTCCCCCTGAAGTTTCCATTGAGTCGCCTGACCCTTCACTTCCTCCATCTTACCCTCCTGCTTTGCCAACTTATCCTTCAAGTTGCTGATCAAGGCGACATCCCTCTCAACCATAGCCAGACGATTAGGAGGGGGAACCCCAGGAGTGACAACCAGCTCCTCATCGCTCAAGCGACTAAGAGCCGCCAGCTCAGCAGAGGCTTGCAGCACCCTGGAGGTGCGCTGAATATACTGAATCACTTGGTGGGAAGTAGAAGTTACAGACTTAGTGAGGCGGTCTGCCAAGACGGCCCCAGAGTCTGATAGCAAGGCAGACACATCCACACTATCGCCAGCACTATAGTGGAATTCCGTGTTCTCCTCTGAGAAGAGGGTGCCTGGAATATCACGGGCAGGGCACTTAGGCTCAGGGGTCTCAACATCGGTCTCCAGGTCAACCACATGGGTAGCCCCAGAGGGTTCCCTATCTCTTTTTCTCCTGCATTCCAGGGGGACACTCTCCCTAGTTCCTTCAGAGTTAGCAGTGCGTGATCCCTGGGGAGTGTGAGTTCCAGCAGGGGAATCACCCCGCTTGCCGGCAGGGGAAAGGGTGGCCTCTGAGGTGACCTCCGCCTCTGCACCCTGAACATCGGAGGGAGGAGCCGTCGGCTTTGCAGGAGGCAGTCTTGGAGGAAGGGGGAGCCTCCGACTGGCTGAAAGACTATCTGTTATCGTTCATCCAATAATAAATGTGTACACATTGGAAAACAGAAATAATATTATATAGCAAGTGTAGAATCATTAAGAGATCTCATTAATTCCGTGATCTAACACCTTGCTTCAGTAAAAGATATTTAAGGTTCATGTGTTTTGACCCCTTAGATATCATATCATTCATGGAGCTAGAAAAAGATTGCAATTTCATTATTATCACAGTAATTACGCAATCATGCTCCTATTAAAGCCTCATAATATGCCACATATTCAGCTTTCATGGTGAACAGGGGCGAATCTAGAGGGTAACATGGGGTGGCAGCCGCTACCCTAAACCCAGAGAAATTAATGAAGAAGATGAATGTATGCTACCCCTAATTTAACTGAATAAGCAAGAGAATAAATAAAACAAAAGAGCAAAAATATCACAATGGTGGAAAGTGGTGTGGTGGTAGGTTGTGGGCACAAGCATGGTATGATCTAGGGTTCAATCCTCACGAGATGCATTTTTTTACACTTTTTTTTTCACTTTCAAATTGGCATTTCTTAATACTTACTTACATTATCATGACTTCAAAAACTTAAATGCGTACACAAAAATTAGTAGTTTTTTTTAATAGTAAATTTCCTTTTTTAACATATAAGTATAATTTTAATTTATATGTTACTTTGTATATATACTACGAGTATCATTTTGTAATACAATATTTTTTTTTTTTGGTGGATACGATATATATAATTTTTGTACTTTGTTATTTAGACCTAATGGTTACACAGATCCTTTACATGAAAGTAAATGTCGTTGTTTGAATAATAACATTCTATCAATAACAACGTTGATAAGTATAAATAATTCATTCTTTAAAAAAAATGTTTTTATATTAACTTTTACAAGCGAAAAAAAATCTTTTAAAAGTTCCGCTACCCCATCATTTAAATCATGGATTCGCCTCTGATGGTGAATGTATAACAACTGTGAGTACAGTGACTTGTGTCATAACATTCTCCAAAATCTGAATCAGAATAACCAGTCACCTGTGGGTGATCTGATTTTCTATATGCGAGCATCAATAATGTCAAGTTTACCTGAGCATACGTTAAGTTCCCAACCATAGATGCATAAGGATATTCTTTATTTAGCCATTTCAATACATAAGTCTTGGTTTTATGTAATAAAACAAGATCATTTCTGGCTAATAAAATATCAAATTATAGAATCAAATATATGAACTTACTCCCACTGATCTTGGGATTTATGCATAGATCAACGACATTTTCTTTAAAATCTGTAATGATTTTATCGAACATTAAGTATGATTGTTTCAATGTTTGTTTCAGTCCATAAAATATTTCTTAAGTCTTAATGTTGGTTACAATTATCCAACCTAAGAATAAAAGGCATAATATGTAAGATCTCTCCCAAACTTCATTGATAGATATTTAATTTGAGCAACGGTACTTTCAGAAGTGAAGTCAGCTGACTCGTCTTTGCGAAGACAAGTATTTAGTTTCATCAACTTCAAGGTGAACTTAAATTACTCTTTGCATTCAGAGTAGTTTGTTCGTTCCATTAAGCTCGAAAACAGAATTATACCTTAAGATTGCATTTGATTGGGTAAATTTTAGTTGTGATAAAATAAGGTAACATAAATAATAAGGCTTCAATATGCGAAACAACACTTCTTTAATAATAGTGCTCCTGTGGGTAGTCACTAAAATATTTAAATAAATAGAATGTTACACATGATAATATAATCTACCTGCGGGTAAATATATATTTTATATGTGAACGATATAATGAATAGAATGTTACACATGTCAATATAATCTACCTGTGGGTAAATATATATTTTTATATGTGTGAACGATATAATGACAATATTATGTCAAAATTGAACTTTAGTTGTAAATTCACTGCGGTGAAATTTAACCATAAGAATTTCATATTATCATTATCTGAAACCGGAATATGAAATTATAATTATCATAAATCATTATTTGTCAAACGAATAATTATATCGAATGATCATAAACAATAAGGTGAAACCATGTTTCGGTAAATCATTATCATACGGAGTATATCATAATCATATTGTCATGGAACTACTCATCAATAATACGATTAGAATATTAAGTCACTTCACATCCCCCTTTCCACTAACCAAATAACACAACTCATATATTTTCCCGCCTAAAGTTATCCACAACAAAAAAAATAGACCAAATGAGCTAGGTGCGAATCAAACCCTTGACCTCATGTGTGTCACCCTTCTCCTCTCCAACTACACTCTAACATCTTACTGATTTAAATATCACTACATCACATATAAAGCTATACACCATATAAAGTATGTAATTAAGGAAATTTGATTGATTACATTGATTACGAAAATCACATGTTTTAAATGGAAGATATCACATACAATATTTAATATGGAATGTATGATCAAATTATGATTATAGACCCCGTATGATCAAATTATGATTACATAAAATTATGATCAAATTATGATTAATATTTAATATGGAATGTATGATCAAATGTATGATCAATTACAATATTATAATAAACATTAAGTATGATCAAAATAGTTATGATTATTATTATTGTATATCTGATCATATTCGAAAATCATATTCTTAACATCGATATAAAATTTAGTAACTATATAAAAATGGAATATATATTCCGATTGCTCTTACAAATCCTGATACATAGTAAAAACTCAATGAAAATTCTCTATATACTACTCTAAGACAATAACAGTTACTAACATTTTCCTAAAAAATACACTAATTTAAATTGAGAAGTAAAAGAACATTTCGCTAATAAATTCGCAAACTATTCATTTTCATTAATGTTAAAGAAATTGACAAAAAAAAACTTCCTTTTATGAAAATAATTAGATAAATTTTAAGATATGATGTCATTAACCTTGAGAAAAAAATCAGTTATCTAAAAAAATTATTTTTGAAATGAGTTATTTACTTTAACTTTTACAAAGATATACCCTCCCCGTCCCAATGAATTCTTTGTCTATTCCATATTGGGGCGTCTCAATGAATTCTTTGCTTTTCTATTTAGGAATGTTATATATATATGTGTATATATATATATATATATATATATATATATATATATATATATATATATATATATATATATATATATATATATATATATATATAATTTGACCTCCTCATGAATTTGGCTTCACATGTCACGCTATCATTGGACCTTTTCCTCTTTGTGCCAAAAGCAAAGACAAACAATTCATCGGGACGGAAGGAGTATATACCCACTCGATACCACTAAGATCTTCTCATTTATTCAAATGTGAGGATTATAATTATCATATAGAATGATTATTTTGGTAGGGGAGACTACAAAATACAGAATATACTTTTAAAATCCATATAAAAAAAGTTTCAGAAATTACATAATATAAGTCTTACACCTGAGACGGTCCATTTTTAATTTATTTTTTAATTTTCTAATGAAAAACTGAATAGTTTTTTTACACAAAGAGAACGTATCACGGCGTGCTAACCGTTAAAAAAAGTACATTATTATACAATTTTTGATAAATATTTATGTATTTTATGGTATGTTAAAGAGAGAAGTGAGTATCACGAGATGTGAGATGATATAAACCGAGTACATAAAAAATACTTCCTCTGTTTCAATGAAAGCTTCCACCTAAAAAATGACACATTTTTTTAAGAATAATAATAAAATATTCAAAAGTAGAGAGAGGTAAAGTAGGTGGGTCACCTAGGTAAGAGTGAAGAGTTATACCAAAAAGAAAGTGAAGAAATTTACGAAAAAGGAAAAGTGGAAGCTTTCAATGAAACGAAGGGAGTATAAACAATATTTTCATTAATTACATGTTATTTAATACTCTGTGCATTACTCAAATATTTTGATTAGTTTTGCGATTTAAAAATATTTTCCTATTTCTAAATTATATAGTCGATAAATAGTAAAAATAAAATAATAATTTTTTTATTTTAAATATTAAATGAAATAATCTATAAGATAAATATAATATAAATACCGTGCATTGCACGGGGTCTATACTAGTTAAAACATTAATCTATATACTAATCAATATGTATATAGTAAATCATATAATCATGACAAAATCAGTTTAACATAATAATTAATGATGATATCAATGTCAGGTTAAACTTTCATTAATTTCATATTGATAATAAGATCTTTGTCATGGCAACAAATTCAGGAGACAACAAGCTACAACTCATTACCAATTCAAACATTATATGATTGAATAATTGAAAATCACGAATTATGGCAATATATATGAGACGTATGTGCAACATTATTACATAGGACATATTAATTCAGTACAACATTGTGAAACATTATCTACAAAACATGCACTTAATTCCATTATATGTATGTATGCTGCTTGTGAGATAGATGACCGAGTAGCTTTAGTGACCATAATTTGAAGATTGACAATTGTGGACACGTTGTTGTAGACTTCTATCATACATGATCACACACACCATATTACCATACTCCAAAACGTAATACGAGTACATAATGATAAGAATCATAATTAATAGACAAACTCGTTTATAATACGGAGTAATATGATGTATAATAATAAATAATCTTAATTAATAGACAATCACGAGTTCAATAACCTAAGCTCTGATACCACATGTTTAACATGTGATTAACATGACATAAATAAAACATAATTCCCATAAATCTTTGAACAACATGAAGGTCACAAAAGATTAATTAAGACGAGATTAAGACATACCTCATTACGGAATAAGTCGAAATCTAATACGAACGATATTAGATCTCTATAAGACGACTTCATAAATAATAATAAGACGACTTCAAATAATCTTCAATCTTCAAATAATAATAATAATAGGTATGATTTCATAATTAATAGGCATGGAAAGACTCCATTATATAGGCAGAGAGAGGACCGATTTCCTATTAGGGTTCTAGATTACGGTAATCTCGACCTTCCATCAAGGTTGAGTAAATATGGAAAGACTCCTTATTTAGTCCGATATTATTGTGATAACATATCTCTATAAGATCTCGATTTCCAATAAGACCATAATTATGAGGAAGAAATATTACCATAATAATAGGGAAGATATATTACATATCCCGTAATATTATTATAGCATAAAATATTCTTACAAAACCTCACTACTAAAAACAGTGGAAATAGCGTCGGATAGATTGCGTCGGATTTTAAATCCGACGCAACTGGCATTACTGTGTCGTATTGCGTCGGCTAATCCGATGCAATAACATTGCGTGGGACTAGCCGACGCTATCCGACTCCATGATACAGGCGCCAATAAATTTGGGTTGGCGCCACTATGTCAAAGGATTTGCGTGGGATTAGCCGACGCAAGCAGACGCAATGTTAAATTTTTGCGTCGGCTAATCCGATGCAAAGTGTGTCAAAATTTAAAAGATTTAGTCAACAGAATTAATAGCGTTGCATCGGAATAGCCGACGCAACTTTTAATATTGCGTCTGATTGCGTCGGCTAATCCGATGCAAAGTGTGTCAAAATTTAAAAGATTTAGTCAACAGAATTAATAGCGTTGCATCGGATTAGCCGACGCAACTTTTAATATTGCGTCTGATTGCGTCGGCTAATCCGATGCAAAATGTGTCAAAATTTAAAAGATTTAGTCAACAGAATTAATAGCGTTGCATCGGATTAGCCGACGCAACTTTTAATATTGCGTCTGATTGCGTCGGCTAATCCGATGCAAAGTGTGTCAAAATTTAAAAGATTTAGTCAACAGAATTAATAGCGTTGCATCGGATTAGCCGACGCAACATTTAATATTGCGTCTGATTGCGTCGGCTAATCCGATGCAAAATGTGTTTAAATAAAAACCCAGAATTAAATGTTTTGCATCGGATTAGCCGACGCAGACTTGAATATTGCGTTGGTCTGCGTCGGTTAATCCCACGCAACGTTTTTAAAATAAAAAAAATATCGAGGTCTGCATCGGAATAGCCGACGCAAACTTGAAATCTGCGTCGGCCTGCGTCGGCTATTCCGATGCAATACCTGTTAATATAAAAAAAAAATAACGCAATTTGTTCAGAACCTAAACTCTGCCCCCATCTTCCTTCGAAAGACGACGACGAAAAAGGCGAAGACGGCGAACGACGGCGAACGACGACGGTAAACAACGACCGCATCATCACCGACAACCCTAAACCCCCGGCGACCCAATCCGGCACCATCACCCTAATTCAATCCCCAAAACAAAATCGAAACCCTAAGTTAACCCAGATCCGGCGAACCTGCCGGCGGCGAACCCCAATCCGGCCACCCCTGAACCCCCGACGCGCGCCAGACTTCCCCGGCGCACCCCCATCTCCACGCGCGACAGACCTCGCCGGCGCACCTCCACCCCCACGGACGACGATTTTGCCGGCGAACCACCCCCCACGCGCGACCCTGCCGGCGTACCAGAATCCGGCGACGGCTGTCCCGAAACCCGGCGTAGATTCCCTAACCCGACCCAGCCCCGAAAAACCCTAACCCGATTCCCCAAATCTCAGGTGTGTTGCTGTTTACGGTTAATTGTTAGTTTACGGTTTACAATTTAATTTTTACTCAATTAGTTTATTTAATTAGATTAATTTTTACTTAATTCTAGCTCAATTAGTTTACTAAACTGTTTAGATTAAGTTATATTAGTAATTATAATTAGTTTAATAACTATGGTGATTAGATTGTATGATGATTATGTTTGTTTAATTAGTTAATTAGATTGTAGGGTGATTATGTTAATTAGGTTAGTTAGTTTAGTAATTAGGTTAATTAGGTTAGTTAGTATATTAATTAGGTTAATTAGTATGTGAATTAGGTTAGATTTTCTTTTATTGTTAGACGATAATTGTAGTATGTTAATTAGGTTAGTTAGTATGTTAATTAGGTATTAGTGATTATTGTATTAGGTTAGAAATTGTGTTATTAGATTAGTAGTAGTAGTATGTACTATTATTACGAGTAGTAGTATTAGTACTAGATTAACTAGTAGTGTTAGTAGTACTACATTAGTAGTGCTAGTAGTAGTATTACTAATTTACTACTAATATTACACTAAAATACTTCATTACTACTACTAATGCTACTAATAATATTACTAATCTACTACTAATATTACTAATACTAATAACCTAACACTACTACTACCACTAATTTATTACTATTACTAATAATAGTACTCATTTACTACTACTACTACTAATTTTCTACTACTACTACTACTAATTTTCTACTATTACCACTAATACTAATTTTCTACTAATAATACTACTAATTTCATACTTCTACTTTTACTACTACCACTACTACTAATTTTATAATACTACTACTAATTTCCTACTTCTACTACTACTAAGATACTACTTCTACTACTACCACTACTACCACTAAACTACTACTACTACTAAACTATTACTACTACTAATTTCCTACTTCTACTACTACTACGTACTACTAAACTACTACTACTACTACTAATTTACTACTTCTACTTTTAAAACTACTAAACTACTACTACTACTACTAATTTACTACTTCTACTTTTAAAACTACTAAACTACTACTACTACTAAACTACTACTAATTTTCTACTACTACTACTACTAATTTTCTACTACTACCACTACTACTAATTTTCTACTACTACTACTAGTAATTTCCTACTTCTACTTCTACTACTATCACTACTACTAATTTTCTACTACTACTACTACTACTAATTTTCTACTATTACCACTAATACTAATTTTCTACTAATAATACTACTAATTTCATACTTCTACTTTTACTACTACCACTACTACTAATTTTATAATACTACTACTAAGATACTACTTCTACTACTACCACTACTACCACTAAACTACTACTACTACTAAACTATTACTACTACTAATTTCCTACTTCTACTTTTACTACTATTACTACTATACTACTACTACTAATTTTCTACTTCTACTACTACTACTACTAAACTACTACTACTACTACTAATTTACTACTTCTACTTTTAAAACTACTAAACTACTACTACTACTAAACTACTACTAATTTTCTACTACTACTACTACTACTAATTTTCTACTACTACCACTACTACTAATTTTCTACTACTACTACTAGTAATTTCCTACTTCTACTTCTACTACTATCACTACTACTAATTTTCTACTACTATTAATAATTTAATACTTCTACTTTTACTACTATTACTACTACTAGTTAGTGGTTGTAATTATAATAAGTATTAATGTTTTGGATTACTGTGTTGAGATATGATTGCTGTTGTTATTTGTTTTCGTTGTGTACTGTGCATGAGCATTGTTGGAAATCTACTCAGGCCTACCTAGTGTCCGTTCAAGAGTTACTCATTAGGAGTAATTCTTGGACAGTCCCCGTTTTGGGACTGTTCTTGTGCCTTTCATGTCACTTAGGTGGTAAACATGAAATTGTGTTGTGTTGGTAAGAGCAAAATTTGGTGACAATTCTCTCAATGTTCTTCGATTGCATATGTGGAGTCTTCATATATTCCACATTGTGCTTTTGGAGAACTGAGGCGAATTGCTGCCGAATTTTTCTCTTATCGACATTACACAATTTTGTGTTTATCAGTGACATGAAACGCACAAGAATGGGTTTAGGTTGGAGTGATAAGGTCCCCGGTGATGAATCGTTTTTAAATTGATGGTTGTGAGAGTTCCAACTTATGGTGTAATTTGCGAACTTTTCTTCAAATTCCATGTTGTTGACTTCTTTCCCCACGCCATTTTGTTCATGTGTACATACCCTAATCATTCATAGTTCAATCCATATAGAATGAATAGAGTAGAACGGAGTTGGATGTACGAGAGACTGGCCGACAATAAGCGACCGAAAATAGAATTTAGAGACGGTGTGGAGGAGTTCATCAAGTTTTCCTTAGATAATAACCCCCACTACACCAGCGAGCAGCTTAGGTGCCCATGTAGAAAATGTCAAAACCGTGCCTTAAAACATGAAGTAGATGTCAAACAGCATCTATACAAGCACGGTTTTGTTGAGAACTACTACATGTGGACGTATCATGGTGAAAATGAAAGTAGTCGCCTGCAAGAACCTGTTCGCGAAAATCCGTACCGGGACTTCGTAGAGGACGCACTGCGTACGACGGTTGAGGACATCATGGAGGAGGAACGTAACCCAGACAACTTAAGCGACGAAGAAGTACAACATGAACCTAACCCACAAGTCCTTTCCTTTTTCGAAATGCTAAAAAATGCTGAACTCCCAGTTTTCAGCGGGTGCGATATGAGTCTGTTGCAAGTCGCTTCAAGGATGCTGACTTTGAAGTGCGAGAGCAACATGGCCTTAAGACATTTAGACGGTTGGATCCAACTGCTAATTGACCTTCTACGAGGCACTAAGGAGAATGTCATGGCAAATAATTTCTACGAGGTTAAAAATTTGTTGAAGGGCCTCCAACTCCCCCATGAAAAGATAGACTCGTGTCCGAATGGATGCATGCTGTTCTGGAAGGGAGATGCGGACCTCGACGCGTGTAGGAAATGTGGATCCGGGAGGTACAAGAGTCGAACAAAAAATACTAGGGGGAAGAGAGTACCAACTAAGGTCTTGACGTACTTCCCAGTTGGTCCGAGGCTGCAAAGACTGTATGCGACAAAGAAAATTGCGGGTGAGATGAGTTGGCACCACAGTAACTCCAAAATCAGAGTTAGTGGTATGATGACACACCCTAGCGACGGTGAAGCTTGGAAGACATTTGATATCAAACATCCCGAGTTCGCGAAAGAGCCGCGCAACGTACGTTTGGGTTTGTGCACAGATGGTTTCTCACCCTACGGGCAGTTCGGCAAGTCCTACTCATGTTGGCCGGTTATTTTGACACCGTACAACCTACCGCCGTGGTTATGCAATAAGAGACAATTTATGCTCCTGTCACTTATTGTTCCTGGCCCTAAGAACCCGAAAGCCAATATGGACGTGTATCTCCAACCACTTGTTGAAGAGTTAAAAAGTTTGTGGGATAATGGGATTTACACGTACGATGTGTCGAGGAAAACTAGTTTCAATTTACGAGCTGCACTAATGTGGACCATCAACGACTTCCCAGCTTACGGGATGTTGTCTGGTTGGAGTACAACGGGTTACCGTGCTTGTCCTTACTGTCAAGCGAAGGATCAAAAATCATTTTGGCTTAAAAATAGCGGAAAGGTATCTTGGTTTGACTGTCACAGACAATTTCTACCTTCCGACCATCCATTTAGGCATAACTGTAAGAGTTTCCTGAAGAAACAACCCAATGAAACTAGGATCGCATGTAAACGGTTAACAGGCGATGAGATATGGACAGATGTGCAGAAGTACCCTACAATAGTACACGCTACCCACCAACAGTTGAAAAAATTGAAGGACAAGAAGGAAGGTTGGTGGAAGCAGAGCATATTCTGGGAACTTCCGTACTGGCACACTCTGCTTATCAGACACAACCTTGATGTTATGCATATCGAGAAGAATTTCTTTGAGCAGATTATGAACACCGTGATGGATGTACCGAACAAGACAGCCTTTGGACCAAAAGGCAAAGCAGATTTCAAGGAACTGCGTCTTGGGCGACCCAAATCGTCGTCCTTTGTTATGGACAAAAATGATAGGAAGGCTTTGTGCGATTGGGTGAGTGGTTTGAAGTTTCCGGATGGTTACGCATCCGACTTATCCCGGTGTGTGGACCAGTCCAAGTTAATTTTTCATGGCATGAAAAGCCACGACTGTCACGTGTTTATGTCGCGCTTGATGCCAGTAGCTTTGAAGCAGCTGCTGCCAATGAACACGTGGAATGCATTGACAGAGATCAGTCAGTTCTTCCGAGATTTGTGTTCCACTATGGTGTCAGTCGACTCCATGAATCGACTTGAGAACAGTATTCCCGAGATCCTTTGCAAGTTGGAGAAAATATTCCCTCCGTCATTCTTCAACTCGATGGAGCATCTCCCACTTCATTTGCCGTATGAGGCAAGGGTTGGCGGTCCTGTTCAGTACAGGTGGATGTACCCATTCGAAAGGTAACGTCCTCAACTCTCCTGGGTGTGACTTCCCGTGCATTGATTACCAATTAAGTCTTACATGAAAGCTAATATTTTAATTTGCAGGTTCTTAAACCATCTGAAAAAAAAATGGTAACAAAGCACGTGTTGAGGGTTCAATATGCAACGCGTATTTGTTAGAGGAGACATCAAACTTCTGCTCCTTCTACTTCGAAGAGCACGTTGACACAAAAGCCAAAGACCTAGACGTGGGTACGCATCAGACTGAAGACCACCAAATAGAGGTGGAACCCTTTCAGTCTGATGTTGGAAGTACCACTGGAAAATGTAAGGAGAGGTGGTTGACCGATGTTGAGTACAAGCAGGCACACTCCTACGTTCTGAAAAACTGTGGCCCTGTAATCAGACCGTACGAGGAGTAAGTAACTCACGTACAACATACCCTCCTCATAATTGGTAGTATGTGTGATTAAGTACAACTGCTGACCATTTCAGGAAATTCGAGGCTTTCATTATGGCAGAACATGCGGGAGTGACAACATCTGAAGATGTTTGGGTGGCATATGAGTCACTGTTTCCCTCATGGCTACGTACTCAAGTATGTTGAAATGCTATTTGCTTGATCATTATAAATTGTGTATGTGTTTGGTACAAAATTTAATTGCATTGTTTTTCGACGAATTTTATGTTGACAATAGCCTGAAGCGCTGGAGGATCCCATTGTAAGACCTCTAGTCACTGGGCCGTCTTCACGAGTCAGAACTTGGAGGCGATATACAATTAACGGGTACAAGTTCCGTGCGTTTCTCGAGGGTGTTGATGTTCCAAAACTGACCAAAAGTAACGGCGTATGTGTGTTGTCCACCGAAGGGTCAGATTACTATGGAACACTAATCGAGGTGATCGAGCTAGACTACTACGACAGCCACAAAAACTGCAAGGCCATACTGTTCAAATGTGATTGGATCGACAACTCCCCGCACGGAGTCACTGTTCATGAGAACTACAATCTTGTGGATGTCGACCTGACGAGAAAACTGCGAGGGCACAATCCTTTTGTGTTGGCGTATCAAGTCGATCAAGTCTGCTATGCACCTTACCCAAAGGGAAAAAAGAGTACGAATTGGTCTGCGGTTTTCAAAATCAAGGCAAGATCACAAGTTGATAATCCTATCATCGACGATGATGTCTACCAAGAGAGTGTGGTTGGTAATAATCAGCCGATGTCATCAACTCTGCTCGAAGACACTGACGTCAATGAAGAAGAATATGTAGTTGAAGTTGCTGGTGCTGTAGGGGAGGACGACGAGTTTGCCGACTGGATTGTTCCTGAGGGAGAGGGTGATGAGGATGACGACTTGGTCATCGACGATGAAGATGACGGTGATGAGGTGAATACTGACTGGGACGATGATGATGAAGACGGGGACGAGGGGTTCATTGAACCGCACACTGACGCGGACAGTGACGGTGACAGTGACGATAATTAGCAATTATATAGTTGTTTGTATCTTATTCGCATAAGTTGTAATTTATTTATTTGTAATTGAATACTATTTTGGTACTTAATGAAATTCCTGCTTTACCCTAAACGAACTGACTCTACAGTTTAACTTTGCGCAAACATATTTTGTAGACGTGATTATGGCAGGTAGCAGTGAGATGCTGACGGGGGCCACCAGCCATGGTGACCATATGGAGGAGGACACACCTAGGACTCCTGTCATCCTAGGTGTGGACGCTGTCCAGGAAGTCGGGGCGACGGTCTACGTTGCCACGCCTGGGAAAGCGTACCTATCACGGCAGAAAGTGGATTCTGCTACTTGGTGAGTTTTAGTTGTTGTAACCAGTTCTTTTCTAAATTTTCACTCATTTATTTGCTTCACATTATCATAATTGACTTGTGTAGGTGGGAGGACAAGAAGTACTCTGAGTATATGCGGGATTCAGTAGTCATGACGTATGCGTCCACCCCTGGCGCCTACCGTAGCTGGACGGAGGCGCCCCCGGAAGCTCGGGAAGCGATGTATATGCACTTCGCGGTAATTACCTCGTCTTTGTTTCTAAGGTTTTCGTTGCACGATTTATACATTCAATTGTAACTAACGAATCTTTTTTTTGACAAACAGAAAAGAGTGCGTATAGACCTGGGGTACGACCTCAGGTCGGATTATGAGAGTCGGATTAAGAAGAGGATAACCGACTTATTCCAGCGAGCTATCCCGAGGGTCGAGAAGGCGGAATGGATTCCGCAAGAGAAGTGGGAGATATTGAAGAAGAACGCTGCCGACCCAAGCTTCAAGAAGAAATCGGCGATTAAGTCGTCGAACAGGAGAGGTGGGCAGGTGGACGGGGTGGCCAAACCCACGAGCTGCCTTGGAAGTAGGAGTGCAGCAACAGCCTTCGCGCAGTTGGTAAGTGCTTACAACACAAGTAAAAAAATTGAGTATAATTCAATATATACTATTGGTAAATAAATGCTGAAAATTTTAACACTGTTATTTGAAGGGCCCATCTGCAACCCCGGTCCAGCTCTTGGAGAAGACGAAGAAGGGGAAAGACGGCAAGTGGATTGACCCTAGAGGACCGGAGATCGTGGTGAGTAGTAGTAATGTTTTTTAAAAATATACTAGTCATGAAAATTACGATGTGATAGTATGTGTTCCTAAAGTTATAACACTGTTTCATGTTGCTATTTCAGGAGAGTTACGAGAAAGCGGTGGAGGAGGCACGCGCCTCTGATCAAGCACCCAACACCCTCAAGATCTTCCACGATGTGTCAGGTGGCTACAACTCGAAGAAAAGGTTTTGGGGAATAGGTAACGTGGCGAAAGAGCTCTTTCGCCCATGCTTGAACCGTGGTAAGGAGGTATCTGCGGACACATACCTCCCCACCGCCACCTCGCAGGAACGCACACTCAACGACCGGATGGAAGATAAATTCGAAAGGCAAGAAGAGCGCCTGAAGACATTGGAGAAGAGGTGCGAAGAGCAGGACCAGTTTATTCAGTTCATGAGGGAACGGTTCGCCATGGGGAACGACGGATGCAGTGGAGGACCACGCATGACCAGGCGCGACGATGACGACAACAACGATGGTCATCCCTTTGGGTCAGAGCAGATTGAGTCCCTTTCGTAGGTAGTTCCGCTCTCTTATGTTACTTGTTTAGATTCTGGTTGCATTGTGTGTATATATTTTACCAACTCCTAGATAGAATTCTGAACCTAGCGCTGGTTGTTTATGTAATATTTTCATTTTCTATAACAGTATACTAGTTTATGTTTGTTTCGTTTTGTGGAGTTTTGTGAAGAAGACATGTACGAAAGCTTTGATTGGAGTTATTGATGGACTTTTGTTTGGGATGTGGTGCTGTTGTTGTATGTTGTAGGAGTGGGTTGGTTAATTGCAGCTTGTTATATTTCGCGCATACGGGGAGCTGAAAACAAAGGAACGTTTGTACAGAATGTTTGACTTTGCGTCGGCTAATCCCACGCAACGCCTCTCAGCCAATGGGCTTTGCGTGGGATTAGCCGACGCAAAGTCAAACAATCTGCTGACTTTGCGTCGGCTAATCCCACGCAAAGCCTCTCAGTCAGCTCTCAGTCAATGGCTTTGCGTGGGATTAGCCGACGCAAAGTCAAACAATCCGCTGACTTTGCGTCGGCTAATCCCACGCAAATCCTCTCAGTCAGCTCTCAGTCAATGGGTTTGCGTGGGATTAGCCGACGCAAAGTCAAACAATCTGCTGACTTTGCGTCGGCTAATCCCACGCAAAGCCTCTCAGTCAGCTCTCAGTCAATGGGTTTGCGTGGGATTAGCCGACGCAAAGTCAGCAGATTGTTTGACTTTGCGTCGGCTAATCCCACGCAAAGCCCATTGACAGGGTGTTGACCTCCATTTCTTCGTGTCGTAATAGCCGACGCAAAGCCGACGCAAAACTCATGCGTCGGATTAGCCGATGCAAAATAAAAAATTTGCGTCAAATTATAACGGCGGCCGATTGCGTCGGTTAATCCCACGCAATCGTCGATTTGCGTCGGATTTTGTTCATTTGCGTCGGATTTTTCCGACGCAATTCGGGCTCGTTTTTTGTAGTGCCTTAACCACGACTAAATTCCTTACAAAGTGTGGCATGAATGCCATCTAATTTATGATTACTTAAACTTAATAATTATGACTACAATAATTACCAACAACGACATAGTAAGACACTTATACGAAAAACCTAACAAATGCATCTAATTTCTTAATTTCGTCCTTCAACCTAGCAACAACTTCATCAACAGCGACGTGAGATCCACCATAAGCTATGTGGGATCTAACATCTTCTGCAATTTCGACAAAGTTTCTTTGAAGTTCAACACTGCGCTCAGAATTTCCAGACCTCCCCCCAGTTCTTGTGGCGTTTTGACCCCAAATTCTCAATGGTTTGTAACTTTAATATGTGCTTCGGTAAGCCACATAAAAAACTGGTCACACTCCAGACATTTGAAATAAGCTTTCATCGGGTTAGCGACGGAATTGGAGATCTTGATTACTGCATTCAACCCACAATTGCAACAATGCTGATTGTAGAAATCAATGCCATCCCGGGGTAATTGCCAATGTAACACCCCGACCCAATCCTAGGACTGGAAATATGTTAGTCGTGGTAGCTCGCCAGGCTCTGTACTGTTCTCACAGACCAACACGGGTCCTTTCCAGCGCATTTTGACCTCACTCATACGCATCTTGGAAACCTTCAAGCACGCTTAATTGCGTAGTTCTTTTGCATGGATGACCAGAAAATAAAGTGCACTTTGTTGATATGAGTAATACTTCAAATCCCTTTAAGCAAAGCTCATAAATAGAACATCTTCAATCAATGTGAGGTGTTTCAATCACTCCCACTTGAAGAATGCAACGTTCTCGTAACGGAACATCCTCGTTATGTCTGACAGTATAACCGCTTACTCAGAAGTCACCCCTGCTAGGTGCCAAATACACGATCACAGGATTGCTCTGATACCATTTATAACACCTCGGTCCAATCCTAGGACCGAAAATGTTAGTCACGTTAGCTCGCTAGCCTCTGTACTGATCCCACGGACCAACACGAGTTCTTTCCAACACATTTTGACCTCACTCATGCGCATCCTCGAAACCTTCCCTGGAGGTCACCCATCCTTAGACTACTCTCAACCAAGCACGCTTAACTGCGAAGTTCTTTTGCATGGATGACCAAAAAATAAAGTGCACTTTGTTAATATGAGTAGTACTTCAAATCCCTTTAAGCAAAGCTCATGAATAGGACATCTTCAATCAACATGGGGTGTTTCAGCCAATAAAGAGACTGTGCACTACTGGACATGACCATCTATGAGAGAATTTCAAAAATTTCTGGGAAATGAAGAGTAGATGAAGTGACGAGAGAGAGGAGGGAAGGATGAATATGGGTAATAAAGGCTTTAGCTTGGCGGGAAACGGATGAAAGAGTTAGGGAGATTGGAGGGAATTTGTTAACAATATGGAGTTGGGTTAATTAGGTTGATTAGGGGTTGTATTAATCTAATTAGACGTCACCTCATCCCTTGACGACAGATTTGGGAAAAAAATTGACGAAGTAGATTAGTAAGGGCACAGAGGGTGACTTATTAGAGAATAAGGGGTACCATGTATTTCGAAAAAAGTAAGGATACCACATAGAATTTGAAATAATTCGAGGGTACCTGGTAGAATTTTCCAATATTTTAAATGTGATTTTTTTGATTTTTTGTACTCTAGTCAAACATCGCATCCTAATACCACTTAGACCTGAAACATAACTGAAACAAAGATAAGGTATGAGGAATCAAGTTCCAACGCTATATCGATTCCTTAATCTAAACTCATACTTATACACAAAACAACCACCTATCCACCTCTTCGAGAACATGACTTAATTTATTAAAAGTGAGTTGTATTCTCGCGTTTAATTTTTATCACCTCAATTTGACACTCTTTGTCCTATTTTTATTGTCCATTTTCTATTTTGACGATTGAGAAATGATCATTGAAAATAGAGAAAATTGATACCTTATACCCTCATTAACTTTGTTTTTCAAATTTTATACCTTACATAATTTAATTTCAAAACTTATACCTACTTATTCTATTAATCATGTAATCCATACATAATCTTATTCCCGTAAAAAAATTGACGGAATGAGTTAGGAATGTCTCTTTACCCGAAAATGAATAAATAAGATATTATCAAAAAAAATCTTTAACTTTTTCTCACCCGAAAATAAATAAATAAATTTGAAATAAATTAACTAAAAAAAGGAAATAAAATTAGAATGAAGCCATGTTTGTTTTAAGCTTGAGTATTTTCATTTTGTGATTGAGTTCATGTATGTTTGGCCTAATTTATCAAAGATGAGTTTTTTTTAATCAAGCTTATTAACCTCTGAGAAGTGTTTGTTAAAACTGTAAGTCAAAATGATGGTTATTCAACTTTTTGTGAAACTATTTTTAACTCTTGAATAATCACGTGTTTTACCAATTTGTTTGTCAAGCAAAACGACTCATACCGTACCCGACGGCTCAATCTCACATGATAAAAATTTGTTAGTTCTTCATCTCAGACCATGACTAGAGTGTAGAGGTGCAACATATCTACCAGGAAGCTAATAGATGTGCAGACTAGCTCGCAAATCGGGGTGTTAGCCAACCTGAGCAACTAGTCGTTTTTGAAACGATGGACATCCCGGGTCACCTATTTCAGCTGCTTGAATTAAGATGGACATGAGGGTGTCTAGTGGCCCCGTATTGTCCCATTTCGTGCTTTTTAGTAGTTGTTTTTAGTTGTAGTTCTGTTTGTTTCGTTTATTTTCCTTGTTTTACAGGCTTAGCCACCTTCGTAGCACAAAATAACACCAATTTGTAATTTTTGACATAAAAAACACTATAAAAAGCTAAGTCAAACGCCGCCGGAATAAGTTGAAACAATTATCAATCAATATACACTAATAGTATTATTTTCTTTTTAGTTACAAGCAGGAATCTTTAATCATCAATATAAATTTAATTTAATAATAAAAATTTTGGTTATATTGGACTTTTAGACTATAAGGCTTTGTGGTCTCTTCTGTCCAACATGTTGAAAAGGTTGGCTCAGGTCATGATCCTAAATTAACGGGTCATTTAGAGTTCAGGTCAAATGGATCGTGGGTAAAAAATGGATCGGGTCGAATTTAGAGTGAGATGATGACATACATACAAATATATTCGATGCGAAAAACAATGAGTAGATTATAAAAGGGTAAAAGACATAAATAAACTCAATGTCACAGATGAGTTGTCATAGGCTCACACTCTCACAAACAAATTAATATTGTTGATAGACACTTGATATTTTGGTGAGCATCGTGATCGGGTTACGGGTTGAGTCAAATACATGTCGGATTATATGGATCACGAGTCAGGTCATTATGATCAGAAAACATCCAGCTCAAAGCTAATTAATTATTATTATTGTTGTTGTTGTTGTTGTTGTTGTTGTTGTTGTTGTTGCTGCTGCTATTATTAAGACAATATTTGAATAAATATTTCCAAAACCGGAGATATTAGAATTAGCAATATAGTTTATTTTCTAATTAGTTTATTATTTATTTAGTAGGACTCACGGTTTAACATGGTAAAGAGGCCACTCGACCGAGTCATTGTGGGACTCGACCGAGTGGACCTCTGAAAAAGTTTCTGTCCAGGTTTTGGAACCCTACTCGATCGAGTTATTGACCAACTCGACCGAGTACGTTGCCACTCGACCGAGTCACTGTGAGACTCGACCGAGTGGAGGTCGAAAAGGCATTCTGTCTCGGTTTTGGTGATGTCACTCGATCGAGTGGCATAGACACTCGGTCGAGTGGCACCTGTACGAACCAGGTTCGTTTGCAATTTTGTTATCGATTTCGAAATTGCTTTTGATTTTTGATAATTTGATGAATTGGGCATAAATATTATGAAATTTATACTCGATTCTGAAATTGCATACTCGTTGTATCTCATATTCGATTATTGAATCGATATGAGATAGTAGAGCGAAAATAAGAGAAAATTGTTTTAAGTCGTTTGAATTAACTATCGCGGTACGAATAGATTTTCTCCGCGTTTAATAATGTCGTGATTCTAGCAAATCGTATGACTATTATCTTAGCATCAACGAAAAAATCGCATTAGTTAATTAAATTGACTAAATCGTTAGATTCGACATCCAATTATGGAATTGGTATCGACTCTAACGGATCGACACTTTGCTTGAATTAAAAGACTTGATTCCCTCGGCTTTTCCGACATCGAAATAAATCCCTAGAGATCGTGATGTCGGATCCGCGTCAACGGGTTTCGACCCTTATTAAAATAGAATGCTTGTTTTTGAAGATGGATACGAATATGTGATGCAAACGAAAATAAACGAATTATTGTTTAGGTTGACCCGTTTCAATAATCAAGCGATCGGAGTGATGGGATATGCGACCGGCAACGCTGTGTGCAGTACACTTGTATATTCGGGTTTTCTTATCCCACCATCACTCACACTCGACACAAATTCGCGAGTATTTTAATGTTTTATAAAACTAGTGATATTAGCGATATTAGGACGCGATAATAAAGATAAAGAAAATAAGAAAAACGACCCTTATGACGATGAAAACGCGAAAAAAAGACGGGAAAGGAGAAGAAATGGGGTTTTTGCACTCTCAACCTACATGTTCCTTATGCTCGGACGGGACTCGTAGTGGCGACTTTCACGGGAGTATCGAGTATATAGGCTAAGTTGTGGTGGTTTGAGTTTAAATTCCTAAACGCTAGGGTTGGGTTGTATTTGAGTAGGGTTTGATTAGGGTTTTGAATTCCTAAAGCTAGGTTTAGGGTTTGCTAGTATTAGGGTAGAATTAGGTCAAAAAAGTTGTTTAGGGTTTTCAAAAGTTGTAAAAGATGTGAAATTGTGTGTGCATGGGGTTGCTTATATAGGCAAAGGCAAGGGCACCCGGTTAGGGTTACTCGACCGAGTAACCAGCTGACTCGGTCGAGTGGCCCAGTGCGTCAGCCGTCGGGCTTGAAATAGGCCCACTCGATCGAGTGGGTGGGGCACTCGATCGAGTGGCCCAACTGGGTCGCGCGGGTCCATTGCTTTGGACCGTGACTTGGGTTTTTGATGAGTTTGTGTTTGACTTGGACTTCTGATGTTGTGAGGGGCTGTTTTGTATGTCTCGGAAACGACTTTGACCAGGGTTGACCCAATCGTAAAAAGGTCGGTTTTATTACCGGTGTCGGTTTTGACCCAAATTAGTCTTGTTTGACTCGGAGCGGTCCGCTGGGCCTGATTTTGAGGTTAGTTTTGTGAGATTTGTACCCCGTAAGTGCTTTAGCCAACAACTAATGGATTTGAGCCCATATCCGAGCGCGTAGAAACACGTTAGCGTCCGATCATCATCGGGTGTTTTTTGGGAAACTACCACAGACACCTGGCAGTCAAAATGCGGGTGTCTACAGAGCCCCCACTCTGACTGAGGCTTGGACAAGGCGAAAGTCAGAGTGGCCACCAGGCCAATCGAGGATTGAAACCTGGCGGACTTCCGGCCGGGTCGTTTATAGTCCATTAGACTCACGTGAAGGGCTCGCCAGCCACAAGCTAGAAGTCATACCTGATCATGATGACGATAACTCCGTGGGGAATTGGACTTGTCGCATAAGTCCTGGGTGCGCCCGTATGTAGGCCCATCCCGTGAAATGCCGTCATTGGCTTCCGCTGGGGAGATATAGTGGGTTGCGTGTCCCTGTTTGAGTCGTACCTGTATAAGCCACATAAAATGCATGCAACACGTAGGTAGTAAAATGACTCGCGCTGGGGAAAAAGTTTTTTGGAATTTTTGAAAGTTTTGAAAATTTTGAAAATTTGAAATTTGTTTGAAATTTTGACTCCTAAAGAAATTAGGAAAGTTCGGGATGAATATCTCCGTGCTAGTATCGAGACTAGGTTTGTGGCTTGATTCCAATCAGGATTAGGAAACCCTTGTGCATGAAAAGATATGGAAAGAGGTCTATAGAATTAATACTATAAATACCCCTTTAATGCCCTTGATTTTCTCACAATTCCATTACAATTCACTCCCTTCTTAAAAAGAAAACCTTTTCATCCTTTTCAAGAAACTAGTCATGGGAATTGATAGATTAATTGTGATGCTGCAAGAATGGTCCCGACGCTTCAGGGACACAGATAGGGTAGCCCTTAACCAGACGGGCATAACTCAGCTGTACCCGTTCTGTCAGATGGTGGTTGATCGTTATTTCTTGGATGCATGCTTGGCTTACTGGGACGATATATATCATGTCTTTGCCTTTCCTCGGGGCGAAGTTTGCCCTTTACCTGAGGAGATTGCAGCTATAGGAGGATGGAACCCGATACTCCGCCCCGCTGTCCCGTACTCGATTTATGACCCGCGGAGGAAGCTTCGAGAATTTCTAGGGCTTTCTCACAACGAGGTATCCCGTATGATGGAGGGTGATAATATTTTTCTGATCGACTTGGCTGAGAAATTTATGAATCCTCTTGATGTTCGGGTCAGACCGGCTTACAGCCGCAGGGCTTTTTCTTTCTGTATGCTCCATGTTTATGCTTTTGAGGGTCACATGGATTTGCTATCCTGCATGGGAAACACCCGTCTTTTGACCGTAGTGGACTTGATGGAGACTGAACACAGTCCGGCTTGGCTGATCACGGGCGAGATTATCCAAGGATTGGACAACCGCAAAAGGGACCCATCAATTCGTTTTACCGGGAGCACCCGATTGCTGCAAGTATGTCGGATTTTTATTATTTTTCCAATTTCTTGACTTTTCGATTTCTTTGATTTTTCGCGGATTTTTACTGCAGGGGGGGTACTCGATCGAGTCACCCTGGCACTCGATCGAGTACCCTCGATAAAATCCTCCTGATTTGTCTTCGGAGGTACCACTTGATCGAGCTACCCTGGCACTCGATCGAGTGCCCTCGTAAAAGCCCCCTGTTTGTGTTCAGGGGTACCGCTCGATCGAGTGTCCCGGGCACTCGACCGAGTGGCCTTAGGCGGACGCCTATTTTGCCTTAAAAAACTCATGTTTTTGTTTCCTTTTGCAGATTTGGCTATATGAAAGGCTATCGGTGATAGATCCTCCTCTTGATGCGAGCAACTATCGTCATAACCAGGTGATGACGAGGAGGCGGGCCATTGACTTTTCTCGTCAGATTACGCAAAAGTATTTGGACGAGGTTTTGTCTTTCCATGGTGGTCCGTTAATTCGATGGGTAGTTCCGTGGTGGCCCATCTATCTTTGGACCGGCTTGGACCCGAGGGACAGAGCCCGTTATCAGGTGATATTATCTTTCAGGCAAACAATTCATCTTTATCCGGATCGCATACTAAGGCAGTATGGATGGACCCAGCGAATCCTTGAAGTCGAAGCACTTGTGAGTGACCCTACTCAACTGACTGATGTAATGTGTGATACCTGGATGCAAAGATGGTACACACGGCATTCTTGGCCCGTTGCCAAATCTCGCCACTCGATCTGGGTTTCAGACTCTTACACGAAGTGGACCAAAGCAGGCGATGCTAAAGCCCGAGCTGCTCTGAAGGTTGATGAAGCTTTCGACCTGCTGCGAAGGGAGCAAGCTAAGGACAACAAGGGCTTTTTTGACGAAGGAGACACTCCTGCTACCCTAGTCCGTCTTATGTCAGGACAAAAGAAAAAGACCAAGACTCAAGCTGGAGGGTCTAGTGCTAAAGGTGCTTGGGGGAAAGTGAGCCCCCAGACTGACTTGGAAAGGAGACTGGGCCCAAGACTACCCGTGCAGGACCGACTTGGCCCACGAGATAGATTACCCGAGCGCGTGCGGGCTCGCATTGGACCGAAGACTGTGGTAGAAGAGCCGTCGTCGAAGAAACGGGCTCGTGCTAAGGAGGTTCCACTTGTGATTTGGGAACGCTCGCCACCACCTCGAAGACCTCAGGCTCCACGTGACCCGAAGGACAAGGGGAAGGGCAAAATGCCTGGATATTAGTCTCCATTATTATTATTTGAGTATTATTATTATTATTTGGGTGTGATTTTTTGTGTGACTTGCCGTTTTTGGCGTTTTTTTTTTGTAATTCCTGAGTTTATCGAGATTTTAATGAAAGAACATATTAATGAATACCGTTCCCATCTTTTCGTTTATTGCAGTGGTTGTACCCTTTTGAGGGGTTGCCTACGTATCCACAATTAGCAGAATCAAACCAAACGTAGTTCAGAATTGATTGATTGATTTTTGCAATTTTTGAAATACATCAAGATTATTAATTCCAGATGTACGACAGTAGAATAATTAATTATAACTTATTGACTTGTCTATAATTTTTGAAAATTTATAAAAAAAAAAAGACAAATTTTATAATTTTTTTTGCAAATGACATTGAGATGGGGTTTATGGGTAGTAGCCCTTCAGCTGGTCCAAGTTGGTTGGGTTGACGAATTCGTTCTCGTCCAAGTCTGTCAGCATCACCGCTCCTCCTGATAGAACCTTCTTGACTAAGTACGGCCCAGCCCAATTGGGTTTGAATTTACCCCTTGGGTCAACCGGTAGTAAGGCACGAACCGATTTCAGGACCAGATCCCCTTCTTTGATGTTTCTGGGCCTAACTCTTTTGTTGAAAGCCCGTTGGATCCTCTTTTGATATATTTGAATATTGTTGAGGGCCCGTGATCGCCGTTCGTCTAGAAGGACTAGCGAATCGTATCGGGCTTGGATCCAATCTGCTTCAGGTATTTGGCTTTCAAGTAAAATTCTGAGGGATGGTACTTCCAGCTCGACCGGCTGGACTGCTTCCATTCCATATGTCAAATAATATGGAGTTGCTCCGATCGCGGTGCGAATTGACGTTCGGTACCCCCATAAGGCGAAGGGTATTTTGTCGGGCCAGTCCCGGTAATTCTCAGCCATCTTTTTAAGTATTGTGACAATTGTTTTATTGGCCGCTTCTACCGCTCCGTTTGTTTGAGGTCGGTAAGGCGAAGATGTACGCCTTTGAATTTTATATTTTGCCAGCAATGCGGCAGTTTCAGCTTGAAAGTGGGTCCCGTGATCACTGATGAACTTGTGAGGGATCCCATACCGGCATATGATCTTATTCTGGATAAGCTTGGCCACGTGCTTGGCGTTCAAGACACGGTATGACTCGGCTTCAACCCATTTGGTGAAGTAGTCGATGGCCACCAAAATGAAGCAATGACCTCCCGTCCCGGAAGGATGCACCTTTCCAATTATGTCTATACCCCATGTTGAAAATGGCCATGGTGATGTCATGGTATATAAGAGGGAAGATGGCATATGCTGTACATTGGCAAAGATCTGACAGTTATGGCAGTGTTTGACATACAACTGACAGTCTGTTTCCATGGTGTTCCAATAATATCCGAGCCTCATGATTTTGCGGGCTAGCATATGGGCATTCATATGCGGACCGTTTTCACCATCGTGTACCTCGGCCATTACCTTTTCGGCATGTATTTTGTCGATGCATAGGAGTAGAGCCCCATGTGCCGTCTTTTTGTATAATTGCCCGTCGTCCGTGCAAACAAATTGGGTTGCCAATCTCCGCAGGGTTTTCTTGGCCCGGTTTTCGGTTCCCGGGGGATACTCTCTCGTTGCCAAGTAAATTAGGACTGACTGATACCAAGGTTCTGGGTCAGCTAGCTCGATGTCCTGGATGGCGTGTACATATGCCGGCTCGGACCGTCTTTCGACACAGATCGGCATGCTGGTCAGGTGATCCGGGATGTTCAGTAGAGATGCTAATTTGGAAAGTGCATCCGCGAATTGATTTTCTTCCCGGGGCAGATAAATGTATTCTACCTTTTGGAATTGTTTCTCTAGAACCCTTACCCGTGCTTGGTAAGCCACGAGATTGGTGTTTCGAGTTTTCATTTTTGGAAAGCCTGATTGATGACCAATGATGAATCACCGTGGACCCGGAGGTTTGTTATCCCTAAATCAGCGGCGGCTTGCAACCCGTGAATGCATGCTTTGTATTCGGCTGCGTTATTGGTCACGTCAAAGTCCAATTTGATGGATAAGGGAGTGTGTTCCCCTCGTGGTGAGATTAGTAGAATCCCGACCCCGAATCCTCGAAAGTTGGATGCTCCATCAAAATACAAATCCCATGTCTCGGTATCGGTATGGAATATGTCTTCATCAGGAAAGGCCCAAATGTCGGTGTGGTCCTCTTCAGATATCGGGCTATCGGCGAGGAACTCGGCTACTACCCGGCCTTTGATGGCTTTTAATGGTACAAACTTGAGGTCAAACTCAGATAACATTAAAGTCCATCTGGACATCCCGCCGTTGAGGATGGGCTTCTCGAACAGGTACTTGATAGGATCCATTTTGGATAATACATGTACCTCGTGACTCAGCATGTAATGTCAGAGCTTTTTAGTGGCCCAAACCAACGCTAGGCACGTCTTTTCGAGCATTGTGTATTTGCATTCGTATTCAAGGAACTTTTTACTGATGTAGTAAATAGCCCGTTCTTCTGAATCGACTGTCTGGGCCAGCATAGCCCCCATGGCTGTCTCGGTCGTTGTTAGGTATAACGACAAAGGCAAACCGGGTTGAGGTGGCATTAATACCGGCGGAGCAGACAATATCTCCTTGATTTTGTCAAAAGCCGTTTGACATTTATCGTCCCACAGTACCCGTTCTCCGATCTTCAGTTTCTTGAAAATGGGCTCACATACCATGGTTAATTTTGAAATGAACCGACTGATGTATTAGACTTTCCCGAGAAACCCCCGTATTTCTTTTTCGGTCTTGGGTGACTGCATCTCGGTGATGGCTTTGATTTTAGCTGGGTCGACCTCGATGTCGCGTTGGCTAACGATATGACCCAGTAATTTGCCCGATGTTACCCCAAAACTGCATTTTTGAGGGTTTAACCTCATGTCGTATTTGCGCAGTCGGGTAAAGAATTTTCTTAGGGCCGCAATGTGCCCATTCCGGTCTTTGGACTTAACAATCATATCATCCACGTAGACCTCTACTTCTTTGTGCATCATGTCATGTAATAAAGTAGTGGCGGTCCGCTGATAAGTGGCCCCGGCATTGATAAGGCCAAATGGCATAACAGTGTAACAGTAAGTACCCCAAGGTGTAATGAAGGTGGTCTTACTCATGTCCTCCTCTACCATTTTAATTTGATTGTATCCGGCATACCCATCCATGAATGATAGGAGGGCATGATCGGCCGTGTTATCCACCAGTATGTCGATGTGTGGTAACGGGAAATCGTCTTTTGGGCTTGCCTTGTTGAGGTCTCGGAAATCCACGCATACCCGCACCTTGCCGTCCTTCTTGGGCACCGGCACGATGTTTGCGACCCAGTCTGGATATTCGGACACTTGTATAAAACCCGCTTTGAATTGCTTGTTGACCTCTTCTTTGACCTTGAGAGACCATTCGGCCTTCATCCTTCGGAGTTTTTGCTTTACCGGTTTGCACCCATCTTTGATGGGTATTCGGTGTTCGGCTATTTCCCGATCTATACCCGGCATGTCCTTGTAGGACCATGCGAAAACATCTTTGAACTCTTGGAGGAGGTCTGTGAATTGTTTTCTCTCCTCTGGATCTAAGGACAGGCCCAACTTAAGCATCTGGGGCTCTAAAGTGGTTCCCACGTCGATGGACTCGGTTTCTTCGATTACCGGATCTCGAGACTCCCTTTGTTCGAGCTGCTCGATCAGATGTGGAGGTAGAGGTACCTGTTCGTCGGGTTTCTCAATGTCATTGCATATAAAATTTTTGAAATTGAGAAATTTTTTGAAATAAGACAAGTCGTAAGCAGAACGGTTTTCGTTATTATTATTAATGGTGAATTTTGTGAAAAGCTCGAAAAGAGCGGCCATCTGATCGTTGTTCAGTGGCGGGATAGGGAGAGGTCTTGGGACAGGCTCCGAGACCTCAGTGGATAAGGGAAGAGGGGTTACAGACTCGACTCTAGCACCAGACCCTCTAGACTCGGACTCAGACTCGATATCCGGCATGTCTCCCTCGCCGGTGGTCAGC
This sequence comes from Agrostemma githago, assembly GCA_958450325.1. Classification (NCBI taxonomy): domain Eukaryota; kingdom Viridiplantae; phylum Streptophyta; class Magnoliopsida; order Caryophyllales; family Caryophyllaceae; genus Agrostemma; species Agrostemma githago. Next base: position 70,744,935 of record OY288241.1, read on the forward strand.
TTGTAGGTCCGTCCTTGACTGTCGGTCCACTTGATGGTCTTCTTCCAGGCCCTTTTTCCCGTATCTGCACCAACTTCGGTGATCAGCTTTGTTAGGTCAAACCGATTGCTGCGGAGGATCGGATTGACCAGATCATCTTTTGGAGCGGGGACAGCCTTGTCTTCTCCAAATAGGAGCCCCAGCACGGGCTCGGCGTTGTTTTCCCCTTCCTTGGACTCGGTTTGAACGAGGGCAAATATGTCATCGGGGATGAAATTGCATTCCCGAGCCGTTTTGGCCTCGGGGTATGTGATGGTGGGTTGGTAGAGGCCCACTTGAACAGCTCCGAAAACTGGAGTGACGAAGTAATCTGTTAACTTCGGGCTATAAGGGCCTATGTAAGTACCCTTGAAAATGTCGATGGCCTTGTGAATACCGGCCCGAACCACGTTTTCTGGGGTTATAGCATACCCCAACCCGAATTGTGATTCGCCATCATTTAGGACCTCAATGATCTTCTCAGCCGAAAGATTCGGCCTCGAGGTTGCTCCCGGTAGATAGCCTAGATTTTGTAGAATCGTGTCGATGCTAGTCGTGAAGTAGGGCCTAAAGAGATACTCTTCTTCGATCATGCCCACGAAATCAAATCCTCGTGGAGCCTGGCCCGTAGCGTTGCAGCTTGCTACGGTAATTGGAGTAGCCTCTAGTGTGATGATGCCGTCTCGAAGCGGCATCTTGACTTTTCGGTGGAGAGTGGAGGATACGGCCTTGACTGCGTGGATCCAAGGCCTTCCTAATAGTAATTTAAAAGACGAGGTGACATCAATCACCTGGAACTCCAACTCTTTCTCGATTGGGCCCGTTATTAATGTTAACTTAACGGCCCCGACCACCGGTTTTGGGCTTCTGTCGAAAGCTTGATAGTCTGTGCTGTCGGGAGGTAGTCGGCATCGGTGATGCCGAGAGCTTTAGTGGTCCTTAGAGGTAGGACATTCACAGCGGACCCATCGTCAATAAGGGTCATTGGGAGGTACTTCCCTCGACAAATGACCGTAATGTATAGGGCTAGATTATGATTGGGCCTGAACGCTGGCAGATCAGACTCGGAGAAGGTGATGAGTGGACCTTCTTCCTTGGACTTGCCTTTGAGATAAGGCATAATAGTGGCTACCATTTCCGTGGGGGTAACCTGTGATTCGACCTTGATTTCATCGAGAGCCTTAGTCAGTGCTTCCCGATGAGCTTGTGAGCTAACTAGTAATTGCCATATGGTTAAGTCAGCTCGAACCCTCTTCATTTGTTGGACCAAAGCGGTGTCGTTGCTTGGTTCTTCAAGGGTAGATTCCGTCCTGGCAGGTTCAGCGACGGATGCAGGAATAGAACGCCCAGCTGCGGCGAGGTGGTTGGTGGCTAAGGCTTTGGACTTAGCGTTTCGGACCTCTTCAAGGGTGATGGGGACAGCTTCCCCTTTGGTTAGGTATACATCATCTTCGTCATAGAACCATATCCCGTTAATTTGTGGGATATAGGGGGAGATGAGGTGAGAACTGTCGATTACCTCTCCCGTGAATATTGCGTGGGCACTGAACGGGTTTTCTTTGTTGCTCGGCTTGTCTCCGGGCAACGGGATCTTCCCGCTCTCGATCAGGTCCTGGATTAGATGCTTCAGTTTCTAGCACTTTTCAGTATCATGCCCATTACCACGATGATATTGGCAGTAGGCCTGGGCGTTATAACTTTTGGGCCTCTTCTCCACTGGAAGCTCGGGCATCGGGCCTATTGGTTGGATTAGACCCTTCGAAGATAGCCTTTGTAAGGCATAAGTATAGGTAGTCCCTATATCTGTGAATACCCGATTTGGTGTATTCTTTTTTGATGAGGTGTCAAGCAGGTTTACCTCATCAAAGATGCTGCGACTTGCAGCTGCGGGTGTGGGCTTGCTCGTAGATGAACTTGCCCCTTGATAGCCTTTGGTAGAGGCCTTAGTCAGGCTTTCTAACCTTAGGTCGTCCTCTATTCTTGTGCCCATTTCAGTGAGGGCGGCGAAGTTAGGGATGATAGCATACCGGAGATGGACCCGGTAGGATGGGAGGAGGTTCTTGACAAAAGCCTCCACTAGGACCTTCTCACTGGGCTTGTCGACCAGCTTCACACTCTCGACCCGCCATCTTTGCAAATATTTTGTGTACCCTTCTTTGGGCTCTTGGGCCATCACCTCCGGAGTACGCATTTTAGTCTGGATTTCAGTATTGTCGCCGTAATTCCGAGCAAACTCGGTCGCCACATCATCCCAAGTCTTATATTTCTTGGGGTCAAGCCTATAGAACCAGGCCTTAGGGTGCTTCTCGAGAGAGGAAGGGAATAAGTGCTTGAACATGGCGGACTTTACCCCCTTGACCGCCATAAAGTCTTTGAAAGCCCGGATGTGATAGACCGGGTCTTCAGTACCCTCAAACATTGGAATTCCCGTAAGGTTGAGGTTAGCAGGCAGCTCGTCATTCAAAGGTGAATAGGAACGAGCATTTTCGGTGTGGATCGAGTTGTTCGTCGACAGGTGAACTTGTTCTTCGAGCCTGCGAACAATGCTGATAAGTTCAGCTATGGGCCCAGTGGTCCCTGACCCGTCAACAAGGGCCGTCTTTTCTACGGCGCTCAAACGGGTATCTAACGTTGCTTGGCTATCCTGGATGGAGGTCAGTTGAGTCTCGATCTTCTCTAGGGCCTCCTTCAATGCGTCCATTTTGCGTTGATATCTGGTTTCGGGTGGCCTGTCTGTAAGAACACCGCGTAATCAGAAACTAGCCCGAATCCTGGAATAGGAAGTACATCCCGAACAAGACTAAAACGGAAATGACTCGAGAAAAGACACCTAGACGGGTGACTTGTGAAGTGTGAGCCTTCCTTAGGATTCGGCGAGTGGGCCTAGTCCTGTTCGAAGGAAGGTTCACGTGAGACATCCCCAGACTTTTGACTCGATCGTGTAAACGGGCCCCCCTTTGTAGGGGTTTGTCCTACGTTGGTGGGCCTTGCCTTAGTCTAATAAGGCGGACTGGAATGGGGAAGAAACCCGTGATGTAAGATCGACAGAGTTTCGATGCTAAAGACCTTGACAAATTACGACGTGACCCGACACTGCTAAATACGGGAAGTCCTAAGAAGAGGAAGGTTTTGAAAATGGATTGTTTTTGAAGATCCGAGAAAACTCGGTGAAAGGCTCGATTTTTCGAGAAAATCGGAAAGTGTATCGGGCCTCGGTTTTTGAAAGTTCGAAAACGTTTTCGAGTTTTGAATTGGGCAGCATACCGTCTAGAAAATAGGCTATTTTGAGTAAAATCATAAGTCCTAAATTCGGTATGTCCCGGGTTTTAAAAATTGAATATCTTGAAAAAGATGTAATTTTTGAAAAGAGTTGACGGTTTTTGAAAACGACACGGAAACCAAATAGCACGTAGTCACACAAGCATTATAACGACGCCATGTATGCTCTACGCTAAGTCTCGGTCGGTCTAAGAGGGTCTATACCAGTGTACATAGTCTAGACGTTGATCAGGACGGACTCTCTAAGTCGAGTTGAGCTTAGAACATGCCGCGAAACCCACTCGAATCGACTATCGACACCTTTTGACATATCCATATTGGAGTACATCAATGGTATAGTGGGACGTCGGTCACCAGTACCGGCCCGGGAAAATATGGGTTATGCATGAACCGTAAAACTAAAACGCGTATTGTACTAGTCAAACAATTTCTATTCGAGTCTCACCCTGAGGATGCCGATGGTAAGTCACGCATCGGTTAATCCCCAGCGGAGTCGCCAAATTGTGGACATGACATAGGTCCATCCCGACGCGACCACGCGCGGGTTTGGGGAGGCGAATGAATCTCCATATAAAACGGATCGAATGGAAATTTAAATCGAAGTGGAGTCGCCACCGAACTTTGTGGGAGTTCGGGCCCGTTCGAACCCACTCTATGTCGTAGTGGGCCGTGTACAAAATACGGCCCATTTCCGATGTCAGAGTTTATTGGGTTCGTCCCTTAGCATTTGATACCGATACTGTCACTACCGGTTATCATGTATTGAATGACTCTCGTGCGCCAACGGTTTCGGGCATCCGGAAACCGAGGTTCTGAGTAAGGGGTGAGGGTACGTGTTGGGAAGCCCACGAAGGATACCCAACACCGCCCGCACTAGCGGCCTCTACTAAGATCTCAAATGACTTTTGAATACGCGCGTTAGGTAACGGGAAAATGATATGCAGAGATTATTTTCCCTAAGCATGTGAATGTAATTGAAAGGGTTTCTATGTCGATTTAATGCAATTAATTCTAACGTCGAAGTTGAATTTTAGCATGTGGGTTCATTTTAGTACAATAAAATAAACAACCAAAATTGACAAAAGAAACAACAAACGGTTAGTAACGGTATAACGATATTAACGGTTTGTGCAAATATTGAATTGTGTAGAATGATGCTAGTGAGTTAATGCATGGTTTTGAAAAGGCTGTTTCACGTGATAGATTAGGCACGTGTTGACTTAAGTCACGAAAAATGATTAACGAGACTCGAATGCTAATGTAGGACTCACGGTTTAACGTGGTAAAGAGGCCACTCGACCGAGTCATTGTGGGACTCGACCGAGTGGACCTCTGAAAAAGGTTTTGTCCAGGTTTTGGGACCCTACTCGATCGAGTTATTGACCAACTCAACCGAGTACGTTGCCACTCGACCGAGTCACTGTGAGACTCGACCGAGTGGAGGTCGAAAAGACATTCTGTCTCGGTTTTGGTGATGTCACTCGATCGAGTGGCATAGACACTTGGTCGAGTGGCACCTGTACGAACCAGGTTCGTTTGCAATTTTGTTATCGATTTCGAAATTGCTTTTGATTTTTTGATAATTTGATGAATTGGGCATAAATATTATGGAATTTATACTCGATTTTGAAATTACATACTCGTTGTATCTCATATTCGATTATTGAATTGATGTAAGATAGTAGAGCGAAAATAAGAGAAAATTGTTTTAAGTCGTTTGAATTAACTATCGCGATATGAATAGATTTTCTCCGCGTTTAATAATGTCGTGATTCTAGCGAATCGTATGACTATTATCTTAGCATCAACGAAAAAATCGCATTAGTTAATTAAATTGACTAAATCGTTAGATTCGACATCCAATTATGGAATTGGTATCGACTCTAACGGATCGACACTTTGCTTGAATTAAAAGACTTGATTCCCTCGGCTTTTCCGACATCGAAATAAATCCCTAGAGATCGTGATGTCGGATCCGCGTCAACGGGTTTCGACCCTTATTAAAATAGAATGCTTGTTTTTGAATATCGATATGAATATGTGATGTATGAATAGATTTTCTCCGCGTTTAATAATGTCGTGATTCTAGCGAATCGTATGACTATTATCTTAGCATCAACGAAAAAATCGCATTAGTTAATTAAATTGACTAAATCGTTAGATTCGACATCCAATTATGGAATTGGTATCGACTCTAACGGATCGACACTTTGCTTGAATTAAAAGACTTGATTCCCTCGGCTTTTCCGACATCGAAATAAATCCCTAGAGATCGTGATGTCGGATCCGCGTCAACGGGTTTCGACCCTTATTAAAATAGAATGCTTGTTTTTGAAGATCGATATGAATATGTGATGTAAACGAAAATAAACGAATTACTGTTTAAGTTGACCCGTTTCAATAATCAAGCGATCGGGGTGATGGGATAAGCGACCGGCAACGCTGTGTGCAGTACACTTGTATATTCGGGTTTTCTTATCCCACCATCACTCACACTCGACACAAATTCGCGAGTATTTTAATGTTTTATAATACTAGTGATATTAGCGATATTAGGACGCGATAATAAAGATTAATAAAATAAGAAAAACGACCCTTATGACGATGAAAACGCGAAAAAAAGACGGGAAAGGAGAAGAAAAGGGGTTTTTGCACCCTCAACCTACATGTTCCTTATGCTCGGACGGGACTCGTAGTGGCGACTTGCACGAGAGTATCGAGTATGTAGGCTAAGTTGTGGTGGTTTGAGTTTGAATTCCTAAACGCTAGGGTTAGGGTTGTATTTGAGTAGGGTTTGATTAGGGTTTTGAATTCCTAAAGCTAGGTTTAGGGTTTGCTAGTATTAGGGTAGAATTAGGTCAAAAAAGTTGTTTAGGGTTTTCAAAAGTTGTAAAAGATGTGAAATTGTGTGTGCATGGGGTTGATTATATAGGCAAAGGCAAGGGCACCCGGTTAGGGTTACTCGACCGAGTAACCAGCTGACTCGGTCGAGTGGCCTAGTGCGTCAGCCGTCGGGCTTGAAATAGGCCCACTCGATCGAGTGGGTGGGGCACTCGATCGAGTGGCCCAGCTGGGGGTCGCGCGGGTCCATTGCTTTGGACCGTGACTTGGGTTTTTGATGAGTTTGTGTTTGACTTGGACTTTTGATGTTGTGAGGGGTTGTTTTGTATGTCTCGGAAACGACTTTGATCAGGGTTGACCCAATCGTAAAAAGGTCGGTTTTATTTCCGGTGTCGGTTTTGACCCAAATTAGTCTTGTTTGACTCGGAGCGGTCCACTGGGCCTGATTTTGAGGTTAGTTTTGTGAGATTTGTACCCCGTAAGTGCTTTAGCCAACAACTAATGGATTTGAGCCCATATCCGAGCGCGTAGAAACACGTTAGCGTCCGATCATCATCGGGTGTTTTTTGGGAAATTACCATAGACACCTGGCAGTCAAAATGCGGGTGTCTACACCTTGTAAGATAAAAATCGATATACAATGTCAATTCTCTAAATGACAGTTATTTGACAATTATGATCGATTTAAAAATGTTATTGTTGCACTTGTGCATCATAGGGCATCAAAACTATTACCTAGTAAATGGCGAATTAGGCCCACTTAATATTACGTAGGTACACTTGAACTTTGTTTGGAGTGTACGTGGTTAGAGGAACCCCGCGCAAATTGCGCGACGGTTTAAAAAAAAAATACTACGTATGTTATTCTATAAAGTGAAATAACGTTTAACTATATTAATTCTCTTCACGTATTTTGGGAATGGAAAATGAAAAAATGAAAAAAAATATTGAACATAAAATTCATTTTTAATATTTTTATATCCAAACATTTAAAAATAGTAACGGCTTGATACTTGATATTTTAAATGATTTATAAAGTTAGTAAAACGATATTTTTCCGAATTATTTATGGCGGTTATACTTCATAAAAAAATTGGCTTCATAAATTAGATTATTCTAGGCGGCGGATACATTTTTTCTACCTTGTAATTACGTACTCGTATTATTCACGGCTTACACAATCATTTAAAATCTTCGTAATTTTTGACACCAACTCGCAAATTTACTCGATTCTTTTTACTGAGTGGACACTCATAAATCCCGATATGCAGCCTGAAATGACCATTAATGTAAGAAAGTCGAGTACATTTGATCAAAACAAAAGACATTAAAAATATGAAATATTAGTATTTATGTATTTTATTTTAATACTAAGAATTAGAAAAGAACAAAAAAAATCAATAGCACTAAATTTTATGTCGATTAATAATAATCCCGTTATTTAAATAATCATCTTTTAAAAATTTTGTTTTAATGTAATTACAAATACTCCGTAATCCCTTACAAAATACAAATAAGTAAAATGGAACCACATAAAGAATTAATAATGGATGGGAGGAAGTAGGGAGTACTATATAAGTGAATAAACTCTTTTAAAATATCTGACTTGAGTGACGTGATATGAAAAGAAGATTTGTGTGATTGACTTTTTTTTTTACCATGCTATACTAAATTTAATTGAGAATGATTCATTTATTTATGTAGTTGTCAGGGTTGGACAATGACAGACATAGGATTTTACTATTCAAACTATGAATTTTTCACAATATACTCCCTCCGTTTACTATATTTTGCACAATTTCATTAAAATAGTCCTCATAAATATTGATGAAATAGGAAAAAAGATTGTGAATAGAGGGAGTAGTTTTTACTATATTTTTAAAAACACAAATAACTTTAAAAAAACATATCTAAAATAACAAAAAAATTATCATTTATTTTAATTTGTTTTTTTTCTAAAATATATTGCATTTTAAATAAATTTACTTGTATAGTTGTATTGAATAATTTAACTATGTTCTACAGAGTATAACTTGTAACAATTTTACGAACAAAATTTAACATCAAACAATCATGGTTCAATGATTAAGGTGCATGCATTAAATTGAGAGGTCTAGGGATCGATCCTTATTAATTACTTTATTTTTACATTAAATACAAAACATGTATTTTTCTCGAGAACGATTTTGGGACTGCCACGTGGTACCCTTCTTTGTCCTCTAAAAGATGCTCTTATTATATATAGAAGAAGATTCACTGCCATGTAATCGTGTAGGTGGATGCTTAGGTGGGTGAATGAGAGACTTCTAAATGTTTCTGCTTTAATATATAAGATTAATCCTCCAAAGAACCAGAATGAGATCAAGGGAAGCGTTGTGAAATAATGTGGGAGACTTATGTGGGTGGGATAACGTGTTGTGACTACATTCCCCAAAATACCCCCAACTTGGCGCCAAAACCCTTACGCGCTCCCTTCATCTCACTCCCCAAATTCCCCAAAATGACCACGATTCTACTGAAGTTACTCATTTGCCCCCCATTCAAGGAACAAGGGACCAGGCTTTTCAATGCATTTATTTAGGGAACTCCTAATGCCACACCAAAATGTACTCTGTCACTCAAATATATACACTAGAAGAGTTAAAATATTAAAGTAATGCTCTCATAAGATGAGTGGAAGAGTAGATTTATAGTGTGACATTATCAATCTCCTTTATTTATGCTTCACATCATTATCATTAGTTCATTACTGGATGGTCATGGACCATTTGAACTCTTTTCATCTTGAAAAGAAGGTCCACTAAGAGTGTACTAACAAATAAGCATCATGGACCCATTACTTGCAACATTAAATTACATACTCCTATGATCTTATTCTGACCCCTTTCTTTTTCAGTTTTTTTTATTCAGATCAATTTTGTCAGTTTAGTTCATTTTAATTCAGTTCAATTTTCTTAAACCCATTGAAATTTATTTTGTCTCAGCTACATGACCTATATCAGCTTAGCCCATTTTATGACTTGTGGAATGATATCAAGACGATCAAAGCGGTTAGAAATGGTTTTGGAACGGAGGAGGATTAAAGAATCTTTGCGTTGAGAATAAAAAACCCAGAAGAAATAAGTATTATGACTTCCCCAAGCTTTTGGTCGAGATGTGAGCGTATTAAGCATTTGTGGATGCTAGTTGGCTTACGAACGGGTCCGCAGCAGTAGGCTGGTGTTGTTTCTGGTGCGTGGTCCGCGTGGTCAAGTGTTCGACTTCCTTCTTGGCCGAAAATACTCTTTAGGTGGACCCTATCAAACATTTATGGCGTGTTTGGATAGATGGTAGGTGTAACACCTCGGCCCAAACCTAGGACCGGAAATGTTAATCGTGGTTTTGTACTGTTTCCACATACCAACAAGAGTCCTTTCCAACGCATTTTGTCCTTGCCCATGCGCATTCCAGAAACTTTCCCAAGAGGTCACCCATCCTAAGACTTATCTCAGCCAAACACGCTTAATTGTGAAGTTATTATCATGGGCAAAACAGAAAAGAAAGTGCACTTTATTGATATGAGTAGTATTTCTTATCCCTTTAAGGGAAGCTAATAAATAGGGCATCTTCAATTAACATGGGGTGTTTCAGACGGATTTGAAGGGAAAGGGGGTGGGACAAGTTTGTTTGTTTGCTTAACAAAATGGGGTGGACGAATTTGGAGGGAAAGAGAAAATGGATCCCTCCATTTTTCTCTTCTCTAAGACAAAATATTTCTCCTCCAATATATGCAAGATTTAGAGGGAAAATGAATCATCTCCATTCTCCTTCCCCTTTCGTCCCCTTACTTCCCTTCCCTTACTCCTTCCCCTCCCTCAATTTTTCTCTCATTTTGCTATCCAAACACACCCTTAGTTTTCTTAAAGTGAATCAAGGGGCTAAAATAGAGAGATTAATCCATTTAAAGATCATGGTCGACTGTATTCATCGTATTCCTAACATTAGAAAGCTGCAGCAAATGCTCCTCCCACATTCATCCACGTAGGATGGTGACTAGGAAAGGTGACATGGTGCCCACGTGTTAGCTGATGTAAGGGAAAAAGCCAAAAAAGCAATGTTGATGGGAAAACTAGCAATGTAACTGCCAAGCATTTGCAAGCATTTAGTAACCGTATTAAAATTGGCCACTACAAGCGGTTGTTTGCGGTTACGTGCGGTTATGGGGCGGTTCATTCTTCATTTCATTTTTCACCATTCTCATCCTTCAACCACATAATTTCCACTCAATTTTTCATTCAATTCAATACTCAATACAAAATACAATATTCTTCATATTCTTCATTCAATCTCTGAAAATCATCCCAATTACCCTAGCTCCCATCTCACGGCAATCATTCCAAAAGAAATGTCTTTCCAATTCAAACCTATTTTAATATCTGAAATTACGGAATCAACACAATTCGTACAAATTAAAGCAAGAGTAATGACAAAATGGCTGCGGAAGGCCAGAAAATCGGACAACGACGCGACTCAGATTGGGGTGAAGCCTATCATTTACGGTTTGGAGCTCATTTTGGTAGACACTAGTGTAAGTACAATTGTATTGTGACCGTGATATGTTTTACCTTTTTTCTTCACTGTAAATTGTAAATCAATAGATCACTATTTTTTTCTATTCACTTGGTAGGGTTCTACGATTCAAACGTCTATCAAACAAAGGTTAGTCACGCATTTCAACAGCGGTTTCAAGGAGGGACACATCTACAACACTCACAAATTTTCAATTTCATCTAATATGGGGACAGAACAAGCAACAACACACAAAATGTCGGATTTGGTTTGAATTCAGCACAAAAGTGATGGCAATGCATCCCGACCCCAATATTCCAAGGTGTGTCTACAACTTTGCGGAGTACGAAGACATCGTTGCAGAGAACGTGTCCAACAACCAATACATAGGTGATACTCTTTTTTTGTGCCTAGATACATAGGTGGTATTCTATTTCTTTTTTTGATCAACTACGGGTGAAGTCTCGCTAAAATAACATGTTTTTATTCACACAGATGTTATCGGAAAATTTGTGGCCTACAATCCAGTCTTTACATCAACAAAAGGATATAGTTGGACACAAATTCTGCTTGAAAATTCAAGGTAAAACTAAAACCAATTTTTTGAGAAGCTTTTGATGTTTTCATAATTTTTCGGTATTTATGTTTATATGTAACGTTACCCGTTACGCAGAAAAGAGCAAATTTCATGTTCAATTTTTGGGGATTGCGTTCCTGTCATCATTTCAATCATCAATGATTATATGCACCATGACAGACCTATTATGGTGCTTAGACATGTCAAGCGCAACAGTTGGAAGGGTATGTATTTCTTCCGTAATATAGGTTGCATATTTTTTCAGTTTCGACTTTTAATTTAATGGATGAGGCATACTGTACTCACATGACACCATAGACAAACACACAAAATTGTTCAGTAATCTGCTAATTACCCATGAAAACATAGAGAGGCACAAAAAATTGTTCAATATCTTCCCATGAAAACAACTATAGAGAAACACATAAAACTATAGAGAAACACACCAGATTGATAAGATCGAGCTGCTAACAACATGTTGACTAAAACGTTGTCTTTTTTATTCTAATACAACGCCACAACCTGAACTATGTAGACGAAATAACCCTCATGACACGGGATGCTACGAGGATTGCAGCTAATCCAAAGATTAAGAAGGTCAAGACTTTTTTTGGAAAAGTAAGTTGGCAAAAAAATTATATGACATTATGTTGACAACGTCAGCTAAATTAATTGATGTGCAGTAACATGGTTACGTTTTAACTTTACAGCTACCCAAAAAGCAGTGGAGCAGACCGATGGTCAGTGCGGGTGGCTGTGAACAGTGACAGAAACATTCTGACAGGATCTAAATGCAAGATGTTAAAAGACATAAAAAAAAAACAACTTGGTATGTTAACAATATGTATATGCGAGCTATTACTATTAATAAAATCTATCACTTAGTCTCTTATTATATGGGACCTAACGTAACAAGCAACTTTGCAGGCCGACACATTTGTCACACTTGCAGCTATATATGAAATGGACACATCTACGGACTGGTGCTACTATTCGTGTTCAGTTTGCCGATCTAAAATGTCGAAAAAGGAGAACGAAAATTGGTATTACGAAAAGTCGAACTGCAAACTTTTCGAGATGCCTATTACAGACCCTAAGATTAGGTGAGCAGTTGGACCCACTGAAAACATATTGAGATCTGGATTTAGTCACTCTACTTTCACTAATTTGTGATAACAATGACAGGTACCAAGTCAAGTTTAGCGTCTTTGACGATGAATGCGAGTTCGCCGAAATCATCATCTGGGACGAGAATATGACTATGCTATTGGGGAAGACATCCCAACATCTGTTAGACGAGAAAGCGGTACATTATTAAATACCATCTCCGATTACAATTTTTGTGTTTTAAAATCTGACAAATACACGACCACAAATGCCTTAATTCCCTTATTAGGATTCAAGTCCGACGGGCCTACCTCCCCCAGAATTTCACACTATTATCGAGAAAGAGTATTGGTTCAAAGTTAGAGTAACAAGAGCATACAACATCCTTCAACAGTCAAAGTGTTATGGAGTTGTAGAGATTAGTGTCGACGACACGTTGAAGCAGGATTGGAGAGTGTTAGTTAACGGTGTAACTATAAGCCTGCTTCTTTCTAGCTAAACAAAATACATATTCATTTTCATAACTATCACCAACCCATAACTTCTAACATATACTACAAATTAACAAATGTATGATATTCCTATACAGAATGAAGCTAATGAAAGGCAAGACGTTGGGGAAAGTTCAACACCACACATGGTTCAGGCTAGCACAGTTTAACATCATTTGATATAACTTTTATGATTTAAGTTTTGTTACTAATATTTTATTTTTTTTCATTCGACGTCTACCCATACTCAAATGAGGGGAACGTCTGAAAAACCATACTGCATGTGAAGCTATCTGGAGGATATTTGCTTTCGATATCCACTGTAGGACGCCTGCTGTTGAGAAGTTGCAATTCCACCTTCCTGGGGAAGAATCTGTTATCTTTGACGATAATGAACAATCGATAAGGTGCTTGAGGACCCCAGTGTTGGCATGTCAAAATTTAATGACTGGCTACAGCTAAATGAGAGAGACCATGCTGCAGGCGAACTGTTGCTATCTGAAATCTCTCAAAAATATGTTTGGGATAGGACTAAGAAGATGTGGAAGTGTAGGCAGAGAGGGTTTGCGATTGGAAGACTGCACCACGTTCCTCCAAAATGTGGCGAGTTATTTTATATGAGAGTAATGTTGAACCACGTTAGAGGTCCCAGATGTTATGAGGATATTCGAAAGGTTGGTGACGTGGTGCACCCAACTTTTCGCGAAGCATGTTACGCCCTTGGCTTGGTTGAGGATGACACAGAATACATTGACGCCATTAAAGAAGCCAATTATTGGGAATCAGGTGTGTACCTAAGGCATTTGTTCACATCGTTGCTTCTATCTGATTTGATGTCAATGCCTCATATTGTCTGGGAGAAGACATGGCCTCTGTTATCTGACGACATTCTTTACAAGCAACGCAAATTTTTACAGAATCCAGGTTAGTTCCATTATTATTATCTTCACTTCATATACATTCTCAGTTGTTAATTAACAACATTTTGTTCATCTTGCCAATACCTATTAAATTATCTAAGATGCTTAAATGACTTCACCATCACACCATTGGAGCAGTTATTTATGTATGACTGTCATGTTCTTCTGCATCTCAGATTTAGAGTTGTCTGAGGAGGATCACTGCAAAGCAATGGCAGCAGCTTGGCTAGATTTCTAGACATGCCTATCCCAAATGAGTCAATTATTGAATATCTTGGGAACACATTGGTACGAGACGAGTTAGCGTATAATAGGGCCACACTGCGTCGAGAATGCGAAGCCGCATTGCCCATGTTCACTACCGAACAATGCTCCGTATATGATGAGATAAGTGTTGCTGTTACAGCTAATCGTGGTGTTGTCTTCTTTGTGTATGGTTATAGGGGAACAGGTAGGACATTCATATGGCGCACTTTATGCGCCGATTTACGTAGCAAGGGGAAGATTGTTCTCCCTGTTGCATCAAGCGGAATTGCAACTACGTTAATCCCTGGTGGTAGGACGGCTCATTCCAGGTTTGGTATTTCCATCAATGTCGTTGAAATGTCCACCTGCTCTGATATTAAGCCAGAGACATTCTTGACTGAGCTAATAGTGAAAGCAAGCATCATTATTTGGGACGAGGCGCCAATGGCTCATAGACATAACTTTGAAGCACTTGATCGTAGCTTGAAAGATGTCATGCGCGCTGTTTCGCCAAGTAATGCTGACCTACCTTTTGGTGGGAAGGTTGTTGTTTTTGGAGGAGACTTTAGGCAAATACTTCTGGTTGTCCCTAGAGGCAGCAGGTCAGATATCGTGCATGCGACCCTGTGTTCATCACATATATGGTCATCATGCAAGGTTTGTTTTCCCCTATTTGTAAATCTCTTTTTTAATCTTGTTACGGAGTGCCTTTTTTGTATTAAAACATTCATGTTTTGCAGCTTGGCACTTTTTATCGCCGATTTAATACTTTCTCGGAAAAATATCATGTAGGTCATCGAGTTGACTCAAAATATGCGTTTACGTGTTGGAAACTCCTCTGCTGACGCACATGAGATAAGTGAATTCTCTGACTGGATGTTAAAAGTTGGTGACGGAAAAGAAGGTGGTCCAAATGACGGTAAAGTTGTTATTACTTTCCCGGAGGAAGTTTTAATTCATAATGTTGATGACCCAATTGCGTCAATAGTGTCCTCCACATACCCTAACCTTTTGGAACGAATGTCGGAAGATGGCTACCTACAGGAAAGAGCAATTCTAGCTCCTACCCATGAATTCGTGGAGTTGATTAACGACTACGTCTTATCTCTTATTGATGAACCAGAAGTGGTATATTTAAGCTCTGATGAACCCTGTATGGATGAAGCACCTGTAAACACACCTGATCTTCCCTCAACCGATTCACCTGCATGCCAACCAGGCCCGTGGATTAGCATGTTCACCCGGTTCTAAAAATCGGGGCCCATGAAGAAAAAGGGCCTCGACTTATAGAAAATTTATGCATATAGTAGCAGTGATTATTTCTTGGTCAAGTGGCAAGAGGTTTGCCTATGTGATAGAAGGGTCTGGGATCAAACCCCCTTTACCCTACATTTTTGTCTTCCTATTCTCATTAAATTACTGCATGCAATTAATTATCTTTGGAAATATAAAATATGGGTTTTTCTATGGGATACCCCTCAACTATTGGCTTTTCCAAGTGGTACCCCCGCCTTTTTCGAAATATATGGTGTACCCCTAAACTTTACTTATCAGTCCATATCATAATCAAAGTGATAAGTGTATTACAATTATTTTTTTAAAATGAATAATTAACATATTAATCAATCTAATTTGATGCTACAAACCACCTCTTTTTCTTTACCATTCACCAAGCCACCAAATGCCCATCAAAACGCACTCTGTTGTCGGTCGACATCGACCTGTCTCCCTCACTCTTTTAAATCCGTCAACCTCAATCCCTCCGTCACCCCTATGTCGTAGTGTGGTGGAATGAATTTTTTCGAGTAAAGGATGCAAATTGAAGAAATATATCATGGTTGATGAAAGTAAAATAGGGAATAATCACTATTTATATCATCAATTGAGAAATTTCCGTTGGAAAATTATAACTTTGGTCACAATATAGACTAATTTACAAAATTTAGGGGTACATCTTGTAATCGAAAAAGGCGGGGGTACCACTTTAAAAAGTCGATAGTTGAGAGGTACCTCATAGAAAAACCCATAAAATATTGTTTTCACCAATCATATGCTTGAATTTCCAAATTTTTTTCGTGATTATTAGTATTATTGAAAAAGTGGAATCATGAGAAAGGATTAAAGGACATAAAAAAAATTATCCATAAAACGATTCATTATATTAAAAGAGGTAGTACCATTTAGTACTTGAAAATAATTGTGTCTCGTTACTTCTGCTTTATACATTTAATCTTACATGTGATTAGTGCAGTGATTTAGAATGTTCGAAAAATGGGCGAAATATGTTAAATAACTAAATAAAATGTGTCCGCATCGAGAAAAAAACTACACTAAATATTTTTAAAAGTAAATAAATATTTCTTCTGTTTCGCTCATTTGTTTGGATTAGAATGTTACTCATAATGAATCTAAAATGCAAACAAATGAATAAAATAGAAGGAATACGACATAATTAGGGTTTTTATTGAACTTCAATACACAATAATACGACATTATTTTTCATTGGATTTTTTAAGAAGGGCCTCATTTTAAACTTTGGAACAGGGCCACTCGTAACCATTTGACGGGCCTGATACCAACCTGAACTTCACTCAACTGAATTTCTAAATAGTATTAAGTGCTCCAGTGTGCCTAACGGAAAATAGGATTATACACCTGGACAACCAAGGCAAAGTTTTTGAGCTTTTGTGTATATTTGTTGAGCTTATAAAAGTTTCTGAGCTGAGCTGTAAGATTTTGAGCTTAAACATTTATGTGATTTAAATCGACAACTTTACACTAAAGCTCAGGAAGTTTACTGCAAAACTCGAAATCTTTGTGATAAAGTTCAAAATCTTAAAATCTTAAAATCAGTTTTACATAGAGCTATGTACAACTGGTTGTATAATCCTCTAATTGGTGCCTAACCATGAGCTACGATTAAAGGTTGGTGCTATGGTCATGCTCATTAGAAACATTAACCAATTCCATGGATTATGCAATGGAACGCAGTTAATTATTACTAATAACCTAGCGACAAGAGTAATTCGTTGTAGAGTGCTAACAGGTAGCCACAAGGGTGATACAGTCTTTATCCCCCACTTCTCTCTATCTCCATCTGACTCAAGTAAATTTCCAATACGGTTTACAAGGAGCCAGTTTCCCATTTCAGTATGTTTCGCGATGACTATTAACAAGAGTCAAAGGCAGTCACTATCTCATGTTGGCCTATACGGCTATACCTTCCTAAGCCTGTTTTTCCACATGGGCAGTTGTATGTTGTGTTATCAAGAATCACCAACAAGTGCGGATTAAAAATTCTTATTTATGATACGGAGAAGCGCACAACGAATACTACTACAAATGTTGTTTACCGTGAAGTATTCCAGTATTTGTAACGGTTTTATTGTTATGATTTGTGTGTTGTCTTGCTAACATTTAGAATTATGTTGTTATTGATTGTAGTTTCTGAGCCCCAATTACAATGCACTCAAATTATCTAAGTACTCTTAAAGTATAATAGATTGAATTGATTATTGTGGACATGACGTAGGTCCACCCCGACGCGGCCACGCGCGGGTTTGGGTAGGCGAATGAATCTCGTGGTGAGATTGTTCTCGGGTTCAAAATTTAAGTCAAAATGGAGTCGCCACCGAATTTTGTGGTTATTCGGAACCATACGAGCCCACTCTATGTCGTCATGGGCTATACACAAAGTAAGCCCACTTCGATTTCAGAGTTTATGGGGCTCGTCCCTTTGCATTGCAATATCGATACCGTTTAAACCGGCTTTCGTATATAGAATGACTCTCGTGCGCCAATGATTTCGGGCATCCGGAAACCAAGGTTCTGAGTAAGGGGTGAGGGTACGTGTTGGGAAGCCCACTAAGAACACCCAACCCCGCCCGCACATGGCGGCCTCTACTAAGACATCGTTCGTGTTCGTGTGCGCGCGCTAGTAAAACGATTAAATGATATGCAAACAGCGTTTTCAGGCTAAGCATGTGAGTTATTGGTTAACTACGTCATTTAATGCATCTTGATTCACGTCAAAGTGATTTAGCATGTGATGTTCATTTAAGGCAATAAATGGCAAACATCAAGAATAGAAAACTCGTAAATAAATTACAAATTACACGGGCGGAATACAACCCGGAATTCACAATACAACGAGCAATAAAATAGAATAATTGAATTAAAAGCAGCAAATGTTAACTAGAAACGGACCCGTATATAATAAATATAAACTAGACCGTAAGTTGTGCAAATGGACGAACTTTAATTAATTACGCATTATATTGCATATTAATCAAAGGACGGAGGTTCGAGACCTAGGTGTGGTGCTAACCCGATCCCGAACCTCGATGCCTTGTCCCGACTTATCATCTCGAAAAATGGAGTCTAAATTAATTATATGACGGACACGACTAAAGAGTCGTCGACATAAAATTAATAGCGCGAGACCGTCGATCAAAATCGTTTTAGGTGTCGTGATATGCATGAGTTTTGAAAATAGGATAGTCACGTGATAGTCTTTACACGTGATGACTAATGTCGATAAAAGGACGAGGCTTGAAAGTGTGTGTCAAGGCCCTCGGTTTTCTGGGTTACAGGACCCACTCGGTCGAGTCATAGCCTGACTCGGTCGAGTGTGTCCTCAAAAAAGTTTCTGCCCAATGCTATGGACGCTACTCGATCGAGTGGCCTAAGCACTCCGTCGAGTAGCCCCTCGAAAAAGGGTCTGCCCAGCCTGATGGACGCTACTCGATCGAGTGGCCTATGCACTCGGTCGAGTAGTTCCTGTACGAGTGTCAACTCGTGTTGCTTTTTTGGTTAAAATCGATAGTGGGCCAAATTAAATACAAATATTGCACGATTTGCATTTAACTTGGCTTCCGGTACTATAATCGTGTATGCATACGATTATAATACCGTTATCGGAATTTTATGAAAATGTTATCGTTAGAAAATTTGAATTAATGACGGAATTGCATCCCTCTACGTCACGACATCGAAACTAACCCTTTCGGGTTATGTGATGTCGGTTTTCGTGTCAACGGGTTCCGCACTAATTAAAATGGGATTGAATACGTTCAACTACGATTAGTCGCGATCACGTCACGCCCTTGAGTACATTGGGGCGGGGCTCCTCGAAAGGGCTCCACCTCCGTCGTTGCTCGTAAAGGGATTAGACGGACTTTAGGCGACAATTATAGTCAAACGCATCCGAAACCGAGATTTAAATACTAGTATGTATATATACACGGTATAATAATGTTAGATGTTAGAATACGGAATTAAAGTGTTAGAGTGCGATAAATAAAATGTTAGAGTGCGATAAATAAAATGTTAGTAACGAAAATAAATAAAAGGTTAGTATGCACAAAATTAAGGGTTAGTGTTAGTGGTTAGTAGTAGTAATAATAATAATAATAATAATAATAATAATAATAATAATAATAATAATAATAATAATAATAATAATAATAATAATAATAATAATAATAATAATAATAATAATAATAATAATAATAATAATAATATTACATATACATATATAATCGAAAAAGAGAAAGGAGATGTCGGGATTGAATTACACCCTCAACCTACATGCTTAATGGCCTCGGAAACGAACTCGTAGTAGCGGCGTGTGCGCGGGAGTGTCGAGATATGTAGGGTGAGTTAGGGTGTGTTTGGTTAGGGAGAGGATGCTCTCGGGTCTTTGGTGAGTTTTGATCTCGAGTTTTGAATGTGTATGTGTTGATTGTGTATAAATGAATGTGTATGAATGTGGAAGATTGAAAGGTGGTAATGTGTAGAGATTGATAAGTTGGCTGAATGTGTAGACTAAGGATGCATTGGAAAAGCCTTTTGTCAAAGTTGTGAGTGTAAGAGTTGGTCCCCAAAAGTCCCCCAAATGCATGGGGGTGAAGCGGTATTTATAGGCAGCCCCGACCCCGGGTCACTCGACCGAGTGGCGCGGGTGCACTCGATCGAGTGCCCTCGTGAATGTATCTGGACGGGTTCGAAGAGGCTCCACTCGATCGAGTGGCCAATCCACTCGACCGAGTGGATCAATTAGGCCGGGCTATTTTGGGCGTGATTGCCCTTGATTTATGCTTAATTGATTATGATTGATTTGGCTAATTTTGGCTGATTCGTGAGTGATTTGGATAGATTTGTGAACCTGGTGCATGTTTCGGGAACGCACCCGGTCGCTCTTTGTGTCGGGTTTGTCTTGACCGGGTTTTGACCCGGTCGCTAAAAGACGGGAATTATTTTTGGTGCCGGTTTTGGCCCAAATTAGTCTCATTTTGCTCGGAACGACCCACTGGGCCTGGATTTGAGGTCGGTTTTGAGAGATTTGCACTCCGCTAAATGCCCACGTCGGATACTATTGATTCCGAGTCCGTATTCGAGCATATTAAGTCATGTTGACGTCCGATCATCATCGGGTGTTTTGTCGGGAACTGCTATAGACACTAGCAGGCAAAATGCGGGTGTCTACAGAGCCCCCACTCTGACTAAGGCTTGGACAAGGCGAAAGTCAGAGTAGCTACCAGGCCAATCGAGGATTACGACCTGGCAGCCTTCCGGTCGGGTCGTTTATAGTCCAGTGGACTTGCGTGAAGGGCTCGCCAGCCATAAGCAGAGGGTCATACCTGTCCTGATGATGATAGCTCCGCGGGGAGTCAGACTTGTTGCATAAGTCCTAGGCGTGCCTATATGTGGGCCCATCCCGTACCATTTCGGGGAAAATGCCGCCTCGGGCGTTCCGCTGGGGAAATATGTGATCTGTACGGGCTTGCTTTTGAAGTCTTGAGTCGTACCTGACCTGATGATGATGCTCCGTGGGGAGTAAAACTTGCCTTTCGGGGCGTAGGTGTACCCGTGTGCCGACACATCACGTCTTGGATGTAGCATACCGGGGAAAAGTTGACTCCGTTGGGGAATTTAAATAGTTTCGCGGGGACTTGCTTCTGAAGTCTGGAGTGTACCTGTATGCTGACACATAACAACTTGTATGTAACATATAGGCAAAACACTGACTCATGTTGGGGAGTAAAGTAGCTGCGCGGGGACTTGCTTCTGAAGTCTTGGGTGTACCCGTATGCTGACACATGACAACTTGCATGTAGCATTTCAGGAGAAACACCGCCTTTGATGTTCCGTTGGGAAGCACTAGCTGGTACCTGAAATGTTAGATACATAGGCAGAAATACCAGGCATGGTATGTAGCAAGATAACACATAGGAAATGCAGTTAGCATCTATAGACTGGCTTGCGCTGGGGAAATGATTTTTGCTTAATTTTGAAATCGAAGTCCTGAAAGCAGCACACGTGCTAGGATATAGGTTTTCAAAATTGAAAGGGGTAGAAAAGAAATTTGCAGCTTAAATAGACTGAAATTTGACCTTGTTGAAAAGGATTTTATCAAATGGCTAAGTTTTGCAAACTTCAAAGTAAAAAATTTGAAGAGAGAGACATACTGACAGACTCGACTCTGGATGCGACAGGACGACGAGCTGACAGACACGACTTGGACTCTCGAGGGGTTGGACTGTGACTCGGTAGGGGGGTGGGCCACCTAAGATGACAAGACTCTTAAGCTGCGCTATTCCGTAGCCTAGGCGAGTGGCAACACAGTCGAACATCGAAATGGGAAGGATGTGCTATAGGGTGGCTGCAGTAGTCTGTAACGAGACTGTTTTTGCAGGACTCAGCAGTAGCAATGTTATAGTCTGGTGCTCTTTTGGATCTTCGGTTTTGGGGTATAGTCCCAAAATGGGTGCTGGTTCGAGTCCCTGACGGATTCTCGTCTTCGACTGAGTCGAGTACTAGGACACTCTATAGAAAGGAGGCTAGATTTTGAAAGTCTTTGGATTTTGTGAGTGGATGGAGATCTTCTGTCTAAGAGAAGCCTCCTGGACGACAAAGCTAACTGTTGAGAACATGACAGTGTCGTGACCGGAATGATGGTGTTTTTTGAACGTGTGTCAATGTGAGTGGTTGTGCCCTTGTTGAAAGGCTGCCTACGTATTCACGTGTAGTGAAATCAAACCAAGCCGTAGTTCAGTGGATTGGAAGATACATTATGGTGCCTAGTTTATTAGGGCTTTGTGTGTAACTAGCCATAGCGATGGTGTAGGTTAGGTGAATTCCCAATGATGTCTTGATCAAAGGGCTAGAACAGTTAGGATATTGATCCCGTGACTGTGAGCGTTCTCCGGGGTAGCCCCCAGAGGTGGTGTGAACTATTTGGGCATGTTCTATGCCGACCGCAGGTTGAGTCCCGTGTTTGGGGCTGGTAACTGGTTTGGATGTTTTTGGAAATGTGGAGCTAGGTCGCAAGTGGCTTTGATGTTTCGAAATCTGGAGCTCGATTTTGTGGAGCTAAGGCTTCGAGGGTAAGGTATTGTAATGTGGTAGGAAAGGGGGAAGTCGAGTAAAAATGACTCGAACTTCAATCGCGGTAGGTTTGATAATGTGGGATTTGATTTCCATGTCTGGCCCTAATGGTTAGGGGTATCCTATGGAGCTAGAATCCTCAAAATTCCGGGCTGTCTCTTAGCCTAGGTCTCGAGAAGGTCTTGAAGGTTGCAATGTGGGAAGGCTAAGTGTGGTGTTAGCTGACCAGCTTGATTGTCTCTCCCCTATTGGACGGTATAGGTATCGATAATTTTTGAATTGACCGTACCCCGGTCAAGGAGCTTTCACTTGAGCTGACCGTTGACCACGGTCATGGGTTTTTTTTTTTTTGGGGTTGACCTCTTAGCCCCGGTCGTGGGATCCTTCATTTGAGTTGACTGTGTCCCGGTCAAGGGATTGATCGTATCTGGTCGAGGGATGTTGAGAGTTCTTTTTTTTGGTCATGGCCAGCTCTTTTGTTTCGGCCTTTTGCTTTTTTTTTCTTTGGACTTCTGTTTTTTGTCCAGTTTTTTTTTTGCTATCCCTCCTTTTGATGTTGTGGGTGGATATGGGGGTGGGCCCATCGGTTGGATTTGGCTTGTGGAGCTAAACCTTTGTAAGGTGTAAGCCTAGTTGGTGAGTGCAACTCGCGGTGGAGTACTCTACGGTAAGCATGGTGATTTGGATCTCGGTATTGTCATCATAATTCCGAGCAGGCTTAGTGGGAGCATCGTCCCGAGTTGGGTATTTTTGGCATCAAGCCTATAGAGTCACGATGCTTCTTTTTTGCTTATGGTCAGACTAACACCTAAGGTAGGGATTGGTTAGTCTTATTGGAGGGGTGTTTATTGTGGGAAATGGGCTAGCCTTCCGTCTTGAACCCGAACTAGGAGACTACCTAGATTTGTCATAGGATTTGACACCGCTCCTGCTAAGGGTAGTTTTGTGGCTTGCTATACCAGACATGGAACAGGTAAAGGAAAACACGGGTCTCAGTTCCTGCAGTCATTATAGATGTGCCTATAATAGTCACGTGCATGTGCTCACAGTGTATGATGGTGTTCATCATGTTCTCGGAAACACATAAGGAAAGCATATATGAGAGATAGAAAAGCTAATTTTATTGAATTTTGAAAAGAGGACAGAATACAGTTGACTCTGACTCTGACTTTGAAATGAGGATGTAGGATATCCTAGACTCGGACTCAGACTTAGACTCGAATCGGATCCGGACTTCCGGATGCTCGGTTGGTTGTTTCTTTTTGGTAAGGTCCTTGATTGGAGGAAACGACAGGTGCCACGACTCGCCTAAACTCGACTCTACGCGAATGGAAGAGAGGGAGTCAAACTAGACATGGCCCGGGGTGACGGGTCGACAAAGACTCTTGGACCGGGATACTCGAACGTCGACCTAGACGAGGTAACAACCCTGGCTTAGACTCGACGACGAGACTCAAGCTGCACGAGGGTAAGTCCGAAAATGGGGCGATCGTGTTTGACTGCGTCACGTGTTTGGTCCAACCGTGGCGACCTAAACCTTTAGGAGACTCGGGTGTTCGTAGCATAGATACGACTCGAAGAAGACATCATAAGGACGCCGGTGTATTATGAACGTAAGGTACCCCTTAAGGTGACTGTGGTCGCATGCTCGGGTGGAGGACAGCCCCCAAGTGAGACCAAGGACTCTTGTAGGACTCAGATGGTGTGACATCTAAGTGACTCAAAAGCGGGGTACGTGAGACAACACGTGTAAGACATGACCCTTAGAACAACCGTGACTGATCGCTCTGCTGAAGGGTAGCCCCCGAGTGAGATTGAAGGTTTTGCTAAGACTCGAGTGTCGGGCGAGTGATCCTTAGATGTAAGGATCACGAACCTTTAGCTACAGGGCTATGCCTTGTAAAAGGTTGACTCGGCCTCGAGAAAAGGCAGACGGGAAAGGGAGGAAACTTGCGATGTAGGATCGGCAGAGTTTCGACACTAGAGACCCTTGACTTGACTCGAATAAGGGTGGCCCTGTGATTAGGGTAGACCCTTAAGTTAAAGGACTTGAATTGGGATGACTCGACTAACGGATTGAAAGACGGGCAAAATTTCCCTAGGAAAGGTCGTGGGGACCGTTCTGTCGGAGGGAAAGATCGCGTGTGACTTTCTAGTTAGGACTCGAGTGTTTAGACGAACCTTCCATTTACGAGTGTATGACTCGTGTTGGTCGGTTATGCCTTTAGGAAAAGGCGGACTAGGATGGGGAAGAAACCCGTGATGTAGGATCGACGGAGTTTCGACGCTAAAGACCTTCGACGTATTACGAAAAGACCCGACACACGAATTACGGTAGGTCCTATAATAAGGAAGGTTTTTGAAAAATGATTGAATTTTGAAAATTGAGAGGACAGTCCTGAAATTGGCAGTGGGCCAATAGGATCGGGCATTTTGAAAGGTTAGAATGGTTGCGAGTAATTTCGCGTTTTGAAAATTGAGGAGGCGATCCCGTCTTTTGAAATTGGCAGCATGCCGACAGGGCCGAGTTTTCTTTTTTTGATAAGTTGAATATTTGGAATTTTGAAAATTTGAATATCGAAAAATAAGTTTCCGAAAATTTGAAAATCATAAATGAGATCCCGAAGATTTGAAAATCGAAGACGGCATCTCGGAGATTCGAAAATCGAGAATGGAAGCTCGAAGACTTGAAAATCGAGGTGGAACTTTGAAGATTTGAAAATTGAAGTTGAATTTTGAAAATTCGAAAGTCGAATGGTGGATCGGAAATTCGAATTTTGAAATGGGCAGCATGCCGGCTAGAAAATAGGCTATTTTGAGTCAATTAGTAAACTACCATTATTAGCTATTACGAATGATCCGTGTGATAAGTTGAATATTTGGAATTTTGAAAATTTGAATATCGAAAAATAAATTTCCGAAAATTTGAAAATCGAAAATAAGATCCCGAAGATTTGAAAATCGAAAACGGCATCTCGGAGATTTGAAAATCGAGAATCACATCTCGAGGATCTAAAAAAAAATCGAAATGGAATTTTGAAATTCGAAAATCGAATG
Organism: Agrostemma githago; assembly: GCA_958450325.1. Lineage (NCBI taxonomy): Eukaryota > Viridiplantae > Streptophyta > Magnoliopsida > Caryophyllales > Caryophyllaceae > Agrostemma > Agrostemma githago. The sequence goes on from OY288241.1 coordinate 70,770,407, forward strand.
GTGGATCGGAAATTCGAATTTTGAAATGGACAGCATGCCGGCTAGAAAATAGGCTATTTTGAGTCAAATCATAAGTCTAAATTTCGGCAGCATTCCGAGCTTTGAAAATTGGATATTTTGAAAAGACGAGTCCCGAAACGGGCAGCATTTCGGGTTTTTCAAAATTTGGTATTTTTGGAAAGATGCATTTTTGAAAGGACGGTTTTTGAAAAAAAATGACACAGAAACCAAGTAGCACGTAGTCAAACAAGCATTATAACGACGCTTATGTATGCTTTACACTAAGTCTCGGTCGGTCACAATAGGGTCTATACCAACAACGATCGCATTCTCACGAAACGGGACGGACTTCCTAGCCGATTTGGAACTAGGACCTGCCGTAAAACCCCGGTGAGTTCCGCCATCGAAGTCTTTAGCGCACCCATGTAGGAATGCACCGTGGTATAGTGGGACGTCGGTCACAAGTAACCGGCCCGGGCAAAATTTGGGTTATGCATGAACCATTAAACTAATGCGCACACACTAATATACGAACGATTTCTCTTCGAGTCTCACCCTAGGAACCCCGATGACATGTGGTACATCAGGTGTCCCCAGCGGAGTCGCCAAATTGTGGACATGACGTAGGTCCACCCCGACGCGGCCACGCGCGGGTTTGGGTAGGCGAATGAATCTCGTGGTGAGATTGTTCTCGGGTTCGAAATTTAAGTCAAAATGGAGTCGCCACCGAATTTTGTGGTTATTCGGAACCATACGAGCCCACTCTATGTCGTCATGGGCTATACACAAAGTAAGCCCACTTCGATTTCAGAGTTTATGGGGCTCGTCCCTTTGCATTGCAATATCGATACCGTTTAAACCGGCTTTCGTATATAGAATGACTCTCGTGCGCCAATGATTTCGGGCATCCGGAAACCAAGGTTCTGAGTAAGGGGTGAGGGTACGTGTTGGGAAGCCCACTAAGAACACCCAACCCCGCCCGCACATGGCGGCCTCTACTAAGACATCGTTCGTGTTCGTGTGCGCGCGCTAGTAAAACGATTAAATGATATGCAAACAGCGTTTTCAGGCTAAGCATGTGAGTTATTGGTTAACTACGTCATTTAATGCATCTTGATTCACGTCAAAGTGATTTAGCATGTGATGTTCATTTAAGGCAATAAATGGCAAACATCAAGAATAGAAAACTCGTAAATAAATTACAAATTACACGGGCGGAATACAACCCGGAATTCACAATACAACGAGCAATAAAATAGAATAATTGAATTAAAAGCAGCAAATGTTAACTAGAAACGGACCCGTATATAATAAATATAAACTAGACCGTAAGTTGTGCAAATGGACGAACTTTAATTAATTACGCATTATATTGCATATTAATCAAAGGACGGAGGTTCGAGACCTAGGTGTGGTGCTAACCCGATCCCGAACCTCGATGCCTTGTCCCGACTTATCATCTCGAAAAATGGAGTCTAAATTAATTATATGACGGACACGACTAAAGAGTCGTCGACATAAAATTAATAGCGCGAGACCGTCGATCAAAATCGTTTTAGGTGTCGTGATATGCATGAGTTTTGAAAATAGGATAGTCACGTGATAGTCTTTACACGTGATGACTAATGTCGATAAAAGGACGAGGCTTGAAAGTGTGTGTCAAGGCCCTCGGTTTTCTGGGTTACAGGACCCACTCGGTCGAGTCATAGCCTGACTCGGTCGAGTGTGTCCTCAAAAAAGTTTCTGCCCAATGCTATGGACGCTACTCGATCGAGTGGCCTAAGCACTCCGTCGAGTAGCCCCTCGAAAAAGGGTCTGCCCAGCCTGATGGACGCTACTCGATCGAGTGGCCTATGCACTCGGTCGAGTAGTTCCTGTACGAGTGTCAACTCGTGTTGCTTTTTTGGTTAAAATCGATAGTGGGCCAAATTAAATACAAATATTGCACGATTTGCATTTAACTTGGCTTCCGGTACTATAATCGTGTATGCATACGATTATAATACCGTTATCGGAATTTTATGAAAATGTTATCGTTAGAAAATTTGAATTAATGACGGAATTGCATCCCTCTACGTCACGACATCGAAACTAACCCTTTCGGGTTATGTGATGTCGGTTTTCGTGTCAACGGGTTCCGCACTAATTAAAATGGGATTGAATACGTTCAACTACGATTAGTCGCGATCACGTCACGCCCTTGAGTACATTGGGGCGGGGCTCCTCGAAAGGGCTCCACCTCCGTCGTTGCTCGTAAAGGGATTAGACGGACTTTAGGCGACAATTATAGTCAAACGCATCCGAAACCGAGATTTAAATACTAGTATGTATATATACACGGTATAATAATGTTAGATGTTAGAATACGGAATTAAAGTGTTAGAGTGCGATAAATAAAATGTTAGAGTGCGATAAATAAAATGTTAGTAACGAAAATAAATAAAAGGTTAGTATGCACAAAATTAAGGGTTAGTGTTAGTGGTTAGTAGTAGTAATAATAATAATAATAATAATAATAATAATAATAATAATAATAATAATAATAATAATAATAATAATAATAATAATAATAATAATAATAATAATAATAATAATAATAATAATAATAATAATAATAATAATAATAATAATAATAATAATAATAATAATAATAATAATATTACATATACATATATAATCGAAAAAGAGAAAGGAGATGTCGGGATTGAATTACACCCTCAACCTACATGCTTAATGGCCTCGGAAACGAACTCGTAGTAGCGGCGTGTGCGCGGGAGTGTCGAGATATGTAGGGTGAGTTAGGGTGTGTTTGGTTAGGGAGAGGATGCTCTCGGGTCTTTGGTGAGTTTTGATCTCGAGTTTTGAATGTGTATGTGTTGATTGTGTATAAATGAATGTGTATGAATGTGGAAGATTGAAAGGTGGTAATGTGTAGAGATTGATAAGTTGGCTGAATGTGTAGACTAAGGATGCATTGGAAAAGCCTTTTGTCAAAGTTGTGAGTGTAAGAGTTGGTCCCCAAAAGTCCCCCAAATGCATGGGGGTGAAGCGGTATTTATAGGCAGCCCCGACCCCGGGTCACTCGACCGAGTGGCGCGGGTGCACTCGATCGAGTGCCCTCGTGAATGTATCTGGACGGGTTCGAAGAGGCTCCACTCGATCGAGTGGCCAATCCACTCGACCGAGTGGATCAATTAGGCCGGGCTATTTTGGGCGTGATTGCCCTTGATTTATGCTTAATTGATTATGATTGATTTGGCTAATTTTGGCTGATTCGTGAGTGATTTGGATATATTTGTGAACCTGGTGCATGTTTCGGGAACGCACCCGGTCGCTCTTTGTGTCGGGTTTGTCTTGACCGGGTTTTGACCCGGTCGCTAAAAGACGGGAATTATTTTTGGTGCCGGTTTTGGCCCAAATTAGTCTCATTTTGCTCGGAACGACCCACTGGGCCTGGATTTGAGGTCGGTTTTGAGAGATTTGCACTCCGCTAAATGCCCACGTCGGATACTATTGATTCCGAGTCCGTATTCGAGCATATTAAGTCATGTTGACGTCCAATCATCATCGGGTGTTTTGTCGGGAACTGCTATAGACACTAGCAGGCAAAATGCGGGTGTCTACAATTATAACACAAATGTTGTTTACTTATTAATTTATCAATGTAGTTTAACACCAACCGTGCAATTTGCATGGGTTAAAACTAGTTTGGCAAATAGCTGATGTTGAAGATTGGTGCCACACCACATGAGCTACTATTAGAGATTTCTTGTCCGAATGTTCTTTATTTCACTTTATCTCTGTTAATTACTCCCTTCTTCTTGAATAAGCTCCATTGGGGTTTGGCACGGAGTTTAAGAAAATGTGAAAAAGTAAGAGGTTAGTGTTGATATGGTGCATCAGTGCATGTGATGAGAGAGAAATAGAGATGAAAATATTTCCTTAAGAAGAAATGTGACTAACTAAAAAAAATCCATAAAAGAAATACGAGACTTATTCAAGAAGATGGAGGGAGTAAATTCTTATCCCTGAATAATATACACGCACACTCTTTACAAAAAGAGGCAATATACATATACAAAGGAGTCTTATTATGTTGGCTTAAAAAAAAGTTGCATTAAAAAAAGAAGTAAGCACCCTGTCCGTTTTTTTACGTCAAAATAAACTACTCGTAACAGTTTGCAAAAGTTGTGAGTTTGACTCATTGGAATGAATGTTCCTCTTTGAGTGAGGTTGACTCTTACATAGTTGTATTCATCATACAAATTGTATTTACATAATTATACTATACCTTGAGGGTGGAGGCATTACAAATATTGTGATATACGAAGTACACGACTACACGGTAATTACTTTTTGTATAGTATAGTATTTTCGTCTCAATTATTTATAATTCTCTTATATTATTTTTAAACATAATTTAATAAAAGTTAAATAAATTATTAAAATAAATGAAAAATTAAAAAACATATTTATTCATCACAAATTTTTCCGTATTATTGTGAGACTGTCACGCGAAATCTACTCTTAAATTATACTCGGTAGTATTATATTACTCCGTATGTTGCTTTAAATTTCTGATGGCTATTATATTGCAAGTGAAGAAGCTTTGGGCATTTGATATGCTATTTGTGCGGCGAAGCGTTACCTCTAAATTTGCTCCTAAATAATATGCGTTGCACATGCCTTGGCTTGCCATTAAATTAGACATCAAGATTTGATCACAATCTCACTTTAATTAAGATTAAGATCATCATATCAAAAAGTTAAGTGTACCAACATGCTTAGCTACGACTATGGAGCTATCAAAACCATAATAATACTATAAACATTCGATCTGATTGTAATGAATTCAATGAACCAAAATTGAACTGATGTATTCAGCGCAAAATCACCCACCTTTTACACTATTCTTATAAATCGTGATTATTACTCTTTGTATTCTTTCGACGAACCCAAAATGATGTGTACGTAATTAATATTAAAATGTTAGTGTATATTTTTGTATATTTTTTTTATTAATTCGTTTTAGAGTATTAGAATTTAGAACTATATTTCACACTATTTTAATAGAAGACGGACTCATAAAGATTAATTCCATATTCTTGAAGAGAATTCCCATCAATAAAAATAATCTAAAAACATGAAATTAATTAAGTGAACAAAAAAAAGTAATTTTCTCCTACAAAACTATTCTACAAGTATTAAACTCTTAGCCCTACCCTGGTAAGAGTTTCTAAATTGTCTACTCATATTATATGCATGAGCTTTTTAAACTTATACTGTACACAATCTCAAAAAAAAAAAAAAGAAGGGACAAAAAAATCCTCATGCACGTTGCCAAGCCATGAAGGTATCATTAAGACCGAACCATCTCCTGGTCAGGACCTTCATTCGATCGTCATGGACCTCACAAAATCTTTCAGCCCAACCGGGCGGCTCCACCGCCTCAAATCCAAGTCCCGGGGCTCTGTCGTTTGACATCGGGTTTAAATTCTGCCTCCAGTCGATAACATAAGCTGACACCCTTCTCCGGAACTTGGCTTGAAACTCGGGCCAAGCTTGATACTTGTAGTGGTTCACTATGGCATTGTTTGAGTCGACTTGACTCGACCTATAATCCTCCTTTATTTTGAAATGATGGACTACGTTTAATAGAGAGTGATCCAACGCGTCTAGAAGGACAATAGACTTGTGTCGTTGATCGACTAGTCTCCTACATGTATACCCCTGCGTCACCCCATCCACTGGATGAGTCGATAAATTGGACGGTCCAAACTCGTAGCAACGGATAGTCACTTGACCCACTCGATCCATTGGATTCAGTACATCCTTATTAGGCGGCAACATCGACTTTAACATGTCACCTTTAGGATGCGGCGAGTCAAGCCACATTGGAGACATGATAAACTCGTCTACATCCAAAAACGCGACCCAATCACAAAGTTGGTTGGAGTACAAGGCACAATGCGAGAACCCGGCCTCTTGAGTTTTAGGCCAGGCCCAATATACGGTCCGAATATCAAACCCTTCTCGATTCAATTCATCCACAATGACCCGTAAATTATCATCACTATCGTTATCGTATAATATAAACCGGTCCACACCGACATTGTTATGGTACATGACCCACTCCCTTAAAAACTTGGCCACGTTATAGACCATGGTGCACGCACAAAGTAACGACTTGCTCTCGTTAAATTCTACGGTGCGTCGTCTCTCGGGTACGTACTTAGCCAACGATGGGATCATTGCGACCGTCCGATTATTCTCCAGAATTTCCAACGTAGCAGCAATCGGACGGTCTCCCGTTACTTTGGGACGCGGACAACGAAAGACTTCTTGTACGGATGAGGTAACTGGGAGTTTAACTGCGGTTAAAACATCATCCCCAAACACGCAGTTAAAATCCGAGGGCGGGCGGTTAATCCCTTGACGGTTATTGACTCCTTTGACCAGCAATACGACGTCGTCTTCTGTCGTGAAGGAATCATAGACTATAAAATTCCACCTCAGAAGCTCCAACGATGGCGGATTAACCTCACCTAGTTCCATCTCCTCCGTTCTCACGAGCTGAGGCTGTAGAAACGGCAATCTTCGACGGTTTCTCGCCGGAAACTCGCACTTGAACGCCGTTTCTTGCCGGAAAGGCAATTTACCAGCAAACCTCGCCGGTGATGTCGCCTTATTAGGAAAAACGCACGTGTATTTCTCCGTATTCAGACTTCGATTTTCGAACGACGCGATGACTAAAACCTCCCAATCCGGAATCAATATGGAAATCGTATTGGGTTTGGGTATCGGTATCGAAATCGGTGTGGGTATCGGTAAGGATGAGAATGCGGGCAGCGACGGGGGAAATGAGGTGACCACAGGAGGCGGCGGCGACGACAATGGAGGTGGTGGAGGTGCGACGGAAAGAGAATGAAGGGCGGTGGAGAGAGAGGTGGGTTGAATGGTGGTGCGGTGGAAATGGTGAGAAAGTGTTCCAAATAAAACAATGGCTAACAAAATTAGCAATGATATTCGAATGGAGGTGTATTTTCTATAGAGGATTGTTTTGTTCTGTTTTTTTGGGGTTATTTTATCCAAATTATTGTAACTCATGATGATGATGTGATGATAATTTATGAAGCTGAATAATAAGGATAATAATAAAAATTTAGAAATAGGAAATGAATAAAAAAAATTGAAGGTGAAGAAGTAATGTGATTGTGGGGGGAAGATGATGGGCGTTGGTGGTGAAGGAGGTGGGGTGGCGGGGTTTGAATAAGAGAGGGAAGACGAGGGGTTATTAACTTGTTTTTTTTGTTTTTTTTTTTTATGATTTTAGTGATTCTTTATTATATAGTGTTGGCAAATAATAATACAACTCAGGGTTGGTCTCCGTATACAAGAGACTAAAAGAGTAAACAAATTCTTAATACTTAATATTAATTGCATCCATGTATGTGCAATTTATTCTTTAATTTCTAACTTTATATTAAATGGGAAAGATATTACTATAAATGTTTAAATATAAGCCTAAGGACTGTATTTAACCTTACTCATATAGAGTAGTATTTTAATACTCCATAAATACATATTTTGAAAATAGTTTTTTTTGATAATTGTTAATTGTGGAATATTATACAAAGTATTTAATGTGGTTTAATTTGAAAGGAAGAAAGGAATTACGTGTGAGAAAGTACATAAGGAAAAAGTCATATGCATGGAATAATGAGATTACGAAAATTTGGTTGATTGGATATTTGATTAAAAGAGAAAAGTGATCAATGAAATCGAAAATCAAGTGTCGCGTATTCCTCAATGCTTCAATCTTTGTGAATATATTTATGGGATTTATTTACCGTTAGTCTTACTTACAAAGTACATATTCGTTTTAACATTAAAATGATTTAAATATACCCTAACTAGAAATGAAATGTCAAATCTTATACTACAATACATATGCACATGAGATTTGTCTCGGTCTAACTATTTGACCCGTCATAAGCTTAAAATCAATGTATACTTGTGTTAAAAAAAATGTCATTTATTTATTCTTTATTACGATTAAAATTTATTTGTTAAATACATTGTACTAGAGAGAGTAGAAATCACCGTGATGTAGTAAACGAGTATATATTTATATATGGACTTTAATTAATGATTTCAAAGTATTTGTATAGGGAAGAAATCAAACGAATTTTGGGGGTACGGGAGGTGAATAGATACGAGAAATATTTTGGGTTGCCTACCATCATCGGGCGCTCCAAGAATACAAAAACTAGAAAGAGATGATATCTCCGTAACTTATTGAGATACCACTTTTGTTATTCGTACTTATGTGTCCACTAGACACACGTTAATAAGCTAATTGTAGCAATATTAATATGGATATTATCATGATAAATTGAAATATTAAGTTTTATTTGTCATACTTAGACAATATTCATGATAATTTTACTATAAATAACTTATTAACGTTTGCCCACTGGACACACGTTAGAAAATCCAAAATTATTATTAGTTGTCCCTCAAAAAATCTATTATGTATTTTATTTTGTATCTGTTTTTATAACAAGCGCACCCCTTTTATTATAAACTAGATGGAAAGCTCGTGTGATGCATAGCGCACCCCTTTTATAATAAATAGTTTGTGTTATTAATTTTTTTTTTATTAAAAACCTACCAAAATAAGCAAATGGAAGTTAAGAAACATTTTATTAATAAATAATTTATATTGATACTAATTTTATTATAATTTTTCTTATTAAAAGTATAAAATATGCTTGAAAATTGGACATTATTCAAGAAGAAACAATTAAATGGAAAAAAAAACAAAGCAAAAAGAGAGTTTGAAAAGGAAAAAGAAAGAAAATATGGAGAGAGAGAAAAAAAAAACAAATCTCACCACCCAATCCCCTCTTCTCCTTTATGTATGAAATTGGTTCTTAGTTTTAGAAACCAATCATTTATGCACCATGCTCAATGACGTGGCACAACCTCAATCCTTTATTCTGAAATGAAGTTCTCTCATTCAACCTACTTGAAATAGTATGCAAGAGCAAGCAATTCCTTATTAAGAAGGGAACTTGAGAAGTATCATCAAGGAGAGTCGAACTCTAGACATTCACATCAAAACTCAACACCTTATCCACTACACCACTCTAATATTGATTGTTAAAATTATACAAACATAATACATATGGAGTGTGTGTATTATGTTTACGCTTTTAGAGAAGATTTCTGAAATTCATAAAAATATTGAAATTATTAAAACTATTTTATGAGTTGAATATAAAATAATCAATTTTTTGATGAAGTTACTCTTCGCAGTACCAATTTTACTCGATGCAGTACTTTTTGTACATATTTTTCCATTATATGCCTTTCACTAGAAATATTTCTCTTACTCTCTAACCCTCTCTATTGTAACCCTAAAAACCAATCAGTTTTTTCAATTATCATCGATTCATTTCAATACTAACTATACAACTCATTCAACTTATCAATTTATAAGATTATGGATACAAGTTTGATCGAAAAACATGTATGGATTGTTATTTATCCTTAATTATTGAAATTAGGGTTATATAAATCGTTCAATTTTTTCAATTATCATCAATTACATGCCTCAAATCCCTAATTATTGAAATCAAGGTTCTAGAAATCGTCCAATTTTTTCAATATCATAGATTCCCTCAAGTCTAATTATACAAATCATTCAATTTATTAATTCATAAGATTATGGATACGAGTTAGATTAAAGAGCAATTATAAACTATATTGAAATTAGTTTTTTTCTTAGTTTTTTTATCCGACCTTATTTTTTACTTACGTAGTACGGTCGTAATTTTTTTTCAAAAAAAAAACAAACGTTACAAATTGAACAAAATGTCCTCAATCAACGTTAAAAAAAATATGTATTGCGTCAATGTTGGAAACAAATGTACTATGTCGTATAAGAATCATATTGCGTTAGCAAAGTTTTAAAAAAATTGCAATAAATTTTTTAAAAAATGCAGTGCACGAAAGTAAAACAAAATATAATGCGTACAAGTAAAAAAAAAGATATACTATACTGAGGCAAATAGATTAGGAGGAAAGAGGAGGAGAAAGGAAAGGAAGAGAGGAAAAAAGAAAAAGATGAATTTGAGAGGATAGGAAATGAGAGGGACAAAATTGGAAATTAGATGATAAATTTATATTTATTTAAATAATATTATTACGATACGGAGTACTATTTAATTATAATTCATACATTTAAAATATTAAAATAATATTTTAAAATTATTTTAAAAAATACTTTTTGATTAAATGAAAAAAAAAATTGTACTAAATTGAATATTTGATTCAACGGGTCGGGTCGGTTTTGACCCTAAAATTAACGGGTCATTTTGAGTATTTGATAATGAAAGATTTTTCGTCTGCTTTCCTGCAAAAATGACTTTCAAAATTACAAAATTCTTTGAATTCATGATTCTTATATGAGTATTTTTAAAGGTGGAGACCTTCGTTGTTATATGAATTTGAAATCGAATGCCCCAAATAACATTCGTATTATCATTACCAAACTACACTTGCAATTTTATTTTCTTACTATTTACCAATGTTCTATTATAAAAATATTCTTTGAATGATAATTATAAAAATATTATAATTCTAATGTTTCAGTATTACTAACTTCCGATTATTTAATAAAAAAAGTTCACAAACCCGTGACGTGTCACGGGTATTACACTAGTTTCTTAATAAGGAACTCCTTATGTGTGGAACAATGGATAAGGAGTTCCTTATTGTGTATGAAACTTCTTAATGCCCCCATTGCTATTGCCCTAATAGTAAAAGAATATTATCCATATACGTAAATGTGTTTCAAGGAATCAGAAATAATATATACGGTAAACGTCAAATTAAATTATAGGCATTATATATGGTGCATTGTTAGAATAAAAGACTAATTAAAGTACCTTGCACATAAATATACATAGATATAAATATTTACTGGATAAAATGGGAACATATTACAGTCAACAACGATAAAACATGCGATAAAAAACAAATTTGTCATCATCAGCGCACAAGTTATAATAATGAATGTTGTCGCTTAAAGTAACGATGTATACCCTTACTTATTTATAATAGTACAATTATGAATGCATTTGAAATGATAGTAAAGTTCAAAATTACGACTTCATATATATTATTGTAGATACTATGATCACCACGTTAGAGTATTTATAATAGTACAATTATGAATACATTTGAAATGATAGTAAAGTTCAAAGTTAGGACTTCATATATATTATTGTAGATACTCCGATCACCACGTTAGAGTCTTAAGAGCATGCGATGTGGTTGATAATCTTACTTTCTTAAATTTTTTGTTGATATCTAAGGACGAACGATTACTCTTATTTATAATATAATATTCCATCACCTTCTTATAATTTTTCGATGGTACCCTTTATAATATGCCTTATGAGGTGATAATCGTCGGTTTATATAGTGATAATTTTTTGGGTCTTAAATGGAGTAGAATTGTTTTTTTTTCTATACAAATTGCTATATTCTTTAATTAATTTTTTTTAAATCGAGTCTTAGGTGGAGTAAGATTTTTTTTTCGTATACAAATTTTTATATTCTTTATTTAACTTAAAAAATATATAAAAAAATTTGGACTAATCAAATTGCTCGAAAAGTTTCTGCTTTATTAATATATATTGATATATTGATATATTGATTGATTGTGATCAATTTTATTAATTACTTAATTAGTATACTTTAGATTAAACGCTACCTATTTTTATTACGTCTGGTTGTTTAATTTGGTACTATTGTAACATCAAGTTGTAGTGTTGTTCTCTCAATAGTTTAATGAGAGACAGTCTTGGACTTACTCCTCCAAGAAAGCAGTTTTTGCTGGACTCAAAGAGTGTATATGGAAAAAATTAAAGTACAAGGATAACGGAAGGAAAAATTATTGTCGAAGCCCGGAAATGAAGTGTTTATCAGATCGAGGCAGTGGATTCTGACTTATATGATGAGTCTTTTTGATGATCTCTCCAAGGGGACGACTATCGAGGACGGAGCTCAATTCACTTGAGTGCATGGGAAAAGCGTTGCTTACCAAAGAAGAAGGGCGACATGGGGTTTCGGGACCTGCGCGCTTTCAAGCAGACTCTATTGACAAAAAAAGGTATGGAGGCTTCTCGTACAACGATGATGTCCTTGATTGAGGCGCGGTGGGGACACGACCCGAGTTACTGTTGGAGATGGATTGAATTGGCATGTGGGAAACGAAGCAAAAATTAATGTGTTGAATGACGTGTGGCTTCATGGTAACTCGTCGTGTCGAATTCCGGCCCCTAACCTCGAGGCTGATTTGTTGTTGACTGTCGCGGAGCTGATTGATCAGCTCTTGGTGTTTGGTGGCTTAAGAAGATGAACGAGGTGCTGTAGCCTGTAGGCAAGCAAACGAAGATAATGGGCTAGTGGGAGTAACTAATCTTCTTTATATAAAAGAAGACACCACACCTAGCTATGTGACACAATGTGGGAGCTCAATTTGGGAATAAGTCCATTTTTTTAATGTTTTGGAATAGTTAAGTATAATAGGTTATAGAATGGAAATGAGGTTGTTTAAGGGAGCAGTAATCTTCACCATCATTTAAAGCTACATCTCGAAAATATAACTATTCTTTTTTTTTGCCAACGCGTCATCTATATATTACATTTCCCTAAGCGCCATAGATGCTAATCTATGCGCGTTAGAGTTTCTACTTCTAGGAATGAATTGAAAAGCGCAACAATGAAAAAATAACAATGCACATAATCAATGTTGAAATCTAATACTCCGTATTAGACTCTTGGCCTCCACAAAAAAAATCATTTTCCATGCACCTTGAACAAACCTCTTCTTGGAAAGTGAAATTGCATCTTTTAAAGCTTCCAATAACCCTTTTGCTCTAATCATCTCAATTGATACTTCAACAAGTTCTTATATAAAATGTTTCTGTATATTCAAACAAGATGAAAGTAATTATCTCACTTACAATGGCTACCATCTACTTACTACCATGGTAAGATTCCATACTTATTCTCTTAACTCTACTCTATCAATTTTCTCTATTTTCTACGGTGTATAACAAAAACTATACGGAGTAATATTTTTCCTACTTACATGATGTCAGATGTCTTTGGCAATATCTTCAAGATTGGGCCACTTAACAAGACAAAAATTGCACCATTAAGCTTTTGGGGATATTGAGTTACCACACTATATTGTCAATATATTTTTATATGATGTCTTATTGTCTTCTACGCTTATCATCCTAAATATTTTGTGAATATATTTTTTGAAGTGACATTCACCTGTGTGCATACCGTTGATGTTTGTATTATTTTGAAGTACACACGCACTGTGCAATTTTATGCAAATAATCAACATTCCTAATGGTGAGGATGATGACCTGTTCGTTTAAAACATCAACCCCGTTAGTGAAATAAGACAAAATGAGAAGGTATGCACCATTTATTACTTCATTCTATTTCTTCAATTATAATTTCACAAGTACTTCATACACAATAAAAAGTGGAGGAGTATACTATTGCAGGATGAGTACTAATATACATATACGAAAATTATTGACATCGACTACACAAGCGGGTGGGTACTACGGAAATTGCAAGCTCTGCTGGGGCTAAGGTCGCAAAAAAAATGATAAAGGTCGACGGGTATGCTCTCGAGCCAGTTGCGATGGAAACAATTTCGGTTTCACGACAAGGGTTCGTAGATAATTGCGCATCTTATTCATAGACGGGTAAAATTTAAATAATGAACTTTAATTCTATTTCATTTTCCCTTAACTTTTTCAATCAACTTCCCCACCTTTCTTTTCCTCATAATATCTTCTCCATAAATAAATTCAAATTTTTCATAAAAGATAGTATTTGTTTAATTTCCAAGATTAGGTAGGGTACTAAAATCTTTACATCCCTCTTAATTGTCTCCATATATATTTATTTTTTTTCGTAAATGGTATTCAAATTACGTTTAAATTGTCTCCATAAAATCTTTATTATAGAGTAAAAGACAAATAAAGTGAAACGGAGAGAATACATTTCATAAGCTTTGGTACCTAAATTGATACTCTTCCATTCATTTCATTGTACTTCGTACATGTTATTGTGCAAAACAAAATCCTAATCAATTTATATATTGGAGTAACGAGTAAATTTGTTCAAAAGAAGTACCAAGATTAAAGCTTTAAAGCACAGTTTTATCTACAAAAATCATCCCAAGATAAATTTTTTATCCCAATACACAATCAATTCTACAAAACCAAACTTAAAAAATATTTAGAGAACGAAAAAAAAATCCATACATATTAAAGCTTAAATTAAGCAAAACTAGATTAAAGCCCGTGCGTTGCACGTGTTAGTTGGCTTAATTACATTGTAAAAAAAGTTATATAAAAATAAAATATCTCATATGAAAAAAAAAAGTTAAAAAAAAGGTTAAAATGATATTTTATACCATTAATACTCCGTATTTAATAAATTATTAAGACAAATTAATACTTAATAACACAAATTTAAACTTTCTTCTAACAAATTTCATTAAGAATCAACAATTACTTCAATTTATAATCATAGAATCACCCCTTCAATTTATAATCATATGATCACCCCCTCATGATAATCATTCAATGTGCGTGGTAAAATTATACTACGGAGTATTTCATCCTTCCTTCTATCTTCTTCCACGTTATATTTTCGTCTGTCTTTCTATCTTTTTTCCATCGTAAATATTTCTTATTTAGTCCAACTCCTTACTTCCCAAAGTGACATTATTCTTTCAATGTGGGACAAACCATCTACTAAAAAACATAACATCTTTCAATGACATTACTCTTTTAATGTGAAATAATTTTATATAATTTTATAGTCTTAAAAACTTTATAATTTTTCTAAGGTGAGATAATTTTATAGATTTTTGGTTAATATATAAGTACATGATTACTCGATGTGAGATTTATTTTAAATAAGTTTGTAGTCTTATTAAGAGACTTTTTAAGAATTAGTTTTTTTTATTGATATTTAAGAACGAATGATTACTCTTTATTCATAATATAAAATTCATCAACTTGTTATAATTTTTCAATGTGAGATAATTTATTTAAGTTTTAGTCTCTTATCACCTCATTCATAATTTTTTTGATGTGGGATTATTTAAGTTTATAGTCTTAAGTGCTATTTTTAAGACTAAAAAAATACATATTAATCACTCTTATTTAAACTTCTTTGTTGATATTTAAAACCAAATGATTACTCTCGTGTATAATATAAAATTTCATCACCTCATCATAATTTTTCGATGTAAGATAATTTACTTATAGTCTTAAGAGCTGTTTTTGTAATTCAAAAGATTTTTGGTAGATACCTAAGAACGAATGATTACTTTTATTTATAATACTCCCTCCGTCCCTAAATGATTGTCCCATTTCCCTATTATTTGTGAGGAGTATTTTAATGAAATGTGACAATCTTAGTGGGACGGAGGTAGTATAGAATTTCATAACCATATTATACATTATCGATGTGGGATAATTTTACAACTGTTATATGCACTAAATTTATCACATAATGTGAAACAAATAATATGAAATCTATACTCTAATAATGATTTAAAATATGAAACAAATAATAATGATTTAAACAAAAAAATTTTAAATTATCCCACATCACATAAACAAATAATGTTAAAAAATTTAGTCTTAAAAATCTTAGTTCTTAACATATATTGATTCATCAACTTATTATAATTTTTTGATGTGAGATAATTTATTTAAGTTTATAGCCAACCATCAGCTCTTTTTAAGACTAAAAAATACATCTTTACTTTTGTTTATAATATAGATTTCATCACCTCACTGTAATCTTTCAATGTGGGATGATTTTAAATTTGTAGTCCTATATATTAAAAGTTTTTTTTAGACTCAAGTTTTTTGATCAATATTTAAAACCGAATGATTACTAATATTTATAATATAAAATTTCATAATTTTTTAATATATAGGTTAACTAATTGAGGTTTATAGTCTTAATAACTCTTTTTGAGATTCAAAAGACTACTTTTGGTAGATATCGAAGAACGAATGATTACTCCTATTTATAATATAGAATTTCATCATCATATTATAATTTATCGATGTGGGATAATTTTACAACTGTTATATGTAATAAATTCATCACATAATGTGAAACAAATAATATGAAATTTATACTCTAATGAAAGCATTTTTTACCACGAATCTAATTATTTCATTTTTATAATTTATTTTACGATAATGTTTTTAAAAAATGAAGTCTAAAGGTTTTTACGTCAAAATTGTAAAACATTACATTAATATAATAAATTAAATATATATTATAATATTAAATGATTCTCTAATTGATTTTTTTATTATTTATGATACTTTCATAATTTGAGGTTTCTGAAACGGACCAATAAGATCGCTCGAAAAAAGCCTAATATATATATATATATATAGAAATTGCATCCGGTGAGTTGGTCTTCTTTAAATGAGTCCGTCCCGCAAATCACAGCCACATGATCAAATCACATGAATGGCTGAGATTCAATCTCAGCGTCATCTTCATCGTATATAATCTTACTGTTACAGTAACAGAACACTATTACAGTAACACAAATATCTTACTGTGACACTGTCACAGTAATAAGGAATTACAATAATATCAGAGTAATACTGTTACAGTAATAGAACACTATTACAGTAACACAAAAATCTTACTGTGACAGTGTCACAGTTATAAGGAATTACAATAATAATGTCACAGTAATATGAAATTAAAGAGTTATAAATAAATATCTTACTGTGACACTGTCACAGTAATAAGGAATCACAGTATAATGTCACAGTAATAATGTCAAATTCATTTATCAATTGACACTACAAAGTAACATCATCATGAGATTAACAGTAACACTATTACAGTAATAGAGCACTATTACAGTAACACAAATATCTTACTGTGACACTGTCGCAGTAATAAGGAATTACAGTAATAATGTCACAGTAATAATGTTACAGTAATATGGAATAATTAAAGAGTTATAAATAAATATCTTACTGTGACACTGTCACAGTAATAAGAAATCACAGTATAATGTCACAGTAATAATGTCAAATTCATTTATCAATTGACACTACAAAGTAACATCATCATGGGATTAACAGTAACACTGTTACAGTAACATAGCACTATTACAGTAACACAAATATCTTACTGTGACACTGTCACAGTAATAAGGAATTACAGTAATAATGTCACAGTAATAATGTTACAGTAATATGGAATTAAAGAGTTATAAATAAATATCTTACTGTGACACTGTCACAGTAATAAGGAATCACAGTATAATGTCACAGTAATAATGTCAAATTCATTTATCAATTGACACTACAAAGTAACATCATCATGAGATTAACAGTAACACTGTTACAGTAACAGAGCACTATTACAGTAACACAAATATCTTACTGTGACACTGTCACAGTAATAAGGAATTACAGTAATAATGTCACAGTAATAATATCACAGTAATATGGAATTAAAGAGTTATGATGTTTGTGTATGCAAAGGCCTTGTTACTCTTCCTTAATGACGTGGTCCAATCTCAGCCATTCAATCTTGTTTGATTGTGTGGTCCAGATTGAAAGGACGGACTCATCTAAAGAGGGAGACTCACCGGATCCTCACTATATATATATATATATATATATATATATATATATATATATATATATATATATATATATATATATATATATATATTGATATTGATTAGTGACTATAAACTGGAATCACCAAGATTAAAGCTTAGAAGCACAATTTCATCCACAGAATCCTCCCAAGATGCAAATTTTATCCCAACGAACAACCAATTATACATAACCAAACTCTAAAAACATTCTCGAGATAAAAAAAATTAATACAAATTCAGACTTAAATTAAGCAAAATTAGTAATTAATGTTCATTTAAGCTATGCTAAAGAGATTCACACTTACGTACCCTTCTACTAATGCTGCAGGTATATGAAAGAGGGGAGACATCCGTGAGAGTCACACGGGTCACACCCCAAGTGCGGTAGCTAATGTTGTAGGACAACATCATATTGCATAGCTCAATAGAAATATTATAAAGTTTGTTACAAAGTAGTTACAAAGAGTTTGTTACAACAATACAACTAACTGAAGTATAAATACCAAACTGCTGTAGTCATTACATTCATTCAATCAAATATACACAATTTCATTTCTTTTACATCTTTCTCTAAGAATTCAACAAGAGTATTGTGAGGTTGAGCTTGCTCCCTTGTTCTGTTCTTGGTAGTTCTTGTTTCATTGTTGGCTTCCGCATCATAATGATGCGGAAGCCAACAATGAAACAAGAACTACCAAGAACAGAACAAGGGAGCAAGCTCAACCTCACAATACTCTTGTTGAATTCTTAGAGAAAGATGTAAAAGAAATGAAATTGTGTATATTTGATTGAATGAATGTAATGACTACAGCAGTTTGGTATTTATACTTCAGTTAGTTGTATTGTTGTAACAAACTCTTTGTAACTACTTTGTAACAAACTTTATAATATTTCTATTGAGCTATGCAATATGATGTTGTCCTACAACATACTTTCCCCCATTAAAAATGACTTGTCCTCAAGTCAAAATCAGGGAACTTCTTCTCAAACTCAATGGCGAACTCCCAAGTTGCTTCATAATCCGAGAACCCGTCCCATCGGACTAGATACTGAGTGTGAGCGCCATTCTGATGCTTGACAGTGCGTCTGTCCAGAATAGCTGCAGGCTTAAGAACCATTTCTGCAGACTGCCCTTGGAGCCATTCCGGAATATGGATAGCCACTGGAAGCACTCCTTCAAAACGCTTCAATTGAGAGACATGGAAGACGTTATGAATGTGAGCAGTGGTCGGTAATTGAAGTTTGTATGCAACCGGTCCAATTCTGACCAGAACTTGGAAAGGGCCATAGAATTTGGAGGCCAATTTCTGATTAATGCGCTGCTGTACGGATAGTTGTCTATAGGGTTGTAATTTGAGCCATACCCAATCACCAATCTGAAATTGCCTCTCTGAACGATGCTTGTCCGCCATCACTTTCATTCTATTCTGAGCTTTCACTAAACGGTCTTTTAACAACGAAATCATGCGTTCCCTTCGCTGCATTGATCTATCCACAGCAGCTACAGATGATTCACCCGGCAAATAAGGCAGATGGAGGGGAGGAGGCTGATTGTACAAAATCTCATACGGGGTAGTACCAATAGGAGTGCAGAAATGGGTATTAAACCACCACTCCGCCAAAGGAAGCCATAAACTCCAGTCTTTGGGTGTATCCCCACACATACACCTTAAATAAGCTTCCAAACACCGATTCACTACCTCCGTTTGGCCATCGGATTGTGGGTGATATGCTGACGAAAGGTTGAATTCTGTCCCTGCAATAGAGAATAATCCTTGCCAAAATTGACTAAGGAAAATCGTATCTCTGTCACTTACGATGCTTCGAGGCCATCCATGGAGTTTGAATACATTATCCAAGTAAGCTTGAGCAACCTGAATAGCTGTATAAGGATGCGCCAAAGCAATAAAGTGAGCGCCCTTACTTAACCGATCCACGACTACCAAGATTACCTCTTTACCATTAGATTTGGGTAAACCGGTGATAAAATCCATAGAAACGTCAACCCACACTTCATCTGGTATCGGGAGAGGCTGAAGAAGACCAGGGTAAGGCGCACAATCCGATTTAGCTGCCTGACACACGACACAATGTCTGACCAGCCTGGCAACGTCTTTTGTCAACCCTTTCCAATAAAATAGGGCTTGGACTCGTTTGAGGGTAATATCTCTTCCAGAATGGCCTGCTTCTCCAGAGGCATGTAACCACTTTAAAATCTGCTGACGTAACTCCTCATTGCTTCCCACCACAATTTTTCCTTTGCGTCTGATGTACCCATCCTGAAAAGAATAATGGTGTACAACTTGCTGAGATTGTAAGCGTGTCAGAATAGCGGTAAGACGCGAGTCAGTAACATAGGAAGCTTTGATGTTTTGCTGTAGATCCGATGAAACGACCGAAATAGCCATTGATAAAATTTCTGAACCCTGCACTCTAGACAATGCATCTGCAACAAGGTTCTCCTTTCCACTTTTATAATGAATCTCATAGCTAAACCCCATCAATTTGGAGAGCCAAAATTGCTGGAACGGAGTCGAGATTTTCTGCTGTAACAACCATTTAAGACTACGCTGGTCAGTTTTAATGAGAAAGTGTTGCCCAGAAAGGTATTGCTCCCACTTCTGAACAGCAAACACAATTGCTAACAGCTCCTTCTCATATACAGATAGTTTTTGCCACTTAGGACCCAATGCTCGACTAATAAATGCCAGGGGATGCCCATCTTGCATTAAGACTGCACCTATGCCTATTGAAGAAGCATCTGTCTCCACGACAAACTGAACAGAAAAGTTTGGAACAGCAAGGACAGGTGCTGAAGTCAATGCTCGTTTCAATGCCTCAAAGGACTGTTGTGCTTCCAAACTCCAATTAAAGTCACCTTTTTTAAGCAAATTTGTCAAAGGTCGACTAATTACGGCATATGCCCTCACAAACTTCCTGTAGTACCCAGCTAGACCAAGGAAGCTTCGTAATTGTTTAATTGTGGTTGGAACAGTCCACTCCGCTACAGCCTGGATTTTCTTCGGATCGGTCTCAACTCCCTTACCTGAAATGAAGTGGCCAAGGTATTCAACCTTCTCCATAGCAAAAGAACATTTAGAAGCTTTTGCAAACATATGATTTTGTTTCATCAACTGAAATACTTCATCCAAATGTGCCCAATGATCTTCTAAACACTTGCTATAGACAAGGATATCGTCAAAAAAGACAAGGACACACTTCCTCAGCAACTTCCTAAACACATTATTCATCCATCCTTGGAACGTTGCCGGAGCATTAGTAAGGCCAAATGGCATGACCAAGAATTCGTAATGCCCCTCATGAGTTTTGAAGGCTGTCTTGTAGACATCATCCTGGTGCATCCGCAGTTGGTGATACCCAGATCGTAGATCAAGTTTACTGAAAACACAAGCACCCGCCAACTCATCTATAAGCTCATCAACTACAGGAATTGGGAATTTGTCTTTGACCGTTTTCTGATTAAGGCCCCTATAGTCGATGCATAACCTCCAAGAACCGTCCTTCTTGCCCACCAAAACTACAGGAGAAGCGAAAGGGCTGCTACTATTTTGTATAACGCCTTGAGCCAACATCCCTTCTACTAATTTCTCAATGATATCTCTTTGTTTAAGAGGATATCGATACGGACGAATGCTAACTGGAGTAGCCCCTGGTGTGAGAGGAATACGATGGTCAAATACGCCTCTCTTGGGTGGTAAGGATTTTGGTTCCTCAAAAAGGGCAGAGTATTTATCCAACAAAGGTTGAAGCCCCGGATTTACAGAAGGGTGATCACTAGTGGACAAGTTATAGAACTCCAATTCTTCTTTTGTTACCAATTGTAAAAGGCATAATTGAGTTGCCTGATTCAAATGTTTGGGAGACACTTCCCCCCGCTGCACCGTCACCGGCCGAGCAGGTATGCCCTTGAGCGTAACCTTCGTGTTTTGCCACTCAAACTCCATTAATAAGTTTTTGAAATCCCACCTAACAGGGCCTAATGTACTCAACCATTGAATGCCCAACACCATATCGCAATTGCCTAATGGTATGAGCATTACATCGGTGCGAAATTGGTTTCCATGAATAGACCAAGCAAAATTTTTGCACACAAATTGGCAGGCCAGATGGTTACCATCAGCTACTGCTATTGCCTGGGGAGTTATCTTCTCAAGAGAGCACCCTAGTTTTTGTGCTAATGACACATCCATAAAATTATGTGTACTCCCGGAGTCCACTAAGATATGAATGGGCCTCTTCTTAAACTGACCCATTACTCTCATGGTTTGATAGCTATGACTCCCTGATAAAGCATTTACTGAAATATAAGGATCTCCCAATCCCTCAGTAAAAGACGCACCATCCTCCAATTCTAATCCCTCCTCAAACTCATCATCACCCAAAACTTCAACTGTAAACAACTGAGTTTTCTTAAGTTGGCACTTATGATTTCTATCATAAGGTTTATTACAGTAATAGCATTCCCCTTTAGCCTGTTTTTCAGCCCTCACAGATGCGGGTATGTAAGTCCGTGTATTGGGCTTAGTGTTTTCAATGGGCGTAATCGGCTTAGTAGAGGACGATAATTGGGTATTGCTTTGCACACTAGGTGTAAATGGTCTGTGAAATTTTGGCGTTGCCGCCAAAGATTCTTCCTGTAATCGAGCCAATTCAATCGCCTCGGCCATGGATTGAGGTCTAAATGCTTTCACAAATGATTTTAATGACAATTTCAATCCCCCCACAAAGCAGTCCAAGAAATACTCAGTAGGTAAAGTGGGATTTTTCTGAAGCAAAAGCCCTTTTAAAGCCTCAAACTCATCAACATATGACTCAATTGATCCATTTTGCTGTAATCGATTAAATTTCTCAACAATATTATAAGCTAATTCATCCCTGAATCTAGCCATTAAATCGATTACGAATTCCTCCCACAAAACCCCTTTGTGAATGGCAAGGTAACTAATTACCCAAGTTTCAGCTTTACCCACCATGTTTAATGCAGCTAAATCGACTTTTTGTTCTGGGTTTATGCGACATAGCGAGAAATATCGAGCACATTTTTTAACCCAAGTAGAAGAATTAGACCCATCAAAAACAGGAAATTCGAGTTTAGGATTATACCCAAATCGAGGTGGAGGAGTTTCTGCGTTTTGAAGAATTTCCGAATTTCGAGGTCTTTCTTGCAATGACGCCTGAATGCTCTGCATCACGGTCATCAACTGCGATAATTGCCCCTCCAGCTGCTGTGTATGCTCCGATTGTGCTGTAATTTGCGATTGCAAAGCTCTAATTTGCTCGTCCATGGCGGTTTTGGCGGATTTCTTAGATCTGGTATGCGCCAGGTCGTCGGCTCTGATACCAATGATGCGGAAGCCAACAATGAAACAAGAACTACCAAGAACAGAACAAGGGAGCAAGCTCAACCTCACAATACTCTTGTTGAATTCTTAGAGAAAGATGTAAAAGAAATGAAATTGTGTATATTTGATTGAATGAATGTAATGACTACAGCAGTTTGGTATTTATACTTCAGTTAGTTGTATTGTTGTAACAAACTCTTTGTAACTACTTTGTAACAAACTTTATAATATTTCTATTGAGCTATGCAATATGATGTTGTCCTACAACAGCTAACCGAAAGAGTAGATGCAGATGAAGAGTATAACCGAAAGAAAATGGATACCCGAGCTTAGATGCAGCAAAATCCCCGGATTTCTTGACACTGTAGTTCATAATTAGCCAGATTCATTTAAAACGGCTTGCAAATCGGGCGGATTTCAACCATGGAAATCCGGGGATATTATTATAAAATGGAAATCCGTGGCAAGAGTTTGGACATATTTATTTAAGTTTTTCAATTTTTTGGTTGAATTGTTTTTAGACTCTTTTTTCTTAATGAGATGATTAAAAAATTTCTTAACCCGTATAACGCTTTGCGTATAAGAAAAGTTGTAACTTTCGGTTTGTCAAAGAAACATAAATGGAATATTATTATAAAATGGGTTTTTCTAAAATGTGTCTATGCCATGATAAAAGTTTATTTAAGGTAAGAATTACAAGATTAATTCTCTAATTATGGTATTATGGGTTCAGAAAAACCTTATACAATTTTTTTGTTTTGACAAATATGTCATTCCTTTTTTCGTACATATCATTCCGTGCTCAACAATAAAACTTGAAATGTATCGTCTCACAATAAAACACAGTTCTTGGTGTTTGCTTTTATACTGTATAAGATAATATCTTCTGGTATGTATCTTTTTTATAAGATCCAACTATTTGTGACTCACGAGGTTTTCAAATTCATTCAATGGAGTCAATTTTCTCAATACGTTTAAATGCGTAAGTACTAACTTATTCCAAAATAATTCATGTAGGTCACATTTTACTTTATTAACATCATGTAAATCTAATAACAAATTCCATGGGTATGAAATACAAAAATAGCATTATCTCAACGGAAACAACCGATGTCTATTGTTGCGTTTAACTCTTTTCATGTAAACTTGCATTGGAGTCGGTGGGTCGATTAATTAAGAAAATGGAACTTGATGTCCTCCTTTTCCTTTCCCTTCAAATTCCCCCAAACACACCCTTAAACTTAAAAACGCGGTTTCATTCACAAAATCCTCCCAAGATACAAACTTTATCCCAACGAACCGCCAATTATACAAAACCGAACTTCAAAAATATTTTTAGAGGTAAAACAATTCATAGAAATTCAAGTTTAAATTAAGCAAAATCAGTGACTATGCACTGAAATCAACAAGGCATCGACACAATCAGTAATAATTAACTGTTGAACCTAACAAAAGATTGTGCATTTTCATTCAATTTAAACACACAAATTAAGTAGTAGCTGACTACACCAAACATTAAACCGCAAAAGATTAATGAAATAGAATTGAAAAAAAAATCACTTATTATGGTAATTCATACCATTTCATTTCTGATTAAGTGCAACATGTAATGAAAGATGATATATAAGATTACCTTTTTCAGGGCTGGAAGATTTTCAGATGGTTCAAAAAGTAGACCGAAGGAAAACTACCCATTTTTCAACCATTTTAGTGGCATACGAAATTTCATCTGTTGTAGATGATTTTCTAATCAACCCAATTTCTTTGAATGCAAAGACTCTAGGTTTGTTTGAGGCGTTGAGGGTGAAGGTTCATTTGGACTTCCATGGAAATTCGATTGCGGGAGTTCAATTGAAAAGGGGGAATGAATTAGGTTTATTGGTTTTCCCTAGGGTGTTACCTACGGAGTATATTGTATGGTAAACTAAAGTAAATATACGGAGTGAATCGGTTTTGGGAGGTGGCCGGTTTAATCGGTAAACTATGTACTTCGTATTTTTTTTAAACCCCGTATTTGTGTTTTTGGTGAACCGGTAATTTATGCATATGTATTTACGCATACGCAACTCCGTGATTTAGCACGGTTGTTACACTGTGTGTAAAAATTGTGTCAACAAACTGGATTACTATCTTCTGAACAAGTTTTTCAAAATCATCGAAGGTAGGTGGCAAGTGAATAATGAGTTGATACCAAGTGCCAATTCACGTATTGAAAAACAAACCTAGAGTCCTTGCGTATGACACAGAAATGACATTATTTTTGTTTGGACAAATATGTCTTTCCATTTTTCATATCACTCTATGCTCAACAATAAAATTTGAAATTTATCCTCTCACAATAAAACACAGTTATTGGTGTTTGCTTTTATATAAGATAATATCTTCTGGTATGAGTTGATATCAAGTGCCAATTCACGGGTTATTTTATTAGTTTATCAACGTTTATTTTTTTGCTTAGCATGTTTATTTTTTGTTTTCAATACGGAGTATATCATCAAGTGTTAGACGGATAGTCAATTTTTTAGTTTACCGGCAAGCTATCTTATATTAATGTTAAGACGGATAGAAAACAAAATTATTCTTCAAACGAATTGTTAGTACTAAGATAATAGTCATTTCTGTGTCAAACGCATATTTCTTTTTTGCATGAATTGTTTCAAACACAAACTAGACTAAACATAACCTTTAGCTTGTTTTATATCGTCATGTGATTCATAAATCATAGTGAAATAGTTTGTTTTGTATTAAGTGGAACATTTTTTTGTATGAATTGTGTCAAACGCATATTGTACAAGTACTCATTTCGACGTTATATCTCATTATACGTATGACATCTTCTACATTTATCCTAAACTCTCTGAAATTGTCCTTTATCTACGTACTCACGTGGGTTCTTTGACTTCGATATTGAACACTCTGTAAAAATCATATGCGTCAATATTTCCTTCTTTTACGTTATTTTCAACCAATATCATCTTTCCGTTCATCCTTATACGGATTGTGATTTGTCTCTTCGATTCAGAAAAACGTTTCAACCCCTTGACGTATCACGGGTATTACACTAGTTAAGTGGTGGAAGTTATCAAGTTAGATTATTACGGAGTATCTTTCTGGGGTTAAAATGCTTGATGGGCAAGCTTAATCTCATGATACAAGACTAGGAAATAATTTGTGGAAAAACCCTTATATATTTTGAACGGTCTAGATAGTCTTGAGAATTTTTGTTTGATATGCTAACATTTGGGCCGATCTACACAGGCTAGTCTTACAAAATACTTCCTCCGATTTTTATTTAGGGTTATTTAACAGGAATAATCTCAACTTTGGGTGATCTTCCATAAATAAAACCCTATTTTAATTAATTTGGTAATAAACCCATGTTTTACAACTATCTTCTCAAATTAGAATTGGATAAATTGTGACCTGCTATCTTAGGTAAAAATTAGCTTTAATTAATTAATCAATACTAATAGTCACAAAATCATTCTCCAACAATTAAACTAATCTTCATCTCCTACCTCCACCAATTTTAATTGAAACCGAGTAAACCTAATTGAATTTTTCTCCCCTTTACCCTTCACTAAAATATGCACTTCAACCCATTAAACTCGAAATACAAATTGAGGTGCCACCATTACACCAAAGCACCCAGTAAACGCAACCCTAATCTTCATCTCCTACTACCAAAGCACCATTACTATTAAAAACAGAATCACCATTGCTTCGATTGGAACTGGAAGTTCAAGAACAGACGGCTTTAACCGTGGGAATCGTGATGGATGACATCAACAATGATGTGGGTCCTAAGATGTGGGATTGGCCGATTATCTGATCGATTATGCGAGGCCGCATCCGCTCCGATAATGGCTCCAACGATGGCGGCGGTGGATTGATTGCCGCCATGGACGGCGGTGACAGCAGTGGTGGTGGAGGAGGGGAGAGTTTGGGGGTGTTTGTTAGGGAGAGAGAAGAATTTTTCGAGTTTGGGTTGTTGAGATTAGGATTCCGGCGGCGGTGATGGTGGTAGGAAAGGAGGGTGGTGAGAGAGGAGTCAGTCGGTGGCTTGGACAGTGGAGGTGCCGCTGGTGGCGCGAAGTGCGGCAGTGTCGAGGTCAGAGAAAAAGCTCATGCTTGGGAGTTAGGACATAGGTTCGATTTTTGGGTCCATTTTTTTGGCGTGTTATTTTCGGTCCAATGTCGAATATAGAGATAATAGTAATGGGCTTTATATTATGTAATTAGGATCTGTAGACACCCACATTTTGACCGCCAGGTGTCTATAGTAGTTCCCGCCAAACACCCGATGATGATTGGATGTAAACGTGCTTTGACGGACTCGGATATGGGCTTGTAATCATGGACATTTGGTTTAGACTTTTTAAGGAGTACAAATTTCATAAAACCAACCTCAAATCCAGGCCCAGTGGGTCGTTTCGAGTCAAATAACACTAATTTGGGTCAAAACCGTCACCAGGGGTAAAACCGTCTTTTAGCGACCGAGTCAAAACCCGGTCAAAGATTTTCCCGAGACATGTGAGTCAGCCGTGACACTCACACGGTTGATTCCTACCCAAATTCCTACAAAATTTCAGATTCATTAAAGCATTAAACAATTCCGTTAAAGGTAGAATTCGACCTCAAGTAGGAATTCTATCCGGAAACCGAATCAGACATTGACCGAGTACCAAATACTCGGCCAAACACTCCTCAATCAGCCGAGACACCCTTTCTTCTTGGCTAAGAAAGCGGAATTCTCATGCTCCTCAAACTCCTACGTTTCCTATCCTAAGCGGTATTCAAACTCTCCTAAACCAAGGTCGGAAACTCCCTATAAATAGGACCTCTCGTCCAACACAATGACAACATCACATCACAACAATAAACCCCAAAAAAACAGCCTCATAACACGGTTTTCATACAACCTCGATATCTAGCAAATCCCGACACCTTTCCGAAGCCTCGAAGCCCCGAGAAACTCTCCCCACCGTCCGGCCAAACCCGACGTCCAAACCACCCACCTAAACCGACACCCTAAACTCATCCTCATCATCTCGACGCTCCTAAGTTTAAGCCACTTTCCGACGAGCCTTATCCCGAGAAAACAAAGCATGTAGGTTGAGGGTGTTTCAAATCTCGTTTTTCTCCCTTTCACAATATTTTTGTCACGATTTTTTGTCACGATTTTTTTGTCACAATTTTTTTGTCACAATTTTTTGTCACAATTTTTTTGTCACGATTTTTTTTGTCACGATTTTTTGTCACAATTTTTTGTCACGATTTTTTTTGTCACAATTTTTTTACGATTTTTTTTTCTGTCACAATTTTTTGTCACAATTTTTCGTCCAATTTCTGTTCTTTTTTCAAAACAATTTTCAAAACGTTTTTTTACTTTTTCCAAAATCATTCTAACTATTTGATAGCGATTTCATAATCGAATATCAAAAATATGAATCGGGTATAAATTAATCCATATTTGTACGCGATTTATAAAAATTAACGATTTTTCGACAAAATAAAAAAACCCGAACAGACCGCCACGCGAGTCGCGCGCCTGTCAGGCGACTCGCGCGGTGGCCTGATTGGCCGGGTCCTCTTTTTTTCGTTTCCTCGCTTTTCTATTTTTTTATTCTCTTCGAGTCTTACATAAAAAGCGACTTTCGCGACATATTTCGATAAATACCTTTTTTTGACCTCGGTCAACGCGTGCTAATCCATCACGTGACATAAATCTTTTCAAAAATCATGCATATTATTCATTTACATCTTTATTCGATTTATTCAACCGTTACTAACTCGTTTGCTCCTTCTTTGTAGCGATTTATTTTTATCGTTTGTTTTATTAGACTAAAACGAACTTCACATGCTAAAATAACTTTGACGTTATTAGTTTAATATGCATTAAACGACTTAGCAACCCATTTATTTATTTTTCTCACATGTCTTAGAAAAATAATCTCTGCATATCATTCAATCGTCGAACTAACGCGTGTACCCAAAACCGAACGATATCTTAGTAAAGGCCGCTAAGTGCGGGCGGGGTTGGGTGTTCTCGCCGAACTTCCCAACACGTACCCTCACCCCTTACTCAGAACCATGGTTTCCGGATGTCCGAACCCATTGGCAACGAGAGTCATTCAATATACGATTAACCGCTTCAGTCGGCATCGATATCGAACTGCAAAGGGACGAACCCAATAAACTCTAACATCGGAAATGGGTCAGACTTTAAGTATGGCCCACTACGACATAGAGTGAGTTCGAATGGTTCCGAATAACCATAAAATTCGGTGGCGACTCCTACTTCGATTTAAAATTCTATTCGATCCATCTCATATGGAAACTCTATCGCCTCCCCAAAACCCGCGCTTCGCCGCGTCGGGGTGGACCTATGTCATGTCCACAATTTGGCGACTCCGCTGGGGATTAACTGATGCGTCACTTACCATCGGCATCCTCAGGGTGAGACTCGAAAAGAAATCGTTTGATCAGTAATGTACACGTTTTAGTTCAATGGTTCATGCATAACCCCGTTCTATCCCGGGCCAGTTACTTGTGACCGACGTCCCACTAGACCGCGGTGCATTCCCACTTGGGTGCACTAAAGACTTCGATGGCGGAACTCGCATGGGTTTTACGGCAGATTCTAAGACCAACTCGGCTTAGGAGGTCCGTCCTGATTTGCGAGAATGCGTTCGTTGTTGGTATAGACCCTATTCGACCGACCGAGACTTAGACTAAGAGCATACATGGCGTCGTTATACTGTTTCTATGACTACATGCTACTTGATCTTCTTTGGTCTTTTTCAAAAACCGTCATTTTTCAAAAAACTTACATCTTTTCAAATCCATTCTTTTTTCAAAACCCGGAAAGCTGCCGAATTTAGGACTTATGATTTTGACTCAAAATAGCCTATTTTTAGCCGGTATGCTGTCCGAACCTTTTCAAAAGCCCGAAATCTCGGCCCGATATCCTTTTTTCGGTTTTCAAAAAAAATCGGGCCATTCTATCCGACTTTGTTCGGTTTTCAATCCAAATTTTCTTTTCAAAACCTTCTTCTTAGGACTTCCCGTATTTAGCAGTGTCGGGTCTTGTCATAAGTTAGAATCTATAGCGTCGAAACTCCGTCGATCTTACATCACGGGTTTCCACCCCATCCAAGTCCGCCTTATTTGTCAAGGCACGGCCCACCTCCGTAGGACAGACTCCTACGAAGGGAAGCCCATTTACACACTTGAGTCCAAAGTCTGGGGAATTCTCACGTAGACCTTCCTTCGAACGGGACTAGGCCCACTTTGCCAAATCCTAAGGAAAGCCCACCGTCCACGAGTCACCCGTCTAGGTGTCTTTTCCGAGTCAACCTTTTACAAGGCATAGCCTTATAACAAAAGGTTCGTGATCCTTACATTTAAGGGTCACTCGTCCGACACTCGAGTCTTAACAAAGTCTTCAGTCCCACTCGGGGGCTACCCTTTCAGTAGAGCGACCAATCACGGTTGCTCTAAGGGTCTTGTCTTACACGTGTCTCACGTATCCCACTTTCGAGTCACTTAGACGTCACACCATTTGAGTCCTATCAAAGTCTTTAGTCTCACTCGGGGGCTGTCCTCCACCCGAGCAGTCAACCACGGTCACCTTAAGGGGTACCCTACGTTCATCCTGCACCGGCGTCCTTATGATGCCTTCTTCGTGTCGTACCTATGCTACGAATACTCGAGTCACCTAGGGTTAGGTCACCACGGTTGGTCCGAGCACGTGATACGGTCAAACACGGTCGCCCCCATTTTCGGAT
Organism: Agrostemma githago; assembly: GCA_958450325.1. Taxonomy (NCBI): domain Eukaryota; kingdom Viridiplantae; phylum Streptophyta; class Magnoliopsida; order Caryophyllales; family Caryophyllaceae; genus Agrostemma; species Agrostemma githago. The sequence goes on from OY288241.1 coordinate 70,801,336, forward strand.
TCACCCTTATGCAGCTCGAGTCCAATTCGCAGTCGTTACCTAGTCTAGATCAACGTTCGAGTATCCCGGTCCAAGAGTCTTTGTCGACCCGTCACCCCGAGCCATGTCTAGTTTGACTCCCTCTCTTGCACTTGCGCAAAGCCGAGTTTAGGCGAGTCGTGGCACCCGTCTTTCTCTCCAATCAAAGACCTTACCAAAAAAACAACAACCAACCGAGAGTCCGAGTCCGGATTTGATTCGAGTCTAAGTCTGAGTTCAAGTCTAGGATACCCTACATCCTCATTTCCAAATCAAAGTCAGAGTCAAAGTCAGTTGTATTCTGTCCTCTTTTTTTTCACAATTCAATAAAATCAGCTTTTCTATTTCTCATATATACTTTCCTTATGTGTTTCCGAGAACATGATGAACACCATCATACACTGTGAGCACACGCACGTGACTATTATAGGCACATCTATAATGACTGCAGGAAACCGAGCCCGTGTTTTCCTTTTACCTATTCCATGTCTGGTATAGAAAGCCACATAACTACCCGTAGCAGGAGCATATCGAATCCTATGACAAAGCTGGGTAGTCTTCTAGTTTGGGTTCAAGACGGGAGGCAAGCCCATTTCCCACAATAAACACCAATCCAATAAGACTAGCCAGTCCCTACCTTAGGTGTTAGTCTGACCGACAAAAAAAAGCTGGACAAAAAAAAATCAAAAGTCCAAGAGAAAAAAAAAGCAAAAGGCCAAAACAAAAAAGCTGGCCATGATCAAAAAAGAATTATCAACATCTCTCGACCAGACACGGTCAACTCAAATGAAGAATCCCATGACCGGGGCTAAGAGGTCAACCCAAAGAATTCAAAAACCCATGACCCTGAAACGGTCAATTCAAAAATTATCAATACCCATACCATCCAATAGGGGAGAACAGTCAAGCTGGTCAGCTAACACCACATCTAGCCTTCCCACATTACAACCCTCAAGACCTTCTCGAGACCTATTCTAAAGACAACCCAGAATTTTGAGGATTCAAGCTCCATAGGATACACCCTAACCTTTAGGGCCAGACATGGAAATCAGATCCCGCATTATCAAACCTGCCCAATCGAAGCTCGAGCCATTCTACTCGACTTCCCCTTTACATAACAGAATTCACAATCACCATATGCAAATCCGAGAGCAAAACTCGTTAAAATCCCCGAAAGCAAAACTCATCAAATCCCCGAGAGCAAAACTCATCAAATCCCCGAGAGGAAAACTCGTTAAAATCCCCGAGAGCAAAACTCATCAAATCCCCGAGAGCAAAACTCGTTAAAATCCCCGAGAGCAAAACTCGTCAAATCCCCGAGAGCAAAACTCGTTAAAATCCCCGAGAGCAGAACTCATTAAAATCCCCGAGAGCAGAACTCGTTAAAATCCCATCCCAATTCTTCTCATCTAAACCAGTTACCAGCCCCAAACACGGGAACTCAACTTGCAGTCGGCATAGAACATGCCCAAATAAGTTCACACCACCTCTGGGGGCTACCCCGGAGAACGCTCACAGTCACAGGATCAACATCCTAACTATTCTAGCCCTTTGATCAAGACATCACTGGGAATGCACCTAGCCTACACCATCGCTATGGCTAGTTACACACAAAGCCCTAGTAAACTAGGCACCAGTATATATCATTCAATCCACTGAACTACGGCTTGGTTTGATTTCACTACACGTGAATACGTAGGCAGCCTTTCGACAAAGGCACAACCACCCACATTGACACACAAATTCAAAAAAGCATCATCATTCCGGTCACGACACTGTCATGTTCTCAGCAGCTAGCTTTGTCATCCTGGGGGCTTCTCCTAGGCAGAAGTTCTCCATCCACTCACAAAATCCAGATAAATTCAAAAAATAAAGATCTAGCCTCCTTTCTATAGTGTGTCCTAGTACTCGGCTCAGTTGAAGACGAGAATTGGTCAGGGACTCGAAGCAATACCCACTTTGGGAATGTACCCCTAAATCAAAAGAATATCCAAAAGAACACCAGTCTACGACATTGCTACCACAAAGCCCTGTCGTACGGAAACGGTCTCATTCCGAGGATTCGACCGTGTTGCCACTCGCCTAGGCTACGGAATAGCGCAGCTTAAGAGTCTTGTCATCTTAGGTGGCCACCCCCCTACCGAGTCACGGTCCAACCCCTTCAAGAGTCAAAGTCGTGTCTGTCAACTCGTCCTCTCGCGTCCAGAGTCGAGTCGGTCGGTATATCTCTCGCTTCAAATTCTCATTTTAAAATTCGCAAAACTTAGCCATTTGAGAAAATCTCTTTCCTAGTCACCACAGGAATAGGAATTTTTATCACACTTCATCTAGGCATACAGGCCTAACCAGAGACTTTAGGAGTCCGTGCCAGAATCGGATTAGAAATCAAGTCATCCCAAGCATTCTAATTTCCAAAAAAAATTCATTTTCTTTCCCAAAATCAATCAAAAATCATTTCTTCCCCAGCATGAGTCAGTGTTTCGCCTAAATGTTACATGCAATTTGTTATGTATCAACAGACAGGTACCCCAAGACTCCCCGAAGAATTTTCAAAGACTCCCCAGTGGAAGGATCATGGAACATTTCTATTAAGGAATCGGGATATATCTGTAAGCAGATACACCCAGAGCTTCCAAGGCAAGCTCCCGCGCTATTCCAAGATGGGATGTGTCTGTAAACAGACACACCCAAGACTTTTTAGGAGAAGTCCCCGCGCTATTCCAAGATGAGATGTGTCTGTAAACGGACACACCCAAGACTTTTTAGGAGAAGTCTCCGCGCAATTCTAAGACAGGATGTACCTGTAAACAGGTATACCCATAGCTTCCTAGGCAAGCTCCCGCGACGTTATCAGCATCAACCTAGGTATGATTTCTATTCTATGGCTGGCGAGCCCTTCACGCAGGTCTAATGGACCCTAAACGACCCGATCGAAAGTCTGCCAGGTTTTAATCCTTGATTGACCTGGTAGCTACTCTGACTTTTGCCTTGTCCAAGCCTCAGTCAGAGTGGGGGCTCTGTAGACACCCACATTTTAACCGCCAGGTGTCTATAGTAGTTCCCGCCAAACACCCGATGATGATTGGACGTAAACGTGCTTTGACGGACTCGGATATGGGCTTGTAATCATGGACATTTGGTTTAGACTTTTTGAGTACAAATTTCATAAAACCAACCTCAAATCCAGGCCCAGTGGGTCGTTTCGAGTCAAATAACACTAATTTGGGTCAAAACCGTCACCAGGGGTAAAACCGTCTTTTAGCGACCGAGTCAAAACCCGGTCAAAGATTTTCCCGAGACATGTGAGTCAGCCGTGACACTCACACGGTTGATTCCTACCCAAATTCCTACAAAATTTCAGATTCATTAAAGCATTAAACAATTCCGTTAAAGGTAGAATTCGACCTCAAGTAGGAATTCTATCCGGAAACCGAATCAGACATTGACCGAGTACCAAATACTCGGCCAAACACTCCTCAATCAGCCGAGACACCCTTTCTTCTTGGCTAAGAAAGCGGAATTCTCATGCTCCTCAAACTCCTACGTTTCCTATCCTAAGCGGTATTCAAACTCTCCTAAACCAAGGTCGGAAACTCCCTATAAATAGGACCTCTCGTCCAACACAATGACAACATCACATCACAACAATAAACCCCAAAAAACAGCCTCATAACACGGTTTTCATACAACCTCGATATCTAGCAAATCCCGACACCTTTCCGAAGCCTCGAAGCCCCGAGAAACTGTCCCCACCGTTCGGCCAAACCTGACGTCCAAACCACCCACCTAAACCGACACCCTAAACTCATCCTCTTCATCTCGACGCTCCTAAGTTTAAGCCACTTTCCGACGAGCCTTATCCCGAGAAAACAAAGCATGTAGGTTGAGGGTGTTTCAAATCTCGTTTTTCTCCCTTTCACAATTTTTTTGTAACGATTTTTTGTCACGATTTTTTTGTCACAATTTTTTTGTCACGATTTTTTGTCACAATTTTTTTGTCACGATTTTTTGTCACGATTTGTTGTCACGATTTTTTTTTGTCACAATTTTTCTGTCACAATTTTTTTACGATTTTTTTTTCTGTCACAAATTTTTGTCACAATTTTTCGTCCAATTTCTGTTCTTTTTTCAAAACAATTTTCAAAACATTTTTTTTACTTTTTCCAAAATCATTCTAACTATTTGATAGCGATTTCATAATCGAATATCGAAAATATGAATCGGGTATAAATTAATCCATATTTGTACGCGATTTATAAAAATTAACGATTTTTTGACAAAATAAAAAAACCCGAACAGACCGCCACGCGAGTCGCGCGCCTGTCAGGCGACTCGCGCGGTGGCCTGATTGGCCGGGTCCTCTTTTTTTCGTTTCCTCGCTTTTCTATTTTTTTTATTCTCTTCGAGTCTTACATAAAAAGCGACTTTCGCGACATATTTCGATAAATACCTTTTTTTTACCTCGGTCAACGCGTGCTAATCCATCACGTGACATAAATCTTTTCAAAAATCATGCATATTATTCATTTACATCTTTATTCGATTTATTCAACCGTTACTAACTCGTTTGCTCCTTCTTTGTAGCGATTTATTTTTATCGTTTGTTTTATTAGACTAAAACGAACTTCACATGCTAAAATAACTTTGACGTTATTAGTTTAATATGCATTAAACGACTTAGCAACCCATTTATTTATTTTTCTCACATGTCTTAGGAAAATAATCTCTGCATATCATTCAATCGTCGAACTAACGCGTGTACACAAAACCGAACGATATCTTAGTAAAGGCCGCTAAGTGCGGGCGGGGTTGGGTGTTCTCGCCGAACTTCCCAACACGTACCCTCACCCCTTACTCAGAACCATGGTTTCCGGATGTCCGAACCCATTGGCAACGAGAGTCATTCAATATACGATTAACCGCTTCAGTCGGCATCGATATCGAACTGCAAAGGGACGAACCCAATAAACTCTGACATCGGAAATGGGCCAGGCTTTAAGTATGGCCCACTACGACATAGAGTGGGTTCGAATGGTTCCGAATAACCATAAAATTCGGTGGCGACTCCTACTTCGATTTAAAATTCTATTCGATCCATCTCATATGGAAATTCTATCGCCTCCCCAAAACCCGCGCTTCGCCGCGTCGGGGTGGACCTATGTCATGTCCACAGGATCATTAACATTAGGATGCAGTATTATTATTAAGAAAAAAAATCAATTTTAAATTGTTAGTGACCTGTTAGTCAGGTGGCTGGTCACCAGATTCTAGTTTGAGAATGACATGTTAATAATACTAAAGTTTATTCCAAGATTAAACGAAGTTCAGTTTATTTGTAGAAGAGACGTCATAGTTGGAATTATTTCTGTGAAATAAACCTTTTATTTATTATCTATTTAATTTGATAGTGTGAAAAGTTAATAAGTTTATTATCCATTTAATATGTGAGGTAGTAATTTAATTAGTGTGTGAAAAGTTAATCACAAATTCTCATATGAGACGGTCTCACGATATGATTATTGTGAGATCTCTCACATAGGAAGAATTTATTAAAATAATAAAATACTCTTATGTGAGTGGTCTCACAATAATCGTATTGTGAGACCGTCTCACAGGAGACTGACTGAAAGTTAATAAGCTTTGTTGGTGAATTATGGACTATGTAGTCTACTAGGTTAAAACCCGTGCAAATTGCACGGTTGCATTAAAAACATTGTGACGAATTAAATGATAAAATAACGAATATATTACATGGATATAAGTCGCAAGCGTTGAGGTCAAGATCAGTACTAAAAAAAATCGACAGATTTTCTATAAAGAGAATGGCATGTACCCGACAATTTAAGACTATGGAAACAAATTACAGAAAAACATATTTACACGAATATACAAACATGATATTAAAAGTATTGGAACAATTTTATATATCACTGCTTATATGTTATTGTATTTAGAGTCTCATAATCATGTCTCGAATGATAAACCTACATGAACATATCGAAGCATTAAATACTAAGAAAGCACATCCAACTATCCAAGAAGGGTGACGTAATAAGATAAAGATAGAAGCAGGGACATCATAAGAAACATCATTTGTTTATGTGGAAAACTCTCAAAGTCTCATAATCTTGTTCCATTGGAAGCTCCTCAGCCTATAAAGTTTACGATTAATAATCCTCGTCACTTACAAACATTAATCATTCAATAAGTTGGCTAAAAGCTTTTGAAATTTAGATTTATTGCATTTTGAGATTATTTCATTGTAATACAAACTAAGCTAGAATCAACTACTACCTTCCGAAGCCTTTTTAGCTCCTCTCCCCGATCTTGTGTGCACCTACTTCAACTTCAACTACACCTTTCACAAATTCGCACAAAAAAAAATACTTGTACAAAGTTTAGTTAGTGTGTACATTACTGATCTCACATATCACACACATCTGATTCGTATAAGCATCCGATTTGTGCATAATGTGCCAATTTTGGCTCAATTAATGTGACCCACTATTAGAAAAGGAACTACATCAAAAAATTGGGAATCAATCAATCAAATTTTCAATAACTTGTGCCTACTGGGACATCATATTAGTCCGTACGACAGTGAAACTACTACAACAATACTACAAAAAAGATGGCAAAAAAAAATGTCCAAGCAAAAACCACTCGGCACATCGCTACATGTAGTTCAAGTTAACGATTGCATTCTTTTAGTCTCCTTATCGTTGCTTGTTGATTTTTCATCCAGCCCTGAACTCCTCGAGCTCAACTTTCATCATCCTATTCTCATACTTTCATAAATTATCACGTCATGCTTGCTTGATAATTCAGCACTTAAATGCTAAACAAAGGGGTACGTACAGGAATGAAGTTAATAGTACAGTAGGATTCTGTTGGGTGGATTATGGGGCCTTTTGCCCTAAATTCCACATGTGGGTATGTGGGTATGTCCTGCAATTATAAGTGCATACTTTAAGTGATTTCTAAACAATTAAACCATATAGTATTTGCATGGAATGATAAATATGATAGAGTAAAGTGTAAACATTTTTAAACAAATATAGATCCTTTTAGCATTTTCCACTTAAACTTCCACGACTATTTTGCAGAAATACATAAATTAATCCTATTTTCAAACCCGTAAAACTAATCCTATTTTGGAAATTCAGAAACACATAAGTTTACTTGGTTGCCTACTTGCCTTGACTATTTCGTTAGAAACAGTGATCTCAATATACTGGTGTTATGAGTATCTCTATCAACAGAGATTGGTAAAAATAAATTATCTGGAGCCAACTGGATGTTAAAGAAAGATATAAGATGTTACAACTTAAAAGATTCGGAGTGATAAAATTTTCTATGTCTTCACGATTTGGCAATTGACCTGAAAATTGGTTCATAGATATTGAAAGCACATTACATCTGATGTAATCACTAACAGGACCAAACATTTTATGAGAAAATGAGTACTCGCCGAAATTGAAACAATAACGGGATAAGAATCCGGAGCCTCATAGAGTTTCTGATGGACATTAGGAAAAACAATTTTGCCAAGCCCTGCCCGTGTATCAACTTCTTCTTGGTATCCCTTGAGTAATGCATTGGACGAACTCAATTTATCCTCGAGTGGTGCCTTCTTGAAGTCTGTCCTAATGCAATATACAAACAACATAAAAACACATACATCAACATAGAAAGAGATCACTTTGTTCCAATCGTAGCATGTTGAAATGTTCCCGACCTCAAACTACTATCTAAAATTTGGTTATACCTACTCTGCAGTCCCTATTACGTGAACTTAAACAATGGCTACTACATGAACTAATGTAATCAACTACGTCTACCTTTATAAAACCGTAATTTCACCCTGAACAATAATCTCAACAATAAAGATTAACGTACCTGATCCGATATTGCACGATATGATGACGAAAATGAAACAACTATAGTAAATAACAATACTGTGTAACATAGTACATTCACATTTTCAGGTAAAATATCAAAACAATGCTAAAACACCAATTTAGCGGAACAAAAATACAACCCCGAGTACTTTCAGCAAGTTTATATTTTTCTGGCTGTTCTCCTGATTTTCTCCAATCTGAACCCCTTGCTCATCCACTAAACTCTTTTCTTTCTCCAATTCAAAATCCTCAAATGCACAAATTAAAAATCACACGTAAAATTATGATTTCCTAAATCAAGTCCGCGCAACGATCAAGCTATCTAATCGATAGTGGAATATAATTAGGTTAAAATTCATCCAAAACATGAAGATAATTAACAAACCTTTCAAAAAAATTAGCGACAACAGAAATTGGAGAAACAACCGCATGTCCGTCTATCCCTCTCGAGTACGCCTTGGGGGACCTCCATTGATGAACTTGAATCTGATAATAGAACTTTCGTTGACAAAGGATGTAAATATACTTAAAAGTTATAGCTGGAGAAAATAACTTAACTGGAGAAAATACTTACGTAAGATAGGCTCATAACCTTATAAACTGTATTCTGTATACAATAGATGCACACCCCTTTGTTTTCCAGTATCAATAGCTAATCTTCAAAAATTCAAAAAAAAAATTCAAAAAAATATTTAAAGAAAAAGTATTCCAGTGTCGAACTAATCCAACTAAGACCACTAAACCCTAAAATTAAGCTCAATTATTGAACTATCTCGTGCAAAAAATTGACAAAAATTTAACTAAAACAAAGAAAAGTACCTGAAAATTCTAATTCTTAAGCATAATCATTGAATCCGTCGGTGCGCAGAAGTGGAATTCAACCTAATATTCATAAACTGAAACTATAACTGAGCAAAGTATATAAGTATAAAAAAAATCCACACCAATTTTTCCCTTGTTATCCTATACCAAGCACACCAAAATCAGAATAATTTACTAAACGACGAAACAAAACACCAAATTTTTTCATAATTCAACATTCACAAACAAAATCCATTGACAATGTACCATTCTCCACCAAACAATCAATCAAATACACCAAAATCAACATAATTCAGCAAGCAATCACCATAAAAACACAAACTTGAGCTCCAAAAAAAGACGGACAAACGGGCAGATCCAGAGGTCAGCGGTTTAATCAAGACGAAAATACGGGTTTAGTGTCACGACGCATATCTTACAAAGTAACGGCGGGTAGGGGTGTCGTGATCAAATCTGGCTGAGGTCGAATCTCACTATGTCGATTCCTTCCGATGACATGTCAGCGGGCGTCATTGATTGAATTAATCAGTTGATTGAATTTTTGGAAGAAATAAATTTGTTCTGATTGAATTGGTTTTTCTTTTATTGTTTTTTGGTTTTTTTTTATAATTTGAGAGAAAGTTAGAGAGAAAGTGAGAGATGAAATTTTTCAATGATATACCAATACAATTATGGGTGGTTTTGCACAGGATATTAGTTTAGGTAGTGGGATAGAAGTTGGGGAAAGTAGGGGAGGTTACTGAAGATAGGAAACTGCTGGGGAGGTTACTGAAGATAGGAAAAACATGTACAATACGAGTAGGAAATTAAATTTGGCAATATTACCATATTTGTATTTGTTTTTGTTTCAGCCATTGATGGATCGCTACTAGACACGAGTATACTCCATGTAGAGAGTAGTAAATTTGTATCTGATTAAAGAAAAATGAGTTACTTGAAGCTCAAGTATTTCCATAAACCTCCGATCCTACTCACATTGTAGGACATCCATATATCACTCCCTTATAAATACCCTAATTAGTTCATCATAAGTCACAACAAACAAACAAACCAATACCAATTTTAATAATTTCATCTCTAACATAAAGCACCTCATACCTCATACATATTAGATTCCAATTCCTCTGATAAACTATAAACAAGAAACAAATCAAACCCTAAACCTGCTTTCCAATATTCATATTATCATGGATGATTTAACACTACCTAATCTCTCTCGTCTCAAAATAACTACACCACCTCCACCCCAATCAAATAATAATCCGAGGAGTATCACCGTCTATTGTCCTCACACTGCTATATCACAACCTGACGACTCCCGAGTTGTAATTAAGGTGACAACAGTTTACGTGGAATGCGAGCGATTCGTGTATGGACCCTATGCCACACCCTACCGTAAAACAATTGACACTGTTTTACCCGCATTCAACCCCTTGTGCCAGGATTGCTGCACTCGAAAGATCCGAATCTTGACTTCACTCGGCCAAACCCCCACATCTGCCACCCAATTCCTCTCCAAGCTCCGACACATCTTGACCGAGAAAATGGACAAGTATGAAGGGGAGGCCGAGGTGGAAACAAGACGACATGTGACGCTATTTGGGCCGAGCATGGTAAGGTGGATTGACCGACGTTGCAGGAACGAAGAGGAGTTTGTTTCGAGGTTCCAGGAAGTCTCCTTCCAAGCGGAGGAACAGGAACAGGTACAGGTAGGGGAGGGTGCGGATGAGGAAGCTGTGGCTGCTCTAAAGACGGTGCATTTAATTCGTTAATCTTCTTTAATTCATTAATCTTCTTTCATTATTCTTATCGTTATCAAGAATTAACATATCTTGTTGCATCTAGTACGTATATTCGTATGTGTAGTGTGTATAATATATATTCTTGGATCAACGAATTCATTTTACAATTAACTCATTAACCAGTGTTTGTTGTTTTGCAAACAACTGATCATCAACTAGTTTTAATTAGTGCTTCGAGATGTTTTTACGGATATGTTTATTTTGGACCCGTTCGGGACTGAGTCTAAGGTAAAAAAATTGGGTCCGGGTTTGAGTTCAGACCCGACCCGTTGTCATCCCTATATGATAAAGCTGATAATAAGAAATTAAATGGTTTAGATTGAGTTTTTTTGTTCCATTAATGTAAGTGGATTGATATACGGTACGAGATTTTTTCAAGCCAGGTTAATTTTATGGAATTTAGCTTCAATTGTTACCCGTTTCCACGTGACATGAACATGAATCCATTTGTTTCCCCGGTCTATATAAACCGTTGTATCAACGATTAGTGATTACTTTTTGGGCCGACTTTACAATGAGGTTGATGGAATTTTTGTCAGTCCAATAATTTGGGCTGGCCTACTGCTTTACAATGCGCAATATATTCCTCAATCTCGTACAGTACTCAGTTTGCATCTCCACTCCGAACACAAAAAACTCGGGCTTTACTTCTTCTTCAATGAAAAGAAAAGAAAAGAAAAGAAAAAAATAACTTAGATCTCCGTATGAAGGAAGTGAGATGGCCACTACCCACTAGTGGGAAAATCCGATTAAAATTCCAGCCTTTTGTAAAGTTACCATTTCCAAAATCCTAGAATCTTTACGAAATTTGTTCGAGCAGTTAATTTCGTTTGTTTTTGTCAGCGGTAAGAAACCACCCTAAACTAGTGCCTGCTTTGCCAAAAGGTGAGCACGGTTGTTAAGGGACGGCTTCAACACAATGGCAAAGCTAAAAATATGAAATAAAAGAGTGTAGGATGATGTCTGATATCTTGTGGGCTGCATCTTAAACTCCAGTTACTTGACAAATGAGATGAATACAGTCAGATATGATAATCAATCAATATATATATATATATATATTTTAAGCTTTTGAGCGATCTCATTGGTCCGTTCCATCAAACCTCAAATTAGAAAAGTATCATGAATAATAAAAAAATCAACTAGAAAATCTTTAATTATTATAATATATATTTAATTTATCATATTAACAGGATGTTTTACAATTCTTAGATAAAAACCTTTAGAATTCATTTTTTAAAAACATTATCGTAAAATAAATTATAAAAATAAAATAATTATATTCGTGGTAAAAAATGCTTTCATTAGAGTATAAATTTCATATTATTTATTTCACATTAGGTAATGAATTTATTAGATATAGCAGTTTTAAAATTATACCACATCGACAAATTATAATATGATGATGAAATTCTATATTATAAATAAAGAGTAATAATTCATTCTTCGATATCTACCAAAAGTCTTTTGAATCTCGAAAAGAGTTGCTAAACTATAAACCTCAAAAAGAGTTCATAAGACTATAAACCTTAAGTAATTATCTTTTGATTTTCAAAAAGAGTTCATAAGACTATAAACCTTATGGGGTGATGTAATTCTATATCATAAAAAATAGTAATCATTCAATTTTAAATATCGACAAAAAAACTTTTAATTCTTAAGAAAGCTTTTAATATATAAGACTACAAACTTAAAATCATTTCACATTGAAAAATTATGATGGAGTGATGAAATTCTATATTATATTATAATCAAAAGTAAGGATGTATTTTTTTTAGTTTTAAAAAGAGTTTTTAAGACTATAATCTTAAGTAAATTATCTCAAACCGAAAAATTATGATGAGATGATGGGAGACTATAAACTTAAATAAATTATCCCACATCGAAAAATTATGATAAGTTGATGAATTCTATAATATTAATAAGACTAATCATTCGTTCTTAAATAAATCAAAAAAAAACTTTTAAGTCTTTAAAAGTCTTTTAATAAGACTACAAACTTAAAGTAGAAATAATTTCACATCTAAAAATTATAATAAGGTGATGAAAATTTATATTATAAATAAGAGTAATTATGTGCTCTTAGATATTAACAGAAAATCTTTTTAGTCTTAAAAATATATAAAGACTATAAGCTTATAAAACTATCCCACATTTGAAAAATTATAAAGTTTCATCAAACTAAAATGTTTTGAGTCTTAAAAACGTTCTTAAGACTATACACGCAAGTAAAAATTTATAATAAGGTGTAGAAATTCTATATTATAAATAAGACATAATAATTCTTCCATTATGATGAGATCATGAATTTCTACTAAATAAGAGTAATCATTGTTTTTAAATATCAATCAATAATATTTTGAGTTTAAAAAAGGTCTTAATAAGATTACAAACTTAAAATTATCCCGGATCGAAACAATTAAAATAAGGTACAGTGATGATTCTATATTATAAATAAGAAAACAAATTTTAGTTAAATTATCTCACATCGACAAATTATAATAAAACGATGAATTTCTATATTATAAATAAGACTAAGCTAACTATTTGTTCTTAGATATCATTCAAAATCTTTTGAGTCTTAAAAAACTCTTTAAGTTTATAAACTTACGTAAATTATCTCTTATCGAAAAATTATACTCCCTCTCTTTTGAGTTTTTAAGAAACCAACAATATTTTGAGTTTCAAAAAAGGTCTTAATAAGACTATAATCTTAAAATTATCCCACATCGAAACAATTAAATAAGATACGGTGATGATTCTATATATTATAAATAAGGATACACATTTTAGTTAAATCATCCCACATCAACAAATTATAATAAGACGATAGATTTCTATATTATAAATAATGGAGTACTCTGTAGTAATCATGTGCTCTTAGATATTAACCAAAAATCTTTTGAGTCTTAAAATATATATATTAAGACTACAAAAAAGTAAAACTATCCACATTCGAAAAATTATAAAGTTTCATCAATTATAATAAGGTGATGGAATTCTATATTATAATAAAACTAATAAAAAAAATTCCTTAGATATCAACCAACTTAAGCAATTCTCCCACATCGAAAAAAATTATGATGAAATTATGAATTTCTACTAAATAAAAGCAATCATTGTTTTTAAATATCAACCAACAAATTTTTAAAAAACTATGATGGAATTTTATATCATTTTTTTAAAAAATTATGATGAGGTCATGAATTTTTAGTCTTTTTTATTTGTTTTTAAAAAACTTTTGAGTTTAAAATGATGATTCTATATTATAAATAAGACTACAAATTTTAGTTAAATTATCCCACATCGACAAATTATAATAAAACGATGAATTTCTATATTATAAATAAGACTAAGCTAATTATTTGTTCTTAGATATCATTCAAAATCTTTTGAGTCTTAAAAAACTCTTAAGAATATAAACTTAAGTAATTATCTCACATCAAAAAATTATACCCTTCTCTTTTGAGTCTTAAAAACACTCTTGAGTCTTAAAACACTCTTAAGGCTATAAACTTTTATTTATATAATAGAATTTCATCGTATTATCATACTCTCTTCGTTCACTATTTCTTTCTCCATTACCGTTCACTATTTTTTTTCTCCATTACCTTAATATTTGTGAGAGTTATTTTAATGAAATGAGGCAAAAAATAATGACCGAAGATAGTACTACCTCCGTATCTATATGTTCGTCCACTTTTAATATAATACTCTACCCATATATTAAACAAAGTGGACGAACATATAGATACGGAGGGAGTATGATAATACGATGGAATTCTATTATATAAATAAAAGTAACAATTTCTCCAAATTATGATGAGGTGATGTAAATCTATATTATAAATAAGACTAATCATTCATCCTTAGATATATAAAAAAAATTAGTCTTAAAAAAATTTCTTAATAAGACTACAAATAAAGTTAAATTAGATTATCACATATCGAAAAATTATAATGAGGTGATAGAATTCTATGTAATCTTTCGTTCTTAGATATAAACCAACAATCTTTTGAGACTAAAAAGAAGTTTTTAAGACTAAGACTATATAGTTAAAGTATATTTATCCCACATCGAAAAATTAAGATGGGTTGATGAAATTCTATATATTATAAATAAGTGTAATCATTCGTCTATAAATAAAAGTTCATAAATAGACTATATCTAAACTTAAATAAATAATAAGTAAAATTATCTCACATCGAAAAATTCGATTATATAAATAAAGAGTAATCGTTTGTCCTTTTAACTTAGATATAAAAAACTCTTTTAAGTTTTAAAAATAGCTCTTAAAACTATAAACTTTAATCAAGTAAATTATACCACATCTAAAAATTAATATGAGGTGATGAAATTCTATATCATAAATGAGTCATTTTTCGGTTTTAAATATCAAACAACAATATTTTGAGTCTTAAACAACTTTTAAAAAGACTACAAACCTAAAATTATCCCACATCAAAAATATTAAAATAAGGCGATGCTTCTATATTATTATAAATAAGAGTAATCGTGCAAATTATCCCACATCGAAAATATTAAAATAAGGTGATGCTTCTATATTATAAAGGGTTATTTAACAGGAATAATACCAACTTTGGGTGGTATTCCATCAATAAAATCAACTTCAATTAATACGGGAATAAAACCAAGTTTGAGTCATATTACACGAGAATGAAATTGGTTTACCTGCTACCGCCTAGACCTGTTTATAGTATCACTAACACAAATTTTCCCTCACTCTTAACTCATTAACTCACTTTACCTAACTGTTTTCCCCATTAATAACTCGATCACTTTTATCACTTTTACCCCATTAATAACTCGATTAAACTTCATCTTCATCAACTCAACCGTCTTCTTCATCGATCATTCATCACTTCATCCATCATTCATCACTTCGTCCGTTCGTCGAGGTAATTTTTACTGAACTTTTAATTTTTTTCCTTTCTCAATTTTTTTTCAAATTTGGTCGAAGGTATGTCATTAATTTTGTCGAAAATCAATTTCAGGGGTATAGTGAAGTTCATTCCTCAATCTCGCGGTTCAGAAATGTCAACGGTTAGTGTTTTTTTCATTTACCCTAAATCGATTTTTCTGGGTTGAAATTAGGGTTTTCAATTTTTTCGATTTTTCTGGGTTTCACTTTAGGTTTTCGATTTTTCTGGGGTATTTGGGGTTTTAAGTATTCTTCCCAACATTTTCTCCCTTCTTGATAGTCCTAATCACTGCCCAACATGAAATTGATGAGTTATCCATGGATTTGGAGAAAGGATGGTTTAGGAGAGAGAATTTGATTTAGGGCAATGAAGAAGATTTAGACAATGAAGATTAATAGCACGAAGAAGATGAAGATGGGAGTGTTAATTAATAGCATGGGACCCACAAAACCGACTTCAGCCGGTCATTTAAGAACCAATTTCATTCTCGTGTAACATGACTCAAACTTGGTTTTATTCCCGTATTAATTGAAGTTGGTTTTATTGATGGAATACCACCCAAAGTTGGTATTATTCCTGTTAAATAACCCTATTATAAATAAGAGTAATCGTGCGTTTTTTTGGGTCTTAAAAGCGGATTATGATGAAACGATAGAATCTTATATTATAAATAAGACTAATCTTTCATTCTTAGATATCAATTAAAAAATTCATTCGTTCTTAGATATCAATAAAAAACTTTTGAGTCTTAAAAAATCTCTTAATAAGACTACAAACATAAAATTATTTTCACATAGAAAATTTATAATAAGATGATGAAATTTTATATTATAAATAAGAGCAATCATGTGGTTTTTTGAGTTTTAAAATAAGCTCTTATTACTAATATCATGTGATCATCTTAATTATTGTAATGACATAGTTTTATTAAGTTTATTATTTAACGAATGTACATCATCAATGTAATAAGCCAACTAACCCGTGCAGCGCACGGGCTTTAATCTAGTAAAGGTATATACTACGCATACCAAGGAAGTCGTTGTCTCTAGCCCACATTATCGAGGCTTTGAGCAACACCAATGCCTCAGCTTGAAGGGCCGATTTTTTGCCAAAAAGGGAACAAAACCCTCCCTATCCCCCTAGGCCCAATCCCTGAACAGCTTGACAAGCTAAAATGTATGTTGAATCGTATGTACTTCGTATAACAACCTACGAGTACAATTCTAGCTAGAATGATGAAAAACATCAACATTGGTCAACGCTCATCGTATCTTCTATATATTAAAACGGAAACCACATTTCAGAAATTAAGAGCACTACAAGCCCCAATTTTGAAATTGGCCTCAATTTTTAATCAATTGAATTTCTAACAATTCCATCCAAATTCAATCCTAATCCTAGCCTATTCAATTCAATTCAATTCAATTTCACTCA
Source organism: Agrostemma githago (assembly GCA_958450325.1). Classification (NCBI taxonomy): domain Eukaryota; kingdom Viridiplantae; phylum Streptophyta; class Magnoliopsida; order Caryophyllales; family Caryophyllaceae; genus Agrostemma; species Agrostemma githago. The sequence continues at coordinate 70,818,257 of OY288241.1, forward strand.
TCCTTAATCCAACTACCCGGGACATTAATTACTCTTCCTTCATCATTAATCCCCTTTCTCCGTTTCCCATCGCCCATATTTACTGCTACCTCCTGTGGACATGACATAGGTCCACCCCGACGCGGCCACGCGCGGGTTTGGGGAGGCGAATGAATCTTCATATGAGAATGGATCGAATTGAAATTTAAATCGAAGTTGGAGTCGCCACCGAACTTTGTGGGAGTTCGGACCCGTTTGAACCCACTCTATGTCGTAGTGGGCCGTGTACAAAATACGGCCCATTTCCGATGTCAGAGTTTATTGGGTTCGTCCCTTAGCATTTGATACCGATACCGACTTGATCGGATATCATGTATTGAATGACTTTCGTTGTCAATGGTTTCGGACATCCGGAAACCGAGGTTCTGAGTAAGGGGTGAGGGTACGTGTTGGGAAGTTCACAAAGAACATTCAACCCCGCCCGCACATTAGCGGCCTCTACTAGGATATCGTTTGATGTTTTAATAAGCGCGTTAGTTGAATGATGAATGATATGCAAACATTGTTTTCCTAAACATGTGAATAATTGAATGGGTTGCTAAGTCGTTTAATGCATGAAAATTAACGTCAAAGTTGTATTTTAGCATGCGATGTTCGTTTTAGTATAATAAAACAAATGATGAAAAGAGATTGCTAAAAGGATGAACAAACGTGTTAGTAACAATTGAATAAATCGAATGAAAATATGAATGCGATGAATAATGTAAAAATATGTCGAGATCTGAAATATCGCTAAAAAGATGCTATTTTGTCCAAAAAACGATGTTCGAAAAATAAAAAAAGAAAGGGACGCGTTCCAGCCTGCCGGGCGACTCGTCCGAGTCAGGCGCGACTCGCCCGAGTAGGCGACCCGCCCGGGACGCGCGCGACTCGCGTCCCGGTCTGTTTTCGAAATTGATCTTTTTGAAAAAGCGATGATTTTATTAAATCGCGTACAAATATTGCACAATTTGCACCTGATTTAATATTCTCGATGTTCGTCATATTCGATATTCGATTATGAAATCGATATCGAATATTCGGAAAAGATAAAAAAAAAGTTTTAAGAAAAAAAATCGTTTTGTAGAAAAAGCGATGTTTAAGAAAAATCGAGGAAAGTGAAGAAAAAAAGAAGCCGCGGATCCAGGCTTCCACGCGAGTCGCCTGGGAGTGGCGCGAGTCGCGTGGAGGTCTGTCCCGGTTCGGGTTTCTCGAGAAATTGCAAATTTCGATAGATCGCGTATAAATATGAATTAATTTATACTTGATTTATGCTTTCGATATTCGTCGTATTCGATATTCGATTATGAAATCGATATCGAATATTCGGAACAATTTTTGGAAAAGTTTTTATAAAATTGTTTGAAAAGAAAAAAAAATGAACGAAAAGAAAAGAACGTTAGTTCTCTCCGCGTTAAAATCGTTGTATTTTGTAAAAAAGAAGATGTAACGATTTTTTAGCATCAACGAGATTTAATTTAGTTCTTGTTGGATACGATATTCGATTAATGAACCGGTACCGTATTTTAAGAACGTTATATATGAAAATAATTTTGTAGTATCGATATTAGAAATAAATAAAAAAATGCGACGAACGACCCGTAAAACAAAAATCGACCGACGATGAAAAAAAGAAGAAAAGACGAGAAAAAGACGAGAAGGAGAAGAAGAGAGAAAGGAGAAGTCGGGTTTGATTTACACCCTCAACCTACATGCTTTGTATACTCGGATCGGGGCTCGTCGGAATGTGGCTAAGGCACGGGAGCGTCGAGTTAATGTCGGTGAGTTATGGTGGTTCGGTTTGGATGTACAAAGGGTGACGGGTATAGGCCGGTTTTTGTAGTCTCGGGTTACACTATCGGTTTCTCGATGCTAAGTGTGTCGGATTTATGAATTGTGTATGGATGTAGAATGTTGGGAATTGTATGAATTAAATCGTGTGAGAATAATGTGTATGAAAATTGTGTGATGTATGATTGATAAATATTGTGTGTGCAAGGGGTCCTATTTATAGGAGAAGAAGGTTGAGAGAGGTATCTTGCTTGTACGACAAGAAATACGAATCGGGATAGGAAATGTAAGAAGTTGTGAGGAACGAGAATTTCGTTACTTGGCAAAGAAGAAAAGGGAACCGGCTGAAAACAGCCTGCTCGGCCGGGTATTCCATGCTCGGTCGAATGCTCGATTTGGTATTCGGATAGGATTCCTACTTGAGATCGAATTCTACCTTTGACGGAATTGTTTAATATTTGTGTATCTGATTTTTTGTAGTATTCGACTCTAGGCCGGACTCTTAAGGTGACACGGCCTGCTCACGTGTCTCGAAAATATCTTTGACCGGGATTTTGACTCGGTCGTTAAAAGACGGTTTTGCCCCTGGTGTCGGATTCGACCCAAATTAGTCTTATTTGACTCGAAATGACCCACTGGGCCTGAATTTGAGGTCTGTTTTATGAGATTTGTACCCCGTAAAAAGCCCAAGCCAAATGCCACTGATTTCGAGCCCGTTTTCGAGTACGTTAAAGCACGTTTGCGTCCGATCATCATCGGGTGTTTGTCGGAAACTGCTATAGACACCTGGCGGTCAAAATGTGGGTGTCTACAGAGCCCCCACTCCGACTGAGGCTTGGACAAGGCGAAAGTCAGAGTAGCTACCAGGCCAATCAAAGATTAAGACCTGACATACTTCCGGTCGGGTCGTTTAAAGTCCATTAGACCTGCGTGAAGGGCCCGCCGGCCATGGATTAGAAATGTACCTGAACTGATGATGATAACTCCGTGGGGAATTGGACTTGTCGTATAAGACTTAGGTGCGCCTATATATGGGCTCATCCTGTTAAATGCCGCTGGGGAGTTATGCAAATTGCGCTGTCGTGATTTGTACCTGTATAAGTTACATGAAATTTTGCATGCAACACGTAGGCGAAACAAATATGACTCGCGCTGGGGAATAAAAATGATTTTTGCTGCATTTTGAAATCGAAGTCCTGAAAGCAACTCACGTGCTAGGAAATAGGTTTTCAAAATTGAAAGAGGTGGAGAAGAAATTTGCAGTTTAAATAGACTGAAATTTGACCTTGTCGAAAAGTTTTTTTTCAAATGGCAAAGTTTTGCAAATTTTGAAGTAAGAATTTGAAGAGAGGTCTACTGACAGACTCGACTCTGGACGCGACCGGACGAGTTGACAGACATGACTGGACTCTCGAGGGGTTGGACCGTGACTCGGTAGGGGGTGGGCCACCTAACAAGACTCTTAAATTGCGCTATTCCATAGCCTAGGCGAGTAGCAACACGGTCGTACATCGAAATGAGAAGGATGCGTTATAGGGGAATTGCAGTAGTCTGTAATGAAACTGTTTTTGCAGGACTTAGCAGTGGAATGCTGTAGACTAGTGCTCTTTTGAATCCTTTTTTATTTTAGGGTACATTTCCAATGTGGGCATTGCCTCGAGTCCTGATAGATTCTTGTCCTCGAGTGAGCCGAGTACTAGGACACACTGTAGAAAGGTGGCTAAATTTTTGAAATTATTTGGATTATGTGAATGGATGGAGAACTTCTGCCTAGGAGAAGCCCTCAGAATGACAAAGCTAACTGTCGAGAACATGACAGTGTCGTGACCGGAATGATGGTGCTTTTTGAATGTGTGTCAATGTGGGTGGTTGTGCCTCTGTTGAAAGGCTGCCTACGTATTCACGTGTGGTGAAATCAAACCAAGCCGTAGTTCAGTGGATTATGGTGCCTAGTTTATTAGGGCTTTGTGTGTAACTAGCCATAGCGATGGTGTAGGCTAGGTGCATTCCCAGTGATGTCTTGATCAAAGGGCTAGAATGGTTAGGATATTGATCCTGTGACTGTGAGCGTTCTCCGGGATAGCCCCAGAGGTGGTGTGCACTATTTGGGCATGTTCTATGCCGACCGCAAGTTGAGTTCCCGTGTTTGGGGTTGGTAACTGGTTTGAATGAGAAGAATTGGGATGGGATTTTAACGAGTTCTGCTCTCGGGGATTTTAACGAGTTCTGTTCTCGGGGATTTGATGAGTATTGCTCTCGGGGATTTTAACGAGTTTTGCTCTCGGGAGGATTTTGACGAGTTTTGCTCTCGGGGGGATTTGACGAGTTTTGCTCTCGGGGGGATTTGACGAGTTTTGCTCTCGGGGGATTTGACGAGTTTTGCTCTCGAGTTTGCGTATGGTGATTGTGAATTCTGTTATGTAAAGGGGAAGTCGAGTAAAATGGCTCGAACTTTGACCGGGATAAGTTTTAATAATGCGAGATCTGATTTCCATGTCTGGCCCTAATGGTTAGGGGTATCCTATGGAGCTTGAATCCTCAAAATTCCGGGCTGTCTCTGGCCTGGGTCTCGGGAAGGTCTTGAGGGTTGTAATGTGGGAAGGCTAAATGTGGTGTTAGTTGACCAGCTCGATTATCTCTCCCTTATTTGATGGTATGAATTTTGACCGTACCCTGGTCATGGGGCTTTCACTTGAATTGACCGTTGATCATGGTCATGGGTTTTTGGGGGTTCTTTTTTTTGATCATGGCTAGCTCTTTTGTTTTGGGCCTTTTGCTTTTTCTTTTTTTCTTGGACTTTTTTTTTTTTTTTTTTCTAGTTTTTTTTATCATGGCCATCTCTTTTACTTAGGCCTTTTGCTTCTTTTTTTTCGGTTGGTAAGACTAACACCTAAGGTGGGGATCGGTTAGTCTTATTGGATGGGTGTTTTATTGTGGAAAATGGGCTTGCCTCCCGTCTTGAACCCAAACTAGGAGACTACCCAGATTTGTCCTAGGATTTGATACCGCTCCTGCTAAGTGTAGTTTTGTGGCTTCCTATGTCAGACATGGAATAGGTAAAGGAAAACGCGGGCTCGGTTTCCTGCAGTCATTATAGATGTGCCTATAATAGTCACGTGCGTGTGCTCACAGTGTATGACGGTGTTCATCATGTTCTCGGAAACACATAAGGAAAGTATTTATGAGAAATAGAAAAGCTGATTTTATTGAATTTTGAAAAAGAGGACGGAATACAATTGACTCTGACTCTGACTTTGAAGTTGAAATAAATAGTATATCCTAGACTCGGACTCGGACTCAGACTTGGACTTAAATCAAATCCGGACTCTTGGATGCATAAGAGGTAGATTGGATGCTTTGGTCATCGGGCCCTGTATAGTCCATGAGGGGCTTTGCAAGTGACAATGTTTCCAAAACGGGAGTCTTCCCGGCATCGAGGAAGTCTTGAATGAGGTGTTTCAGTTTCCAGCACTGTTCTGTATCGTGTCCCCTCCCTCTGTGGAATTTGCAGTAATGCTCGTCGTTCCATGCTTTGGAGCGTTTTTCCAAAGGTGGGTCGGCTGTTGGGTTTATAGGTAGTATTAGGCCCTTCGGAACTAACCTCTGGAAAGCGACGGTGTAGGACATATCCAAGTGGGTAAATGTCCTTTCCTTTGACTGGTTCTTGATTTTTGGAGAGGTGACTTGAGGGTTACCTCTCTCGGTCTTGCCATCTTGAGGGTATCAGACAGTTTCGTACGAGTGTTCACCTTTCAAATGGCTCGGTTGGGTGATTGGCTGTCTTACCCGCTCTAGTTGTGTTAGACGGGCTCGGGTTCTTATAAGGTCTTCTTCGATGGTGGTCACCCTGGCATTCAGGTTATCTAGGGCGGTATTGATTTTCGAAAAGATATTGTTAATGAAGCAAGATAGCATAAGCATGCTTCCTTGGATATCCCCTTTCTCGATGGTGCGAGATTTATTGTGGTTTGGTAGTGTCTCGTTCATAGGGTCCCTGATCGGAAGAAACGACAGGTGTTAGAACTCACCTAAGCTCGGTTTTGCGCAAATGCAAGAGAGAGAGTCAAACTAGGTACGGCCCGGGGGCGAGAATGACTAAGATTCTTTGACCGGGCTACTTAAACGTTAATCCAGACAAAGTAACGACTGTGACCTAGACTCGACCACGAGACTCGAGCTGTACAAGGATAAGTCCGAAAATGGGGCGACCGTATTTGACCGTGTCGCGTGCTTGGACCAACCGTGGTGACCTAACCCTAGGTGACCCGAGTATTCGTGGGTACGACTCGAAGAAGGCATCATAAGGACGCCAGTGTAGGATGAACGTAGGGTACTCTCTAGGATAACCGTGGTTGACTGCTCGGGTGGAGGACAGACCCCTGAGTAAGGCTAGAGACTCAGATGGTGTGAAATCTAAGTGACTCGAAAGTGGGATACGTGAGACAACACGTGCAAGACATGACCCTTAGAGCAACCGTGATTGATCGCTCTGCTGAAGGGTAGCCCCCCGAGTGGGGGAAAGCCTGAAAAGGAAATGACTCAGAAAGGACACTTAGACGGGTGACTCGTGAAAGGTGGGTCTCCTTTAGGATCCAGCTGTGTGGGCTGGGCCCTGTTTTAAAGGAGGTTTACGTGAGACATTCCCCAGACTTTGGACTCGATAATTGTGTAGACGGGCCAACCTTCGTAGGAGTATGTCCTACGTAGGTGGGCTTTGCCTTAGTCAAATAAGGCGGACTGGGATAAGGAGGAAACTCGTGATATAAGATCGACGGAGTTTCGACGCTAAAGACTTTGACGACTTATGACACGACCCGACACTGCTAAATACGGGAAGTCCTAAGAAGAGGAAGGTTTTGAAAAAGGGATTTTTTTTTGGAAAATCCGAGAAGTCTCGGTGGATGGCCCAATTTTTTCGAAAAAACGGAAAAGTGCATCGGGCCACAATTTGAAAATTCGAAAAAATAAATTCGAGTTTTGAAATGGGCAGAATACCGGCTAGAAAATATGGTACTTTGAGTCAAATCGTAAATCCTAATTTCGGTAGCATTCCGAGGTTTTGAAAAGTTGAATATTTGGAATTTTGAAATTTGAGTATCGAAATGAATTTCCGACAATTTGAAAATTGAAGATGAGATCCCGAAGATTTGAAAATCGAAAACGGCATCTCGAAGATTTGAAAATTGAAAATGGCATCTCGAAGATTTTGAAAATCGAAACTGGCATCTCAAAAATTTTTAAAATCGAAATTGAATCTTGAAAATTCGAAAATCGAATGGTGGATCGGAAATTCGAATTTTGAAGTGGGCAGCATGCCGGCTAGAAAATAAGCGTGTTTTGAGTCAAATCTTAAGTCTAAATTTCGGCAGCTTTCCGATTTTTTTAAATTTGAATATTTTCGAAAAAATGCATTTTTGGAATTTCGGAATTTTGAATATCGAAGATGAATTTCCAAAAATTTGAAAATCGAAAACAGGATCCCGACTTTTAAAATTGACGAAAATGTCATCGGGCTTGAATTTTTTGGAAAAGTCAGAAATTTTGAATTTTTGAAATGGATTTTTGAAAGCCCGAAGAGAAATTCAGGGGATGGCCCGGTTTTTTGTTTTCGAAAGAAAAAAAACGGAAATCGAATCGGGCGACGGTTTTGCAAGTTCGAAAATAGTTTTGAGTTTTAAATTGGGCATAGTACCGGCAAGAGAAAGGGCTATTTTGAGTAAATTCGTAAGTCCTAAATTGGGTATATGCCCGAGGTTTTGAAATTGGATGTTTTGAAAAGGATGCAAATTTTTGAAAATGACGGTTTTTGAAAAAGATGTGGATCAAGTAGCACGTAGTCATGGAAACAGTATAATGACACCATGTATGCTCTTAAGCTAAGTCTCGGTCAGTCTATAAGGGTCTATACCAGTGTACATAGGCTATTCGAGAATCGGGGCGGACTTCCTAAGTCGAATTAAGCTTAGAACATGCCGTAAAACCCATACGAATCTGCTATGCACACCTTTTGACATATCCAATTTGGACTACATCAATGGTATAGTGGGACGTCGGTCACCAGTACCGGCCCGGGAAAGATGGGGTTATGCATGAACCGTAAAACTAAAACGCGTATTGTACTAGTCAAACGATTTCTATTCGAGTCTCACCCTGAGGATGCCGATGGTTAGTAACGCATCAGTTAATCCCCAGTGGAGTCGCCAAATTGTGGACATGACATAGGTCCACCCCGACGCGGCCACGCGCGGGTTTGGGGAGGCGAATGAATCTCCATATGAGAATGGATCGAATTGAAATTTAAATCGAAGTTGGAGTCGCCACCGAACTTTGTGGGAGTTCGGGCCCGTTTGAACCCACTCTATGTCGTAGTGGGCCGTGTACAAAATACGGCCCATTTCCGATGTCAGAGTTTATTGGGTTCGTCCCTTAGCATTTGATACCGATACCGACTTGATCGGATATCATATATTGAATTACTCTCGTTGCCAATGGTTTCGGACATCCGGAAACCGAGGTTCTGAGTAAGGGGTGAGGGTACGTGTTGGGAAGTTCACAAAGAACACCCAACCCCGCCCGCACATTAGCGGCCTCTACTAGGATATCGTTTGATGTTTTAATACGCACGTTAGTTGAACGATGAATGATATGCAAACATTGTTTTCCTAAACATGTGAATAATTGAATGGGTTGCTAAGTCGTTTAATGCATGAAAATTAACGTCAAAGTTGTATTTTAGCATGCGAGGTTCGTTTTAGTATAATAAAACAAATGATGAAAAGAGATTGCTAAAAGGATGAACAAACGTGTTAGTAACGATTGAATAAATCGAATGAAAATATGAATGCGATGAATAATGTAAAAATATGTCGAGATCTGAAATATCGCTAAAAAGATGCTATTTTGTCCAAAAAAAACGATGTTCGAAAAATAAAAAAAGAAAGGGACGCGTTCCAGGCTGCCGGGCGACTCGTCCGAGTCAGGCGCGACTCGCCCGAGTAGGCGACCCGCCCGGGACGCGCGCGACTCGCGTCCCGGTCTGTTTTCGAAATTGACCTTTTTGAAAAAGCGATGATTTTATTAAATCGCGTACAAATATTGCACCTGATTTAATATTCTCGATGTTCGTCATATTCGATATTCGATTATGAAATCGATATCGAATATTCGGAAAAGATAAAAAAAAAGTTTTAAGAAAAAAAATCGTTTTGTAGAAAAAACGATGTTTAAGAAAAATCGAGGAAAGTGAAGAAAAAAGAAGCCGCGGATCCAGGCTTCCACGCGAGTCGCCTGGGAGTGGCGCGAGTCGCGTGGAGGTCTGTCCCGGTTCGGGTTTCTCGAGAAATTGCTAATTTCGATAGATCGTGTATAAATATGAATTAATTTATACTTGATTTATGCTTTCGATATTCGTCGTATTCGATATTCGATTATGAATTCGATATCGAATATTCGGAACAATTTTTGGAAAAGTTTTTATAAAATTGTTTGAAAAGAAAAAAAAAATGAACGAAAAGTAAAGAACGTTAGTTCTCTCCGCGTTAAAATCGTTGTATTTTGTAAAAAAGAAGATGTAACGATTTTTTAGCATCAACGAGATTTAATTTAGTTCTTGTTGGATACGATATTCGATTAATGAACCGGTATCGTATTTTAAGAACGTTATATATGAAAATAATTTTGTAGTATCGATATTAGAAATAAATAAAAAAATGCGACGAACGACCCGTAAAACAAAAATCGACCGACGATGAAAAAAAGAAGAAAAGACGAGAAGGAGAAGAAGAGAGAAAGGAGAAGTCGGGTTTGATCTGCTGGGAGTGAGTTTGTTGATCTTATTTCAGGTGCCCCGGTCTCTTCCTTTGACATGCTGTTCCTTTGGTTTCTGGCTCGGGTGAAAAATGAGGACAGAAACAGGTTTCTAGCCATGTTGTGGGCAATCTGGTACCTCCGCAACCTTCGGACTTTTGAGACCTCCCCACCGGAACCAAGTGTTGTCATTGTTGGTATGATTAAGATGGTCGAGGAGCATTCACGATATGGGAATGAATTGCGGATACGAAGCTCTTCGGGTTCCCCTGCAGGAAGTGTGTCATGGACCCCCCCTGCTGAGGATTTTATTAAGATAAACTCGGATGCCGCTATTTATGCCAACGGAGATGTTGGAGTCGGGTTGTGGGTCGTGACGCAAGAGGTGAGGTTGTGCTGGTCTGTTGCCGTCGTAGCTCTACTTGGTGGGAACCTCGGGTGGCTGAAGCAAAAACTATGGAAATGGGGGTTTAGTTAGCAAAGCGGCTGAGTTACGATCGGGTTGTGTTTGAAAGTGATTCAAAGGTGGTGGATGCGTTGCGGAAGAACAAGGTGGACAGAAACCAAGTTGGGCTGACTATTGAAGATATCCGAGTCTACCGAGAGTCTTTTACTCGTTGTATTTGGTCTCACGTTAGAAGGGACGGTAATTGTGTGGCACATCACGTAGCTCGCATGTGCTCGAGAAGTGGGGAAAATCTTTTGTATGTCTCAAACTTTCCGGATGCGATTCTTGCATTGGCGGAAATTGATCTAATATAAGCCCCCTCTTTTCACCAAAAAAAAAAAGAAATACCAATCGGGATAGGAAATGTAAGAAGTTGTGAGGAACTAGAATTCCCTTAATTACTTGGCAAAGAAGAAAAGGGAACCGGCTGAAAACAGCCTGCTCGGTCGGGTATTCCATGCTCGGTCGAATGCTCGATTTGGTATTCGGATAGGATTCCTACTTGAGATCGAATTCTACCTTTGACGGAATTGTTTAATATTTGTGTAGCTGATTTTTTGTAGTATTCGACTCTAAGCCGGACTCGTAAGGTGACACGGCCTGCTCACGTGTCTCGAAAATATCTTTGACCGGGCTTTTGACTCGGTCGTTAAAAGACGGTTTTGCCCCTGGTGTCGGATTCGACCCAAATTAGTCTTATTTGACTCGAAATGACCCACTGGGCCTGAATTTGAGGTCTGTTTTATGAGATTTGTACCCCGTAAAAAGCCCAAGCCAAATGCCACTGATTTCGAGCCCGTTTTCGAGTACGTTAAAGCACGTTTGCGTCCGATCATCATCGGGTGTTTGTCGGAAACTGCTATAGACACCTGGCGGTCAAAATGTGGGTGTCTACACCTCCTCGGTTTCCCGTCATCTACTCATCTCGGTGCTCCCATATTCTGCTCCGAAAATTGTACTTGCTTCATAATGGCTGTCTCATTGAATCCGCTTTACCTTCATCAATTACTTCGAACAATCTACTATATATTACATTCATTGTTCGGTCATTTTCCAATTCAACCAGCGACCAATCTACTATGTTCTCACTTCAATCTCTGTTTTTCAACTTTTTGTTTTCATATTGTTTTCTCGCTAATTATTTCATCATGTCTGATCTACGTTTAAATTGTCAGGTTTTCTGAAATCTGATTGAAACCTGATGTACGTTTAGTTTTTCTGATTTATTAATATAATTGTCAATTGATATTTCAGAAACCTGATTTTGTTTTTTAAATTGTTTGGTAAATTTTCAGGCGGAAGAAAGCCAAAATAAGGGAAATTGAAAGATTGAATCATCCTGGTAATTTTTCTATTTTTGATATAGTTGATTTCATGTACCAATTAGTTATATTTTTAAATTCAATCGAAATCAATTTTTGAGATTCAGTAACAAAAAAACTAACTTAGTGAATTTGTATTTTCGATTTTTAATGTGTATAATAATCGACGGTGATGTTAATTTTTGATGAAGGGTATTTTTGATATGAACTTTTCAAGAATTTTCTGGAAAAATTGGAGTAATGTGAAGTGAGTTATAGTTTAGTATAACTGAGTTGATTTTTTTTGAGTTCATCGCTTGATTACCGTAATTAAGGTATTAATTGAGTAATTGGAAAAAGTTGTTGATACGAATTTTTCAAGAATTTTTTGAAAAAATCGAAGTAATTTGAAGTGAATTATACTTTTAGTATAATTGAATTGATTTCTTGAAGCATTGACTTTCGAGTTGTTTATCGCTTAATTATTGTAATTAAGGTATGAATGAGTGATTGGGAAAAAAAAAGTCGTTGATATGAACTTTTCAAAAAAAAATTGGAAAAATTGGAGTAAATCGAAGTGAGGTAGAGTTTTAGTATGATTCAATTAATTTGTTGAAGTATTGATTTTGAGTTCATCGCTTAATTACTGCAATTTAGGTATTAATTGGAAAAAGAAATGTTGTTGTTTTGGAATTGTTGTCAGAAATTGACGAAGGCGATGAGTTGGTGATCAAGGTAATATTGTCACATTTTTATTTAATCATATATAAATAAATAACTATATTTATATTTATATATATATTTTGATTTATATTATATTTTATATACATATTCATATTTAATTTTATGTATTCGTAAATAATATAAATATTTTTGTTTAATATAAATAATATTTCGGATTGAATTTTGAACATGTATATTCATATATAATAGTTCTAATTATATTTTCTAATATTTTAAATTTATAAATTGTAATTTATAATATATTTTTTTCGGATTGATTTTATTTTCAGATAAATTATTTATAAATAATTTTATTTATTTGGATTGAATTTTATTATAAATTATTATTTAATAGTTCTAATATTTTTGGATTAAACTTCATATTTAGAAAAATATATAAATATAAATATTTATTAGAAGATTTTTTCCTAAAAGAAGATTTATTCTAAATATTTTTGTTTCTCATATATAAATAAATAACTATATTTATATTTATATATATTTCGAATCATATTATATTTTATATACATGTACATCTTTTATTTTATATATTCGTAAATAATATAAATGTTTCTGTTTGATATAAATAATATTTCGGATTGAATTTTGAACATGTATATTAATATATAATATTTCCAATAATATTTTCTAATTTATTAGTTTTATAACTTTTACGTAATTTACAGTATTTTGTATTTTCAGATTGAATTTTATTTCCAGATAAATTATTTATAAATAATTTTATTTATTTTCGGATTAAATTTTATTTACAAATTGTTATATAATAGCTCTAATATTTTCGGATTGAATTTTATATTTCGAAAAATATATAAATATTTTTCTAATAAATTGTGTATGTTTTTTTTGGAAGTTTTTGCAGGATTAGGTACTACTGACTTTTACCGTAAATGAGAAAAACAAAAATAGCATTTCGGTATTTAATTTTGGAGATCAAGTAATTAATCGCATAGTAGAATATTTTGAGTTTTTGACTGCAAGTAATTGTCTTTTTATTTTCGATACCAAATAATTAATTGCATATTTAGTTTAAAAAGAAGAAGTAAATTTGACACCGAATTTAGTTGGTAAACGCAATTCGCAATTAATTAATCGCGTAGTAGAATTTTCTATATATTAAAAAAAATTGCGTTTGACTTTCACGACATAGTAATTAATCGCATTAGAATATTTTTTTAAAGACAAAATTATCCTTTAAGACGATTATGTTGTTCGATCTTTCGTCCACCCACATATTGATGATCACACTCTTTCGATCACATATTTCATATTTTTTTTGTCATTTAGAAAATTTACTGGATACGTAATGAACTAACGACCTTTTTTTACAATAAAAGACGGTGTCATACGAGAATAGTTCTACTTAACGAGACACATTGTCCACAATTTATTGGTATCTCGATAATGTGGATTGTATTATGCAATTATTATTTATTAATAACTCCGTATAAAATATACAACTTTATTTCCCGATAATAAATGTAATTACTTATGTAAAATAATTATAGAGAAAATTATCTTTATATAAATAAAGCGCATAAATACTCCGGAAGTTTACGATTGTTTATAGCACAGAGTAATATATTACGAGTATGTCATTTACAAACATTGTCAATAATTTTCTCCTTATTTCATTAAACAATTCATAGGGTAATGTTATATATAACCCATAGAGTTGTATTTAAACATTTAAAGGATTCCAATTTTAGTATAAACATATGGATTTGAGCATAAATTACACATACATCAAGACAATTAATACATGTATTAAAGGATTATTCTCATGATTTATCACGGGCATCACATATCTGTTTATCATACACTCTTTTAAGTTTATATCATTCTACTTCTCTTTCACATTTGTAATCCATTGTTTAACACCATGTCATGTATACCAAATAAACGTTTCAATACCATGAATTTTCACGAGTATTACACTATTAATATTAATGGCAAGAAAATTGAGGAGTAGCGGTAAGATTGTTATTGAGCAATATCTAGGCCGGGTTTAAAGGGTTTTCGTGTGAAAACGGTTTATTAATGCATGTTAAAAATATTAACTATGCGGGTCGGGTTTATACGGATTTTGAAACGGGGTTCGGGTCAAATACGCGTTATTATCGCATTTACGGGTTATTAAAACATATTAATTGCATTACTTACACGAGTCGAGTTTAAAAAGATTTCAGGTCAAAACGGTTTATTAACGCACATTAAAACATTAATTATATGGGCTGAGTTTATACGGATTTTAGGTCGGGATTCGGGTCAAATACGCGTTATTAACGCTATCAAAGAATGTGTACTGTCTTCAATTTTCTAAAATGCAAATATAATTTTATTCTTAATTTTCTTAATCATTCATTTTAAAAGATAGATACGTAGTATTAGTAAGATTAAACGTGTTTTTGATATATTTGATAAACGATATATTCCCTCCATATTCTTGAATTAGACACATATCTTTTTCTTTTATAATTAGAAAAGTGGGGCTAATTTAAGGAGGGAGTAACAAACTTTGACTCTAATACATTGGAAATGTATTGCGATTTGATTTTGTCTTGATGTTGTTTGTAGGTAGCATTGAGTCCCCGAAAGTTAGAAGGCCGAGGATGCTACAAGACGTGTCCTTCCCGGTGATATTTTTATTTTTAGTAAAAATAAAAAAACAGCCCATGATTTTTTTTCATACGAAGACGTGTATACACGTAACGTGTTGCCTTTTTTTTCCAATCATAATGTCTCCAACGATGTTTTAGTCCCTTATTGTATACTCCACAAACCATACCTACTTCTGTAAGAATATTTTATGATAGAATAATATTATGGGATATGTAATTGTAGATACCCGCATTTTGCCTGCTAGTGTCTATAGCAGTTCCCGACAAACACCCGATGATGATCGGACGCAAACGTGACTTAGTATACTCGGATTTGGACCCGAAATCAATAATATCTGACATGGACTTTTAGCGGAGTAATAATCTCACAAAACAGACATCAAATTCAGGCCCAGTGGGTCGTTCTGAGCAAAATAAGACTAATTTGGGCCAAAACCGACACCAAAAATAAATCCCGTCTTTTGGCGACCGGGTCAAAACCCGGTCAAAGACGAACCCGTCACAAAAATCAGCCTAAGTGGGACCTTCTAGAAGCTGGCGCCCAAATTCATTTCAAAAAAGATACCAAATCAACCAAGTCAACCTTTCCTCTT
Organism: Agrostemma githago; assembly: GCA_958450325.1. Classification (NCBI taxonomy): domain Eukaryota; kingdom Viridiplantae; phylum Streptophyta; class Magnoliopsida; order Caryophyllales; family Caryophyllaceae; genus Agrostemma; species Agrostemma githago. The sequence goes on from OY288241.1 coordinate 70,833,576, forward strand.
TTATCTCGGATTATCTGATCCACTCGATCGAATGGATTGACCCACTCGGTCGAGTGGAGCGTCAAAAACCGGATCAGGCCCATTTTCTAGGGTACTCGACCGAGTGCACTAGGGCCACTCGATCGAGTGACCCTAGGTCGTGGGGTAAAGTCTATAAATACCCCTTCAAACCCATTGCATTTTAAAGTTTTTACCTAATGCAAAAATTACTCTAAGCTTCTACTCTAACCTATCCATACTCTCAACACTACAAGCCTTAGCAACCCTAAGCCCTTCACACAAAACCGAGTCCCTTGTCCCTCGATAAATCGACAATTCATCCACACACACACCATAACTTACATACATCCTCAATACTCCATAGTCCCGTCACTATTCGCGAGTCCATTTCCGAGGTCCTTACTAAGCATGTATGTTGAGGGTGTCCTAAACCCCATTTCGAACTTTGTCCTCTTTGTTTTATGTTTTTCTTTGTATCGTTAATATTATATTTATACTAGTATTGTAACGCTAACACGCTAACTCTAACATCCTAACTTTTACATTTTCGCATACTAACTTTTCTATTTCGCGTTACTAACATTACTATCATACCGTGTATATATATATATATATTAGTACCGAAAATTTGGTTTCGGATGCGTTTGACTATAATTGTCGCCTAAAGTCCGTCTAATCCCTTTACGAGCAACGACGGAGGTGGAGCCCTTTCGAGGAGCCCCGCCCCAATGTACTCAAGGGCGTGACGTGATTGCGACTAATCGTAGTTGAACGTATTCGATCCCATTTTAATTAGTGCGGAACCCGTTGACACGAAAATCGACATCACATAGCCCGAAAGAGTTAGTCTCGATGTCGTGACGTAGAGGGAAGCATTCCGTTACTAATTCAAATTCTCTTCACGTAAACGTTTTCATAAAATCCCGACAACGGTATTATAATCGTATATGTACACGATTATAGTACCGGAGGTCGAGTTAAATTCAAATCATGCGATATTTGTATTTAAACTCGACCGACCGTCGTTTTCGACCCCAAAAACGAAACGAGTTAACACTCGTACAGGGACTACTCGACCGAGTGCATAGGCCACTCGATCGAGTAGCGCCCACAAAACTGGGCAGACTACTTTCCAAGGGTACACTCGACCGAGTCAGGCCATGACTCGACCGAGTGGGTCCTGTAGCCCAGAAAACCGAGAGCTGAAATGCAACATTTAAGTCTCGTCTTTTTTTTACGACTCTTAGCCGACACGTGTAAAGCCAATCACGTGAATCCGTTTTCACGTTTATCGTGGCAAACCGAATTAAATCTAAACTCGTCAATACTTTAATTTAATTCGGCCAACCCTCAAATTTAAAACACATAAAATCACGAGTCATAACTCGTACAGGTGCCACTCGGCCGAGTACACCTGCTACTCGACCGAGTAACACCCCAAACCGTGGGCAGAAACTCCTTTTAGGACGCACTCGACCGAGTCAGACTATGACTCGACCGGGTGGGTCCTGTAGCCCAGTAACCGAGGGCCTTGACACATACTTTCAAGCCTCGTCTTTTTTATCGACATTAGTCATCACGTGTAAAGACTATCACGTGACTATTCCATTTTCAAAACCATGCACATCACGACACCTTAACGACTTTGACCGATTTTTTTCGACGTGATAAGTCGGGACAAGGCATCGAGGCATAGGATCGGGCTAGCATCACGCCTAGGTCCTATGTCTCCGTCCTTCGTTTGATGTACAACACAATGTACATTTAAGCGGGGTTAGTCCACTCACACATTTTTCGGTCTAGCTTACATGCGGGTCCGTCCCTAACTTTTATTTATTTATTATACTATTTCCATATCATTTGCAATTTTCGTATTGGCCGGGTTGTATTTCTGCCCTTGTAACTTGTACGTTATTTACGTTTGAGCTTCATTTATTTACTTGCTTATTGCTTTATAAATGAACCTCGCATGCTAAACCACTTTGACCATATTTTAGATGCATTAAATGACGTAGTTAACATACTATTCATATGCTTAGCCCGAAAACGCTGTTTGCATATCATTTAATCGTTTTACTAGCGCGCTCACACGAACACGAACGATGTCTTAGTAGAGGCCGCCATGTGCGGGCGGGGTTGGGTGTCCTTAGTGGGCTTCCCAACACGTACCCTCACCCCTTACTCAGAACCTTTGGTTTCCGGATGTCCGAAACCCTTGGCGCACGAGAGTCATTCTATACACGAAAGCCGGTTTATACGGTATCGGTATTGCAATGCAAAGGGACGAGCCCAATGAACTCTGAAATCGAAGTGGGCTTACTTTGTGTATAGCCCATGACGACATAGAGTGGGCTCGTATGGTTCCGAATAACCACAAAATTTGGTGGCGACTCCATTTTGACTTAAATTTCGAACCCGAGAACAATCTCACCACGAGATTCATTCGCCTACCCAAACCCGCGCGTGGCCGCGTCGGGGTGGACCTACGTCATGTCCACAATTTGGCGACTCCGCTGGGGATACCTGATGTACCACATGTCATCGGGGTTCCTAGGGTGAGACTCGAAGAGAAATCGTTCGTATATTAGTGTGTGCGCATTAGTTTAATGATTCATGCATAACCCAAATTTTGCCCGGGCCGGTTACTTGTGACCGACGTCCCACTATACCACGGTGCATTCCTACATGGGTGCGCTAAAGACTTCGATGGCGGAACTCACCGGGGTTTTACGGCAGGTCCTAGTTCCAAATCGGCTAGGAAGTCCGTCCCGTTTCGTGAGAATGCGATCGTTGTTGGTATAGACCCTATTGTGACCGACCGAGACTTAGTGTAAAGCATACATACGCGTCGTTATAATGCTTGTTTGACTATGTGCTGCTTGGTTTCCGTGTCATTTTTCAAAAAACCGTCATTTCAAAAAATTCATCTTTCCAAAAAACACCCAAATTTTGAAAAACCCGAAATGCAGTCCGTTTCGGGACCCGTCTTTTCAAAATATCCAATTTTCAAAACTCGGAATGCCGCCGAAATTTAGGATCAACTGATTTGACTCAAAATATCCTTTTTCTCTAGTCGGCATGCTGCCCATTTTAATTCATGAATTTCCAACACCATCTCGATTTTCTGAATTCTTCAAAATTCTAATCCTGGTTTTCGGAATTCCGTTTTTAATTTCCAAACTCTCGGAAATTCATCCACTCATTCAATATTCAATTTTCAAACATCCAACTATCCTAGTAAACCTTCCTTATTATAGGACCTACCGTCTAGCCGTGTGTCAGGTCTTTGCATAGTGTGTCGAAGGTCTATAGCGTCAAAACTCCGCTGATCCTATATCGCGAGTTTCCCCCCTTTCCCGAGTCCGCCTTATCAGTCAAGGCACGACCGACCCGCGTAGGGCATACCCCTACAAAGGAAAGTCCGTCCATACACTCGAGTCAAAAGTCTAGGGAAAAGTCTCACGTGGACCTTCCTTCGAACGGGATTAGGCCCACAAAGCCAAAATCCTAAGGAAGTTATACCACCCATCGAGTCATCCGTCTAGATGTCCTTCTCGAGTCTTTAGTCTTCTTTCCTAGTGTCGCTCGGGATATACTTTTCCTTTCCTTTTCCACAGACCTGGGTTCAGTTTCTGATTACGCGGTGTTCTTACAGACAGGCCACCGGCAACCAGACACGCTCGAAGGATGGCTACTTTGAACAGCCTACAAACCGCTTTGGACGCCATGGTCGCGAAGCAGACCGATATCGAAGCCCAACTGACCGAAATGAGGGCTGGCCAAGTGGCCATTGTTGCTCGCCTAGCTACGGTGGAGCAAGGGACTCCTAATGTCGAGACTACTGGGCCCATAACTGAACTGGTCAGCGCAGTGCGCCGGCTAGAAGAACAAGTCCATTTGACTGGGAGTAACAATATCCACCGAGAGAATAGCCGAGAGTACTCCACGGTGAGTGACAAGCTGCCTGCAAACCTGAACCTCACAGGTTTGCCCATGTTCGAGGGAACTGAGGACCCGTTACTACATGTGCGGGCCTTCAAAGAATTCATGGCCATCAAGGGAGTGGATTCATCCATGTTCAAGAACCTCTTCGCTGCATCCCTTGAGAAGCACCCACGGGCCTGGTACTATAGGCTAGACCCGAAAAAATACCCTACATGGGATGATGTGGCTACCGAGTTCGCTCGGAACTATGCTGACAACACCGAGATCCAAACCACAATGCGATCTCTGGAGGTCATGGCCCAAGAGCCAAAGGAAGGTTTCACTAAATACCTTCAACGCTGGAGGGCCGAGAGCGTGAAATTGGTCGATAAGCCCAATGAGAAGACCCTAGTGGAGGCTTTTGTCAAGAACCTCCTCCCTTCCTACCGGGTTCACCTCCGGTATGCTGTTATACCCAATTTCACCACCCTTACTGAAATGGGTATGAGGATCGAAGACGACCTGAGACTAGAAAGCCTCACTAAGGCTGCTAGCAAAGGATACCAAGGGGCCTCTTCCTCCACCACTAAGCCCCAGGCTGCAACCCGCAGCATTTTTGACACGGTTAATCTACTAGATGCCCCGTCCAAGAAGAACACCCCACCTCGGGTCTTCACTGATATAGGTACTACCTATACTTATGCCTTACAAAGGCTATCCTCCAAAGGCCTAATCCAACCGATAGGCCCAACTCCTGAAGTTCCGGTCGAGCGTCGCTCCAAGAACTACAACGCTCAGGCCTATTGCCAATACCACCGGGGCAATGGGCACGATACCGAAAAGTGTTGGAAGCTGAAGCACCTGATCCAGGACCTGATCGAAAGCGGTAAAATCCCGCTACCCGGAGATAAGCCCAGCAACAAGGAGAACCCTTTCAGCTCCCACGCCATTTTTGCCGGGGAGGTGATCGACTGCTCTCACCTTATCTCCCCCTACATCCCGCAAGTGAACGGGATCTGGTTCGACGACGAGGATGATATCTACCTCGCTAAAGGGGAAACCGTTCCCATCACCCCTGAACAGATTCGAGAGGTCAAAACTCGAGTCCTAGCCAGCAACAACCTTGGTCGTCCCTATTTAGCCACAAGCACTAGGGACACCCCTACCCCGGCAACCATCACCGATCCACTCGGGATGGAAGTCGCCCCTGAAGAGCCGACCGCCGAAACAGCCGTCGTAAAGCAATTGAAGAGAACCCGAGTTGACCTCACTATACGGCAACTCCTTGTTAGCTCTCAAGAACATCGAGAGGCACTTACAAAGGCTCTCGATCAAGTCAAGATCGACTCTTTGGCTACCCCCGCTGAAATGGTAGCCACGGTCCTACCCCACCTAAAGGGTAAGGCCAAAGTAGGAGGCCCAATGATCACTTTTTCCAAAGCCGATCTGCCACCATTCGGGACCTCCCACAACCTGGCCCTTTACATCACGGTGATTTGCCGGGGAAAATACCTCCCGATGACCCTAGTTGATGACGGGTCAGCCGTGAATGTCCTTCCCTTAAGGACCGCCCAAGCCCTCGGCATTACCGAGGCTGACTATATCCCGACTGCTCAAACCATCCAAGCCTTTGATGGGAGTCCAAAGTCGGTAGCTGGGGCCATAAAACTGACCATCATCACGGGCCCGGTAGAAAAGGAGCTTGAATTCCAGGTGATTGATGTCACCTCATCATTCAACTTACTCCTAGGAAGGCCATGGATTCACGCGGTGAAAGCCGTGTCCTCCACCCTTCACCGTAAGATCAAGATGCCTCTACTCGACGGTATTATTACTTTAGAGGCAACCCCAATGACCGTGGCTAGCTGTAACACCACGGGCCGCACGGACCTCTGGGGGTTCGACTTTGTGGGGATGATCGAGGAAGAGTATCTTTTCAGGCCTTACTTCACCACGAGCATTGACACGATGCTCCAGAACCTAGGGTACCTTCCGGGGGCTACCTCTCGACCCGACCTTCCAGCTGGGAAGATCATCGAGGTCCTTAAGGACGAAGACTCTCACTTCGGCCTTGGCTATGCCCTCACTCCGGACAACGTTGTCCGAGCAGGAATTGAAAAGGCCTGCAACATCACGAAGGGTATCTACTTGAGCCCTTACAGCCCACGGTTGTCTGACTACTTTGTCACACCCGTATTCGGGGCTGTCCAAGTTGGGCTATACCAACCCAACGCTACGCACCTCGGGACCCACTTGGCCCGGGATTGCAACTACATCCCGGATGAGGTGTTCGCCCTCATCCAGTCCGACAGAGCGGACGATGCCGAGCCCGCGCTAGGGCTACTCTTCGGGGAAGACACCGTAGCCCCGACTCCAAAGGAAGACCTGGTCAACCTGATTCTCCGCCGCAACAGGTTTGACCCGACCAAGCTGATCTCGGATGTTGGCTCCGAGACGGGAAAAAGGGCCTGGAGGAAAACTGTCAAGTGGACTGACAGTCAAGGAAGGATCTACAAGCTGGTCGCCGGAGAGGGAGACATGCCTGAGTCTGAGTTCGAGTCTGAGTCGGAGTCTGAGTCTGAGTCTGAGGTCGAGTCTAGAGAAGTCGGTGCTAGAGTCACTCCTGTAACCCCCCTCCCTTCTATCATTCCTGCTGCTAGCACTTCGGGGTCTGTCCCGAGTGCTTTACCAATCCCGCCACTGACCAACGATCAGATGGCTGCTCTCTTTGAGTTGTTTTCCAAATTTTCAATCAATAATAACAACCGTTCTGCTTACGACTTGTCTCTTTTAAATCCTGCTTTCAAAAATGATTTATGCTATGACATTGAGAAATCCGACGAACAGGTACCCTTACCTCCACATCTGATCGAGCAACTAGAGCAAAGGGAATCCCGGAATCCGGTAATCGAAGAGACCGAGTCCATAAACGTGGGAACAGCCTTAGAGCCTCAGATACTTAAGATAGGGTTATCCTTAGATCCCGAGGAGAAACAACAGTTTATAAACCTCCTCCAAAAGTTCAAAGATGTCTTCGCGTGGTCCTACAAGGACATGCCGGGGATAGACCGGGAAATAGCCGAGCACCGCATACCTATCAAAGACGGGTGCAAACCGGTCAAACAAAAGCTTCGTCGAATGAGGCCCGAGTGGTCTCTCAAAGTAAAAGAAGAGGTCGACAAACAATTCAAAGCCGGCTTCATACAAGTCTCCGAGTATCCGGACTGGGTCGCAAACATCGTGCCGGTTCCTAAAAAGGACGGTAAGGTGCGGGTATGCGTAGATTTTCGGGATCTTAACAAAGCAAGCCCGAAGGATGATTTTCCGTTACCACACATCGATATACTGGTGGATAACACGGCCGATCATGCCCTTCTATCATTCATGGACGGGTATGCCGGATATAATCAAATCAAGATGGCGGAAGAAGACATGAGTAAGACTACCTTCACTACACCTTGGGGTACTTACTGCTACACTGTCATGCCGTTTGGTCTTATTAATGCCGGGGCCACATACCAAAGGACCGCTACCACCTTACTACATGACATGATGCATAAAGAGGTAGAGGTCTATGTAGACGACATGATCGTCAAATCCAAAGAACGGGACGGTCACATCACCGCCCTAAGAAAATTTTTCACCCGATTGCGCAAATACAACATGAGGCTAAACCCTCAAAAGTGCAGTTTTGGGGTAACGTCAGGCAAATTACTGGGTCATATCGTTAGCCAACGAGGTATCGAAGTCGACCCAGCTAAAATCAAAGCCATTACCGAGATGCAAGCTCCTCAAACCGAAAAAGAAATAAGGGGATTTCTCGGGAAAGTCCAGTATATTAGTCGATTCATTTCCAAGCTAACCATGGTGTATGAACCAATTTTCAAGAAAATGAAAATAGGGGAACGGGTACTATGGGATGACAAATGCCAAGCTGCTTTCGACAAAATCAAAGAAATTCTGTCTGCACCGCCGGTTTTGATGCCACCCCAACCCGGCTTGCCTCTGTCGTTATACCTAACAACGACCGAGACAGCCATGGGGGCTATGCTGGCTCAGACAGTTGACTCCGAAGAGCGAGCCATCTATTACATCAGTAAAAAGTTTTTAGAGTATGAGTGCAAATACACCATGCTCGAAAAGACGTGCTTGGCTCTAGTCTGGGCCACTAAGAAGCTCCGACACTATATGCTCAGCTATGAGGTCCATGTTCTATCCAGGATGGACCCGATCAAGTACCTCTTCGAAAAACCCATCCTCAACGGCCGGATTTCAAGATGGACTCTGATGTTGGCAGAGTTCGACCTAAAATTTGTACCGTTAAAAGCTATTAAAGGGCGAATAGTGGCTGAATTTCTCGCCGACAGCCCGATAACCGAGGAAGGACACACCGACACTTGGTCCTTCCCAGACGAAGATATTTTCCATACCGATGCCGAAACATGGGATTTGTACTTCGACGGAGCATCTAATTTTCGAGGGTTCGGAGTCAGGATCCTCCTAATTTCACCAAGAGGGGAGCATACTCCCGTCTCCATCAAGCTGGACTTTGACGTCACCAACAATGCAGCAGAATACGAAGCATGCATCTATGGGCTACAAGCCGCCGCCAACCTAGGGATCACAAATCTCCGGGTACATGGCGACTCATCCTTGGTCATTAACCAAGCACTTCAAAAATGGAAGACTCGGAATGCTAATCTCGTGGCCTACCAGGCACGAGTAAGGGATCTCGAGAAACAATTCCAAAAGGTAGAATACATATACCTGCCTCGGGAGGAGAATCAGTTTGCAGATGCACTCTCAAAATTAGCATCTTTACTGAACATTCCCGACCATGTGACCAGTATGCCAATTTGCGTCGAAAGACGGTCCGAGCCGGCGTACGTCTATGACATTGAAGACATCGAGATAACCGATCCCGAACCATGGTACCAAGCCGTGTTAACATACCTGACCAACGGAGAGTATCCTCCCGGGACGGAAAGCCGAGCCAAAAAAGCCTTACGGAGGCTAGCCACCCAGTTCATCCGTACTGATGACGGACAACTGTAAAAAAAGACGGCACAGGGGGCTCTTCTCCTTTGTGTTGACAAATATAAAGCCGAGAAAGTAATGGCCGAAGTACATGATGGTGAAAACGGCCCACACATGAATGCTCACATGTTGGTCCGAAAAATCATGAGGCTCGGGTATTACTGGAACACCATGGAGGCCGACTGCCAGTTATATGTCAAACATTGTCATAACTGTCAAATCTTTGGCAATGTGCAACATATGCCGCCATCCCTGCTCTATACCATGACGTCACCTTGGCCGTTCTCGACGTGGGGTATCGACATAATCGGGAAAGTAAATCCCTCCGGTACTGGTGGACATTGTTTCATTTTGGTAGCTATCGACTATTTCACCAAATGGGTCGAAGCTGAATCATATCGCATCCTCAATGCCAAACATGTCGCCAAATTTATCCAAAACAAGATAGTATGTCGGTATGGAATCCCACATGAATTTATCAGTGATCATGGAACTCATTTCCAAGCTGAGACGGCAACCTTACTGGCTAAATACCAAATTCAAAGGCACACGTCCTCGCCATACCGTCCTCAAACCAATGGAGCGGTAGAGGCGGCCAATAAAACGATTGTCACCATACTAAAAAAGATGGCTGATAATTATCGGGACTGGCCCGACAAAATACCTTTTGCCTTATGGGGGTACCGGACATCAATTCGCACCGCAACTGGAGCGACACCATACTACCTAACCTATGGGATGGAGGCGGTTCAACCAGTTGAGCTAGAGGTACCGTCCCTCAGAATTCTGCTAGAAAGTCAAGTACCCGAAGCTGACTGGGTTCGAGCACGGTACGATTCGTTGGTTCTACTAGACGAACGACGGTCCCGCGCTCTCAACAATATCCAAATATACCAGAAACGGATCCAACGGGCCTTCAACAAGCGAGTAAGGCCCAGGAACATTAAGGAAGGAGACCTAGTCCTTAAGTCTGTTCGAGCCTTACTACCAGTTGACCCAAGGGGAAAATTCAAACCCAACTGGGCTGGGCCATACCTGGTGAAGAAAATCCTATCGGGCGGAGCAGTAATGCTGACGGACCTGGACGGGAATGAATTTGTCAACCCAACCAACCTGGACCAGCTGAAGCGTTACTACCCTTAGCCATTTCTCAATGTCATTAGCAACTTTTATCAAAATCATTTATTTTACAAAAAGCAAGTCAATGAGCTAGAATTATTTATTCTACTGTCGCAAAACATCTTGAACCAATAGTCTTGGTGTAATTCGAGATTGCAATTTCCTAAGCCTGAACTACGTTTGGTTTGATTCTGCTAATTGCGGATACGTAGGCAGCCCCTCAAAAGGGCACAACCAATGCAATCGAGAAAAGACAGGAGCGGTTTTAATAATAAACTTCCTTTTATTAATTATCAAAAAAAAATCCCAAAAAGCTTGGGAAAATTACAAGCGCAGGAATTCAAAAAAAAACTACAAAAAAAAACACACGACAAAATAATAATAATATTTAAATAATAAAACTAAGGACTCAGTATTTAGGGCATCTTGCCCTTTCCTTTGTCCTTGGCCTCCTTGGCCGTCCACTGACGACGACGCGGAGGAGAGCGTTCCCGAATCACCACAGGAACCTCTTTAGCCCGGACTCACTTCTTGGAACTCGAGTCCTCATCCACCTCTATTGGCCCGAGTCGGGCCCTTACAGGCTCAGGGAGCCGGTCGCGTGGACCTAGTCGGTCCCGGGCCGCCAGTCTTGGCCCAAGTCGCCTCTCCAAGTCAGTCTGGGGGCTTTGCCGCCCCCGCGTGCCACTAGCACCGGCATCTTTAGCTCGAGTCTTAGTATGTGACTTAAGACCCGACTCTAATCGGACTAAGGTAGCAGGGGTCTCTCCCTCATCGTAGAATCCCCTATTGTCCTTTACCGTCTCCCGACGGACCAGTTCGAAGGCCTCATCGACCTTCAGAGCTTTGCGAGCCTCCTCGGACTCCTCAGAAGTCCACTTCTCATAGGCTCGAGAAACCCAAGCGGATTGGCAAGGGTTGGGAATAGTCCATGTAGGACGAGTAAACCATCTCTGCAACCAGGTGTCGCACATAGCGTCCGTCAGTTGGAGCGAGACGCTAATAATGGCTTCGGTCTCAGGAATGCGCTGAGACGAACCGAACTACCTCAGAATGCGGTCCGGGTAGATGTGAATTGTCCAGTCAAGGGACAAGATCACGAGGTAACGAGCTTGGTCCCTCTTGGCCAACCCTGTCAGCTTGGAAAGGAACCACCAAGCAACCGTTCACCTAATCAACGGGCCACCGTGGAACACCAATTCCTCGTCCCAATAAGCTCGATTTATATGGTGATTCGAGCTTATCCGGCGCCCCCTAGAACTGAGTTGGCTGCTACGGTAGTTGGGAACGCTCGGAGGAGGCTCTATGATCGATAAGCGCTCCGACAGCCAGACCTGCAAACGTATACACGGGATTTATGAGTAACGGAATGGTTCGCTACAGCCCACTCGATCGAGTACACCCTCTGACTCGATCGAGTAAGACTCCCTAAAGACAACCAGAAGCTCGTCAGGTATGACACTCGATCGAGTACACCATCTGACTCGATCGAGTAGGGCACTCTAAGACAATCAGAAGCTCGTCAGGTATGACACTCGATCGAGTACACCATCTGACTCGATCGAGTAAGCTCTTCACAGACCAACAGAAGCACTTTGCAGACATCACTCGATCGAGTGATAGGTCCACTCGATCGAGTGATAGGTCCACTCGATCGAGTGACTTACGGACCTCAGGAATTCGCGAGAAACAAAAAAGAGAGAAAAGCAAAATTGAAAAATCGAGAGGCATATACCTGCAGAATGAGGGTGCTACCCGTCAATTGCCGGGTTGGGTCAAGTCGCCTAGGATCCAGACCCATGATGAGTTCCCCAGTGGCTAGCCAAGCAGGGCTATGACCAGTCTCCATCTGGTCAACCACTCCAATCAGCCTAATCTGACCCACGCATGAGTCAACATCCATCAACCCCTCGAAAACGTAGCGGTGCAACATGCAGAACGCGAAAGCCCTACGTCTGTGAGAAGGCGTAGCCCTTACATCCTGGCTGTTCATAAACTTGTCAGCCAAGTCAAAGAGGGAGACAGTATCTCCCCGCACCATTCGATCTGTCTCAGCATGAGACAGACCTAGGAAGTCCCTCAGTCTTCTCCTCGGGTCCGGGTAGAACGGAGGGATGGCAGGACGAGCAACAGGGCTCCAACCTCCAATGGCTGCGATCTCCTCGGGAAGAGGGCATATTTCTCCCCGCGGGAACGCGAAGACGTGGTGGGTAGTATCCCAAAGCGCCAAACAAGCGTCCAGAAAATGCAAATCAGGCACCAGACGCCTAAGAGGAAACAGGCTGGTAATCCCCATTTGGGTCAGCTGAATCCTATCCTCGTCCCGAAATTGCTGGGACCAGGCAAAAAGCATTGAAGTGAGGTGCTCAATACCCATGGCAGGAACTTAATCTCTCATGAAAGACTGAGAGATTTTAAGAGAAGAAGAGTTTTGGTTTGAGGTGCAGTAAGCTGAAGCGGGGAGACCTGTATTTATAATAGGGAAGCCTGGCAGTAACCCTGACTAACCCTGCCTCCTCAGTAAACTGGGCTCCAACATGTGCAGGCCTGACTTCAACCCAGAATAGGAATCTAGTTATCCTGAGCTTTCCTAAATTCTTTCTAAAAAATTCCTTAAGTTCAAAAAAAAAAAATCTCTTTCTCAAAAATTTCAGCTTTTTATTCCGGCACTTTTCCCCAGCGCGAGTCGGTGTTTTGCCTATGTGTTACATGCAATTTGTCATGTGTCAGCATACAGGTACACCCCAAGACTTCAGAAGCAAGTTCCCGCGCAACCACTCCCCAGCGTGAGTCAACACTTATCCCAGAATGCTACAGTCAAAGCCATGATGTATCAGCATACGGGTACTCTTACACCTTCAAAAGCAAGTTTTGCTCCCCAACGGAGCTACCACCGACAGGACAGGTATGACCCTCTGCTTATGGCTGGCGAGCCCTTCACGCAAGTCTACTGGACTATAAACGACCCGACCGGAAGGCTGCCAGGTCGTAATCTGCGATTGGCCTGGTAGCTACTCTGACTTTCGCCTTGTCCAAGCCTCAGTCAGAGTGGGGGCTCTGTAGACACCCGCATTTTGCCTGCTAGTGTCTATAGCAGTTCCCGACAAACACCCGATGATGATCGGACGCAAACGTGACTTAGTATACTCGGATTTGGACCCGAAATCAATAATATCTGACATGGACTTTTAGCGGAGTAATAATCTCACAAAACAGACATCAAATTCAGGCCCAGTGGGTCGTTCCGAGCAAATTAAGACTAATTTGGGCCAAAACCGACACCAAAAATAAATCCCGTCTTTTGGCGACCGGGTCAAAACCCGGTCAAAGACGAACCCGTCACAAAAATCAGCCTAAGTGGGACCTTCTAGAAGCTGGCGCCCAAATTCATTTCAAAAAAGATACCAAATCAACCAAGTCAACCTTTCCTCTTTTATCTCGGATTATCTGATCCACTCGATCGAGTGGATTGACCCACTCGGTCGAGTGGAGCGTAAAAAACCGGATCAGGCCCATTTTCTAGGGTACTCGACCGAGTGCACTAGGGCCACTCGATCGAGTGACCCTAGGTCGTGGGGTAAAGTCTATAAATACCCCTTCAAACCCATTGCATTTTAAAGTTTTTACCTAATGCAAAAATTACCCTAAGCTTCTACTCTAACCTATCCATACTCTCAACACTACAAGCCTTAGCAACCCTAAGCCCTTCACACAAAACCGAGTCCCTTGTCCCTCGATAAACCGACAATTCATCCACACACACACCATAACTTACATACATCCTCAATACTCCATAGTCCCGTCACTATTCGCGAGTCCATTTCCGAGGTCCTTACTAAGCATGTATGTTGAGGGTGTCCTAAACCCCATTTCGAACTTTGTCCTCTTTGTTTTATGTTTTTCTTTGTATCGTTAATATTATATTTATACTAGTATTGTAACGCTAACACGCTAACTCTAACATCCTAACTTTTACATTTTCGCATACTAACTTTTCTATTTCGCGTTACTAACATTACTATCATACCGTGTATATATATATATTAGTACCGAAAATTTGGTTTCGGATGCGTTTGACTATAATTGTCGCCTAAAGTCCGTCTAATCCCTTTACGAGCAACGACGGAGGTGGAGCCCTTTCGAGGAGCCCCGCCCCAATGTACTCAAGGGCGTGACGTGATTGCGACTAATCGTAGTTGAACGTATTCGATCCCATTTTAATTAGTGCGGAACCCGTTGACACGAAAATCGACATCACATAGCCCGAAAGAGTTAGTCTCGATGTCGTGACGTAGAGGGAAGCATTCCGTTACTAATTCAAATTCTCTTCACGTAAACGTTTTCATAAAATCCCGACAACGGTATTATAATCGTATATGTACACGATTATAGTACCGGAGGTCGAGTTAAATTCAAATCATGCGATATTTGTATTTAAACTCGACCGACCGTCGTTTTCGACCCCAAAAACGAAACGAGTTAACACTCGTACAGGGACTACTCGACCGAGTGCATAGGCCACTCGATCGAGTAGCGCCCACAAAACTGGGCAGACTACTTTCCAAGGGTACACTCGACCGAGTCAGGCCATGACTCGACCGAGTGGGTCCTGTAGCCCAGAAAACCGAGAGCTGAAATGCAACATTTAAGTCTCGTCTTTTTTTTACGACTCTTAGCCGACACGTGTAAAGCCAATCACGTGAATCCGTTTTCACGTTTATCGTGGCAAACCCAATTAAATCTAAACTCGTCAATACTTTAATTTAATTCGGCCAACCCTCAAATTTAAAACACATAAAATCACGAGTCATAACTCGTACAGGTGCCACTCGGCCGAGTACACCTGCTACTTGACCGAGTAACACCCCAAACCGTGGGCAGAAACTCCTTTTAGGACGCACTCGACCGAGTCAGACTATGACTCGACCGGGTGGGTCCTGTAGCCCAGTAACCGAGGGCCTTGACACATACTTTCAAGCCTCGTCTTTTTTATCGACATTAGTCATCACGTGTAAAGACTATCACGTGACTATTCCATTTTCAAAACCATGCACATCACGACACCTTAACGACTTTGACCGATTTTTTTCGACGTGATAAGTCGGGACAAGGCATCGAGGCATAGGATCGGGCTAGCATCACGCCTAGGTCCTATGTCTCCGTCCTTCGTTTGATGTACAACACAATGTACATTTAAGCGGGGTTAGTCCACTCACACATTTTTCGGTCTAGCTTACATGCGGGTCCGTCCCTAACTTTTATTTATTTATTATACTATTTCCATATCATTTGCAATTTTCGTATTGGCCGGGTTGTATTTCTGCCCGTGTAACTTGTACGTTATTTACGTTTGAGCTTCATTTATTTACTTGCTTATTGCTTTATAAATGAAC
Source organism: Agrostemma githago (assembly GCA_958450325.1). Lineage (NCBI taxonomy): Eukaryota > Viridiplantae > Streptophyta > Magnoliopsida > Caryophyllales > Caryophyllaceae > Agrostemma > Agrostemma githago. Next base: position 70,849,049 of record OY288241.1, read on the forward strand.
CTCGCATGCTAAACCACTTTGACCATATTTTAGATGCATTAAATGACGTAGTTAACATACTATTCATATGCTTAGCCCGAAAACGCTGTTTGCATATCATTTAATCGTTTTACTAGCGCGCTCACACGAACACGAACGATGTCTTAGTAGAGGCCGCCATGTGCGGGCGGGGTTGGGTGTCCTTAGTGGGCTTCCCAACACGTACCCTCACCCCTTACTCAGAACCTTTGGTTTCCGGATGTCCGAAACCCTTGGCGCACGAGAGTCATTCTATACACGAAAGCCGGTTTATACGGTATCGGTATTGCAATGCAAAGGGACGAGCCCAATGAACTCTGAAATCGAAGTGGGCTTACTTTGTGTATAGCCCATGACGACATAGAGTGGGCTCGTATGGTTCCGAATAACCACAAAATTCGGTGGCGACTCCATTTTGACTTAAATTTCGAACCCGAGAACAATCTCACCACGAGATTCATTCGCCTACCCAAACCCGCGCGTGGCCGCGTCGGGGTGGACCTACGTCATGTCCACAGTAATATATCTTTCCTATTATTATGTTAATATTTCTTCCTCATAATTATGGTCTTATTGGAAATCAGGATCTTATAGAGATATGCTATCACAATAATATCGGACTAAATAAGGAGTTTTTCCATATTTACTCAACCTTGATGGAAGGTCGAGATTACCGTAATCTAAAACCCTAATAGGAACCGGTCCTCTCTCTACCTATATAATGGAGTCTTCCCCATCAGAAACTCTATGCTTAATGACAACACTTATTACGTTATGGGACAAGGGAGAGAAACCATGCCTATTAATTATGAAACCGACCTATTATTATTATTTGAAGATTGAAGATTATTTGAAGTCGTCTTATTATTATTTTGGGGTCATCTTATTATTATTTGAAGACGTCTTATAGAGATCTAATATCGTTCGTATTAGATCTCGACTTATTCCACAATGTCAGGAGGTATGTCTTGATCTCTCTTAATTAATCTTTTGTGACCTTCATGTTGTTCAAAGATTTATGGGAATTATGTTTTATTTATGTCATGTTAATAATATGCTAACAACTTCATAATGTTATCTATTAAAATATAACTGTGCAACCCGTGAAATTTTTCACGGGTAACACACTAGTTTATGCTAAATTCAGTACTACTATCATATAATTCATATTTACAATTAACTAAATAATACGAGTACAAATTACTGTAATATTTTATTCCACACTTTTGTAGGTACGTACTTTGATGACGTCGATAATTATGCCTCTATACAATATTGTGGGATGCCACATTACCACCCGAACTACACTTTTTTTACGGAAATTGGCAAATACATGCATCGTCCTAGCTACTTGTTGGGATGAATAACCATAAGTTTGTCTTTGAGTATTTGTTCTTCGCCCGTAATTTCCTACATACTCTATATATGTTATAAACATGTTTGTAATTATAAAGCAACACGTCATAGATTCTACATACTATATATAGTTGTATCATGACACAAATTGGAATGTTTCACGCGTAAAATTGTACTACTAGACTAAAATTTGTGTACTCTAGATGCTATGTATAGAAGAGTATTGCAAGCATTACATTCATATTATCATAGGGAGTAGTTGGCACTCATCGTATTACTAGTGCCTCTATTCTTAGAAGGCATTGGCATTATATTGAAGGTCCTAAAAGCGTAGACTAATAAGCAAGAACAAAACAAAGATACGCGGGTACAGCCTACACTACTACAGGCATCTTGTGTTCTGAGTAATAATTGGTAAATGAGGTTCTCTAAGCGCAAACACAGCAGATGAGATGAGATGAGATGAGATGAGTTGATTGAAGTCGTCCCGGCCTTGATTAACTAAACAAACTAAATTACATCAATAATTGGATTGTCGATATGATGGAGGGACCTAATTCACATGTGGTACTACACATTAACAAACCCAAATCATAGGAGGAGGAGGAGGAGGCACGCTAGCTGCAACTTGGAATTTCAGATTAACCACTGCACCTCTATATATATATATATATAAAATATAATTGTGAGCATCAATAAGTTAGCCTCCCTTGTGATATGTAATTCGTTACAAATCTCTAACGACTCAAATACAGTACTCGTATTATTTACATGATTAGAATGTGGGTAGTAAATGTTTGACATGTCACAACTCACAAGTTTGTTCCATGCGTGTTCGTCAGAGAAGCGTTCGAGGGTGGGACAACCAATTGAACCCGATAAATACAACCCCCAAAAGAAGTGAGTTTGGACACAATATTTTCAAAAAGATAAAAAAGTCGGCTTACAAATCCGCCTGGAAACAGCTTACTTACTGCTTATCCATTGTCCAAATTGTCACACTTAACCCATCTAAATCTAAATCCGATCCATACCCATTCCCATACCCATATAGTCCGTACGATATATGATCAGTCGTTGGTTAAAAAAATGTTGATAATTATTAGATGCATTTGTTTGTACGCTTAACGGTTATTTTACAGCCTAGAAGATGGGGTCACTAGGGAACAAGAATATCATCATATCATTTGGTTTGCATCCCACATTATTACGGAGGAGTATTAATCTATTCGCTTCTAACACAAAAATACTTCCCCCACCCTATCTTAATCTTCTTCCTCTTTTCTAAATATATGTGAGACGTATTTTATTAAAAGGGGAGAACATTATAGTGCGGGGAGAATTATTCATTATTATTGCCATACATTTGCATGATCTGTTTCATGTGGTTGATTATTATCTTAGTTCTTGGTACTATCTAGTAGGAGTAATTAAGATGTGTTTTCTATTTGCTTATTATTCAAATTCAAATAGCGGCCAGCAGGGTATAATCATTCATGATTCATCATTGTATATATGCAGGGTGTTCTTTTTGTCTCTCATACGAGTATGATTTACGGAGTACTGTATTAGTATGGGTCATTCCTCTATCGTCAATCTTGAATCTTGATGCTTCTCATTACCTCATCTTTTGCAGACACGTTTATTTCAAAGACCCAAACAATATTTCAAGGACGAATACATGAAATTAAATATTTTGTCAGTGTAATCAAAAATTTTAATGGAGATTTTGTATTACAAAGTAAGTAAATCTTATAACGTTTTTTCAAAGAAATTCTTTATTTAGTCTTAGTTGGAAGCTTGTGTGGTTAGATGAAATTGGGTGAAATTACATTTTATTCACTCATGCGGAATGTGTCAATTCTCAAGAGTGAATTGAAATTAGTAGGGAGTAATTAAAAGTAAAGATGCAGATAATTAAAATTTGTAATTGTATCATATGTAAGACTCTTTTCACCCAAATCTAATAAATTCCCAAGAAAATAATTACAAGAGCAAATTAAACTACTAATCCATGTCCAATTCAATTTCGGCCAATTTGTACGTACGCCCATCTCCTTGATCCATACCCCCATTCATTAACATGTATACATATCTACTGAATATATATATATATATATATATATATATATAAAAATATAAAAGAATTGATCTGATCATCCAAGTACTAGAATTATCTAATTAAGGCCTTCTGCATATATATATTTCATGATCATGAAAATCCCAATCCCAAAACTATGATGATGATGATGATTATGATTAATTAAGCATGAGTTAGAATGTTAAGGAGTGAAACCCTGTTACTAATCAAACTCCTAAACACCTTCTCACTTTGCCTCTCCATTTCCCCTACACACTCCTCCATTTCTTGCATTCCCTTCAACAACACACTCCCCTTATTCACCTCCTCCCTTTCATTATTATTACTCTTTTTCTTCCTTAGCAGCTCAACCTGCAGGCTCTCTACTCCACTCAACACTTTCCCGAATTCCTCCACCCCCAATTCCTCCTTCCCTCTCTTGAGTCCCAGTCCGAGTCTGAGTCCTCCTGCCCAACCTGACCTTCGCCCTGGTCCAAAGGATCCAGACACGCCAGCAAATACCGACTCCGACACCGACGCCGTGAGTCGCCGGACGTCCCGTACCACGCCCGACACCTCGTCCATAATGTCGACGCACGGCGGGTCAACGGCGTCGGAGATGGATCCCACGGCCGAGATCAGTTTGCCGACGTCAGCGGAGAATTTCTTGTGGGCTTTGACGTAGACCCCGAGTTTGGAGTCGTCCTTCCTCCGGATCGCCACCTGGGCCGCCGACACCTCCTGCCGAAGGCCTAACAAGGCCACGTGGAATACCTCGTAGACGTCGACGAACTTGAGAAAGTCTTCTAGAAGCCTCTCGACGACGTCGTTGTGGAGGGAGTCCTGAGTCTGGGGGAGCTGGAGGACGTCGTCGAGGGAGTCCAAGACGGACTTCAGCAGGGCCAACCCGGATATGGTCTGGGCCGAGCCGGCCCAGGAATAGGAGCGGAGGTGGGTGATCTGGTCCTGGAGCTGGGGGATTAGGGGGTGGGTGCGGCCGCAGGGGAGGGAGACGGAGCGGACATGATAAGACTTGGAGTTTCTGTTAGGGTTGCAGTTAGGGGTGAAGGATGAGATGGGGTTGGGGAAGGAGACAGTGCGACGGTATCTTCCCATAATTTAGATGGAATGTTATGATGGGGAAGGGAGTAGTTAGTTGAAGAGGAATGAGGATGGAGTGAAAGGAGGGTGGTGTGGGAGTTTATATAGGAGGGGTAGTTAGGGAGGGAGTAATTAAAGAAGTAGGCGCGCACGAGGGGATGGGACGGGACTGCAGATAGGGACACGCCAGGCTGGGAAAGCCATGTGGTTAGTCGATCAGTTATATGAGGAGGAGGGAGAAATTGCATCACTTCAGATTGTTGTATTAATGACTTCAGATTGCTGAATTCCACCCTTCTTCAATTGCTATATTCAAAATTTGATTCTAGATGGTGTTTGGTTGACTATTATTTCAATTCCTACGCAATGGGGAAGTTGCTCACCTAGTCCCCCTCGGTGTATACAACTTCAGAGAATTAATTTCTCATATGGTAACCAAAGTTCCTAGTAACTTCATCTTAATTGATAAAGTTATAACATGTAGTATTCCCTCCGTTCCAATGAATTGTTTGCCTATTCCATATTGGGGCGTCTCAATGAATTGTTTGCCTTTCTATTTTAGGAATGCTTTTTATGTGTAATTTGACTCTTGGCTCCGCATGTCACCTTCTAATTGGATCTCTTGTCCTTGGTGCCAAAAACAAAGGCAAACAATTCATTGGAACAGAGGGAGTAATATTTACGAAGTATCATCTGGAAATTAAACATTGTCAACATCATTCTTCTGTTTGTCGATAAATAAATAAACACAGGTTGTCATTACTACAGAGTAATGGAGTATATACTAGAATATGTTTTACTATATATTAAGTACGAGTATTTTTTTGTCTTTTCTTTTCTGTGAAATCAAAGTAAAAAAAATGAACTTATTAGTCTATAATGTTTCAATATTCATTATACTCCGTATCAATTAATTAGTAAATGAGAAATTAGTGGCACGGTGCTTCCCACGAGCTCTGAATACAAATATTAGAACCGTTTATAAAAGTGTACAAACTTATCTAAAGTAAAGAGAAAATAAAATTTTACTCACTCCGTCTCGTTCATTTATTTGTCTTTTATACTAGGAGAATAAGGAGGGAGTATTATATTAATAAAAAAAGATGAGGTGTATTGAAAATGTAAGAGAGAGAAGGATATTATATTAATTGAATGAGAAAAATGAATTGTAAAAGTAGGAGAGGAATATTATATTAATTAATGAGAGATAATTGGTGTAATATAAAGAAAGTAGTGGGGTAGGATGATAATGTAAGGTGAAAAAAGTCCCTTAAATGAAAATAGGAAAGAAGATCAAACTCAGCTCAATAAGAAAAGAGAGAAGAACACTACAACTCGAAGGGATTACTTCATTTTGAAAAATAAAAAACTGAACAAGAGGAAGGGAGTATAATTTACCCTAATAATTCTAGCTAAAGGTTGAAATTGTACAACCTATAATAAGACTAAAATAATACTCCGTAATGGTAAGATTTGAGTGTCCAAGTCAAGTCTGTTTATAGTAGTACATGATTACATGTGTATCTGTTTCGGCCTTTAGGGTGACCACAAGACACGAATAGAACGCGGAACAAAGGGATGGGGCATTGGGTTAGCTAGCACTCGATCAGGTGGGAAGAGACTTAGATCACTGACATGCTGGCCTTTCACTTCATTCGTTGGGACGTACGTGGTCCTCATCCTAGAGACTTGTTCCAATTTCAGACCTACCACGTGGTCCTCCAATATTACGTATTATATCGCTTCATCTCATGATCGATACATCCATCTTAAAATTGTAAAAGATCAAATAACATTTCATATACTATATATATATATGCCTAAATGCATGTGGGGAGCATTTTGCTATTCCTCCTGCGTTCTAATCTTGTCATAATCATACTATTTAACTTGTTATAAGATTTTTTTTCAACTCCATCCTGTCAATTAACACAATCTACCCTCTCCTCTCAGAAAAACAATGCCATGATCAAGAGTTAAGATCTGTTGGAGTTAAGGAATTGATTAGCAAACCCACTACTATTTGAAGAATACAGTATGCATGCATGCAATGGCTAGACCGAAAATGGGTGACCTATTTCAACATGCAATTGAAAATTTGTAAGAATCCAGTGGCAAACGAACAAGGAGGTTACACGTTGATTTAATCGGGTTTAGTTGAATCCTAACCTGAATTGCTGAGCCCAACTGCAGTGTCACTACGCACTAGGTGATGCATAGCCCCATTATAACTTGAATGATGACGTCGTAATGGTTGTTTTATATGCACGTAAGAGTTAGATTACTGTACCTGTTGTTGTGATCAACGGAGATGTATGCATGTGTTATTGCGGTTTGGTTATCCCTTGTAAAACATCAAATTGGGGGAAAAAAATCTCATACTCCGTAATAAACTACTACAAAATTTATAACTCCATACTTAATATGTGACGATCCGCCTCGACCATAATAATTAGGTCACCCCTTAACCATAATACTAACTAGCACAATTATTTATAAACACAAATTCTTATATGAGACGGTCTCACAATTCATGTTAGGTAGTTATATATTTTTTATTTTTAATTCCTATTAGTGTGTCTCACGATAACTTATCGTGAGATATCGTGAGACGATCTTTCACGAGACTTGCTGATTCCTAAGAATATTCTAAATAACTAACCAGGTCACATTTAATTTTGTATGTAATTATTTCCACTCCGTATATATCGGGATGGGGCATGCCTCAAGCGGTCAAGCCATGAGCTAAGCCCGCACCAAACTATTACTAAAAATATTCTACTCCGTAAGTAACAACCACTAATGTTAGACGGGAAAATTTGATTTATGGAAACCGTTATTTCAAAAAGAAAATTGCTATTTTAAATATTAGTTTTACATTTGAACTAAATTTCAAAATAAAATAATCTATTTTACGTGGACCTTTTATTAATTTAAAAGGAACTTCAAAAATCTAATTATTTCAATTTAGATCATTAAAAATAATACAGTAAGTTGTATATACATTGAATCATCTCGTCCACAAGATTTAACATGATTTATATGGGGTCCTTAACTTATTTGGTAGTATTTATATCACCTATTTCAATTGTTTGGGTGTTGAATGAGAAATCTCAGTTATGATCATTACTATAATTTGGCATATATGTTAGATTATATTATAATCTCAAATTCTTGATCTTTAAGCATGGGCATGGGCCATATGACAGGTTATCTAGCTATAAGGTACGGAGTACTTTACTAATTTTTAGATCGTATTATTAGTGATATTAATAATATGAATATGAATGTTACAATCTAAATACCACTATTATTACTACTTTTATGTAATTACTACTATTATTGAAAAAAAACATTTTTGCTAACTTGCAAAAACATTTATACAATTAACCATTCTTTTTACGAACATGACATATCAGAAATTCCAAAGGCAAAGTGTATGGGTTTTGTTTATTAGAAACTTGAGGACTTAGTTGTCTTAGATTTTTTATAAGCCCCACGCCAATTTTGTGACCAACTCACAAACTAATGAATCTTTCAAATTCAAGGCTAATTAGAAATGATCACAGAGTAAAATAACATCATTAAGGAGGCTCTGTCCCATTTTTATATCCCATTTTATTTGTCATTCCATACTTGATATGTTGCTTATTACGTACACAAATAAAATATACAACAAATATCATAATTTGTTACTAATGTGTTAGTATGGAGTGACAAACAGAATGAGACACAAAAATGAAAAAAAATGATTGATCTTTAGATTCTTTGCTGAGTAAAATATAAATATCCCGTGAGTATATATGCAGGAGGATTATATATGATACGCATCAATGTGATCAATCTTTAGTCCAAGGTACGTCTAAGATGAATTTGTGTTAGAGTTAGGCTGAACCCATATCCGTTCCTAATCCACGCACTTAATTAATTATATGTGAGGAAGAATCTGGATCGTGAGTTATTATTATATGTGGGGTGCACTTTATGACTGGTAGAATGGTAGCGTCACTTAGCTGAACAATATCGACGGAGCAATACAGTGCAATCTAAAATATCTAGGCGGAAGGTTAAGGTCTCTTTAAGCTAAGATCGATCTACAATATGGACCGTCACTGCATTATTATTTACGTACTCTATTAGTTTTGAATTGGAGACCACACAGACACAGCTAGCTCTCCGATTAGTCCATTCACCATTCTCTCATTGCATTTGTCTCTATCTAATATCTGCTTCTTCTACTCAATTTCTTACACGCAGGTTCATGCATGTTTCATAATAACATAACCACATTTTCTTGTATATATAAAACAGTCTTACAATATAATTATAATGTGGCCGGTTCATATAGGACCTCCTAATAACGTAACATTCTAAAAAAAATTTCTACTATTTTGTTCAAAGGTTAGTAAGTTGATACAATACTCCATATAATCATATCAACAGGAGGCCAGATTGTTGTTGAAAAAATTAATTACGATCGTTTCCAACTTTTTAGCTAGTCATTATTTATGTGTTCGTTTATCTTTAAAAAAATGGATTTTAGGTAATATGATAATATCATACTCGTAAAGAATAAATAGTTGGAAAAAAACATTAAATAAGAGATAATAAGTGAAACTTACAAAATTGTTGTTGATGAAAATTTTAGTTAGCTCTTCCTCGAAGAACAAGGGAGACTAGTGTAATTAGTTTCATCACTTGAAGAACAAGTTCAATATATAGTCAGCTGCAACATCATGTAGCAAATCTTCAATATGCCGTAGCTAATTAGCTTAGAGACAGAATTTGCGACTAAATTTTATTAATAGCTAAACGCTTTATCGCTAATTTAGCTACTGGATTAGCGACCTGAATTAGCTACCAATTTAGCGACGAAAGCGTGGTAGTAAATTTTGAGACAATAATAGAGACAAATTCTAGTAGGTACATTGGCGACCGCAAATCGTATAGTAGCTAATTTAGGTACGAACTTAGTGACCGATTCAGTTGTAGCAAAATTAGCGACGTAATTTTTTAGTATCTAAAATGGCATAAAAGAACCGACTTGAATTTTTGGCATACACGTCATACCCCCACTACATGCATAGAACCACACCCCTAGCTCACTAAACGATATTGTTGATGAATGTTCGCAAGAGGAATCAAACCCATAACCTTCTCATACTAGGCTAACATTCAAACAATTGAGCCATTTGAAGATTTATGTCTATTTGGACAATAAATGTATAAATAAAGATAATCATTAAAATGTGGATTATAAGGTACTTTTTAATACTCCAATAATGAGAAAATAATAATAAAAATATATTATATCAATACGAAAAATAAAAAATACGTGGTAACAACAAATGATAACTAAATTTAACTACCAATTTATTTCCGTTGCTAAGAATTTAAATTGGATACTAAAATTGTTACTCACTTGGTTTCGTCTCTATAATAACTACTGTTTTGGTAAAAAAATATACCGGGTCTACGATTTAAGTTGCGGGTCAAAGCGATCGTCCTATAACTACGGGTTGGTGAAATCGAGACAAAAATAGAGAACGAGGAACAACGAAAGAAAATAACGACACACAAAGTTTGGTGACGCGGAAACCCGATGTGGGAAAAACCGCGGGGGGAGTCGGAATCCCACCAAAGCTTTACTATGAATGGAGGAAGAATGAGGAAAAGAATACAAATATAAGTAATTTTTACTATAGCTTGGACTATGATTGCTTGCTAGTACGTTTACTTGAGATGGTGAGCTTGAATGCCCCTCTCCTCTTCCTCTCTTTCCTTTATATATGGCTCCTCCTCCTCTGGTGTCTTTATGACCCCTTTTAATGTGGAGCAATTATTGCTTCGTGGCTGTTATGACTGTTACCTTCCTCATTAGTAGGAGATCTCAGCATTCAATTCCCCTTATTGCTCTTTATTTGCGTTGACTGGCGGTTACAATTGTTAACCTTCATTCCTTCTCCTCCTAACCTTTAGGAGGGTTTCCCCTTTTGTAGTAGCTAGCAGCAACTGTTGCTTCTTCTATGGGCTGAATCCCTCTTTTTGTTTGTTGAGCCCGCTTGATTTAAGTGGCCCATGGTTTGATTGTATGGCCTGTAGCCTTATTCCTTCTTATGCTCGGCTCGGCCCATCTTTACGTATTATTCCGGGTTTACTTGACTTGATGACGTTTGACCAATTTTGACTTCCGTATTGTGATCCTTGACTTTGACTGGCATCCGTGAACCGTGAACCCTTACGTTGTTGACTTTTGACTTTTGACCTTTTGACCGTCCACTCGTATTTTGCCACGTGGTACTCCGAAGTTGCAAATTTTTGGCCCGAACAAATGCCCCCAAATTTCCGACTAAGCTCATCTTAGGCGGGAATTTCCGCTTGCCCCAGTTGTAGGCAGTTGGCTCTGCTTCAGCTGGCCTTGCTGGTTCTAGGAGAAGGCGTGATCTGTCCCCTCTCTTAGAAATTACTCTTGCAGAGAGTGGACCTCTGGTGACAGACCTTTCTAAGTCTACCTCTTATTCTGCCCCCAGATCCGTTGATGAGGTTTCTGCTGAAGTGGTGCTCAAATTTCCTGAAGGCTTTGGTAAGTCTGCAGAGGATATGACTTTCCTGGATCATATGCTACTTCCTGGTCCCAGGTCTGTGCTAGAAGAAGGTTCTCTGAAGGAGTTGGACTTGGTTCGCAAATTGTTGGCGGAAGAATCTGGTTGTAGAGAAGAAGTGACTGGATGAGGAATTTCCTGTGGCGCCTGACCTGGATGCTCTTTCTGATGTGGAGGCGGAGGATCTGATGGAGTCCGTTGATTTTCTTATTGCTGACCAGGAGTCTGATAGGCAAGAGAGTGTGGACCAGGAGGATGTTGCTGATGATCCTGGGAGAGGTTCTGCTACTGTTCACCAGAGACCCAGGTTGCTGCAGGAGGATCCGATGCAGTTCCGCCTCCACCAGAGGAGAATGTCCATGCTGTGGACCAAGTTCTGCTGGAGTGATGTTACTCCTCCTTTGTTGTACTTTGTTTTCGGCTTGTGAATCCTGCATGGCATGAACTTCTCATTTGTTAGTGTTTGAAAAAAAAAATTGTAATGACTTCGCCTTTGCTCAGGGGAGCGACGTGTGTTAGTATTTTGTGGCACTTTGTGCCTTAGCAGAACGTCGTAAATGTTTGCTTTGGATCGTGATTGTTTGCGTCTGATTGTAATCGTTTGTTGTAGTTTTGTCTAACTACATTCTGTTGTATGCATGCCTTATGTTTGTATGGTCGACCTTTGATATAGTGGTGGCCTGGGGTTTAGTTCGCCCACTCACTCGGAGGTGCCACGCTTTGCGTGGGTGCTAAGTGGCGCAGGAGACTGTAATGTCCCGGTTTTAGGCACTTAGTCACAGACGCACGCCCTTTGTAGAAATTGTACACTCCACTAGATTAGTCACCAGCACTCAGTTTGAAAAAACTGACAAAAATTTGGCAAAGATAGGGAACACAATATTTAAAGACATATGTGGAAGCAAAAAATCAAATTTCGAAAATATATGGAGAGAGAAAATTAAATTTCGAAAATGTACGCAATAAGAAAATCAAACCTTAATGCCAAAGAAAATTGAATTTTGACGACACACGTAAAAAGGAAATCAAAATTTTATCTGATTTAAATATGCGGGAAAAAATTTGAATTTTGCTAAAAGAAAGAAAAGAAAACAAAAGAATGATAGGAAAATTTAAATACGTGTTTGCGAGGTTTGAAAAGATTAAACCTGGGTTCTGGTGGAGGTGCACCTGGCAGAATAGATGCCACGTTTCTGGCGGCTGTAGCCCATGTTTCTGGCGGCAGTGGCCCAGATTGCTGGCGGCTGTCGCCCACTCAGAAGAAGTATTTCTTTAGGTGTACGATGTTCCATGGCTTTTGGATGATCTTCCCCTCCATGGTCATAAGTCGGTAGGCTTCGTTCCCAACTACTTTCTCCACTTGTAGGCGAATTTTCCTACTCGTTGATTCCTGGTGTTCTGGAAGACTTTTCTGAGGACTAGGTCTCCTTCCTGCAGGATTCTAACTCTGACATTCTTGTTGTAACTTCTGGCGACTGTTTGTCTGTAGGAGGCCATCCTTATTTGAGCATCGGTTCTGAGCTCATCTATGGCTGCTTGCCATCTCTACCTGGTTCCTGTCTTCGGTTATGCATCCGTATCTATGAGTAGGCACTCTCACCTCTGAAGGGATGACCGCCTCAGCACCAAAGACCAAACTGAAAGGTGTTTGTCCTGTAGCCACCTTGGGTGTAGTTCTGTCAGACCACAGCACCAAGGGGAGTTCTTCTGCCCATCTGCCCCATGCCTCCTCCAGCCTTCTCTTCAGGTTGTCTATCACAATTTTGTTGCTAGACTCCGCCTAACCATTAGACTGAGGGTTTCTGGGGGTAGACTTGCTTAGTGTGATGTTCCACCTGGCGCAGTAGGCCTCCATCTTGTTGCCAATAAACTGGGATCCGTTGTCGCAGATGATCTCTGAAGGAATGCCAAACCTGCAGATAATGTTACGTTTTATGTAGGAAATAACCTGCTTCTCAGTCACCTGAGGGAATGCTTCTGCTTCTATCCACTTGGAGAAGTAGTCAGTCATGGCCAACATAAAAACCTTGTTTCCTGGGGCTCTCGGTAGCTTGCCAACAATATCCATCCCCCATTTCATGAAGGGCCAGAGAGAAATTACTGCGTGCAACGGCTCTGCTGGCTGGTGATTGACCGGTGCATGTCTCTGGCAGGCGTCACATTTCCTAACATATTCCCTCGAGTCCTTGCGCATTGTCGGCCAGTAGTAACCTTGGCGGAGTGCTTTGTTGGATAGACTTTTGCCCCCTGCATGATTTCCACACTCACCACTGTGGAGGTCATGCATAACCACCTCTGCCTCCTGCTGACTTAGGCACCTCAAGTATGGTCCAGCAGCTGATCTTTTGAACATGACACCATCAATGAGGGTGTACCTGGACGCTTTCATCTTAAAACTCCGGGCTTCCTTCTTGTCTGCTGGCAGGATATCGTTTTGCAGCCATTCTTGGTAGGGTTTTCTCCAGTCTGGGATTTTTTCTTGTTCTGGTAAGGTGCTGCAGACTCCTGCCTTCTGCAGCCACTGCAATCCCTGGTCTGGTGAATTGTCCTCCTGCCTCAGCATCTGGTGTTCCTGTGTGCCTGTCCAAACTGCTGGCTCCAGTACATGGACAATGGGTATGGTGGAAACTACGCCTGGTTTGAAGGTTGCCCCCAGGGTGGCTAGGGCGTCTGCTTCCACGTTATGGTCCCTAGGGACTTGGTTGATTGAGAAGGCTACGAACCTGAGGGAGAGCTCCTTTGCCACTTCAAGGTAAGACACCATCTTGGAGTCCTTAGCTGCATACGAACCATTCATGTGATTGACTATTAGCTGGGAATCGCTGTAAGCCTCTAGATAGGCGCTTGATTTTGAGGTCTAGAGACAGCTGGAGACCCAAGATTAGAGCTTCATATTCTGCCTCGTTGTTTGTTGTTTGGAACTCGCACCGTACTGCTTGGACTATGAGATCCCCCTGAGGAGACTTCAGAACTAATCCTGCTCCAGATCCTCGCATGTTGGAGGCGCCATCTACATTTAGCTTCCACACCTGTTCGCCTTTGTCCTCCTCAAGGAGGAAGATGTCTTTCTCTGCCTGGGTCTGCAGTGTTGGGCTGAAGTCGGATACGAAGTCTGCTAACGCCTGGGACTTTATCACTGTTCCGGGGACAAATTTCAGGTCGAAGCCGCTCAAGTGTATAGACCACTTGGCCATTCTCCCTGATAACTCAGGTTTTCTCATAATAGTTTTTAGTGGATAATTTGTTATTACGGAAATAGCATGCGATTCAAAATAAGGCCGAAGTTTGTAAGATGCTGTAACAAGTGCAAGTACGAGTTTCTCAAGGGATGTGTACCTGGTCTCTGCAGGAAGCAGAGACTTACTAACATAATATATTGGGCATTGTGCTCCTTCGTGCTCACGTACTAATACCGCGCTGACTGCTACCTCGGTTATTGATAAATACAGGAAGAGTGGTTCTCCAGGTTCTGGTTTTGATAGCAGAAGTGGAGTGTTGAGGTAGTGCTTCAGGTTGCTGAACGCCTTCTCGTGCTCTGCTGTCCAATCAAACCTTTGGGCCTTCTTCAGGATATCATAGAAAAGCCGACATCTATATGAAGACCTGGAGATAAATCTGCTCAGAGCAGCAATTCTTCCAGTCAGCCTTTGCACGTCTCTTGGCTTCTGTGGAGATTCCAGCTGGAGGATGGCCTTGATCTGCTCTGTGCTAGCTTCAATTCCCCTCTGGGTCACCATATACCCCAGAAACTTCCCACATGACACTCCAAATGTGCACTTTGAAGGATTTAACTTCATCTTGTATTCCCTCAAGGTGTTGAAGGTATCCTCCAAGTGCGTCGTATGTTGGGAAGCTTGCTTTGACTTGACGACCATGTCGTCAATATATACTTCCATTGTGTCCCCAATCTGTCTCTTGAACATCTTATTGACTAGTCTCTGGTAGGTGGAACCTGCATTCTTCAAACCAAAAGGCATTACATTGTAACAATATATACCTCTCTTAAACCTGAAGACTGTCTTCTCCTGGTCTGCTGGATGCATCTTGATCTGGTTGTACCCGCTCCATGCATCAAGAAAGGTTAGCATCTCGTGGCCTGCTGTAGCATCTACCATGGCATCTATATGTGGTAGGGGGAATGGATATTTCGGGCATGCTTTGTTCAAGCCGGTGAAATCGACGCACACCCTCCACTTGCCATTCTTCTTTGGAACCACCACAACGTTAGACAACCACTCTGGGTACTTCACCTCCCTGATTTTTCCAGCAGCCAGCAGACTGTCCACCTCCTGATTTATGACCTGATTTCTCTCTGGAGGAAACTTCCTTCTCTTCTGCTGGACTGGTTTGTAGCTTGGGTCCATGCTTAGCCTGTGGGTGATAATGCTCGGATCTATACCTACCATATCATCATGCGACCAAGCAAAACAATCCATGTTAGTTTTTAATAATTCAATGAGGTTTTGGCGGATATTACCTATGCATTCTGATCCGATTAACACTTTTCGCTCTGGATGTTGCTTGTCCAAGTTGACTTCATCCAACTCCGCCTGAGGTGGCTCTACGTACTCCTGCAGAGGCAGATGAAGGCTCTGTAATTGCTATGCTGGGGGGCTCGCTGTCTTCTTAAGGGCTACTCTGTAGCAATCTTTGCCTTCTCCTTGGTCTCCGTTGATCTTTTGCACTCCCCATGGTGTAGGGAACTTCAGGCACTGGTGGTAGGTGGAGGTGATTGCCTTCATCTCATGGATCCAAGGCCTTCCTAGAATCACGTTGTAGGTGGAGGGTCCATCAATGACTAGGTACCGTACTTGCTTGTTTACTCCTCCGGCATAGGTAGGAATGGTGATCTCTCCCAGAGAATGCTTGGTCTCACCACTAAAACCCACCAAGGGAATCGCCTTCCTCATTAGATCCTTCTCGCTAAACCCCATGTTCTGGAGAGTTTCCAGCATGATGAGGTTGACTGAACTCCCAGTGTCCACCAGAATCTTCTTCACGGTACAATTCCCTATGGAGAGAGTAATTATTAATGCGTCATGGTGCCTCTCTGGAGTAGCTTCTGCATCAGTTTCGTCAAAGGTGACAGTTGGAAGATCCTTGCAACTGATTCTGCAGGAGTGCTCGGGTTTGTCTCCTCTGGTCTGAGAGGCACGTCTCTTGGCTGCTGAGTAGGTCAGTCCACATAATTCTGACCCTTCTGTGATCACATTGATAATTCTGGTACTCACTGGAGGTGGAGAAGGTAATACTTGCTCTGCTGCATTTATCCTGCTGGAGTTTCTGGACACGAGGTGGTCCAGGTTCCCCTGATCATATTGGAACTTAACCTCTCTCCTGAGCTGGATACACTCGTCGATATGGTGTCCAATGTCGTCGTGGAATTCGCACTTCTTGCTGGCGTCTCTTCGGTCATTGATGTACTCCTGTCTCCTGGGCCACCTGACTTTGCGCCCTAACTCCCTCAGAGCCTTGAGCACCCCCAAGGTTGGTAGATAATCCATACTCACTTACTTTAGGTGGCAATCCTGGATTGTCCTTCCAGTATTTCTCCTCAGAAACCTTGCTCACGTTCCTGTCATAGGGCTTTGACCTTTCACCCCTCTTTTCTGCTGGCGCCTTTCTGGTGACATAACCATACGCAGCCCTTCTGGGGCCTGAATCTTCTTCTAGCCTGATGGCTGCCATCGCCTTGGTCTGCACATCCTCGAATGTGGCACATGGGTACTTCGTGAGGTCTTTATAGAGGTCTGAATCCTGATGGAGCCCTTGGCGGAAGGCTTCTATGGCGGTGGGCACATCACATCTGGGGATGGTTACTTTCTCCTTGTTGAATCTGTTGAGGAAGTCACGTGTAGATTCTTCGAACTTCTGCACTACCCGATACAAGTCACTGGTCTGCTTCTCTGGTTTTCTGCTGCTGGCGAACTGCTGGTTGAAGGCATTGACCAGGTCAGCGAAGGAGGTGATGCCTCGGTTAGGCAGACCGACGAACCAATGGAGGGCTGCTCCTGACAGAGTGGAGCCAAACCCCTTGCACATGCAGGCTTCCTTCAGGGGCCCCGTAGCGGTCACCACCATCATCTTCTGTTTGTATTGGTTGATATGATCTAGGGGGTCTGCAGTGCCATCATAAAGCGTCATGGCTGGTGGCATGAAGCCCTTGGGTACAGCAACACAGGCTAGATCGTCGATGAAGGGTGAATCTGCGTAGCTGTCCCTAGCTGCTCTCTCCAGGGGGCGTGGCATTCCAAGAATCTTGTTGATCACGTCCCTCAATTCCTTCAGTTCCTGGCGTTGCTGATCTGCTGTGCTGATTGTTCCTGGAAGAGGGTTAGAGACAGGAGGAGAAAAAATGAAAGAAGTACTCCCTGCATAAGGTCCTCCAGGGTGTTGACTACTAGGAGGAGGAGGTAAAGGTGCTGCTGCTGTCACGGATCTGGGCTGCCACTCTGACGCCTGCTGGTTGAGGGTAGGCGCTGTCCACATTCCTCCAGAGGACTGGTTGTTGGATAAGGTGGTCATCTCTGGTGGAGTTACAAATTGCCATCCTGGCGTCTGGTGGACAGGGGTGCCTGCCGAAGATAGTGAGTTAGTCTCTTGACTTTCGATGTTGGAGAGAAAGTTACCTGCGGTAGAAGATCTGCCGAGTGTGGGGCCATAGGTCAAGTAACCCAACCCTTGGGGTTCAATGATTGGGTCTGGTGGAGCCAATCCTAGCTCCAGCCTGGTGACCAATTCTGAAGGGACTTCTCTGGTGGTCTTCCTGCCAGCTGCTGATTCCCTACGGGTGCTGGGTTCTCCCCTAGGCATCAGAGGCAGCATCTCTGGTGACATCTGGAGCGATGCAACTGGAGTCTTGTCTGCTGCCGAAATCCGAGCCTTGATATCTTGGTTGTTCTTCTGCAGAGTTTCTACTGCTTGGCGCAGAGCATTGATTCCCTGGAGCATACTCTGCATCAGGTCTGGTGACCCCGCTCCACTGGAAGCTTCTTCTACGAATCCTCCTGGAGTCAAGGTTCTGGTTGGTACGCTTTCCTTCCTGGCCTTGGAAGAGCTGGTGACCCCAGAGGTTTTAGGCGTCGGAGGGGGCCTAGACACCGGCAACGTGGGTTTCACCGCTTGGCTGGTGGGAATACCCAAGGTGAGGGGTGTGAAAACCAGCTCTGCGGATCCTGGGGACAACCTTCCTCCAATGGGCTGAGTTGATGCTCCTTGACTGCTGGACGAACTTTGGCCGGATCCGGTCATGGTGACACGAGTTTGCTTCACGGTAGGGTTTGGCTTATAGGAAATGATCACTTTGCCCCACGGTGGGCGCCAAATTGTTTTGGTAAAAAATATACCGGGTCTACGATTTAAGTTGCGGGTCAAAGCGATCGTCCTATAACTACGGGTTGGTGAAATCGAGACAAAAATAGAGAACGAGGAACAACGAAAGAAAATAACGACACACAAAGTTTGGTGACGCGGAAACCCGATGTGGGAAAAACCGCGGGGGGAGTCGGAATCCCACCAAAGCTTTACTATGAATGGAGGAAGAATGAGGAAAAGAATACAAATATAAGTAATTTTTACTATAGCTTGGACTATGATTGCTTGCTAGTACGTTTACTTGAGATGGTGAGCTTGAATGCCCCTCTCCTCTTCCTCTCTTTCCTTTATATATGGCTCCTCCTCCTCTGGTGTCTTTATGACCCCTTTTAATGTGGAGCAATTATTGCTTCGTGGCTGTTATGACTGTTACCTTCCTCATTAGTAGGAGATCTCAGCATTCAATTCCCCTTATTGCTCTTTATTTGCGTTGACTGGCGGTTACAATTGTTAACCTTCATTCCTTCTCCTCCTAACCTTTAGGAGGGTTTCCCCTTTTGTAGTAGCTAGCAGCAACTGTTGCTTCTTCTATGGGCTGAATCCCTCTTTTTGTTTGTTGAGCCCGCTTGATTTAAGTGCCCCATGGTTTGATTGTATGGCCTGTAGCCTTATTCCTTCTTATGCTCGGCTCAGCCCATCTTTACGTATTATTCCGGGTTTACTTGACTTGATGACGTTTGACCAATTTTGACTTCCGTCTTGTGATCCTTGACTTTGACTGGCATCCGTGAACCGTGAACCCTTACGTTGTTGACTTTTGACTTCTGACCTTTTGACCGTCCACTCGTATTTTGCCACGTGGTACTCCAAAGGTGCAAATTTTTGGCCCAAACAACTACTACATTTATTTACGAATTAATTATACGTAATTTTGTGTTGACATATATAGATACGACTCTAGATACTGACGTTTTTCCGTATGTAAAAACTCAAATTAGATAGTAAATTTGCTATTGACTTTATTTAGTCTCTATAATAGCGATGCAATTAGCTACCACTATATTTCGATCTCTAAAATTGAGACTAAATATATATAGTTATGTCTCAAAAGTAGTAGCTAATTTATATATTTAGCGACTAAATTTCATGCAGTTGCTAAATTAGTAGCAACTAAAGTGGATAGTATAAAATTGAATGAAGATCTTGTCTTATCAAATGTGTTGTTTGTTCCGACTTTTAATTGCAATCTCTTATCTCTTCCTCAACTCCTATCCTCAACTCAATTAAGTGTTGAATTTACTAAGTCCGAGTGTATTGTACAGGACCGTATCCGTAGGATGAAGATTGGTGTGAGTGAACTAAAGCACATGCCCTATTACTTGATGGGGGAACCAGTTTGTGCTAATGTCGTAACTGGTACTAGTAATTTTGAGTTGATACACAAGTGTCTCAGGCATCCATCACCATAAGCTATGGAACATCTACCCATTATTGGTCTTGGTAATCAAATTAAGCTTGATTTTAATACCAAGTCTTGTGATATTTGTCATCGAGCTAAGCAAACTCGTAGTGCATTTCCGTTAAGTGACAATAAGGCTAACGAATTGTTTGAACTCATTCGTTGCAGTTGGAAGACACACTTTTTTCTGAAGAATTCGCCATGATATATCTGATCCGTGCATAACTTGGGGTCCTTATCGTGAAAATCGTGCCTGCAACTCTCGTTATTTTTTGTTAATTGTGGATGACTATTCTCGTTGTCTATGGGTTTATTTGATGAAGACTAAAGGTGATGATGTCCCTAGTTTAATGCTAAATATTTTTGCCCTAGTTGATCGTCAATTTGGAAAAAGGGTTAAAATAATGAGAAGTGATAATGGGGCAAAATTTAATGGTTTAGTTAATTATTTCCGAGAAAATGGTATTATCTACCAAACCTCTGATCTAATGTCACCTTAACAAAATGCTAGAGTAGAACGCAAACATCGACATATTTTGAATGTTGCTCGCGCTTTGCGTTTTCAAGGATATTTGCCGATTGATTTTTGGGATGAATGTGTATTAGCAGCGGCTCACCTAATAAATAGAACACCCACTTGTGTACTTCAAGGAAAAACACCCTATGAGTTGCTCTATGGCCGAGTTCCGGACCTTAGTCTACTTAGAGTTATCGGGTGCTTGTGTTATGCAAATAATCTTCATTGTCGTGACAAATTTGATAGTAGAAGTCGTCGTTGCATTTTTCTTGGGTATCCCTTCGGAAAGAAGGGGTGACACTTATTTGATCTCGAAACGGGAGATTATTTTCAGTCCCGAGATGTGAGGTTTTATGAGGATACTTTTCCCTTAGCTAATCCGACAGAGTTAAAGCGGATTCATTCCTTGTATCCTACTGAGCATGGTCGAATTATTGATAGTGAATATTTTTATGACAATGGTGAGGTAGTAGTTGATTTTATTGATAATAATGGACATGATGAGACCCCTACTACTAGTAACATTCTTGATCCGCATGAGTCTTCCTCTACTGAGATTATGCCGCTCGAAAACGAGCAGAACAGTCTTGTTAACTGTACTAATATTGAAGATAACAACCAGGCGGAGCGTACTGATATTGGAAATGATAGTCAGCCTAATTGTAATAGTAGTGGATATGATGATACACTTGAATTTAATTGTCCTAGTATTATCACAGAACTTGGTGAAGTAGCTCACCATGACTCAAGTGTACGCATAAAGCAATTAATGAGTCATAATGAGAATTAACTGGGCGATGCTACTCTTGGTCGTGGGAAACGTGAAAAATTTTCAAACTCTCGGCACTCGGATTTCATTAAATGGGCAGAGGGAGCGAGAAGGTTAACACGACATTGGTTCCCCCCGAAGCTTCACCCATACCAATCCGAACCTCAGGTACTCCTTACCCTATTACTCATTATGTAAATTTCAATTCTTTTTCGGTTGCTCATCGAGAATTTCTTGCAGCCATATCCACTGATGTGGATCCCAAATCTTGTAAAGAAGCTATGGCTGACTCACGGTGGCAAAAAGCAATAGCGGAAGAAATAACGGCCTTGGAGGCTAATGAGACTTGGACCGTTGAAGACTTACCTCAAGATAAAAGCACAATCGGATGTATGTGGGTGTTCCGAATAAACAAATTTCTGATGGAACCGTTGAAAGATACAAGGCACGGTTAGTCATTCTTGGCAATCACCAAGTTAAGGGGCTCAATTTTGGTGAAACTTTTGCTCCCAGCACGGTGAAAATGGTTACCGTTTGTACTTTCCTTTCTATTGCCGCCATTAAAAACTGGGAGTTCCACCAGATGGATGTTCATAACACCTTTCTCGATGGTGATTTAGATGAAGAAATATTTATGAGACCTCCCCCTGGTTTTAGTCAAGGCTTATCAGGTAAGGTGTGTAAACTACGCAAGTCTTTATATGGTTTACGTCAAGCTCCTCAATGTTGGTATGCAAAGTTGGCAGGACCTTTACGTGACTATGGGTTTCCTACTAATGCTTCTGATCACTCTTTATTTGTGTATCGCCAAAAGAAGGTTGTTCTCAATATTTTGGTATACGTAGATGATCTAGTCATTGCTGGGAATGATAGTGCCGCCATTTTCACTTTTAAGAAGTATCTTAGCAACTGTTTTACATGAAAGATTTGAGGAAGTTAAAATTTTTCTTTGGCGTTGAAGTGGCTCGTAGCACTCGAGAGATATTTCTTTGTCAACGAAAATACGCTCTTGACATCTTGACGGAGACTGGTTTGCTTGGGTCAAAACCTGCTAGTGTGCCTATGGAAGAGAATCACTAATTGGCTCTTGCAACCGATACATCTATGCCTGATCCAGAAAGGTATAGGCGCTTGGTAGGGCGTTTGATTTATCTTACCATCACTCATCCTGAACTTTGTTATTCTGTTCATTTTTTATCTCAATTTATGCAAGATCCAACACAGTCTCAATGGGAAACGGCCTTGCGTGTTGTGCGTTATCTAAAGAATAGTCCCAACCAGGGTGTTTTACTCCGTGCCGACTCTACTTTGGTTCTAAGTGCCTAATGTGATTCAGATTATGCTGGTTGTCCGCTTAGTCGTCGGTCTCTTAGTGCTTACTTTGTCTTCTTGGGTAGTTCTCCTATTTCTTGGAAGACAAAGAAACAACCAATTGTCTCCCGCTCCTCTGCTGAAGCAGAGTATCGGGCCATAGCTTTCCGCTACGTGTGAAATTATTTGGCTGAAAGGATTGCTTCTCAGTCTTGGTATCGCACATTCTGCGCCCGTTCCTCTTTCTTGTGACAGTGAAGCTTCTTTACACATTGCTAATAATCCAGTTTTCCATGAATGTACGAAACACACTGAAGTTGATCGTCATTTTGTACAAGATGAGATTCTTCGTGGTACAATTGCGCCATCTTACGTTCATATTAAAGCGCAATTGGCGGACATTCTCACAAAAGCTTTGGGACGTGGATCTTTTCAATCGCTTCTTGCCAAGTTGGGCATTACGAATCTTCATGCTCCAACTTGAGGGAGGGTATTGGCTTAGTATTTAGCATATAAAATATTTTGTAAATATTTTATATTAACAGTATATTTTGTTAGATTAATTCTAGGAGTGAAATAGGTTGTATATTATTAGGAGTGAAATAGGTTGTATATTTTATATTCTTCTTTTGGGAAGATTTTTGTATATCTTACCCATTATTAGGATTGACCAAAGTTGTATATATAACTTACATATTATGCAATGGAAGAGGGCAGAACAATTGGAACGTTCTTCAAAAAAATCTCTTTGCCTTCCACAATATTATTAAAAGAAGGAGTGTGGATTGAAACAGTAGGAGAGAGAAATATATTAATTAAATGAGAAAAATATGATTGAAAAGTACGGAAGAGAAATATTATTTTTCGTATTAATAAAAAAGATGGTAAAGTCTGTGGAATTTTTTTCCTTAAATGGAAAGAGAGAAGAAAATCAAACTCAGCCCAATAAGGAAATAAGGAAGAAAATAGGCAATCGGAGGGAGTATTTTTTATCTATAGTACTATTATTATTATTTACTCCGTAACATTAATAAATTTTCCACAAAATCTTATTGTTTGGGTATCAAACAATCGGATCTAGAAAACGGGTCTAGATCTTGGAACTTTTGGGCTCGGATCTGGGTTTAATTATCCAAGCGCTAACTTCCTTCTCCTTCTAGTTGGTGGACCTCCTTGGACGAGCGGGTCAACCGTGCCTGCACAAGTAGCAAACAGGGCCTCGGAAGTATCCGAGGGGACCCTCTCTGATGCCTAAGTTAGTCTTTTATGCGCTTAAGGACCTTACTCGTGAGGAGTAAGGTGGCGTTTTTCTAGAGAAATGTTTAGTGAAAGAAAATTCATCACCCCTTAATGAGAGGATATTAAAGAGTATTTATAGGTTTCTCCAGGAGAGAGGGAGAGAGTAAGAAAGCGGGTCCTTTAGCCATGTTCGGCAAGGTTCGATCTTCTACATTAGGCGACGGTTAGGAAAGTGTCATAACTCCAGGTCCGAATTGGCCGAGGGTCACCGGATAGGACTGAGGTCGGCCCCAGGACGAGTGGTAGGTAGGACCGAGTCGAGGGCTATTGAGTTCCTCCACCGACGAGTTCCCGAGACTCGGCCTGAATGGCTCAGCCAAGGGCATCAGCATCCGACCCGAGTGGATTTCCGACCACAATCAATTTCCCCTCGTTAGCCAAGATGAGCTGGTCTCCTTGTGGCTGTCGATAGTCATTCTGCGGAGGAGGGGAGGGCTACAGCAAGTCCGAGCCGTTGCCCGATGGGAGTCGCCCCATCGATTCTCCTCATTGAATGATTTCGCTAGTTTTCAAAGCTGCTGTCACTTCCTCGTCTACTGCTTCAGACTTTTGGTGTGCTCGAGGCATCCGAATATCTTCCTTGCAATGATTGTTTTTCAGGAAATCCCTTTGGGATATGTATCGTTGTGACATGTGGCGCTCGATCTAGGGACAATTGAGGCATTGAATGTCCTAAACTTCCCTTTGTCTGGGTATAAAACGAGGGTCAAGGTGCAAAAGCTTCCCAACCTTTTGAAACATTTCCCCCCTTTTTGCATCCTTTTTTTCGGTAGCTATGGCTTAGGTAGTTGATCACATTTTTCAGAGGTTAAAGGTTACGAAGTGGGAAAGCTCGTTCACATCTTCATGGGAAAGCTCTGCCTAAGGAGAGCGAACTGGAGAGTGAGCAGGAGATAGTAAGGACTCCACCGATCGCCCTCATCATGAGGAGTGGCGGGGGTCGAAGGAGAAGATCCGGAGTCCGGAATGTCCGTATCGACATTCTCAGGCCTCAGCCAAGGAAAACATCGACGACACCACTTACAGTCGCACCCCTTCGGTCTGGGTGCAGGGGTCAGGCCTCAGCCTCATGAAGAAGGAGATTTTCCTGGGATGGTAGATGGCCGCTGGGAGCTCATCAGAGCCCAGAGCAAAGTATGACCGGCGAGATATCAGCTTGCACCGGTCAACAATTCTTCGAACCAGTTGGGGATACCAGAACTTGACACAAGGGCCGATATACCTCGTAACCTCAGTATTGACACCCCTCTTAAAAATTCTATCAACAATCCAAGTCATAGCTAGTGGAAGGGAAAGAATGCAGGAGTGTGGAAGTATCTCAAGAAAGTTGGGAAGTCCTTGCACAACGGAGCTCCTTTTATACCTAGACCAAAGGCATTCGAGACATTAAATTGCCTCAACCATCCTTATGAGAGGATATTCTCATGTCATAGCAATGCATGTCCCCAAAGGAATTTTCTGAAAAGATTGCAAAGAGGATATTCTGACGCCTCGATCACAACAAAAAGTTGGGGCAACAACTTTGGGAACCAACAAATCATTTAATAAGGGGAGACGATGGGGCAACCCCCCACCTCCCACCCATCAGGCAACAACCCAGATTTCCCGACGATGCCTGCTGACCAACCGAATATCGACAGCTGATAGAAGACCCGCTCCTCCTAGCTGCCCAAGGGCAGTTGATGGGGTCGGTAATCCGCTGAACACTATCCACCGACCCCAGACTCAAATTAACCCCACTTGGGGGAAGTTCCGAAGCCTTCAGGGCTGACGCCAGGGGGATAAGGGCAGACCCCTCCGACCGGCCCCCAGACGCGCATCAACAAAGAACTCCGCAACCCTCGGTTAGGTCTCGAGGCATGACCTCGGGTCAGACCGGCCGAGCCCTAGTCCGTCTCAGTCAAGGACGTTCCAAGACCCTCGATCATCCCGACTCCGAGAGTATGTCCAGAGGGAGGCCCTTAAACCCTCGCCTAAGGTAAGGGGCACGTTCTAGTCCCGTGCTCTCTTTCTCTCTCTTGAGAAACCTATAAATATCCCTTAATGACCATTCATTAAAGGGTAATGAGTTTTCTCTCACTAAGTTTTTTCTCGAGGAAACGCCACCTTATTCTTCACGAATAAGGTTCATCAAGTGCTTCAAAATACTGACTTAGGCATTGAAGAGGATCTCCTTGGACAACCCCGAGGCCTTGTTTGCTTCTTGTGTAGGCAAGGCTGACCCGCTCCTCCAAGGAAGTCGATATACTAGAGGAAGGAATAAGTAAGTTCTTGGACAAGGCCAAGGTTCAAGTCAAACCCGATAAAGATCTAGACCCGATTTAGATCCGATTGTTTCCTACTGGAACAATTAATATTTCATTTTTAATACACGAAATATAGGTTATATGTTATTGATAATTTTTTTGTTTAATTTCTAATTAAGACCTAATTAGATTATTCTACAACTTTTGAATAACGAATATAATTAACATTTGAAACAATTAAGTTTGTTGATTTTATTAATGATTATACTTTTTAATTATCATTGGTTATATTCTTGATTAATTGTTTTTCCCAATTAAACCCTAAGTCGACACTCATCTTTTGGTTATGTCGTAGAATATTTTTTTTAAATTAAGAATTATTAATTAATTTTAAAAAAAATCAATTAGGCATTTTCAACTTTTATTAGTAATTACATTTTTGAATTTATTCTTTTTGATAATTGATGGAATTGATGAATTTATGAAGGAAAAAGTGATGGTGAATTGATTGAGAAAAAAGAGAAATAGGGAAGAGTCAAAGTTGATGAATTGAATGAAAAAAATGAGAAGGTTAATTTTGGAAATGTGAGTATGAAATAGTAAAAAGGTGGGTATAATTTAGCATGTCCCATTAATTAAACCCTAATTTTTCATCTACATTGGTTACGTACCTTGTGGCCAGAAATTTACCTAAATTGGACGCTAGTCTTTTTCTAATCATTAGACCTGCTCTAAATGTAACATAAATTAAATGAAATGTTGAATTAATTGGGTATGAAACACCTTACATTGATTGAAGATGTCGTATTTATGAGCTTAAATGACTAGTGATTAAAGGCATTGAAAGTACTACTTATATCAACAAAGTGCACTTTCTGTTCTGGTCATCTATACAAAAGAACTCCGCAGTTAAGATGCTTGGCTGAGAGTAGTCTAAGGATGGGTGACCTCCTGGGAAGGTTTCCGGGATGCGCATGAGTGAGGACAAAATGCGCTGAAAAGGATTCGTGTTGGTCTGTACGTGGGACCAGTACAAAGCTCGGCGGACTACCGCGATTAACATTTCCGGTCCTAGTTTGAGGCGGAGTATTATAGGGTAGGACATGCATAGTATATATAAAGAGGGAGACGATGAAATGACTTAATCAAAAATTAAAACGGGATCAATAAGAGTAAGAACAATGGTAGTTCTTGGGATTAAGTTAGTCAAAATATCTTTAAATGGGAGAATTTGTCCGTTTTTGTGGGTCAAAATCTTTTGTCCATTCAACAAACTTATTTTGATCGATTTTAAAACCAAAAAAAATGTTCTCAAAACGAGGAAAGCAACGCTAATCGAATATTTATTTATCTGGTTTAAAAAAACTTCTCTTTTATGAAATTCGTCCATAAGTAATGTGAATTTTATTTAAAGTTTATTTAGTAAAAAATTTGAAAGGGAAAAACTTGTTTTTCAGTCATTCCTTTGTGGTTCGTCTTAGATAGTTCAAAGTCAATCCCAAAAAAAAAAGAAAAAAAAAGTATATTGTACCTAATAAGGCACTTGCTTGTGTTTGAATTGCATGCACATAGTAGAATTTTAAGGTCAAACCTAATTAGTAGAGTCTTAATAGTATAGTGTATTATGTGTAAGAAGCGAATTAGAGGGATTCCCTTTGATTCGGTATCCCTTAATCTAAGGGGCCGGGGTTACCATAAATTAAAGCACTAAGACTAGAGAGATGATTAAATTGAATAATAAGGTACGCGGAGGGAGGTGTCGTCGATGATAATTGCATTGAATTATCAATAATAATCCACCATTTGCAAGCTAAGCTAGCTTGCATTAAGCCTCGAAATGCACGAACTACTAATACTACTAGTCTACTGCCAAGTAGTACTTGCAATGTGAAGCAAGTTTCCCACATCTAATTAATTGTCAGATGAATATGATTCCATCCAAATCTCTCCACGATGAACTGGACGTTTAATCCAATTTCAATTTCCAAGGGAGATACTACTGCTACTGGCTAGCTACCTTGTTACCTGATGGATCTCATTCAAACAACTCAGCCTGGTCGAGTTTAAGTTGGATTTGGGTTATGGATGGAATTTGTGTTCGCCAATTCTATACTCTAACATAAATTAGTGGAGTATAAAATAGTACAAGATTATTAGTATGGTTTGCCCGCCCTCTACATGGCTAATTCCGAAGCTTTTATTATAATTAGCCCCGCTTTAATTTACTTTACATTTAATTCGTTAAATTACAATTACAATAATTCTAAAAAAGCACCCTCGAGTCTTAAGCTCAACAGTACCACGGCATTTAATAAATATACTAGCGTCATGACACCCCACTTAACTAGATTATCAACCTGGGAAAGTGAGTGAGAAATGATAGAATTATGAGAAGGATTAAATATGGTTGAGAATTGCATAATTATAATAATTGTTGACAATGTGTTACATAAATAGTAAGAGAAGTAAATTAATTACCTATCAAATACAAGTAATCCTAAGCTTTCATATGCGGGTCGATTAACTTTGGTTCAAACTGTGTTGTCTCAGGTACATACTTATTGGGCAATGATTTTCATGATCCCTAAGTGTGTACTGGCCAAGATAGATGCTATGTGTCGAAATTTCATGTGGGAAGGAAAGGAGGAGTATCGTAGAGTCCCACTCGTAGCTTGGGATAAGGTATGTTGTCCTAAGGATGAAGGGGGGCTAGGGCTCCGTTAATTGGTGAATTGGAATGCTGCAGCTATCATTAAGTTAGTTGCGTGGATTTTTCAACACAAAGACCGACTCTGGGTTTTGTGGGTACATCACTTTCATCTGAAAGGACGAGCTTGGGCGGATTATAGTCCAGGGGTGGCCTCGTCTTGGGGGTGGAAGCGAATATGTGCGTTAAAGGAGAGGATTAAGCATCAGTTTATTGCTGGACAATGGCGGAATGGTGGAGAGGACTACACTATTGCGAAAGGTTATGACCTGCTGAGGGTTAAACATCAGCAAGTGTCGTGGGCGGGACTGGTTTGGGACAGTTGGGTACTTCCTAAACATCAATTTGTGATGTGGCTGGGGTGTCGGGATGCGTTGAACACAAGGGTAAGACTGCACAGACATGGTGTTCGTTTGTGTTACGGAAAGTTGCTGCTTATGTGAAGTTGATCTTGAAACAACAGCGCACCTATTTTTTAGGTGCAATTATAGTAATGCTTTACTTCGGATGCTGAATGTGTGGCTCGGTCAGCAGTTGTCGGCTGCTATGCTGGACAGCAAGCCTCTGGGCACCCTGCTGCAACGTCGAGTATGTCGGGCGGCGTTGGCTGCAGTGGTTTATAATGTTTGGATCAACGGTATAAGGCGAGAATGGAAGGGATTATTATTAGGCCAACTCGAGTATTTGATCGTATTAAACGTGAGATATGTCATAGGTTGGAATGGCTTGTGCAAAAACAAATTTCCTCTTTAGAGAAAGATTGGATTGATCGACTTAGGTCGACTTAGAATGTACATTGAGTTATTGATATATATATAATTCTTACATTTTACCAAAAAAAGTAATCCTAAGCTACCTAAATACAAACTTGAGATAAGAGATTATAATAAGATAGACAATAGTATACAAAAGATAAAATATTATCAAGTACAACTAATAACTCTATCATTCCCCTGCAAAATGGACGGCATAGGAGCAAGTCCAATTTTGGAGAGTAGCAACTGAAGTCGGTCACAAGAAAGAGGTTTCTTTGAAGTAGCGGCACAAAAATGAGAAACTGAAATTGGTTTAGTATAACAAGAGGCTTAGTTGGTTCATCGGAGTGAGGAATTTGATGGTTACACATTGTTGAGTGGTTGGGGGTGCACAACTTGAAGAAGAAAAAAAGGTTGTTTTTTTTAAGGCTCAGATAAGAATTTTTCAATGGATGTCCATGAGGATAAAAAAGGTGATAGAGGTGGCCGCATAGGCAACAAATTTAAAAGAGTGTGGTTGTACGGACAACCAAGTTGATAAAGATGGTCAAACATGAGGTGATAAAGTTTTAGAAGGGGTGGTTAGGGTGGTCAGAGATCATTTTTTTTCGAGTGCCCAAGGCCAATATTTTTGGAGGGTGTCATGTGACAACAAAAGGTAAAGGAGTGTCCGTGTAAACGACAAATTTTTGGAGGGGCGGCCGAGGCACAAGTTTACAAAGAGGTGTCAAACGACAATAAAGCGAAAATGAATGTCCGCGTAAGGTGTGGCCGAAGCCAAGTTAATAAGGGGTGGATCGTAGATCAGTTTGAGAAAATATTGTAGGGGCGGCCAAATAGATGGCAAAGTTAAGAAGCCGTGGTCACATATGCAACCAGATTATAAAGGGGTGGATCATAGATCAGTTTGGAAAAAAAAGTTTGTGGAGTTGATTATTATAGGATAGTTTTTTTTTTACCGGCTAATGTAAAACAAGATTTAACAGTTTTTCCGCGCTTTGATGGCTAGTCCATGAGCGCGTTTCTTGAGAACTCTAGGAATAAATTGTATGGATAAACAGTGGAAATTCTTCGAGTATTCAAGGAAGTCCTCGATGAGTCCTCTAAGTTCGTTGATGGGGGGTTGATCAGCTGCAATCGCTTCTAGTAATCTTAGACAGTCGGTTTTTAGAATTAAGTGAAGAAATCCATGTTTGAGAGCCCAGGTACTTGCTTGTAGAAGTTCGAACGCCTCAGCTAGTATAGGAGAGTGGAAGGTGAAGGTGTGGGTATTTGTAGAAATGATGGTACAATGAGACGAGGTTGTGATCCAACCACACGAAGCATTATAATTTGGAAGCCAGGATGCATCCACTTCAATCGTAATAACCGGGCAGGTTGTAGAGGCACTACCTATTAGGTGCACAGGCCAGCCATCACGTAGAGAAATCCCCCAAGTCTTGGAAGTGTTATCAGTTATGAGATCCATCTTGTTGGCCTTGATTGGATTGAAGGTTCTAATGAGGTTGAGGAGAGCTTCAGCAGGCCAAAGAGCACCATTAAAAATGCCTTGGTTTCTCGCTATCCAAATTGCCCAAAGGGTGCCAATGAAGCTAGTAATGATAATATCGTCTTTTGTTGAGGAGAGGAGGAACTTGATCCAGTTTATGATCCAAATAGGGAGAGATAAGTTGCAATTGGACTCACATTTGATGCCCAGAGATCCACCAAGCCAGATTCTCGAAGAGAAAGGACAATCTCTGAAGAGATGGGAGGCCATTTCAATATCGTATCTGTCGCAGCTTTTGCAGAAAACGCAGCGAGGATCAAAATTTATATTTCTTTCGAGAAAAGATGCATCAATGGGTAGGCTTTTGCTTAGGATTCTTGATGCGTGTCGTTTTCGCAGTCAGAATTAAATTTATAAACACTACTAACTCTACGGTAGATAGGGTAAGTAGAGGTCGATCCCACAGAGACTGACGTTATTATCTCAGAAATTTTATTATTTAATAGTATAAATATAAATAAAATGGGGGGGGGGGGTTGTTGCGTGAAAAATAGTAATAATAAAATAAAATAAACATAACATAAATAAAAAATTAATCATAACAATATTCGAGACATGTAACGTATGATATAGTCGGGTTAATCATGATTTAATTAATTAGACTTTAATAGATCGATAACTAGTTAATCCCATGAACGCATGCAAATTACCAGTTTTATCGTTTTGACTCGTTAAACCCCGTGAAAGCACGCAAGTTTAATCCTTACCAAGTTTATCAAATTAACCATGAACACACGTATTAACTTAAAAAATTTAGTTGCATTAAGAATACTCATCAATCAATTATATAAAACCAGAACGCTGCAATTAAATATAACTCAATTATCATACAAAATTCTAGCACTTAAATTAGACCAGAACGCTGCAACCTAATTTTAAAGACTATTAATTTAATAATCGACTCATGTAAATAATCTAGGTGATCAGACTAAATTAATAAACATGAAAACAACAGTCAAATCGTGAATTCATACGAATATCAAAGTACTAATTAAACGTTAAAACAATAACGTAATTTCGTAACCCTTTGACAATAATCGAACATATTAAACGATAAGTTAAATAAGATAGATAGATACAACCGTTAGATAAATTAGGAGTTGAATTGATCGCGTCCCGCATTAAAATTTGACTGCATCCTAACTGACCTTGGCCGTGAAGGCTAAGGCCTTCTGCCCTACTACGTACTCCCTTATGTGTGATGCGTCAATTTCCCTTGCTCTTGTTTTCTTCCTTTCCTTTTTATAAGGTTGCCTATGTCTCCTCCTCACCCTTTCTTTCCTTAATTTATTTTATATCCTTGGATTCTGTCTTTCCAATTTACACCGGATTTTCTTTTCTTATTTTTTCCATAATGGGCTGATGGTTTCAAGCTTGATTCTGACCCATTAGATGCCAGATATCGTCGTCTTAAGACATACATGTAATGTAAAAATATAACTTTAGTAGTCTCATAATCTTAGTTCAAGTGGTTTAATATCGATTAATTAAAACATATTAAAAACCCAATTTAACACAAAAATATCAAGAGAGTAATAATAAACCTAACTTATATAAAGTAATCATTTTAATTCGAATAATACGAAAGACGACATAAAAATAATAATATAAAAGGGGTAAAAATACGTATAAATATCGATTTATCAATTCTCCAGAGGAAAATTTTCCACTTGTTAGGGCAGTTGAGTTTCCATAGATGTCGACGACAAAAGGAGGTGATGATATTGTTGTAGGCTTTATCCAGTTGAAGTCTTGGGAGACTGTGTTTGATTGAGTTGAAGGCTGCCATGTAACCTGATTTAACTGTGTACTGCCCATCATTAGATAGAAGCCAATAAGGAGAGTCATCCTTGTCGAAGCGAGGAATGTGAATGGAGCTTATTTTCTTAACCCAATCGACATAAAAAAGGCGGGAGAGGGAGAAAACATTCCAATTACCGTCCGGCAGAAGCAGATGCTTGATGCTGTTAGGGAGAGACCCTGAGTCAGTAGTGTCAATACCCGTCTTAGGGACTGGAATGGAACCATGGACCCAACGGTGATTCCAAATGCTGAGCGAGCAATGCCTTCCAATGTTCCAAGTGAGGTGATGTCTAATAAGTCTAATGCCCCAGAGGATACCTCGCCAACCCCAAGAACATCCATTGTGGTTCTTGCAAAGAAGGTTGCTATCAATCGAATTTACATAGCATTTGTATTTTGCAGAGAAAACTTTACTGATGAGAGAGTCACAGTTAATAAGAATTTTCCAGGCAATCTTGATAAGAAGAGCCTGATTGAAGCAAGCCACATTGTAGATACCCATACCTCCCTCGCGTTTGGGCAGACTGATGAAGTCAATACTTCTCCAGTGGATAGTCCTATACCCTCTGCATCCCGCCCACCAGAAATGTGCCAAGAGAGAATTAATCCTTCTAACGATACTTAACGGAATACGAAAGACCGATAGAAAGTAAATAGACAGTGAGAAGAGGACAGAGGAAATAAGAACTAGGCG
Organism: Agrostemma githago; assembly: GCA_958450325.1. Lineage (NCBI taxonomy): Eukaryota > Viridiplantae > Streptophyta > Magnoliopsida > Caryophyllales > Caryophyllaceae > Agrostemma > Agrostemma githago. Next base: position 70,882,629 of record OY288241.1, read on the forward strand.
TCCAGCTTGAGAAAGTAAAGTGCCATTCCAGGAGGAGATCTTCCTCTTGACCCGGTTGATAAGTTCATTGTAGAAAGCCTTCTTGTTGTGATGGATGAGTGAAGGAATGCCCATGTAGTTTCCCATATCTTTATTGCTCTTGATGTGAAAAGTTGAGATGCTATTAACGGCGTTCGCTAAAGTCGTCGAAGGGCCAAAGTGAATAGCAGATTTGTCAAAATTTATTCTTTGGCCCAAGACCTGGCAGAAATCTTGAAGGATATTTTTAAGGGTATCGATAGAGTTACCATCACATCGAGTGAAGAAGATTGCGTCATTGGCGAAGAAGAGATGGTTGTTCATAGGAGCTTGCCAACTGATGTTGATACCACATAGTCTGCCTGATGTTTGTGTTGTAGTTAAGTTGGCAGATAGAACTTCCATACATAAGATGAAGAGGTAAGGTGAAAGAGGGTCACCTTGACGAAGTCCTCTGGTCGGTTGGAAACGCTTAATAGATGATCTGACTTCATATGAGACTGATTGAACGCAGTTCATGATGAGGTGGAAGAGATTAGATGGGAAGTTCATTGCAGTCAGAGTATCTTCAAGGAAGCTCCAATTAATTCTGTCGAAGACCTTGCTCATATCAATCTTGAAGGTCATTGTTCCATCATGAGAAGAGTTGCTTTTGTTAATAAAATGCAGGAGCTCGTGAGCTATAAGAATATTGTCACTGCTGGAGCGCCCCGACATGAAACCATTTTGGAAGGGGCTGATTAATTTGTTAATGATCTTCTTGATTCTATTTGAAATGCATTTTGTAATGATCTTCATGATGACATTGCATAGGCTTATGGGCCTAAAATGTTGAACACTTTCCGGCGAGTTAATTTTAGGGATAAGAGTGATGAAGGTACGATTGAATTCCTTGATAATATGACCCGAGTTAAGGCAGTGACAGGCTGCTAATATTACATCTTGCTTAATATAGTGCCAGTATTGATGAAAGAAGATGGCTGAAATTCCATCAGGACCCGGTGATTTTAGGGAGCACAACTGAAAGACAGTTGCACGTACTTCCTGTGGCTTGAAAGGAATACTAAGTTGTAGAGAGTCTTCTTCAGAAAGTTTGAGGGAGATATTGGATAGAAGAGAGTTGCAGAGGGGAACATTGTGATCCATATAATCAGAAGCATAAATGTATTGAAAAGCTTGACGAATTTTATTAATGTCATAGGTCCAAGAGTTCGAAGGAAGCTTGAGGCCTGCAATGAAATTGCTAGTTTTTCTTTCTTTGACCCTATTGAAGAAAAATCTGGTGCATGAGTCCCCATTAGTATCCCAATTTAATTTGGCTCGTTGTTTCTAGTAAATTGAGGAGGCTTTGCAGTAATCCATAAGTTCTTGGTGATGTTTATTGTAGTCAACAATTTTATATTTATCATGCCCATTGAAGATGCTTTGTAGATCATCTTCAAGCTTTTCATCAAAGTCAGACCACTTTCTACCTCAAGCTTGTCTTTTGTCCAGAGCCCATCGTTTCAAAATAAGCTTGTTGTGTTCTAGTTTACGAGCCAACCTGAAGAAATGAGAGCCAATAATAGAGGCGCAAAGAGTAGGGTCAGTCCAGGCATTCCTAATCTTTTCATTGCAGTCATCAAAGTTGAAAACCCAGCCCTCGATTTTATAGGGTTTCGGTCTTTTGTTCAGGCATAGGTTCAGGTTGACCTCTATCATGGCGTGATCACTATTTAGAATGGGATGATGCTTGATTGCAGTATTGGGGAAAGAGGCAAGCCAGGTTGGGGAAGCAAAAGCCTTGTCTAATCTCTCGTAAGTACGCTTTGCTCCTTCCCGGTTGTTGCGCCAAGTAAATTTCGGACCCTTGAATGGGATGTCTATGAGATTACAATCGATTTTCCAACGTGTGAAGTTATCTACACCACGAAGAGAACAATTATCAGTACATAACTTATCATCAGCATACTCTACTTGGTTGAATTCCTCGATGAGGAAAACTGGTTGTTGAAGAGAATTTATGTAGTTGCTAAGAAGGTCCCAGACATGTTGTCTTTCAGGTAGATAAGGACGACCATACACAAAAATCAAGTAGTAGAAGGAACTGTTTATTAGTGCTCTCATGGAGATGAAGTTATGAGATTTGAAAGATGGGTCCATAGAGAGAAGCCCCTTCCAACCCAACCATAAACTGCCACAGGACCCAAGGGCATTAACCCCAACAGATTTAAGAAAACCTAGAGAACTACCAATGCAGTTGACAGTTTCCACATTACATTTGGTTTCACATAGAAAGATAAAATCTAAATGTTTATTGAGGGTCGTCGCTCTAAGCTTTGGATTTGCAGGGGAGAACGGGTCATTGAGACCCCTGCAATTCTAAGAAAGACCCCTCATAGCTGCGGAGGAGGCTGAGTTGGGTCAGCCTCCAAAACCCTTGCAGTAGATGAAGTGGTGGCCTCTTTGAGATCAAGGTCCTTGTCAGTAATTTTCATGATGAAACCGGTCTTCTGATTGATGACATCAGTAGTGAACTTGAGCTTTTTCCCCAACGAAAGAATGTAATTTTTAGCAGCATCTTTGCATTGAATGGTATTCTCCATTAGTGAAATGAGGTCAGGATCAGAGCTCGACTTGCGATTGGAGCGAGGCTTCTTTGTGGCACTCAGGAACATTGGAGGTGGATTTATAGAAGCCCTAGGAGGGGAAAGAAAATTGCTCTCAGTCAGCTCGAAAGGTTTCTCTGAGGAGCGATGTAACAACCCGGATTTTTGATGACTTAAATTAATAGATAATGCAAAAATTTTTATATAAGTCATTTAATTATACAATATCAGAGTATGATAAAATCCGGATCACTACGGATCCTTATAAGAAACGACTATTAACAACATAGTTTTGATTTACTAGTACAAAATATAAACCGTATTTTATACAAATATTTTATTAAGTCTCTCACTCAATCCTCTCCTCGTCGCCTTATACCTGCAAAAATATAAAACAGAGCCGTTGAGCGGAACAACAACCAAACCGTTCATCTAACATCACCTCATACACATAAGACAGTCGTGTGAATAACCAATAATATGCTTACAAAAATATTGAAGGATATCATGTAACTGATAGTTTCCTTTATTTCAATTAACCAATATGTGAGGTGATGAAAACGATAAATTTTTAGAAGATGGGACATTGACAGCCATTTGATTTTAAATCATTTTTCACGCGAACATATAAACACATGAGTCGTGGCTCCTAGTATCATATCACTGCTACATCCTATTGGCTTGCATCTCACCAATAGAAGTAACCGTGTTACCGACTCGTAGACCGAACCGATCTTATGAGGTTTACATCTCACCCATAAGGCTCAATTGGGGCCGAACTTCAATTATATTATACGTTTATTCAGACAGGGCTCTGAGCGAAACGAAAGCTGATGATTACATTCTCTGCATCATCAAGAGAGAACCCGCAGTTTTCAGAATCTTGTTCTGCCCCCATTACCTAGGTAGTAATACTGATCAAGTACTTATGTATACATGCACACATATCCTACGTAGACTCTTGGACCGCAGTCCTCACTATCGTAGGACGACTACCCTAAACACTAGGTCGACTCTTGGCAGCAGCTTTTGAGTCTGCTTTTCATTACAAGTGTAGTCGAAACACCACGAATGGTAGGATCCAACACAAGCTATTCGTACCAGACTCGCATCGTAAACTTAATATAAAAGTTGCCCGTGAACAAGTAGTATTTTATTTGGTGACCTTTTTTAATTGGTCGGACTCATTTGAATATTCACTTTCCCAAATTCCTAAGTTCGGTAAGACAATGTGATACTTTATTTCTCTAGTATCATCTGAAACATCATATCTCAAATATCGTATACGGAGTAACCTTTATTTTAAACTTATTATTATTATTATTTTAAATAGAAATTTCTTTTAAATAAGGTTTTATATTAACTTAAAACTTAAGGTATAAAAATATTATTTTACATTTTAACGTTTTCTGAAAAATACAATTTAAATCATACGTAGTCGATTTATAAAATTTGACGTGGAATTACTTTTAAATAATTATGACCGTCGTATAAAAGCTTCAGAATAAATTAAATTCATTTTTTACAGAAAACGTAATTATGAGTTTATACTTTATAAAAATATAAGTGGAGTAAAAATTACATCTCTAAATAAACAATAAATGTATTAAACCAATTTAAACTTGAAAAAACTAGAAGTTAGTAAAAATTTAACACGATGAACAAATAATATAAAATGGAGTTTATAAGTATAAGAACATAAATGACACATAAAAGTACAATTAACATGATTTTAATATATCATAGTAAATTCTACTCTTTTTTAGATTCTTTTAATCGTTTTATTAGTTTCTCAAATGAAAAGAAATGTAAAGATGATAAATAAATTTAACAAGTGATAATTTAAGTAAGTTAAATTTAGTCATAAACAAAATATATAACATGAATAAAATATCACGTAACATTTATATATATATATATATATAAGTAATTTAGTCATACAAATAAGCCTAAATATTTAAATAAGCAATTTATTAAGTTAGTAACACGATATACTTATATATATATATATATATATATATATATATATATATATATATATATATATATATATATATATTGTTAGAAGAAAATTTTGGTTCCCTTAGTAGCTACTATATATTAAGGTTATTAAAATTAAAGATTGTCTGGGTCGATGATGTCGTCTAAGCTGGAAATATCGTCTTCTCCTTCTTCTAGAACGATACGTTTACCTATATAAAAGAAAACAAATTAGTTAGAATCTGAGCTTACTAAAATATTAAAAAGTAATAATAAGTACAGTAAGTAAAATAGACTAATAAGATGAAAGGTTTGAGAAGTCGTAAATGGACATAAAGGTACGTACGTGAAATAGTAGTACGTACGCAATAGAATTTTACGAAGAAAGAAAAAGTTGATGAAGAATAATTTTTCTCTCTCATTCCCTTTATATAGGTGAGAAAAGTTCCTACCCCTGCCCTTTTTTTTTTCTTTTTCTTAGAGTAGGGTATTTTCATAGGATAGGGTATAAGACTCTGCATCTAGTTTACCCTCCTAATGCCACTATATATTTTTTTTTCTGCCACTTACTTCATTTCTATTGTCATGCAACGTTTATTTCTCATGTTACTACACGTAGTTGTAGAGACCGAATTACTTAACTTTGACTCATTTCTCAGACAAACAAACGTCTTTTATTCTTACAAGGTTGAAATATAAGATTGCGGAATTAAAATAATGGAACCCGTACAATTTATATATATATATATATATATATATAGAGAGAGAGAGAGAGAGAGAGAGAGAAAGGAGGGATCAAGGGAGTTAGCAACTCTCGGAGAGTTGCTTAGTGTTGATCCCCTCCATCCATTCATCCAATATGGATGGTGAATGGATGGGGTTCAATTATTAAAAAAAAAGACAATAAACTGACATAGCAGCAGTGGAGAGAGAAGGAAACATCCCCTCACCCAAATCAATCCCTACATTACTTCCCTCATACACTTCCCAATTCCCTCATTTTCAATTCATTTCTCAACTTAATTCATCTCTTTATAACAAAACCCCAACAAATAATCACCATTAATAACTCCGACCACACCATTAATAACTCCGACCATACTCCGTCAACTACTCCGACCATACTGCGTTTTTAACCCAACATACTCCGTCAGTAACTTCGATCATCATACGAAGGTATCTTCATCTTCATCTTTATGCTTCTTTTTCTTCATCATCTTCATCTTCATCTTCATGCTTCTTTTCTTCATCATCTTCATATTCATCTTCATCTTCATGCTTCTTTTTATTTTTCATATTTTTTTTTTGTATTTATAAAATTATTCATCTTTATTATCCACAAAAAAAAGAACAACTTCTTTAAGATGAAAATTGAAGATAAAGTTGTTCTTTTTTTGTGGGATGAATGAATGTTGAAGATGAAGATGAACAAGTTATTTAGTGCGTAATGTTCTTACAAAATTGCAAGACCACACACTTTCAGTTGTATAGTCACACTCATTACGTTGTAGAATCACGCAGCTGTACACTCATTATAGTCACATATTCATTTGTATAGTCACACTCATTATGATGTATAGTCACACTCTTTATGTTGTAGAATCACTCAACTGTAGAATACCTTCACAATCATTTCATCTTCATGCTTGTTTTACTTTTCATACCTTTTTTTTTGTATTTATAAAATTATTCATCTTCATTATCCAAAAAAAATGAAGATTAAATATGGATTAAAATGAAGGTTGAATATGAATGAATGAAGATTGAATATTTAATAAATGTTATAATTTGTATAGTCACACAGTTGAAGCTGTAGACTACCACGTTATAACATATTAAGTGTGACTGTCTATCATATTAAGTGTGTGTGACTGTCACAACCACGTTATAACATAATACAACGTGTGACTGTCTATCATATTAAGTGTGACTACCACGTTATAACTGTGTGACTGTCCATCATATAGAGTGTGGTTGTGACATTACAACTGTATAACTTTTCAAATTAACAAACCAAACAAAAAAATGGAATTCCAAATGCAAGATACCAAATATATATGTATGTACTCATCTTACCTCCTGCATGTTGAACAGAAATTTTCGACTGGACATTTTCGAGCACATACGAATCTTCAAGGAACAGCACCATTGGAGCATGGAGATGTAGAGGGTTTAGTTATTTTGCACCATTGGAGCATGGTTTCTTTATATTTATTATTGTTGGTATTTTGTATGGTTGTTATACTTATGATTGTTATATTTCTCAACAGTCGTTGTTGAGAAAGGTCACATTTCATTAAGGTTAGAGATGAATGCGTGCGTTGCAAGATTGATAGTTGTGTAATACAGAGTTTCTTTTTATCACACAGTTGTATAGTCACAGAGATTATGTTGTATAGTCACACAGTTGAAGTTGTATAGTCATACTCGTTATGTTGTAGGATCACAGTCATTATGTTCTAGGATCACACAGTTTATGTTGTATAGTCACACAGTTAAAGTTGTATAGTCACACTCATTATGCTGTACAATCATGCAGTTGTAGAGTCATTGTATTGTAGAATCACACAAATTCTTGCAGTGATTAGTGTATGTAATCATCTTTGCTAATGATGATTGAAGTATAAATAAGTACGAGTATAATTTAGTTGTATAGTCACAGAGATTATGTTGTATAGTCACACAGGTGGAAGGATAAGTGATTTTGCTATAGACCTCGCGTGATTAATTATGAAACCAGAAAATAGCGATGAAAATATATTTACATTGGACAAAGTCCATCCTTTACATATATATAGTACGTCAAACATAAAAACATTCTAACCCACCAAACATCATTTACACATAGTACGTTCATCCTAAAGCAAATATTTTATCTCACATAAACACACAAGAGCTTAACGATGGTCTCCGGTACGTGCGCAACAATATATTGTCCAATTACGTGGTCGGTCGTTGTATCTTCCACGACCATCTTCTTCCCACCGCCCCTTTACCAACATTCCTCTTTCCACCAACTATTTCGTTGCAACAAAACACACAATCAATCTAAATCACACAACACAACTGAATATGTGACTACAATGACTCTACAACTGCATGATTGTACAGCATAATGAGCGTGACTATACAACTTTAACTGTGTGACTATACAACATAAACTGTGTGATCCTACAACATAATGACTGTGATCCTACAACATAACGAGTATGACTATACAACTTCAACAGTGTGACTATACAACATAATCTCTGTGACTATACAACTAAATTATACTCGTACTTATTTATACTTCAATCATCATTAGCAAAGATGATTACATACACTAATCACTGTAAGAATTTGTGTGATTCTACAATATAATGAGTGTGACTATACAATATAATGAGTGTGACTGTACAACCTAAAGTGTGTGACTACAAAACTGAAACCGTAAAATGGAAAATAAAAGCCTTACAGTCAATTATTCTTCAATCATCATTATCAAAGTCACATTCATAATTAGAAAGATGATTATACATACGAATCAGAGCAAATTATTTAAACATTCATTAAATATTCAACTTTCTTTCATCCATATTCAACCTTCATTTTTTTTGTGAATAATGAAGATAAATAATATTATAAATACCAAAAAAAAGAAGGAATGAAAAATAAAACAAGCATGAGGATGAAGATGATTAATTATTTTAAAGATGCTCTAAAAAGATAAAAACAAATACCTGAAAATCATCGAGGTTCGAAAGTAGGGATTTGACGAACGTGGAAACTTGAACGTAGATAAAAAAAATACCTGAAAAAAGTCACACACTTTAAGTTGTATAGTCACACACTTTAAGTTGTACAGTCACACTCAGTATGTTGTATAGTCACACTCATTATGTTGTAGAATCACGCAGCTGTAGAATACCTTGGGATTAGGGTATCATGCGTTTAACCATCTTCATTTTCATGCTTGTTTTATTTTTCATACCTTTTTTTGTATTTATAAAATTATTCATCTTTACTATCCACAAAAAAAATGAAAGTTGAATATATATGGATGAATGAACGACTATGACTTAAAAAAATGAAAATATCTAAACATTCATTAAATATTCAACATCCATTCATCCATATTCAACCTTCATTTTTTTTTGGATAATGAAGATGAATAATTTTATAAATAAAAAAAAAGTATGAAAAATAAAACAAGCATGAAGATGAAGATGATTCAACGAATGATACCTTAATCCCAAGGTATTCTACAGCTGCGTGATTCTACAACATAGCGAGTGTGACTATACAGCATAATGAGTATAACTATACAACTGAATATGTGACTACAATGAGTGTACAGCTGCGTGATTCTACAACATAATGAGTGTGACTATACAGCATAATGAGTGTGACTTTGCAATTCTGCAAAAACATTACGCACTAAATGACTTGTTCATCTTCATCTTCATCTTCAAGCTCCATTCATCCCACAAAAAAAGAACAACTTCATCTTCAAACTTCATCTTAAAGATGAAGTTGTTCTTTTTTTTAGATAATGAAGATGAATAATTTTATAAATACCAAAAAAAAGAAGATACGAAAAATAAAAAGAAGTTTGAAGAAGATGAAGATGATCGAAGATGAAGATGAGCATGAAGAAAAAGCTAAAAAAAAATGAAGACGATCAAAGTTTATGCATAAACATATCTTGGTATAATTATCCGTCATGTTGGGTTAAAAGCGGAGTATGATCGGAGTTGTTGACGGAGTATGGTCGGAGTTATTAATGGAGCTTATTTGATGGAGTTTTGTTAGGGAGAGATGAATTGAATTAGGGAAATGAATTGAAAAGAAGAGGATGGAAGTAATGAAGAAGGGAGAGTTTGATTGAGGAGAGGATGCTTGCCTCTCTCCACTGCTGCGAAGTGTGATTGAGGGGAAGGTTGCTTCCCTCTCTTTACTGCTGCTTGTCAGTTTGTTGTCTTCTTTCCTTTTTTTTTTACACATCATCCATCTAAGCCATCCATTCAACCCAAATCAAGGGCCATAAACACAACTTCCCATTTTTCACCAAACTCCCTTGATCCTAATTCTCTATATATATATATATGAGTTTTTCTATGGGATACCCCTCAACTATTAGCTTTTCCAGGTGGTACCCCCGTCTTTTTCGAATTACATGGTGTACCCCTAAACTTTACTTATCACTCCATATCATAACCAAAGTGATAAGTGTATTACAATTATTTTTTTAAAATGAATAATTAATATATTAATCAATCCAATTTGATGCTACAAACCACCTCTTTTTCTTTACCATTCACCAAACCACCAAATGCCCATCAAAACGCACTATGTTGTCGGCCAACATCGACCTATCTCCCTCACTCTTTTAAATCCGTCAACCTCAATCCCTCCGTCACCCCCATGTCGTAGTGTGGTGGAATGGATTTTTTCGAGTAAAGGATGCAAATTGAAGAAATATATCATGGTTGATGAAAGTAAATTAGGGAATAATCACTATTTATATCACCAATTGAAAAATTTCCGTTGGAAAATTATAACTTTGGTTACAATAAAGACTGATTTACAAAGTTTAGGGGTACATCTTGTAATTCGAAAAAGGCGGGGGTACCACTTGGAAAAGTCGATAGTTGAGGGGTATCCCATAGAAAAACCCTATATATATGTATATTAAAAAGAAATTTGTAAGACGTAAGTAAAACAGACGATAAATATCATTATGGGATAATAACTATAAATAAATATTACGGAGTACTAGGTTGTAATTATCTTAAATAACTTTTGTGACAAGTTTATAAACGTCGTTCCATAGTCCTGTTCACGTCTTCGTGTAACGAGATTTTAAAACGTTATATAAAAATTTTGGTAAATTATTTTTAAATTTTACGAGATGAGAAAATATTTAATTTGTCAGAACGACGGGTTACTATTAAAATATTTTTGAGTCTTAAACTTTGTTTAACGAAAGATAAAAATTTTAAATACGTTTATTAAACACGGAGTGTTACAAGCGATTAAGGAGATCGGCCTCCAGAGGGCCAAAGATGTCAGTAGAGAAACTAGTGAGCCCATTGTCCACAGTCTGTAGAAGGTTGAGGGTGGCCTGATTGGTGATATTAAAAGTTGGTTCAGGAGCGGTGAGGGGAGCGATTACAACTTCCATAAGTGGCGAGATATCGTCTTCAGCGGGGTTTGTTGTTGTATTGTCGTTTAGGGCGTCTTCAAACTTGGGTTCAGAAGATGGGGAGTCAGATGAAATAGGTATCAGAGATTGGTAATTGTTATGCTCTTCGGAGCTGTAAAGGGAATTTTCAGTGGAGGAGTTGATGCTACGGTCAGCATTTGGGGAGTCCTCAGAGTCAGTATTATAGTTGAAATTGTTGTCATTGTCGTTGTCCTCGTGGCTGGAGTCATCATTGTTGCTGAGGTTCATGGGGTTGGCGGTGTAATCTGCAACGTGATTGGCTTGCTCTTCACATAGAGGGGGCTCATGAAATGGGAAGGTAAAATATGGTGGTGGAGAAAAGGTTTGCCCATAGCCTCTAGCATCGTCAATAGCGAAAGCCACCTTATAGTTCAACTCCAGACGGTGGCTAGTGGCCTCAAGATGAAGAGCACCCCTGTCATACGAGTAACACCAATCCATGTCAGTACAGTGAGGAGAAGAGTGAGGCTCACCAGAGAGACAGAAAGGTTCCAGAAATCTTTTAACATATGGGGTTTCAAAAGATTCACCACGCCATTCTCGACTACCGTTTTTAAACTGCCCAGAGTCAGCAGAGAGATCGGGTTCTTCAAATTCATAGACTCTTCCTTGATTGACTAACCCTGAAATGGGAGGTTTGGAGAGAACAGGACCTTTGAAAGGGATTGAGGTGACGAGAAACTTCATACCGGGTTTGACATTACCACCAGGGTAGAGATCGAGGTTGTAATCAATGAAGTTTTTGACAAACTGATCAGCAGGAACCACCTTTGATGCAAATCTTTCAACTCAGAATCATGATGTAAGGCACTTGGTGGTGGTGGGTGTGGCCCTCAAGTCAAGATTGTACATAGTGTGGCGTCCCATCCCCTCAAAGATAGTGTATCCCTTTTGATCGAGTTTCTTGAAGGAGGTATCCAGATCAGTAGTGATACTGGATATAAGTTCTTTGCAGTGGCCAGCTTTGTGGCCGATGCGGCCACATTTAGTGCAGTACTTGTAAACCTCCTCATACTTGAACTGAATCTAGAGGAGATACTCTTGGTTGCAACCTAGGAAGAAACCTGGAAGGAAGGGGTCCCCCAAAGAATGGATGCTCTGATTCGAATGAAGTCATTTGGTGGAACTTCATCGAAGGGCTCAACCTCGAAATCTGAGCTAATAAGTTGCCCAATGGTGTTATCAGTTGCCATGTTCAGGTATTCGAATGGAAGGCTACAAATACGGACCCAAAGTTTTATGAGAGGAAAGCGCACTGTACGAGGGACAGCCTTCGGGGTCCATTTGCTAGAGCAATGATGGCACCATTGATTGAGACAAAAGTGCACTCCAAGAGGTCAAGACGGTCTTGGGTGTCAGCACAGTGAAAGACAATAAGATCACCTATCTTATGGACTTTGATGGGTCCTCTGGTGACCCAATGGTCCTCAATAACAGCAGTGATGGTGGCTGCGTTGAAGCTACAGTAGTCAGCCATGAAGCCAAGTAAACATCGGTTCCAAATGGCAAAAGAGTCGCCTAAAAAATCTGGGTTCATATTGATGATTGCCCCAGTTCGAGGATAACGCCAAGAGGCGAAGAAGTCGACTTCAACGCCAAAGTCAGCGTCTTCAGGCAGGTTGTTAACACGGGGAATGTTGGGTCCCGCTTCAGAAAAGTGATTTGGGTTAAAGCTGATTGAGTTTGGAGAATTATGTAGAGTGGGGTTTGAGCCCATTTTGAGGTGTGTGGTTATTTTGTATGTGGTGGTTTGTCCAAGTCGGTTTGGTGGTTGATTTGATCATGTTGCTCTTATATACAGGAGTCATGGTGGTTAATGGTAGGGGTAGGAGATGAAGGGTCATTCAAAGTGAAGAAGGTCGACTGTTAGCAGTTGGCTGGAAAAGGAGGTGGCCAATAGAACACAGTGGAGTAGGGTGAAGAGAATTTTGTATTGGATGAGGGGAAAGCACGCCAGACACGGTATGGATAAAACGAGGAAGCTTGAGGAAATGGTGAGAAGATTTGTAGTCGTCTAGTATTAGGTAAGCTGAAAATTTGAGGTGGAAGACGAGGAAAACATAGGGAATGATTGCATTTATTGCAATCGTAGGTAGAGAACTATTGGTGCAGATTAAAATTTAAGGGCTCAATGGGATTAAGTTCTTGTGATTGGGGTCGAAGGCAATCAAAACACTAGAAGGTGATGGCTGAAGTCTAGTGAAAAATAAGACGAAGAGATCTTTTGGAACGATATTGGTACAGTTTTTGAATGATTGTAAATGAAGATGAAGGTGATCACGCTACTTAAGATGATAGACTGTAAATCTAACAGATTGATGTTTGATTCTGGAAATGTCGATTTGCAATTGATTTGGGAAAATTGAATTAGGGAGAAAATTAGGGTTAGGTTTTAAAGTACTCTTTTAGAAAGAGAAAATTTTCATCGGATATTTAAAGGTTTTGAGTGTGTTGTTTATTATAGGATAGTTGATGCAATTGTGGATGGAAGAAGGTGAAATAAATGTGTAGTGGTTTGTGGTAGTATTGGGAGAGGATCATCTCTCAAGGCGTTAACCTTTATCGAGAGCACAAGGCTCTGATACCATGATAGAATTATGAGAATGATTAAACATGGTTGAGAATTGCATAATTATTATTGTTGTTGACAATGTGTTACATATATAATAAGAGAACTAAACTACCTATCGGATATAAGTAATCCTAAGCTAACTTGAGATAGAGATTACAATAGATAAACAATAGTATACAAAAGATAAAATATTATCAAGCAAGTACAACTAATAACTCTATCAAAAAAGTTAGTTAGTTATCAATCCCTAATTCCAAGCAAAAGATAAGCAAGGGTTCAAATCCTACTATAGATATGTTTCGCCTCACTTGAAGGTGGAGTTTCCTTAGTCGGGCATGAGTCATAATTCTAAATCGAACTCGACTCGATTAGTCGTACAAGCGTATGTACCTCAAGCTAAGCAATCCTAGACTTGTACTCAACTTTGGTCATTACAAGCCACATGAGTACATGAGAGTACAACACGTAGCCAGTATGCAAAACAGAGTAAAAATATGATCTTATTTCTTATCGAAGTCTTACCGGCTACTTTTAATTTCACTTATCTTAATAAATCTCTTGTGAGAGTGTCTCAAATACATTTAGAGTGTATGTGAGACACACCCTCTAGTTCACTAATCCTCATTTTATATGCCGTTTCTCTTAAGAACATGGTAAATTAATTAAACACCTTGGACTCGAGTACGTATTTGTGTAGTTAGGAATTGAAAAGGATTGATAATGACACGAAGGGTATTTATGGGACTATAAACTTCGTTTTACGTATGATGCTTGATTAATGAAGTAGTCCGTTCGTGTTTGGTATCTAATTAAGTTACGTTATGAAAGATGGGACGCATGAATTAATTAATTAATTGTTGCTTCGTATCGGATCGGATCGGATCCGATTGAATCTTGCGTTGATGACACGAACCCATATGCATATCCCAATGAAAATATTATTGCATGATGCGGCTGCGTGCCATTGTGATAGTGCCTGCCATGCATGGATCCAGGATACTGCAACTGACGGCAGGATCGTACTGTATATACGACTATCATATCCTTTACTTTGATCCCGGTTTCCTAATGTTATACCCCAACTTCAATTTGATGGAGTCATTGTTTTCAACACAAAACAACTAAGGTTCCACATATTGCTACCACTAAGGTTCAATGTATTGCTAGTAGAATGTACACCCATATAAATAAAATTCACTGCCATTTCCAACAACTCAGGGTTCGTTTGGTTCACCATGGAAAGATGTAGTTATCGGGAACTTTAAATTCATGTGAATTTGTATTTCATGGGAATTAGAAAATATTGTTTGGTTGCCACGTGGAAAATGACTTCATGCGGGAAGTTCTACTGGCAATTCCCGGGAAGTGGGCAACCAAACAACTCCCTGAAAATGCACTTCCTGGGAACTTGCACTTCCCGGTAATTGGATGAGTAACCAAACGATCCCTTATTCACTTATTCTAATCCACTAGTGTTAAGCCTCGTGATTTTTTTTTATGGATTTATAATAACTAAATACGAGTAATTTGTTTTGACTCATATATAACTCAACTCATAGAGCAGAGAAAATTAAATTTACATTTACGTAGAATGTGAATCGAACCGGACTTAAGGGGTAAGGGGCACGAACTCTAGACCTTTGGATAATGGACAAACCATACAACCACTAAATTAAACCACTTACTCCGTAAGTATGTATTACTCATAGTATGTACTCCGTAATAGAATGTAATATATCCATCATCTAATAAGTGGTGTTATTGTCAATTACAACAATGTAAATTTCAATGGAATCTATAGCATTTTGGTGGAAAAAATCAATGCAAAATATTACTCTGTATTTATTATAAAAACTCTCTCAGACCAATTAATTTATCTTTTTTAACTTTCTAAGACATTAGTTGAGAGAAATTAATTGTGGCATATCTTTGCATTATTTTCTCTAACTCATAAAGGTACCCTTAATTATTAATTACCTCATGTGCTAAAAACAGTTTATACTATAAAATTAGCAACTAGAAAATTAATTGAGACCTTATCATTGGCTTTTGGAAATTAGTTTACTTTTAATGATTAGGATTATTAAGTGAAATAATAATCATAACTTTTGCACCAAAAATCGATGATTATTGTGTGAATAATTTGCAAAACGCCTAAAGGGATGGATATCAACCGCAACAAGTGGTTCATTTTTTTACGACTTGGACAGTTGCAATGCTTGTAGGATAATGTTCATATAATGATGTGATAAATAAACCCTTTTTATTTATTGTAGGAGGGGAAAGAAACAAAGGTAGAGACCAGAAGAAAAGACAAAAAGTAGGAATTGAATGAGAAACTTTTCAAACTGAAATGTAATCCAAATTAGTGGAAGTTTATAATTTTTTTTCTCGTTTCTTCGCTGTCCTTATTTGTCCCAGGTATATTACAATATTGTATGTACTTATGTTTTTCTACCGTATTATTTACACAATTTATCATTATATTTACTCCGTACATATTTATACTTAAGTTTGATGAGTCGTCTAGTCACCAAAATTCCATCGTAACTTATCTCTTTACCCATACTTTATCAATTTTTTAAATTTCTGTGCAAAAGATAATGGGACGAAAAATAAAAATCGGAGGAAGTATCCAATTATAAATAGTCGTTTACTCCATCCATTTTCTTGAATTAGCATCACTTATGTTTTTTTGTGAGAGAAAAAAATGGGTCAATGCGACTAATTCAAGAAAATAGAGGGAGTATTAGTAGTATCAGTAGTATTAGACAATGGTATACTAATGTAAACCGACTGAGTTGGGAACGATATTTTTCACCTGCACCCTATTTTTTTTGTCTTTTGAAATTCACTTTTATACCGTTGTCAAGGACACTGGCATACTCCCCTGTTTCGCATTGCCTTTGCGTCGAATTTCGATATCACCGATTCATTGCACGCCTTCGTTGTAAGTTCGTTTGGCCTAAAATTATAGGGACGACTTACTATAATAACACTCCGTATAGATTAGAGACTTAGAGCAACCACAATTGAGGTTCTTCTCCTTGATTCTGTCACCAAGAACTTTTTTCTAAAAGTTCTTCCATTGTGGGTTGCCTTGAGTTCTTCAAAATAAGAACTAACTTCTTATTTAAGAACCAAGTTCTTACTTAAAACAATAAAGGTAGATCAATCAAATAATTTTGCTTATTTTAATCTTGTGTGAGAAAAAAGCATCCAAAAACTTTATGCAAGGTTCTTCCATTGTGGTATAAAGTTCTTATATGTAGAATATAGTATAAAATGAGGTAGCATATGTGTAGACACCCACATTTGGCTGCTATATATACCTCCCTTTGCATGCACAAAACACAACTTTCGAAACCCTAAATCTTCACCCATCACAATTCATCATCCTCAACCTTAAACCCTAGCAGCTAGGAATCAAACCCTAAACCGCCATAACTCCGTCTACATCTCGATACTCCCGTGCAAGCCACAACTAACGAGTCCCGTCCGAGAACAAGAAACATGTAGGTTGAGGGTGAAATAATCCCGATTTCTTCTCTCTTTCTCTCCCTCGTCTCGTCCGTCCTCTTCGTTCGTCTTCGTTCGTCGTTGTCTTTTATTTATTCGTATTGTCGCGTTTATAATATCGTTAGTACTACTAATATAAGACATTAAATTACTCGCTAATTCGTGTCGAGCGTGAATGATGACGGGATAAGGAAATCCGAATATACAAGGGTGCTTCACCCGACATTGCCAGTCGCTTATCCCAACACCCTGAACGCTTGATTGTTGAAGCGAGTCAACATCAACAATAGTCTTTTTTATTTCGTCATCTTCATTATTGTCGCATATTCATCAATTTTAAAACTATTTTCAAATAAAACATCTTTTTAGTTAGGTCGAAACCCGTTGATGCGGATCCGACATCATACAATCCGCAAGGATTTATTACGATGTCGGGATGCAGAGGGAATCAAGTCAAGTTCTTTTAAATTCAAGCAAATATAAAGTGTCAATCTATTAGATTCGATGCTAACTCAATAGTTGGATGTCGAATCTAAACGATTTAGTCAACTAATTTAACTAATTCGATTTTCGTTGATGCTAAAATAGTTGTCACCTAATTCGATAGAATTAATTACGACACTATAAACGCGGAGAAAATCTATATCGTTTTAGTTTAATTTAAACGACTGACAAACGTATTTTTTTTAGATTTCACTCTAAATATTCGATATCGATTCAATAATCGAATATCGGATACGACGAGTAGCAAAGTCCGAATCGAGCATAAATCATATGATATTTCTGCCCGATTTAACAAAAATCAACGAGTTATCAAAATCAAAAAGCAACTTTGAAACCGATACAAATTGCAAAACGAACTATGGTTCGTACAGGGGTCACTCGACCGAGTGCCATAGGCCACTCGATCGAGTGACATCACAAAAATTGAGGCAGAATGTATTTTTGAGGACCACTCGGTCGAGTCTCTCAATGACTCAATCGAGTGGCGACCTACTCGATCGAGTCTCTTAGTGACTCGTTCGAGTAACACCTCAAATTTTGGGCAGACCCCTTTTCCGAGGCACACTCGGTCGAGTCCTTCAATGACTCGATCGAGTGCCCTCTCATCACGTCAAAACGTGAGCCCTAAACATATTCCGAGCCTCGATAAAATATTTTTATGACTTCGGTCAACACGTGTCAAGCCTATCACGTGATTTATTACTTTCTAAAATCATGCATCATGTTATTTACATCATTCTTTAGCATTTCCATATTATTTACAAACCGTTATTATCGTTATTACCGTTACTAACTTGTTTGTTTATGTCTTTTCATCCTATGCTTTTTATTTTATTTGTTTTATTGCACTAAAATAAATCTCGCATGCTAAATAAAACTTTGACGTTAACTTTAAATGCATTAAATCGACGTAGCAACTTATTCTAATATTCGCATGTTTAGCCAAAACGTTGTTTGCATATCATTTCCATCGTATTACTAACGCGCGTATTTCAAAATCAAACGATATCTTAGTAGAGGCCGCTAATGTGTGGGCGGGGTTGGGTGTTCTTTGTGAACTTCCCAACCCGTACCCTCACCCCTTACTCAGAACCTCAGTTTCCGGATGCCCGAAACCGTTGGCGCACGAGAGTCATTCAATATACGGTATCCGATAATGTCGGTATCGGTATCAAATGCAAAGGGACGAGCCCAATAAACTCTGACATCCGAATGGGCCATACTTCGTGCATGGCCCACTAAGATATAGAGTGGGTTCGAACGGGCCCGAACTCCCACAAAGTTCGGTGGCAACTCCACTTCGATTTAAATTTCAATTCGATCCATCTCATATGGAGATTCATTCGCCTACCCAAACCCGCGCGTGGCCGCGTCGGGGTGGACCTATGTCATGTCCACAATATGGAAGAACTTTATATGGGTTCTTCCATTGTGGTTGCTCTTAGAATATAACTTTTATTATTCCTCTCAGTGTCGGTCTTGCTGTCGGTCTCGGTAATATAAGAAAGTCGGTGCTACGTTGCTTGTACTATTTTAGAGGATTTGTTTTGGGGTACACTTTGGATGTTACTCGTGACGATATTAGTCTCTATTGTTTCGCCTTTGATGTCGAAATAGAAACTATACACATGTTTTCTATGCCAACGCACGTATTTGAGAATCGTATTCGTGGGTCCTTTTCTGGGTCGTAAGTAACGGAACAAGCACTACAAGAATTAAAGTTTGGGGCGACTGAGCTTAGCCACCGTCATCTGTCGCTAAAAAGAGACGCGTGACAGTTGACAGTCGCTAAGAAACAGTCGCTACAGATAGTCGCATCTAGCGACTGAAATCGGTCGCTAAATCCTACGCGCGACCGATTTCAGTCGCTAAAGTTGGCGACCGAAATCAGTCGCTATGGCAGCCCTTTAGCGACGGATTTCGGTCGCTGAGAGCGTCAGATTAGCGACTGATTTCAGTCGCTAAAGGGTGTGACGTAGCATTCTTTGAGCGTCCACAGCGACTGAAATCGGTCGCTAAATGAAAAAATTAGCGACTGATTTCAGTCGCTACCTAACCTGAAATAGGCCGATTTTATTTGTTTCATTTCTAGCCAAAATTTGCACAAAAACACAAACCAACAACCAAAATACGTCCCACACATCATTCCAAACATTCCAAATGTCGTTCCAAACGTTACGCCAGCTCCACACTCCAGAATTGGCAACCAAGCACGAAAATGTCTTTAATACAGTAAATTAAGAGTGTTGTTACAAACTGTTTTCAATAAACATTCACAAACTACAAACTGTTTTCAATCTACTCACCTAACAGTGAAACTAGCTGACGCACCACTACCACCGTCACCACCAAAGGGGTCTCTATAATCTCGAAGTCGGGGAGTGGGGCCGGAGTTACAGTTCTGCTGCTGCATGCTCCTAAGGCGCTGTAACTCTTCCAGAATTTGCAGGTTAACAGACTCCTGCATCTTCAGCCTCTCATCCTGCTCCTTTATCTTCTCAGCCATAGCCGCCCGTAGTGCCCTCTTCTCTCCTATTCCCGACCTCATCTCTTGAACGACGGATGGTACAAACTCCGTCGAGGTCGCATGGCCCCCTCGAGCATTGGGTGGTGTCCAGTACAGAGAATGAGCGTTCCCCGTACAGTACACCGCTCCCTTGCGGTATCCCTCCGCGACTCTGAACCAAATCGTGCTCGGGTCCACACCTTCATTCTCGGGCGCTCTAGTGGCCTCCATATACGATCTCTACAAAAAATTGGAGTCATGATTAGGTGAGTCGTAAAGAAAAAAAAGTAAAGAAGCCTTATGTTTGAAACTTACCCAAATGTCGGCGTCCTTCTGCGTAGCGAATGATCGACCGGTGGTGTCTTCCCCTTTGGTCTTCGTGGGGAGAAATAGCTGCGCAGGCGGAGGGAATTCTCCGGTTTGCTTCTTCAACTATTGACACTACATGTAGATTTCTCATTTATATTTATAATGAAAACATTAAATAAGAATCCAAAATAAAAAAACAAAGGTAAGGAAATACTAACAATCATAGCCCGCTGGTGCATCGACTGCGACCCACCGTAGTGGGTGCGCTCCGCCTCCACCTCGGGGTCCCCTCCCCGCCTCTTGTTCTTCTTCGCCTGGACGGATCTCTTAAGGAACTTCGGGTCGGAGCGGGCTACTTCGAACTGTTTAATGGCGTCACCTACAATTTATACACTTTGAGATCAATAAGCGTTTTGAAGATATATACAACTTTCTATTCAAGTACGAACACTAATTGAGTAATCAAACTTTTAAGGTATTTGTGTGCCCTTCCCTCGTTCGCCAACTTCCACATGTTGTCTTTGTATCTTTCCTTTGCGACGTCCATGTATTTGTCTCTCGCAGCCACCTCGAGACCGTCGTTGTAACAGTGTTTCATCTGCAAGATTGTTTGTTGTCATTATATTATAATCCGTAAACAATAACAGATAATTAAAAAAACCAAAAAAATGGTGCACCTTAAAGTTGGCAAACCACTTTTTCCGATGCCACTAAGGCACCTTGGTTCAACTGGTGCAATAAGTAGTCAATTCATTCATGAAACTGTCCTTCACACCAGTCACCACGGCACGAGTCCGAAACCTACACCAAAGAGTGAAATAAGATGATGTCTCACAAAAAAAAGGAAATACAATGTCTCACCATGTGTTATCGGGGATAATAATTAGGCGCGCCCGTCATCTGTATATTCAACCCCTTGATCCTGTTGTGGTTGTTCTGGTTGCTGATCGTTGTTCACATCCTCTTCATTATCATCTTGTTGGACCTCGTTCTGGTCCTCCATCTGGGTCTCCTCCTGGTCCTCCTGCTGCTGCTCCCACTACCGTACCGCAGTCTGCTGCCCAACGTCATATCTGCAAACATATTAGAAAGTTAGAAATTGACATCATAATATCGAAATAATTTGCCCAAATATAATGCAGATTACTATGTTGAAATAATATAACTTACTAAAACTATACCCTACTAGAAATCATCGTCACCATCGTTGTCATCTTCCACTTGCCTACTAGAAAGCTCTCTTATTCTTCCTGTACATGTGACCCTCGGGTAGGAACTGTCTATGACAGTCAAACCAACTAATTTTGCTTGAATTTCTTAGGTAGAATACTTTACTTTCACTCATGCAACAAGGACACGCTTTTTGACCCGCCGTAGACCAACCACTCAACATACCATACACAGGGAAATCGTTTATAGTCCACAAAAGCGATGCTCTAAGCTGGAAATTTTGTTTCAACGACACATCATATGTCTCCACCCCTACTTCCCACAAGTGTTTCAATTCCTCTATTACTGGTTGTAAGTAAACATCCAAGTGGTTTTTGGGATTTTTTGGGTCGGAAACAATGAGAGAAAGGAAGATGAACGATGGTTTCTGACAAAGCCATGGGGGTAAGTTGTACGGTGTGACCATGACAGGCCAGCATGAGTATGACTTACCGAACTGACCAAAAGGGGCAAACCCATCGGTACACAACCCAAGTCTCACGTTACGGGGTTCCTCAGCAAATTCAGGGTAAATCCTATCAAAGCTTTTCCACTCCTCCCCATCACTAGGATGACACATCTTCCCCTCTACACGAGTTTATTCTTTATGCCACCTCATTTGTTCGGCAGTGGTTCTGGTTGCATATAATTTTTGAAGTCTAGGGGCGATGGGAAAGTAGGTAAGTCGACTAAGTGGTATAGGTTTTTTATGCCTCGCAACACTCTTTCCCTTCCTACCCCTCAAAACAGTATTCTCATCTACAGTTTTGTATCTACCCTTCCCACATATCTTACATTCCTCAAGCACGGCATCGTCCTTCCAAAAAAAGCATACATCCATTGGGACAAGCATCGATCTTTTGATGCGGAAGTTCAAGACCTTTAACTATTTTTTTGGTATTGTAGAATGTTTTGGTCATAATGTTGTCTTTTGGGATGAGTTTCTCAATCAACGCAGCGACACCGTCTACACACCCAAAAAATCGGTTATACTCACATTTAAGGGTCACTACCATAGACGCGATTTCTAACAATGTCGCATCACACCCTCCATATAATGGCTTCTCCGCAGCCTCTAACATATCAAAAAAAGCTTTCGCTCGTGGGTTTGTCTCTTGTGGGGTTGGTTGGTCATCGTCATTAGTGTACATGCTCTCATCATTAAACAAATTGCACTCAACCACATCAACAATCATTCCTCTCACCCCGCTCTCATTCTGAGCAACCTCAGATTCCTCAACAGCAGACGTCTCACCATGACAAATCCAATAATAATAATTTGGGCTAAACCCATTTGAGATAATATGTTCCTTAATCAATATATTATCCAAGAATTTGAGGTTCTTAAATTTCACACAAGGACACCTAAATCTACCCTTTGACGCGTATTCAGGATGGGTTTTAGCGAACTCAAGAAAACTATTAACACCCTCTAAAAATTCCTTTGTGGGACGTCGTCTCTTATCCAATCTTTCCCCATACATCCATTTTCGTTCCTGTCTCTTCATTTTTTTATCTAAAAAAATTTAGACAATAACCACATACAAATTATTTCCTCTAAAGTAATTTACTAATATTGTGGACATGACATAGGTCCACCCCGACGCGGCCACGCGCGGGTTTGGGGAAGTGTAGACACCCACATTTTGACCACCGGGTGTCTATAGTAGTTCCCGCCAAACACCCGATGATGATCGGACGCAAACATGCTTTGATGGACTCGGATATGGGCTCGAAATCATGGACATTTGACTTGGGCTTATTACGGAGTACAAATCTTACAAAACCAACCTCAAATCCAGGCCCAGTGGGTCGTTTCGAGTCAAATGAGACTAATTTGGGTCGATTCCGACACTAGGGGTAAAACCGTCTTTTAGCGACCGAGTCAAAACCCGGTCAAAAATATTCTCGAGACACACGAGTCAGCCGTGACACCTCACGTGGCTGATTCGGTCTCCAACACCACAAAAAATCAGATTCAAAAAATATTAAACAAATCCGTTTAAGGATAGAATTCGATCTCAAGTAGGAATTCTATCCGAAAACCGAATCAATTACCGACCGAGCATCAAAATACTCGGCCAACACCCCCCAACCAGCCGAGATTCCTTGCTTCCTCCCCAAGCAACGGACTTCTCGTTCCTTTCGAACTCTCGTGTTTCCTATCCAAATCGGTATTTCTTGTTGTCTAAGCAAGATACCTCTCCTAAACCTCTTCGCCTATAAATAGGACCCTCTGTTCAACACAATTCATTCAGAAACTATCCATCAATAGCCGATCAATTATTCCCCTACATGAAATATACATCTATCATTCATACATCCTCGACATCTAGCAAAAAAAATAATCTCGACATACATCCAAAGAAGCACCGAAATACTGTCAAAATACCGACGAAACCCGACCCCACCATCCGGCCGAATCCGTCACCTCACACATAAAAAAATGCACCATCCTAAACTCATACGCATCATCTCGACGCTCCCGTGCCTAAGCCACCGTTCGACGAGCTCTATACCGAGAAAGCAAAGCATGTAGGTTGAGGGTGTAAATCAAACCCGACTCTTTCCCTTTTCTCTTCCTTCTCCACGTTTTTTCTTCTTTCTTTTCGTTGCGTCGTCGGTCGTTTCGTATTTTTAATATGGGTCGTTCATCACATATTTTTTATTATTTCTAATAATCGGTACTTCAAAAAACTATTTCTTTTTATATAACGTTCATAAAATACGATATTGATTTTCTAATCAAATATCGTATCCAACAAGAACTAAATTAATTAAAACTCGTTGATGCAAAAAATCGTTACATCTTTTTTAAACCAAATTTGACGATTTTACGCGGAGAGAATTAACATCTTTTTTTCTCTTTTCGTTCAAATTTCTTTTTTTCTTCTTTTCGTTCAAAGCAAACTTTTCTTTTTTCAAAACCTTTTCTAAAAACCTTCCGACTATTTGATATCGATTTCATAATCGAATATCGAATACGAAGAATATCGAAAACATAAATCGAGTATAAATTAATCTATATTTGTACGCGACTTATCAAAATTATCAATTTTCAAAAACCGAATCCGAGACAGTCACCCGCGCGAGTCGCGCCCCTCCCGGGCGAGTCGCGCGGGTTGCTGTAAACCGCGGCCTGTTTTCTCGTCTTTTCCGATTTTTTCCAGCATCGTTTTCTAACATAAAACAGCGGTTTTCTCGGTATATTTTCAGATTTCGACAAGAATTTTTCGCGCGTCATAAAATCTTTTCCAAAATCATGCATATTATCGTATTTACATCTTTATTCGATTTATTCAACCGTTACTAACTCGTTTGCTCCTTGTTTGTAGCGATTTATTTTTATCGTTTGTTTTATTAGACTAAAACGAACTTCACATGCTAAAATAACTTTGACGTTATTAGTTTAATATGCATTAAACGACTTAGCAACCCATTTATTTTTCTCTCACATGTCTAGGGAAAATAATCTTTGCATATCATTCAACCGTCGAACTAACGCGTGTACACCAAAAACGAACGATATCTTAGTAAAGGCCGCTAAGTGCGGGCAGGGTTGGGTGTTCTTAGTGAACTTCCCAACACGTACCCTCACCCCTTACTCAGAACCATGGTTTCCGGATGTCCGAATCCATTGGCAACGAGAGTCATTCAATACACGGTATCCGATAATGTCGGTATCGGTATCGTAATGCAAAGGGACGAGCCCAATAAACTCTCACATCGGAAATGGGCCGTATTTTGTATACGGCCCACTACGACATAGAGTGGGCTCGAATGGTTCCGAATAACCACAAAATTCGGTGGCGACTCCTACTTCGATTTAAAATTCAATTCGACCCATCTCATATGCAGATTCATTCGCCTCCCCAAACCCGCGCGTGGCCGCGTCGGGGTGGACCTATGTCATGTCCACAATTTGGCGACTACGCTGGGGATTAACTGATGTGTCACTTACCATCGGCATCCTCAGGGTGAGACTCGAAAAGAAATCGTTCGATTAGTAATGTACACGTTTTAGTTCAATGGTTCATGCACAACCCAATTCTTTCCCGAGCCGGTTACTTGTGACCGACGTCCCACTATACCGCGGTGCATTCCTAAATGGGTGCACTAAAGACTTCGATGGCGGAACTCGCATGGGTTTTACGGCAGGTTCTAAGACCAACTCGGTTTAGGAAGACCGTCCTGATTTGCGAGAAAGCTATCGTCGTTGGTATAGACCCTATTCGACCGACCGAGACTTAGACTAAGAGCATACATGGTGTCATTATACTGTTTCCGTGACTACATGCTACTTGATCTTCTTTGGTCTTTTTCAAAAACCGTCATTTCAAAAATTGCATCTTTTCAAACCTATCCTTTTTTTCTAAACCCGGAAAGCTACCAAATTTAGGACTTATGATTTTGACTCAAAATAGCCTATTTTTAGCCGGTATGCTGTCCAAACCTTTTCAAAATTCCGAAATCTCGGCCCGATAATTTTTTTTTGTTCGATTTTCAAAAAAAATCGGGCCATCCTATCCGACTTTGCTTGGTTTTCAAATCCAAATTCTCCTTTCAAACCTTCCTCTTCTTAGGACTTCCCGTATTTAGTAGTGTCGGGTCTTGTCATAAGTTGTTAGAGTCTATAGCGTCGAAGCTCCGTCGATCCTACATCACGAGTTTCTTCCCCATCCCAGTCCGCCTTATTTGTCGAGGCACGGCCCACCTGCGTAGGACGAACTCCTACAAAGGGAAACCCGTTTACACATTCAAGTCCAAAGTCTAGGGAGTATCTCACGTGGACCTTCCTTCGAGCGGGACTCGGTCCACATAGCTAAATCCTAAGGGAGGCCCACCTTTCACGAGTCACCCGTCTAGGTGTCTTTTCCGAGTCATTTCCTTTTCAGGATTTTCCTCACTCGGGGGCCACCCTTCAGCAGAGCGATCAACCACGGTTGCTCTAAGGATCATGGCTTACACGTGTTGTCTCACGTATCCCACTTTCGAGTCACTTACGTGTCACACCATCTAAGTCCTATCAGATTCTTTATCCTCACTCGGGGGCTATCCCCCAACCGAGCAGTCAACCACGGTCATCCTAAGGGCACCCCACGTTCATCATACAATGGTGTCCTTATGATGCCTTCTTCGAGTCATACCTATGCTACGAATACTCGAGTCACCTAGGGTTAGGTCACCACGGTTGGTTCGAGCACGTTATACGGTCAAACATGGTCGCCCCCATTTTCGGATTCACCCTTATGCAGCTCGAGTCCAATTCACAGTCGTTACCTCGTCTAGATCAACGTTCGAGTATCCCGGTCCAAGAGTCTTTGTCGACCCGTCACCCCGGGCCGTGTTTAGTTTGACTCCCTCTCTTGCACTTGCGCAAAGCCGAGTTTAGGCGAGTTGTGGCACCCGTCTTTCTCTCCAATCAAAGACCTTACCAAAAAAAACAACCAACCGAGCGTCCGAGTTCGGATTTGATTCGAGTCTAAGTCGGAGATCGAGTCTAGGATACCCTACATCCTCATTTCCAAATCAAAGTCAGAGTCAAAGTCAGTTGTATTCTGTCCTCTTTTTTCAAAATTCAATAAAATCAGCTTTTCTGTTTCTCATACATACTTTCCTTATGTGTTTCCGAGAACATGATGAACACCATCATACACTGTGAGCACACGCACGTGACTATTATAGGCACATCTATAATGACTACAGGAAACCGAGCCCGTGTTTTCCTTTTACCTATTCCATGTCTGGTATAGAAAGCCACATAACTACCCGTAGCAGGAGCATATCGAATCCTATGACAAATCTGGGTAGTCTTCTTGTTTGGGTTCAAGACGGGAGACAAGCCCACTTTCCACAATAAACACCCATCCAATAAGACTAGCCAGTCCCTACCTTAGGTGTTAGTCTGACCGACGAAAAAAAAGCTGGACAAAAAAACCAAAAGTCCAAGAGAAAAAAAGCAAAAGGCCAAAACAAAAAAGCTGGCCATGATCAAAAAAGAATTATCAACATCTCTCGACCAGACACGGTCAACTCAAATGAAGAATCCCATGACCGGGGCTAAGAGGTCAACCCAAAGAATTCAAAAACCCATGACCGTGAAACGGTCAATTCAAAAATTATCAATACCCATACCATCCAATAGGGGAGAGACAGTCAAGCTGGTCAGCTAACACCACATCTAGCCTTCCCACATTACAACCCTCAAGACCTTCTCGAGACCTAGGCTAGAGACAGCTCAGAATTTTGAGGATTCAAGCTCCATAGGATACACCCTAACCTTTAGGGCCAGACATGGAAACCAGATCCCGCATTATCAACCTGCCCGATCGAAGTCCGAGTCATTTTTACTCGACTTCCCCCTTTCCTACCACATTACAATACCTTACCCTCGAAGCCTTAGCTCCACAAAATCGAGCTCCAGATTTCGAAACATCAAAGCCACTTGCGACCTAGCTCCACATTTCCAAAAACATTTAAACCAGTTAGTTACCAGCCCCAAACACGGAAACTCAACTTGCAGTCGGCATAGAACATGCCCAAATAGTTCACACCACCTCTGGGGCTATCCCGAAGAATGCTCACGGTCACAGAATCAACATCTTAACTATTCCAGCCCTTTGGTCAAGACATCAATGGGAATGCACCTAGCCTACACCATTGCTATGGCTAGTTACACACAAAGCCCTAATAAGCTAGGCATCATAATACATCTTTCAACACTGAACTACGACTTGGTTTGATTTCACTACCCGTGAATACGTAGGCAGCCTTTCGACAAAGGCACACCCATTCACATTCACACAAATTCGAAAAAGCATCATCATTCCGGTCACGACACTGTCATGTTCTCAGCAGCTAGCTTTGTCATCCTGGGGGCTTCTTCTAGGCAGAAGTTCTCCATCCACTCACAAAATCCAGATAAATTCAAAGAATAAAGATCTAGCCTTCTTTCTATAGTGTGTCCTAGTACTCGGCTCAGTTGAAGACGAGAATTGGTCAGGGACTCGAAGCAATACCCACTTTGGGAATGTACCCCTAAATCAAAAGAATATCCAAAAGAACACCAGTCTACAGCATTGCTACCACAAAGCCCTGTCGTACGGAAACAGTCTCATTCCGAGGATTCGACCGTGTTGCCACTCGCCTAGGCTACGGAATAGCGCAACTTAAGAGTCTTGTCATATTAGGTGGCCCATCCCCTACCGAGTCACGGTCCAACCCTTAGAGAGTCCAGTCGTGTCTGTCAACTCGTCTTGTCGCGTCTAGAGTCGATTCGGTCGGTATATCTCTCTCTTCAAATTCTCATTTTAAAATTCGCAAAACTTAGCCATTTGAGAAAATCCCTATCCTGGTCACCACGGGAATAGGAATTTTTATCACACTTCATCTAGGCATACAGGCCTAACCAGAGACTTTAGGAGTCCGTGTCAGAATCGGATTAGGAATCAAGTCATCCCAAGCATTCTAATTTCCAAAAAAAAATTATTTTCTTTCCAAAAAAATCAATCAAAAATCATTTCTTCCCCAACATGAGTCAGTGTTTCGCCTAAAGTTACATGCAATTTGTTATGTATCAACAGACATGTACCCCAAGACTCCCCGAAGAATTCTCAAAGACTCCCTAGTGGAAGGATCATGCAACATTTCTATTAAGGAATCGGGATATATCTGTAAGCAGATACACCCAGAGCTTCCAAGGCAAGCTCCCAACTCCAAGATGGGATGTGTTTGTAAACAGACACACCCAAGACATTTTAGGAGAAAGTCCCCGCGCTATTCCAAGATGGGATGTGTCTGTAAACAGTCACACCCAAGACTTTTTAGGAGAAGTCCCCGCGCTATTCCAAGATGGGATGTGTCTGTAAACAGACACACCCAAGACTTTTTAGGAGAAGTCCCCGCGCTATTCCAAGATGGGATGTGCCTGTAAACAGACACACCCAAGACTTTTTAGGAAAAGTCCCCGCGACATTGTTGACATCTACCCAGGTATGATTTCTATCTTATGGCTGGCGAGCCCTTCACGCAAGTCTAATGGACTCTAAACGACCCAATCGGAAGTCTGCCAGGTCTTAATCCTCGGTTGGCCTGGTAGCTACTCTGACTTTCGCCTTGTCCAAGCCTCAGTCAGAGTGGGGGCTCTGTAGACACCCACATTTTGACCGCCAGGTGTCTATAGTAGTTCCCGCCAAACATCCGATGATGATCGGACGCAAACATGCTTTGATGGACTCAGATATGGGCTCGAAATCATGGACAATTGGCTTGGGCTTATTACGGAGTACAAATCTTACAAAACCAACCTCAAATCTAGGCGCAGTGGGTCGTTTCGAGTCAAATGAGACTAATTTGGGTCGATTCCGACACCAAAGGTAAAACCGTCTTTTAGGGACCGAGTCAAAACCCGGTCAAAAATATTCTCGAGACACACGAGTCAGCCGTGACACCTCACGTGGCTGATTCGGTCTCAAACACCACAAAAAATCAGCTTCAAAAAATATTAAACAAATCCGTTTAAGGATAGAATTCGATCTCAAGTAGGAATTCTATCCGAAAACCGAATCAATTACCGACCGAGCATCAAAATACTCGGCCAACTCCCCCCAACCAGCCGAGATTCCTTGCTTCCTCCCCAAGCAACGGACTTCTCGTTCCTTTCAAACTCTCGCGTTTCCTATCCAAATCGGTATTTCTTGTTGTCTAAGCAAGATACCTCTCCTAAACCTCTTCGCCTATAAATAGGACCCTCTGTTCAACACAATTCATTCATAAATTATCCATCAATAGGCGATAAATTATTCCCATACATGAAATATACATCTATCATTCATACATCCTCGACATCTAGTAAAAAAAATAATCTCGACATACATCCAAAGAAGCACCGAAATACTGTCAAAATACCGACGAAACCCGACCCCACCATCCGGCCGAATCCGTCACCTCACACATAAAAAAACGCATCATCCTAAACTCATCCGCATCATCTCGACGCTCCCGTGCCTAAGCCACCGTCCGACGAGCTCTATACCGAGAAAGCAAAGCATGTAGGTTGAGGGTGTAAATCAAACCCGACTCTTTCCCTTTTCTCTTCCTTCTCCACGTTTTTTCTTCTTTCTTTTCGTTGCGTCGTCGGTCGTTTCGTATTTTTAATACGGGTCGTTCATCACATATTTTTTATTATTTCTAATAATCGGTACTTCAAAAAACTATTTCTTTTTATATAACGTTCTTAAAATACGATATTGATTTTCTAATCAAATATCGTATCCAACAAGAACTAAATTAATTAAAACTCGTTGATGCAAAAAATCGTTACATCTTTTTTAAACCAAATTTTACGATTTTACGCGGAGAGAATTAACATCTTTTTTTCTCTTTTCGTTCAAATTTCTTTTTTTCTTCTTTTCGTTCAAAGCAAACTTTTCTTTTTTCAAAACCTTTTCTAAAAACCTTCCGACTATTTGATATCGATTTCATAATCGAATATCGAATACGACGAATATCGAAAACATAAATCGAGTATAAATTAATCCATATTTGTACGCGACTTATCAAAATTATCAATTTTCGAAAATCGAATCCGAGACAGTCACCCGCGCGAGTCGTGCCCCTCCCGGGCGAGTCGCGCGGGCTGCTGTAAACCGCGGCCTGTTTTCTCGTCTTTTCCGATTTTTTCCAGCATCGTTTTCTAACATAAAACAACGGTTTTCTCGGTATATTTTCAGATTTCGACAAGTATTTTTCGCGCGTCATAAAATCTTTTCCAAAATCATGCATATTATCGTATTTACATCTTTATTCGATTTATTCAACCGTTACTAACTCGTTTGCTCCTTGTTTGTAGCGATTTATTTTTATCGTTTGTTTTATTAGACTAAAACGAACTTCACATGCTAAAATAACTTTGACGTTATTAGTTTAATATGCATTAAACGACTTAGCAACCCATTTATTTTTCTCTCACATGTCTAGGGAAAATAATCTTTGCATATCATTCAACCGTCGAACTAACGCGTGTACACCAAAAACGAACGATATCTTAGTAAAGGCCGCTAAGTGCGGGCGGGGTTGGGTGTTCTTAGTGAACTTCACAACACGTACCCTCACCCCTTACTCAGAACCATGGTTTCCGGATGTCCGAATCCATTGGCAACGAGAGTCATTCAATACACGGTATCCGATAATGTCGGTATCGGTATCGTAATGCAAAGGGACGAGCCCAATAAACTCTCACATTGGAAATGGGCCGTATTTTGTATACGGCCCACTACGACATAGAGTGGGCTCGAATGGTTCCGAATAACCACAAAATTCGGTGGCGACTCCTACTTCGATTTAAAATTCAATTCGACCCATCTCATATGGAGATTCATTCGCCTCCCCAAACCCGCGCGTGGCCGCGTCGGGGTGGACCTATGTCATGTCCACAGGAGGCGAATGAATCTCCATATGAAAACGGATCGAATGGAAATTTAAATCGAAGTGGAGTCGCCACCGAACTTTGTGAGAGTTCAGGCCCGTTCGAACCCACTCTATGTCGTAGTGGGCCGTATACAAAATACGGCTCATTTCCGATGTCAGAGCTTATTGGGTTCGTCCCTTAGCATTTGATACCGATACCGACATTATCGGATATCGTGTATTGAATGACTCTCGTGTGCCAACGGTTTCGGGCATCCGGAAACCGAGGTTCTGAGTAAGGGGTGAGGGTACGTGTTGGGAAGCCCACGAAGGACACCCAACCCCGCCCGCACTAGCGGCCTCTACTAGGATATCGAATGACTTTTGAATACGCGCGTTAGTTAAACGGGAAAATGATATGCAAAGATTATTTTCCCTAAGCATGCGAATGGAATTGAAAGGGTTTCTACGTCAATTTAATGCAATTAATTCTAACGTCAAAGTTGAATTTTAGCATGTGGGTTCATTTTAGTATGATAAAATAAACAACCAAAATTGACAAAGAATCAACAAACGGTTAGTAATGATAATAACGGTTTGTGCAAATATTGAATTGTGTAGAATGATGCAAATGAGTTAATGCATGGTTTTGAAAGAGGTGTTTCACGTGATAGATTAGGCACGTGTTGACTTAAGTCACGAAAAACGATTAACGAGACTCGAATGCTATTATAGGACTCACGGTTTAACGTGATAAAGGGCCACTCGACCGAGTCATTGTGGGACTCGACCGAGTGGACCTCTGAAAAAGGTTCTGTCCAGATTTTACGACCCTACTCGACCGAGTTATTGACCAACTCGACCGAGTACATCGCCACTCGACCGAGTCACTGTGAGACTCGACCGAGTGGAGGTCGTAGAGACATTCTGTCTCGTATTATGGACCCTACTCGACCGAGTTATTGACCAACTCGGTCGAGTACGTTGCCACTCGAACGAGTCACTATAAGACTCAGCCGAGTGGAGGTCGAAAGAGCATTCTGCTCGATCTTTGTGATGTCACTCGATCGAGTGGCGTAGGCACTCGGTCGAGTGGCACCTGTACGAACCAGGTTCGTTTGCAATTTTGTTATCGATTTTGAAATTGCTTTTGATTTTTGATGATTTGATGAATTGGGCATAAATATTGCGGAATTTATACTCAATTCTGAAATTGCATGCTCGTTGTATCTCGTATTCGATTATTGAATCGATATGAGTTAGTAGAGCGAAAATAAAAGAAAATCGTTTTAAGTCGTTTGAATTAACTATCGCGATATGAGTAGATTTTCTCCGTATTTAATAATGTCGTGATTCTAGCAAATCGTATGACAATTATTTTAACATCAACGAAAATCGCGTTAGCTAATTTGTATGACTAGATCGTTAGATTCGACGTCTAATTATGGAATTAGTATCGAATCTACGAGATTGACACTATGCTAGAATTGAAAGACTTGATTCCCTCGACTTTTCCGACATCGAAATAAATCCCTAGAGATCGTGATGTCGGATCCGCGTCAACGGGTTTCGACCCTTATTAAAATAGAATGCTTGTTCTTGAAGATCGATGTGAATATGCGATGTAAACGAGAATAAACGAATTATTGTTGAAATTGACCCGTTTCAATAATCAAATGCTAGGGTGTCAGGATAAGCGACCGACAACGCTGTGTGCAGTACACTTGTATATTCGGGTTTCCTTATCCTGACATCCTTCGCACTCGACACAAATCGACGAGTATTTTAATGTCTTTTGATACTAAAGATATTAGCGATACTAGTATGCGAATAAAAAAATAAAAAAAAGATAATGACGACGACAAAACGACGCACGACGCGAGAAGAAGAGAGAAAAGGGAAGAAACGGGGTTTTGACACCCTCAACCTACATGTTCCTTATGCTCGGACTGGACTCGTAGTAGCGGCTTGCACGGGAGTTTCGAGTATGTAGGCTAAGTTGTGGTGGTTTAGGTTTGCCTCCTAGGTACTAGGGTTAGGGCTTGAGTGTAGTATTAGGGTTGAGTAGTTGATTAAGGTAGAATTAGGATTTGTAAAGTTGTGTCAAAGATGTGAAACTAGGGTTTCGAGAGTGTGTCAAGAGTGTTCCATGGGGTTGCGTATGGGTGTGCTTATATAGGCAAAAGCAAGGCACCCGGCTAGGGTTACTCGACCGAGTGACCAACTGACTCGGTCGAGTGGCCCAGTGCGTCAGCCGTCGGGCTTGAAATATGCCCACTCGATCGAGTGGGTGGGGCACTCGATCGAGTGGCCCAGCTGGGTCGCGCGGGTCCATTGTTTTGGACCGTGACCTGAGTTTTTGATGGGTTTGTGTTTGACTTGGACTTTTGATGTTGTGAGGAACTGTTTTGTATGTCTCGGAGACGACTTTGACCAGGGTTGACCCAATCGTAAAAAAGTCGTTTTATTTCCGGTGTCGGTTTTGGCCCAAATTAGTCTTGTTTGACTCGGAACGGTCTACTGGGCCTGGATTTGAGGTCAGTTTTGTGAGATGTGTACTCCATAAGTGCTTTAGCCAACAACTAATGGATTTGAGCCCATATCCGAGCGCGTAGAAACATGTTAGCGTCCGATCATCATCGGGTGTTTTTTGGGAAACTACCATAGACACCTGACAGTCAAAATGCGGGTGTCTACAAATATATATACACTACTCACATATTCTGTAAAATTCTCAATTCATCTAAACATAGTACTATTTCCACCCAATTCGTCCATAATTACATCACTAAATCGGCATAATTGAATTTCACTTCCAATTTCCTAACACATCAAAACAACCCAATTCATTCAACTACTTAACCACAAACCCTAATTTTATACTAACAATCTACCTATTTCAAATTAGGGAACCTACGGGCAATTAACATGCTTACTACACTAAATATTCCGACAACTAAAAAACTATCCAACCCAATAACTAATTTATTTAAATTGATAAAAAAAATTAACAAATAATTAAAACTAAATATAGATAGATAAACATACCTTAAAGAAAATGAGAGAATTGAAGAAGAAATGAAGAGGAATGGAGGAGGGGGCGAGTCTTAGAGAGAGGGGGAGGGTTTTTAGAGAGATAGAGTGAAATGAGAGAATGACTCGGGGGGAGGGGGGGTGTTCGTTTATTTAAAAAAAAATTCAGAAGCCTTAGCGACCGAAATCGGTCGCGCGTCCTTTTTTTTAGCGACTGATTTCAGTCGCTAGGTCACAGATTTAGCGACCGAAATCGGTCGCTAGGTCACTATTTTAGCGACCGAAATCGGTCGCGCGTACATTATTTTAGCGACTCCTTTCGGTCGCTGAGGATAATTAATTTTTTTAAAATCCGTCTCCTCGTCCAACGACTAATATCGGTCGCACGTTGTACTTTCAGTCGCTAAATAAGCGACTGAATTTCTCAGTCGTGCGTGGATGGTAGCTATATGGAGTATTTCTTGTAGTGTAGTTCATGCTTAATAATGAAACACGACGACTATTGGAGGGTTGTCTGGAAACTCTTAAATTTATAATAATAAAACTCGTACTCTAATCTACTCCCTCTATTTCAATGAAAATTTTCATCTAAAAATGACACATTTTTTAAGGAAAATAATAAAATATTCTACTAAAGTAGGTGAGTCACTTAGATAAGAGAGAAGAGTGATATCAAAAAAAGAGTGGAAGATATCAAAGAAATTACGAAAAAGAAAAAGTGAAAGCTTTCATTAAAATGGAGAGAATATATTTTTATAATAACTCGTCCCTAAACTTTTAGGCCAAACGAACTTACAATGAAGGCGTGCGATGATATCGAAATTCGGCACATGCAAAGGTGATGCGAAACAGGGGAGTATGCCGCTATCCTTGACAGCGGTATAAAAGTGAATTTCCGAAGAAAAAAAAAGTGTAGGTGAAAATTATTGTTCCCAATGAAACTATACCGTTATTGGAGACAGCGGTATACTCTTACAAATTTAAAAAAATTAAAACGATTACATGGAACCATTAGATGTAAATAGTTTCGAGCAAACATCAAAAACGAAAAAAACTTATTGAAATAGCACCAAACGATAATGGGTTCCATTAATGTAAGCTACACAAGAAATATACTCGTTGGGAGTAATTGCATTTTAGAGTACGTCTTCTCTAACAAAAATTACCGTTAGTTATTGATAGTCTTGAGATGAGGGTTTTCTAATTACTACGTAATAATCTATTGGGGTGTCGAGGGGGGTCTTAAGTTAAATCTTTGATATTCTAAACTCAACTTAAGATTTTGGTAGCCGTCTTTGCACACATTTTTTGACCTATAACACAATAAATTACTTACATTTGTAATCCCTCCGTTCCATTTTCAATTGTTTGTCTTTTATATTCATTGTGAGTAGTATTTTAACCAAAGGTAAAACAATTGAATGAAATGGAGGGAGTACAATTTTTTGGAGTAATTAACCCAATCCACGACCTGAAAACCAATATAACACAATCCATATTTAACCCGATCACTTATAGCCCATCAGAGCCTTACCCATCCAATAGGTGTACTTTAGAGCATATATGTTGATTCCTTTTTTGTCGAATAATAATGCAGCTATATTCTACGGAGCATGAGAATAGTTCTTGGCTGTCCTATGGGCAACGTAGTTAGAGACTTTAAGAGTACCAGGTGATGTACCATTTGAGGCCGAACATTACAGATTGGTTTTACAGAAAATGTCCCAATTATTTTAAAGATTGATTGCTACGAATATTAGTAGAATAATGTGACCTTTATACAGTAAGCGGTTGATACTTTCATTACGTATTTCATTTTTTAGAAAGATTATGTTTGCGCAAATTAAAGATTAAGACCGTGAGAAAGACAAGTGACGTTAGTTTATTAAAAAAATTAAAAAAAGAGGGTAAAAGTTACGCAAAATAAAAATGTAAATTATTGACTGACACTAAAAAAGAAGTGTAACTGTTAATTGAAATTGAGGAAGTATGAGACAATCTCGTGGTATTATAATTGCACAATTTCTCATATGAGACGGTCTCAGGATATGATTATTGTGAGACCTCTCACATAAGAGGAAGTTATTAAAATAATAAAATATTCACATGTGAGAGTTCTCACAATAATCGTATTGTGAGACGGTCTCACAGAAGACTAACTATAATTGTGATGCTTTTTACATAGAAGGTGATTACTACTGTAATTTATAATCAGCTCTAAGAGAAAAGTTTGACAAATCACCATACAATTATCGTAAGATCGTCCCACCGAGCAACTAGGAATACTAATTATAGTTCTAAGATTTAAAATAAATACTCCCTCCGTTCCAATGAATTGTTTGCCTTTCGTTTTGGCACCAAGGGTAAGTGATCCAATGAGGAAGTGACATGTATAACAAAGCTTATGAGAAGAGTCAAATTGCATATAAAAAACATTCCTAAAATAGAAAGGCAAACAATTCATTGAGACGTCCCAATATGGAATAAGCAAACAATTCATTGGGACGGAGGGAGTATATATATACCTGAAATGAAAGTTTCAAATTGCACTCAGGTACGTAAGTAGAATACTACGGAGTTTTAATGACGCCTTCTATATGCGTGTAAGGTGTAGATAATGGAAAAGAATTATACCACCAGTTATATACTCCGTATGAGAATGGTACAACCATATTACTGTACATCTAATTGAGTTTACGTGATCTACTATTTATCATAGAGAAAGTTTATCATTTTGGAGACTATTTCATCAGATTTATAGATTTCTTCGCGAAAGACTGTGTCAATAAACAACGATATATAAAAGATTATGCAGAAGCGCTTTATTCTAATAGCGATCTTTGTCTCAAAGGTGTTATTTATTTATTTTTTACAAATCTATATTCAGTTCAATTTGACATCGTTTGTAGATGTCGGATAGCTTATTATTAATGATATTGATCTTCACTTCAAAAAAAAATTGAGTTTACGTATATATTTTTTCCGGAGTTCTTACAAAACTGTAAGTTGTATTTAATTTGTTCACGAACTTATATTTATTATTTTTTGAGTTGCATTAGTATAATTTTTAACTCAATATTTAGGTAGTTGAGCTCATAAAATTCATTCCAAAATAAACTTAATCTTTATAAGTACGAAGTGGAGTATTAAGTAAGCTCAACAATTTTATTATAAAGTTAAAAATATCAGTAATTATAATATACTCTGTAACTGATGATATAATCTACCTTTGTACTACGCACATAATTTTGAATTCCCTGAATTATGGGGCATGGCAGACACGCTCATACGCTGCTCATTCAATAACGATCAAAAGTCATACTCGTGTATATTATGCATATGCGATCGATGAGCTATTTGTGTGCGTATGCAAGTAGCTATCCTTTCTTGTTCTAAGTTGTAACATACATAACGCGTTGTATTTAACACTAGGAACGGTTTGGAGTAGGACGAATATGAGTCCAAGTAATCAATAATACGAGTAATTAATACAAACTGCAACTTATTAATGACTACCTCAATTATCAATTAGTTGGTCTGGTTTATATTATATTCAAATACATATGTTCGTTTTAAGATTATAAACGGATCAAATTATATATATATATATATATATATATATATATATAGTGAGGATCAAGTGAGTCCCTTTTTTTTATTTGAGGCCATGAGTCCTATTCTTAGCCATTGATCTAAAGAGGATGAATGGTTGAGATTGCATGTAGTAATTAAGGTAGTAACTACATACCATATTTTGGAAATAATATGAGAAAATTCTCTCTCCTCCCTAAATTACTGCCAACTGATATCTTCTTCTCTCTGATCTCATTCATTTTTTTCATTCAAACACCCGCCTAACACAAAAACCCTTCACCTTCATCATCTCTCATCTCATTCAATTTTTTCACTAAACTCAAGCACACCCGAGCACTCAATCGCACAACTCAACTCAATCGCTCAACTCAACTCAATCGCTCACTTTCAACTCGAGCAAGGTTATATTGAAGCAGCTTTCTAACTTTAGCAAACATAATGAACAAGGTGCGATCGCGATTGTTGGAAAACGTAGACAAGTATGCGGACGCTAGACAAAAGATCATCGACGCTCCCAAGAGCAAGCCAACAAAGGGCCGAAAAAAATAACGTGTTTACTGAATCATGTCATCTCTTTTCTAACTACGAATTAATGGTTTGTATTCTTTAGTTACCTGTCTAATTACATTGGTATTTTGACTATCACCAATGCATTGAACCTGTTAAACTCTGTTACACTAACTAGTTGTACCTGTTACTCTAATTTACTACTGGTGTTACTATGGGGATTACTGAAGTTAACCCAATTTTCTTTGGTCTCACAATCTGTGTGTTACACCGAAGCATTGTAAATGTTACTTTAATGAACAATTTATGTTACTTTAAGTTATTAATGGTGTTTGTACAATGATATTGCAATTAATTCCTCTGACGCATTATATATTGTTTTTTGAAGAACAAATGTTGGTACTTTGTCAATGAATGGAACCAATCCAAGTTATCCCCAGTTACTTTGGCAATGATTTTGTCTAAACAACGTTGTTGTCTTCAGTTACTTCAATGCATTGTTTTCGTTACTGTAACAGACGAATAGTGTTACTCTGACACACATGAGATGTTACTCTAACAAAAAACACATGTATTAAATAAATATAGTGTTAAATGCATCGTAACACAGCGCTATGTGTAAAAAAAATTGTACAAAATTTGTTTTTGTGTAAACCAGAAAAAAAGAAAAAATTCTTATAATGACAAAAAAACACGAGTATTCTCAAAACACTTGTTCATCCTCCTCGTCTTCCTCGGTGTCTTCTTCAGTTTCCTCTCCTTCGATGTCTTCATCTACTTCATCCTCGTCATCCTCATCATTGGTTGGCTTAGTAGGCTGTTTAGGCGGTCGTGCTGCGTACGGATTTGGACAGTTTCGTTTGGTTGGCTTAGTATACTTTCTCACATCAAATCCGCAAGCCAGCGTAGATTTTGTAAAATTCCACTGCCTCATCAATTGTTCCGAATACTTGCTCCATGTACGGAGTGAAAACCTCACCCACATCTCTGCACCATTCCTGTGCATTCGGTTCTTTGCCAATGCTTCGTGCAAGAAATTAAAAAATGTCACGCCCATGGACATAAGTGTTACTTCAACTCATAAGTTGTGTTACTTTAACCCTTAAAGGATGTTACTCCAACGTCAGCGCCAAAAACCCTTTTCAGTTACGTGTTTGTGTTACTCTAATTAGAATTAGATATTACTGTAATTCATAACTTGTGTTACTTCAACGCCATGACTGCTTCAACATAAAGCAAACAATAATATCAGT
The DNA here is from genome assembly GCA_958450325.1 of Agrostemma githago. Lineage (NCBI taxonomy): Eukaryota > Viridiplantae > Streptophyta > Magnoliopsida > Caryophyllales > Caryophyllaceae > Agrostemma > Agrostemma githago. The sequence continues at coordinate 70,922,836 of OY288241.1, forward strand.
GAAACAATAATATCAATGAACCATTGTTATTAATCCATGATTGATCAAATGAATCAAATTCTACCTTTTCCAGTGTTGTCATGTGCGTTCGCATTTTTGACAAAACCACCTGCACAAAATCAAACAGCGTTACACCCATGCAAATAATGTGTTACTATAATTCATAAGTGGTGTTACTCTAACGTGTACAATACGTTACTCTAACATCATCATCAAAATCCTTTTTCTGAACGTTCATTTGTGTTACTGTAATTGCAAGTAAGTGTTACTTTAATGCAGAAGGCATGTTACTTCAACGACGTTTATGCGTTAATTGAAATCAAAATAATAGTATCAATGGATATCATAGAAAATCTGAATAAAAAGCATAAAAAGCCCTATAATCTATAAAGATCGAGAGAGCAAATAACCATTGATACGAAACTATGATATCAAAACGCAATGACATCAAAAAAAACGCAAATTGATACGAAACTGTGATACGAAATGACAATGAAAGCACTATAAACATGAAAATCGACGTAAAAAAAACACAATTTGACGCGATAAACCGTTGATATTAAAACGCACATTGAAAGCAATATGACCATCAAAATCCATGAATAAAAATTGAATCAAAACGTGAATGAAATACTGAAACTCACCATTGTTATACTCGATCAGTTGCTTATCAACCGTTGAAGACGATGATGCGGTCATTGAATCCATTGTAACAGAATTCCGAGTACAAAATCGATGATTGAGCGTGAATGAAGAAAGGGTTTTTTTTTGTGTTTGAATGAACGTGATATGATGAATGAATGTGAATGATGAATGAATGTGATAGGGAGTTATTGTTTCCTAAATTCATGGGAGCTATTTTAGGAACGTAAATCTTCTTTTTTTTTTTTTAATGAATGCATCTTGTCCATTCATCCTCATCTCATCCAATGGATGAGATGAGGACTTAGGGACTCACAAAGAGTAAAGGACTCATAAGAGCCTTACTCTATATATATATATATATATATATATATATATATATATATATATATATATATATATATATATATATATATATATATATATATATATATATAGAAATTGCATCCGGTGAGTTGGTCTTCTTTAAATGAGTCCGTCCCGCAAATCACAGCCACATGATCAAATCACATGAATGGTTGAGATTCAATCTCAGCGTCATCTTCATCGTATATAATCTTATTGTTACAGTAACAGAACACTATTACAGTAACACAAATATCTTACTGTGACAGTGTCACAGTAATAAGGAATTACAATAATAATGTCAGAGTAATACTGTTACAGTAACAGAACACTATTACAGTAACACAAATATCTTACTGTGACACTGTCACAGTAATAAGGAATTACAATAATAATGTCACAGTAATAATGTCACAGTAATATGAAATTAAAGAGTTATAAATATCTTACTGTGACACTGTCACAGTAATAACGTCAAATTCATTTATCAATTGACACTACAAAGTAGTAACATCAACATGAGATTAACAGTAGCACTGTTCATTTATCATTGTTACCCTAACACTGTTAGGGTAATATTTTTACCGTAACACTATTACATTAAAATTGTTACCGTAACGCAGTTACAAGTTATAGTAATATTGTTACTGTAACACTTCAACACTGTTACAATTTACAGTAAGTTATAATAATATTGTTACTGTAACACTTCAACACTGTCACAGTTTACCGTATTTTACAGTAAGTTATAATAATATTGTTACTGTAACACTTCAACACTGTTACAGTTTACCGTAACAGAGTTACTGTAACATTGTTACTTTACAAAAATCATTCAAAACATTGTTACAGTTTACCCGTTTTTGGAAATAAAATATCGACCGATAATATAGCAATCATAAATCTTAATTTCCTCGAAAAATAATTGAAAAAAAATTAGTCAGTTTTAGAGAATTTTGCTTTACAATCTTTTATACGAAGTAATAGAAAAAATGAAATATCTTGAATTAATTTAAGATTGATTAACATGTATGTATATAGTTGAATCTTAATTTTCTCGAAAAAATTGCAAATAGAATAAATGGTTTATTCCGAGTTAATTTTAGGTTGATCGACTTAATTAGTTTATTAATTAGTAGCCATAATAAATTAATAATAATAATAATAATTGATGTTATGTACATAGCATCATCAAATAAGCAACTTGTGATACGAGTAATTATTAAGGGTTGGAATTATTATACGAGACAAAATAAAATTTGGAAAAGTGTTGAAATTCTATTCGTCACGAAAATCAATGTCGTAGATATTTTTGGAGAATGTGATTCGTGATGCTGTGACTTATACTGAGCATGCTAGGAGGAAGACTGTTACCGCCATGGATGTTGTTTATGCTCTTAAAAGGCAAGGAAGAACTCTTTACGGATTTGGGGGTTAGGGTTTGTGTGATTAATCGAGGAATGTGGGTTGTTTTTAATCCTAAAAATTGCAATCGGAAGTTTACTGAAGCAATGAATTACTGTTTTCAATAGATTAATTGAAAAATGGTATTGGAATTTGGGGGTTAGGGTTTGTGAATTGGGATTAATTGAGGAATGTGGGTTGTTTTTAGCTGGTGAATTAGGTTTTAATCGTAGTAATTTGGTGTTGTTAATCCTAAAAATTGTAATCGGAAGTTTGTAAATGAGTTGGGGACGTGGTTGAATGACAGCCCTTGGATCTCTTAGATCCAATGGTCTAAGATCGCGGGACGGGCTCATTTAAGATGAGAGACTCACCGGATCCTCACTCTATATATATATATATATATATAGTAAGGCTCTTATGAGTCCTTCTATATATGAGTCCATAAGTCCTCATCCAATGGATGGGATGAGGATGGATGGACAAGATGCATCCTAATATTTGTATTAAAAAAAAAGGGAGATTTAGTATCCTACAATAACTCCCTTGATTTTAGGAAATAATAATTCTCATAATCATTTCATTCCACATTCATTCATTCACATTATACATTCATCAAAACCTGAAAAAAAACGCTCCCATCATCACGTTCATTCATTCATTCAATCAAATCTGTGCTCGAAATTCCATTACTATGAATTCAATGATCGCGACATCTTCATCAACTATTGATAAGCAATTCATCGAGTATAACAATGGTGAGTTTCGATATTGCTTCCATGTTTTGCGTTAATTTTTATTCATCATCTTGATTAATTTGCGTTCATGTTTTTTGCGTCAATTTTCATGTTGATATTGCTTTCATGGTCGTTTCATTCATCATAGATTCATATCAATGGTTAATTGGTCTCTTGTTAGTAAAGATTCCAAAGTTTTATGTTTGTTATTTAGGTTTTCCGTAATCTCCACTGATATTATTGTTTTGTTGTCTATTGAAGCAGACACGGCGTTGAAGTAACATACGTTCTAAGTTACAGTAACACGTAATTTTAATTAGAGTAACACACACTGAACGTTGAGAAAGGTTTTTGACGATGATGTTAGAGTAACGTGTTGCGAGTTAGAGTAACTCAACTTATGAGTTGAAGTAACACATTGGTTGCATCGACGCAACGTTGTTTAATTTTGTGCAGGTGGAATTGGCAAAGATGCGAATGCACAGGACAACACCGGAAAAGGTGAAATTTTATTCATTTGATTAATCATAGATTCATATCAATGGTTTTTGGATTTGATTAATCATAGATTAAGCAGACACGGCGTTGAAGTAACATACGTTCTAAGTTACAGTAACACCTTATTTTAATTAGAGTGACACACACTGAACATTAAAAAAGATTTTTGGCGCTGATGTTGAAGTAACTTGTTTTACAAGTTAGAATAACACAACTTATGAGTTAAAGTAAGACATATGTCCCAGGGGCGTAACGTTGTTTATTTTTTTGCAGGTAGCATTGGCAAAGAAGCAAATGCACAAGAATGGTGCAAAGATGTGGGTGAGGCGTTCACTCCGTACATGGGGCAAGTATTCGGGAAAATCGATGAGGCGGTGGAATTTTATAAAATCTACGCACAGGCTTGCGGATTCGAAGTTGTTTTTTTTGTGGGTTTACAAGAATAACTGATTTTTTACATATTTTTTTACACATAATGATGTACAACGTTGCACTTAACTCTATATTTATTTAATACATGCGTTTTTGGTTAGAGTAACATCTCAGATGTATTGTAGTAACACCATTCGTTCCTTAAAGTAACAAATATAATGCATAAAAGTAACTGAGGATATTAGCGTTGTTTATCATCCATTCTTAGATTAACCACAACCATTTCTTATAGTAACATGATTTGTTCGTTAAAGTAATAGCTACACTGCGTTAGAGTAACACATATTTTTTTTTCCTAAAATAACACAGTTCATGAATTAAAGTAACACATTGTATGAGTTAAAGTAACAGTTTTTGGAAGAGACTATACAACAGAATTAAAGTAACACATTGTATGAGTTAAAGTAACAGTTTTTGCAAGAGACTATACAACGTAACAGGTTTTATGAGTTAAATAACACAGTTCATGAATTAAAGTAACACATTGTATGAGTTAAAGTAACAGTTTTTGCAAGAGACTATTATACAACGTAACACATTGTATGAGTTAAAGTAACACAATTCATGAATTGAAGTAACACATTGTATGAGTTAAAGTAACATAGTTTACGGGTTATGACAGTAACATAGTAACATACGTACAACGACAGTAGAAAAATGATGATTTTTTGGTAAAGATGAAAAAAACTTAATTTTAAAGAAACTTGTTGTGTGAAGAAAGAAGCAGTTAAAAGATTGATAGGAGAGAGAAATTTGCATTGAGATAATTAAGGAAGAGAGAAAAATTATATATTTACCAAGATTTGTTAGTTATTTCCTTATTTCACCTCAAGCAATCACAACCATCCATCTTCAACTTGATCAATGGTCCAAGATTGGACTCATGGACTCAATATATATAGAAGGACTCTCTCTCTCTCTCTCTCTCTCTCTCTCTCTCTCTATATATATATATATATATATATATATATATATATATATATATCAACTTCGATATATATATAGGGTATAAAACAGATTGATAACATCTTCGATAGGCTTTTTGAATCGGAGCTCAAACTAGTAATGATTTGTATTTATCAACTTAATTTACGTGGAACCACTAATTCCCGATGTACACGGAGTATGTGTGTGTGTGTGTATATATGTATATATATATATATATATATATATATATATATATATATATAATGACCAGTATGGAACTTTTTTACTAATTTCTGTTTCTGTGAGTTCAATAGATTTTTTTATTAATTTATTATTTTTTGTTAGTCCTATGATTGCATCAACTAAAAATTTTAAAAAAATTTCTTGATCTTCTGAACCAATTTGTTCTTCTTCTGGAAGTAAAGAAATCCCTTTCCGATTGAATGTTGATTCCCCAGAAAATGGACTTATTAAAGGCATGAAATGCCTATATATATATATATATATATATATAGAGGGGAGTTCTAATAAGGGCTTGGGTAACTTTAAGGGCATAAGTCCAAATCCTTACCATTGGATTAGTTTAGATGGGTGGATGAGATTGTGTTTAGATTAGTGGAGGCAATTAATGTTAGTGACAAAAGCAATCAGTAAAAGTAAAGCTACGTCTTTCACGAGGACATTATTCCTCACTCCACCAATTTTTATTCAATGCTCAACGCAGTGTTCCAATGACGAGGAAGTTGAAGATTTTTTCTTGTGTTCTCCATATGACCTTGCACTTGAAATTATTTATAATTAGTGTTGGGTTCTCGGTTGATGGTTGCTTACTGTTTGTGGACGGTTGTTATCAAGGCGACGTTGCTTGCCGATCGAAGTACTTTTTACGTTGTTCGTTATAACCCAGGTATGCTCCGTAGTCGTTTACAGTTTGAGTTACTTCTTATAGATTAAATTTGTGATTCTTATAGTTTGAGTTACTTCTGGAATTATTTGGTTTTTGTTATATGCAACTTCAGTTCCATTCCAGTAAAACTTCAGTTTATTTCGTTTTTGACTTCAACATATTATATGTGAAACTTCAAAATTCAAAAATCATGGTATCTGTATGGGTAATTTATAAGTCGTAGTAGTCTTTTTTTTATACATCCAACTTTTGTTCCATACATTTGAAACTGCAGCGGTATTTCGTACAACTTTAACACTACTAAATTATAATTTCAGGGGAACTGCGCAAATGTTATTGTCGAAGACAATGGCACATGGTTATTTTGATAGACGTACAGCGTTCACCATGTTTGGGAAAAAACTGTTGCTTCGTAGCCCCTTTGTGCGTTTACAAAAGACATTGAAGAAATACAAGTTTGGGGTTAAGTACATAGTAGTGGATGAATGTTTTTCTTGCCGAAAATAGATAGTTAAGTAACCATGTCAGGGTAATTACTTCCTACGACTGGTGTAGACCTTGAGAGCCTTACGTTTCTCCTTCAGAATATTCCAAATGTCTTCTTTGTTCGCATTAACTTGTCGATCTGCCTGCGGATTGTTTTCCGTTCTCTGTTGTAGTTGGAGAGAATCAGTGTGGCATACAGTGAGCTGGACTATGAGCAATCGCCTACAAACCTTACGCTGAAGATCATCGCGGGGTGGCATCTCGTCTTCACCCTCATACAAGAGCATCCTCATACAAGATTTGTTATCACATCCTGTGGAAGAATATATTATACACGTCATTTTATTTGAAATTTCAGAAGGTGGGACTTTCAGATTGAACTAATTGAATTTAACAGGGAAAAAATGGACTCAAGATATAGATGTTGTGGACTGAAGTTGTAAAGAGAACGAATTAAAGTTTCTAAATTATGCTACGCAAATTAATGGGACAGGATACCGAAGTTTCACAGTGTGAGAGTTGAAATTGTAATGTTTTCGACATAAAGTTTCAAGCGTGCCGTAGACAAACCATTTAATGTGTACCAGTTAAGTGTTTTAAAAGGTAATTGCTGTAGTTATATCATAATATTAATTAAAGTTTCAAATACTCTATTATTTCAAAGTGGCAAATATACTGTTCTGAAATTTCACTAAATGAGAGTTGGAGTTGCAAAGAGATTGAATTAAAGTTTCATATGTTATGCCATGTACACTTCGTCTACTGAAGTTGTAAACTTTGTGTGCTGAAGTTGTAAACTTTGTGTGCTGAAGTTGTATTACAGTTAAAGTAAAGCTTCAGACAGTCTATTGCTTAAATACTGAGTTAGGCACTAAAGATGCAGATCTATGATTCTGAAGTTTCAGAACTTGGGAGTTGAAGTTTCAAAACTTTTTTGTTAAAGTTTCAGGCGTGTGGTATGATGTTTGTACAGGTAAACAATGACCAACTTTCCAGATAATGCTGATGAAGTTTTAAATGTTGTGCTATGAAGTTGTGAATTGACTTAGATGAAGTTCTGAATAGAATCTGTTGAATATTTTGACTACTGCGAAATATTCAACGTTATGAATAGAAGCTTATTGTATGCGATAGACGAGTTCAAAAGTTGAATAAAAGTTTCAAGCATGTTGAAGTTGAATCCAAAAGTTGAAATAAAGTTTTAAATTGAATAAAAACCCCTAATTTCTTTAATATTAAACGAAATCTGCAACGATAAATATTCAATATGATTTTTTAATATGAAATCTGCAAACGATAAACAAAAACCACAACAATACACACAAATTTTAAACGAACTTCGATTCTATGCCTAAAAACCCCTGATTTTTATGATTGTAAAGGAATTTCGATTCTAAACCTTCAAACCTATAATTTTTTGATTTTAGACGAACTTCAATTGTATTCCTAAAAAACCATAATTTTTTTGATTGTGAACTAATAATCCTAAACCCTAAACCATAATCTCATTAAACACATAACTAATCGTTGAATAAAGAATCGTAAACCCTAAACCCTATGCGAAATTAGGGTTACTCGATAAACAGATTAGGGATTACTGGAACTGAAATGAAGAAGTGTAATGGAGACCAAAAATTAGGGTTACTCGATAAAGAAGTGTAATGAAGAACTGAAATGAAGAAATTAACAATAATATTTACCTGAAATAAAGAAAACAAGTAGAGCTTCGACGGAGATTGAAGAGCGAGCAGTGAACAAGTAGACGGAGATTGAACTGGAGATGGGACGGAGATTGAACTGGAGATGGGACGGAGATTGAACTGGAGATGGGACGGAGATTGAAGAGCGGGCAGTGTTAGGTGGAGAAGGGTTAGAGAGAGAATTGGAGATGGGTTTGAGAGATAATAGAATGGAAAACGTAAAGAGAGGTAATCAATTATGGTGAGAAAAAAGAGGTATGCATTGAAAATAGAGGGTAATCAATTGCTTTTATTTTTTTTAAATAATTATATATATCACTCAATCTCAGCCATTCATCTCTATTTAATCTGACGGCTGAGAATGGAACTTATGCCCTTACATATGTAATATGCCCTTATTTGATCTCCCCTCTATATATATATATATATATATATATATATATGAATAATGAGATGGCGCCACCCGGTGGCGCCGAATTTGTGCGCCACCGAGGATATTTTAGTAATTTACTAGGATTATATTATTATTATTCTTTAAAATATTATTTAAAAAGTAGTTAGTTAGCAAGGGTAACATTGGTATTTCACAAAATAAGTTAAATTATATATATAATAATTATATAATTTAATAAAAGAAAAAATCAAAAAGATACGTTAGTTAGTTGCTAATGGATTTTATTAAAAAAAATTGTATATTAATTGTAGGGATTAGTTAGGTTAGGTATATATTGAAAACCAAAAATTAAATCTATTTGTATTATATGTATAATTTTATCACATTTATAAGCAAAGAAGTGTACTTGGTTAAGTGGTATTTATGAGGTTAATAATTAGTATGTGTTTTAATTGTGCTTGGGTTCGAGTCACGCTTAAACCTTTTTTTCATTTTCAATTTTATTTTAACGTTTCAATATCTCTCACTTTCTTTTCCTAAAAAACTTTTTTTTTTTCATATTCAATTTTATTTTAACGTTTCAATATCTCTCGGTTTTTTTCCTAAAAAAAATATGTAGACAATATAGAAATTGTTTACCCAAACAATTAAACATTGTCCATTTTAATGGTCTAAACCAACATTTTTATTTTGTTTTATTGTTATTGATAACTCTGACTATTTTTTAGATGACACGTTACTTATTGTCGCTACCTTTGGTGCACTCTTGGGTGGTGTACGCAATAGCAAATAAATCTGATCTGACTAATTTTAATCGTGAATGTTAAATTCTTTATTTATTCATATTAAATTTTATTACAACAAATTATCCTTCATAATATCAACTATTTATATATGTCTTGATCATCATCATAAAACGAAAGGGGCGGGGGACAACCGCCTGATAGCGCGTTTAATAAAGGCGTCTGGTATATATCATGAGTTTTAGTACGGGGGCGTACATACCAAAATGTTCATTCTAGCTTGGTAAGAGTACGTGCTTTCGGGAATTGTCTCGTCGTCTTGATTTATCCTTGTAAACGTTAGATCATTTTTGTGTATCGTCATCGTTGTTGACTATTGAAGTCCAACATACTCGAATGTGCGTCATCGAATATTCACTCAAAGTCGAATGTTTAGAATAATTTTATACTCCGTAATATAGTACGGGGTAATAAAAGTAAGAACGAGTTAGGTTAAAAAAATGCTCGTATTGATATAGAATCAGCTTCCCAGGAGAACACACTTTTAGATAAGTCGAAAATACACAAGGTTGACTGGGCGGCTAGTATGTCTCATTATTCGTATTAAATTAAAATTACATATATACAAAAACTAAAAATGAGTCCAAACAATCTTTCGGAGTCTAGCATAGTTGAGCTCAATATTGGCTTAAATTTGACCATCTCCTGAGATCGTTGACCGAGCTTAGTCGGGCTATGACTGAATCGATTTTGTAGCTGTACGAGCTAGATAACTCTTATGATTACACCTCTTCGTATATTAAGAATGAATTCAATTGATTATTTTGTCCAAACAATTTACTTACGTTAGTTGTTACCTACCATTAGTATTTTCAATTTTCACCTAGACAATAGGATTAATGTGAGAACGACCTTCATTTATGTCCACGAGTTTGAACTACTAATAAGAATAAAATAATAATAAAACTAACTACTTTCTATGTGATAGGTCTCACGATAAACTTATTCTGAGACCGTGGAAACTGCCTCATACAAGAACTCGTGCCCGAAAATTGACCATAAATATATTAGAATAATAATTGTAGTATAATAATAAAAAATATCAAAGTAACCAATAATTTATAATCTATAATTACGTAGTACTAAAACTACATATATACGAAGTCGGACTGATCGTCTAATAATTAAAAAATTAAATTAAATTGTCACACAATCAAATCGAGGTCACATAAATTGACCATAAAAAATTGACGACAAATAATCAATTCAAAAGGTCGACCCGTTTGAATCGGGTTTCAATTCTAAATTAACGGCTCAGTTCGTGTTCGGGGCAAACGAGTCACAGGTCAAATATTCGTGTCCTAAAATAACCTGGTCGGATTTACAAGTCGGGTAGAAATTTGACAGTTTTAACACATATACTCGTAATATTTGCCGGAATATTTCGGATGATTATGGCGCCAAGTTACTTTCATTTTGGCGCCAAAAAAAAAGAGATAAGATCTTGATCCTGTAAGTTGTTATGTAAATGCATGAATATAACCACAATGATAACCTAGTTTGCAAATAAATAGGAATAATCCACCATCACACCACTATCACTTAATGATTACAACTTATGTTAGTAAAGTATTTATGAGATGAAATTTATGGAACGAAAATTCAAAACTAAGTTAATTTTTTTCAATCTATAACATCGTATAAATTAAAGGTTACACTAATATTAAGAAAAAAATAGGTTAAAATTTAAATAATCGAGACGAAAAAATTTGTGTCCTCCCTACATTGAAATCCTGCATCCGCGCCTGAAAAATAATGATGAATCAGTAATACGTAAAGTAATGATAAAGAATCAATTAAAAGATACAGTAAACATTATTTTATTTAAAATATTTTTAATTAAATAATTTATAATATAATAAATGGTAAAATTACATCTACGCCCATTTTGAATTTTACCCAAAATCAAAATAAAGATTCTCAAAATCTTATTTTTTTCATTATTTTATTTCGGTGGCGCCGAGATTCGGCGCCACCGGATGGCGCCCTATCACTATCCTATATATATATATATATATATATATATATATATATATATATATATATATATATATATATAGCGAAATTGCATCCGGTGAGTTGGTCTTCTTTAAATGAGTCTATCCCACAAATCACAGCCACATGATCAAATCACATGAATGGCTGAGATTCAATCTCAGCGTCATCTTCATTGTATATAACCTTATTGTTACAGTAACAGAACACTATTACAGTAACACAAATATCTTAGTGTGACACTGTCACAGTAATAAAGAATTACAATAATAATGTCAAAGTAATACTGTTACAGTAACAGAACACTATTACAGTAACACAAATATCTTACTGTGACACTGTCACAGTAATAAAGAATTACAATAATAATGTCACAGTAATAATGTCACAGTAATATGAAATTAAAGAGTTATAAATATCTTACTGTGACACTGTCACAGTAATAATGTCAAATTCATTTATCAATTGACACTACAAAGTAGTAACATCAACATGAGATTAACAGTAGCACTGTTCATTTATCATTGTTACCCTAACACTGTTACAGTAATATTTTTACCGTAACACTATTACATTAAAATTGTTAATGTAACACAGTTACAGGTTATAGTAATATTATTACTGTAACACTTCAACACTGTTACAATTTACAGTAAGTTATAATAATATTGTTACTGTAACACTTCAACACTGTTACAGTGCACTATATATCCTGAGCTTACAAGATCATGAGCTTGACGAGCTAACAAAACCTTCTCAGTACAAAGGCTAAGTGCACTATCCTGACTAGCTTCAATCGTTTTGCGTAATTTATCGGCAACATCATCGTCATCATCCTCCTCACCATATCCTTTTCTCGACGACATTACAAAACTACGCTTGGTTCGTTTCCTTGCTTGTTTGATCAATCATTCCTTCAATCAAATTCCCAATTTCATTCAGCAGGAAAGATTACCAGAACCTAACAGTAGTATAGTAATTGTAATTGATTTGAAGCTATAATCAAATTCCAAGGTCTGTCGTAGATGAAATTGTACCTTGGGAACGTTCGTCGAGCTCGCGGATGGTATTGAACAGACGTTGAAGTTCGGCTGGCATAGTGCTAGCATCTATCAATCAATCAATCAAAAATGAATCAACACATATGAAGGATCAAATTACAGGGATGAAATATTGAATTATGAGAAATGGAGAAAAGAGGGAAATAATTGAAGAAACCCTAACATTCCAAATAGTCGTCAACGTAAACGCCGGTTCTCGCAATCGCCATCTCTCTCCCCTTCAAAATTCACTTTTTTTTTTTGATTATTTTTGGGTTCATACTTTTGTGAGTAAATTAGTTGGGGACGTGGTTGAATGACAGCCCTTGGATCTCTTAGATCCAATGGTCTAAGATCGCGGGACGAACTCATTTAAGATGAGAGACTCACCGGATCCTCACTCTATATAGAGCCATGCATCTTGTTATCATTTGCTTTTGAGTGGCCGGATTTGAGATAAAAGAAAGGCCAAGGCTAATTTTTTTGACGCAAATCATTCGATTTAATCCAGATTCGAATTAGGGTGGACTAATTTGTCATAAATTTAAGAGGGAAGTGGAGTATCGTTTATGAGATTAGGTAGGTAGGGTGGGCAAGATGAATGATTAAGTAGCATAGTAGTCGTATAAATATAGTTGCAAAATTTAATGAATGTATAGAAAGTAGAATGAAGAAATAGAAGAAATGATAGTAGAGTTATGATTGGCCGTAAAAACTACAGTAAAAAGTACGTAGCCTTAATAAGCTAGTTATCCGTCATATTGTATGATCAGAGTCCGTCCATAAGGGAGCAATCCGGTTTTAGGAATCGGGATCCAAACACGTAAAGGGCTTCAATATGTATATTAATCCTACAACATTAACAAAAATGGTATATTGATTTAGTGGTTAAGATAGTTAATGTTAACCTAGAGCGTGGTCCCGTGTTCGATCGGCCCTCTGTCTCCCTTCTTTAAGTAAGATTTGTTTTGACTAAATGATTATTATTTTACCGTTATAAGAATACGATGAATAATGTGTCAGGAAGGAGATTAGCCGGTAATTAATTATCAGGTAGGACGAAACAAGCAAATAGGTAGTGTGCGTTGATCATGTCATGTGTCACGTGGTTGTTGTGCTACTTGCATTATGTGTTTAATTACGTGGGATGTGTTATGTAAGTAGTGATGATTATATCATATGACCAGTGCATGTTAAAAGTAGCTAGGTATGTCGTCGTCGTCTGGTCTTTCTAATTAAGCAAGTGGTGTTTGTTTGGTTGCAAATTTTACAACATGGATGCTTGCTTGTTTGCTTGTGTTCTGAATTACGGAGTAGTACGTACAATTGAATTGTACAGTAGTATATACTTCATACTTGGCTCATTTCAGATCCCATCTACATATATACGTCCCTACTTTAATTTGTTAGTTTGGAGTTTAGAGGAGCAATTAGCATTAGCAAATGACAGTACAGTATCAGGGCGTCAGGACCTTTTTATTAGTTTAGCTTGTAAAATCACCTCCAACTTCAAGTGCATGCACGACAGCTTCAAATAAATTACATACTTGATGAGCAGGGTTTTGTTGTACAGAGTATTTTATTTCCTAATACTAGTTTTTTAATGTTTAATTTTTTTGCTAGTTAACTCGCAACCGCTAAATCCATGACCCTTGGAATGATGGCCACGAGTTCTAATTACCACTAGACTTCGTCCTTACATGCTTTTATTCCCCAATTTAACCCATTATTTGTTCCGATTTTGTGTCTTTAAACCTTTTATTAGCACATTTTACTACATCAGTAATTGATGTTTAGTAATTTTATTATATTACTGCATATAATGTCATTTTTCTAGAACTTATTGGTACTCCGTACTTGTTATGACCGAAGCGAGAAAAGATTAAAAAATAGAAGACACGTAAGTTTATGTGGTTCACTGACGATTTATTATCTACGTCCACAAGCATAAGAAGATATGAGTTTTATTAAATTGAAGAACAATTGTAAATTACAAATTCAAAATGATAACATAGCGGTTAGGGTGAGACTTAGAGAGTTTATATTGCAGTCTCTCAGACCAAGTAAGGAAAACACTAGGCCCAAAAACAGAAACCGTAGCCCATACAAGTTAATGGATACCGGTTAGAATTTGGCAACGTTGCTCCCAATCTCCACCGGCGAGACCCTCGTGATTGTCGTTCAAAGTTACAATTAATCAAAGAGTAAATTAGAAATTACTCCCTTCAAAGTTGCGTTTATTAAAATTTACTCCCTTATGAATTTTTTTTTAATATTTTACACCCAAAAAGATGCAAAAGTTTAGAATCTACTTGCAATCTAATATTCCGACGACTTTATGTTCTTACTGACCGATTTGCCCTTCTTTTATCGTACGCCCCCTCCCCCACCCCCACCTCTTATTCATTTTTACTTTCCCAAATCTTTCAATATCAATTCCAGGGAAACCTAAATTCCCAAATCGAGAATCAGAAAACCCCCTTCCATTCATCAATCGAGCTACCATACATTTCATCTTCCATCATAACTTCGCTTCCAATCAATAATTCAACAACTATGTAAGTTTTAATTTTATTTTTTTTTCATTTTGTTTTAATAATCTTGTTTAATGTCGAGATTATGGTTTAATAATTGATGAGTGTCGAAATTACGAAATCGGAAGCACATATTTTGCTGTGTAATTAGGGTTTAATAAATAGGGTTTAGTAACTACAACAATCATGGGAGATTTAGAAATTAGGGTTTACACAACTGTTGTGTGATGCGTTTTCCCCCAAATTAGGGTTTAATATGCGATTTCCGTCATTTTTCATTGCAGAAATGGCTAGCACGTCGAAGAAGGCATTCACAGTCAACCTTCATGTCTTCCATGGTGGATGTTTTGAGTACACTGATTTGACGACGATGGATTATGTAGGAGGAAAGCTTCATATTGAGTATGGGGTATGGAATTATAACTTAACTGCTCGTTTTTTAATGAATTTAGCTGAAAAACTAAGTGGGTCGTCACGTACTCTAATCTGGTATAGTAGAGATGGTAAAAGTAATAGAAATGGAAGAGATATGGTGTTAACTGATAGTGCTATTCCCAAATTGCTAAAAACAATTACTAAAATGGGGACCTTAACTGTTTATGTACAACAAGTTGCTGAGAGGGAATCTTTTGACCCCAAAGAAATGTCAGGAGAGAGTAGAGGGAGTACTGTGGGCCTGATAGGGAAAAAACAAAACTCTCCTGTCATGAATGCATCATTTACTTCAAAAGACCCTAACCCTAGTCAAACAACCCACATTG
The DNA here is from genome assembly GCA_958450325.1 of Agrostemma githago. Classification (NCBI taxonomy): domain Eukaryota; kingdom Viridiplantae; phylum Streptophyta; class Magnoliopsida; order Caryophyllales; family Caryophyllaceae; genus Agrostemma; species Agrostemma githago. The sequence goes on from OY288241.1 coordinate 70,938,441, forward strand.
AAGAGGATCCCTTATCTTTAAGAAGGAGTCCTAGACTCAACCAAAAAAGGGTCTCATTAGACCCTGACATCTTATTTTGTAAAACAAAACCCAGCTCTAATGTCTCTCTTTCTGGATCTATTGTTAGCAAAAAAAAATAGAAAAACTGCCTACAAAAAGGTTGTTGCGTTACAGTGACAAAAAAGGGCAAGAGGAAACTAGTAGAAAAGGGCAAGGGGAGGTGTTGGAGGAGCAGATTAGTAGGGAGGGAGTTGAGGGGGAAACAAGGTCTACGGAAAAATTGAAGGGGAAACAGGATGAGGTGGTCAGTGGGGTGATTGAGGCTAAGCAAACAAGGTCGAAGGCAAAATTAAAAGGGGGTAGAAGTGGAGGCAGTAATTGGTGATATTTCTGAGGGTAAAACAAGATCTAAGTCCAAATTAAAGGGTGTTGACAAAAAGAAAGAGGGTATATCTGAGGGGCAGATTAGTGGGGAGCAGTGTACCCAACCGAAGGGAAAACTTAAGGAAAAAGGGAAGGGGATTTCTAAAGAGAAGGGCAAGGCAGTTGTTGAGGAAGAGGAGACTGATTTGGTTGAGAAGCTTCCATCTAAAGGGAAGAAAAAAAGGCAAACAAGGAAGGGTAAGACAAAGAGTACGGAGGCTGACTTGACTGGCTCTGAGATCAGTGACATTGATTCTGATGGTGATTATGGATTTGGAGAGTACGATGTTGGTATTAATCAAGGGGAAGACTTGTTTGTTACTGAAGACGATGGCGCACTTCTCAATGGTTTAGAAGACTTCTTACGTCCAAAAGGTAAGTCCACTAAACCATCTTTAGTACATCCTAAAGAGAATGTCATTTTGGGAGTGGATAACATAGAGGTGACTTTGAATGAGAGGTTGTCTGATAATTCTGATGAGCTTAGGAGTCTAGAAGGATCTGATGAAGAGGGAGACACCTACCCTACATTTAACCCAGATGTCGACTTCAAAAAGCCAGTAGTTCTTACTTTAGGTTTGAATTTTCCTACAGTAAAGGTGTTTAGAAAGGCTTTGCAATATCATAGTGTGGCTAACAAGTACGACTACTATTATACACACAATGGAAGAGACAGAGTGACTGCCCTCTGTAAGAATAGGTGTGATTGTACTTGGGATAAGAAGAGGTCGAAGCTAGGGAAGTGTAGTTGTGGGTCATTGAACCCATGTAGGTTCAGAGTTCATGCTAGGAAGCTGTTCGGTTGTGAAACATTTCAGATCAAGAATCAGAGGCTGACACATATTTGTGTCATGTCTAATTACAATAGGAAAGTGACTTCAGAGTACTTAGCTGATAAGTACATAGAGTTTTGGAGAGACAACATTGATTGGAAGCTTAAGGCATTACAAAAACAAGTTTTAAGAGATGTTGGAGTACATGTAAGCTACATGACATGTTCGATAGCAAGACAAAGGGCTAAGCTCATAATCTATGGGAATGGGAAAGACCAATATGCACGTGTGTGGGATTACGCAGCCGCACTTAAAAAATACAATGGCGGTAGTTCTGCGTTTGTGGTTTGTGACAGAATAGAGAAGCCCCCCCCCCCCCCCCCCCGGGGCACGTAAGGAGGGATTTAGTAGAGGTTGTAGGCCAATTGTAGGTGTCGACGGCTGCCATTTGAGGGGCGTATACCCTGGTGTCTGTCTAGTTGCAGTTGGTTTGGACGGCAACAACAACATTTATCCCATTGCGTGGGCAGTAGTGGAAGTGGAGAATAAGGATAGTTGGCTGTGGTTTCTTGAGCTTCTAAGCAATGATCTAAGGAAGGTTGAAGGGAAAGGATTGACCTTCATGTCCGATAGACAAAAGGGTTTGATCGACGCTTTAAGTGTTGTCGTACCGGAGGCCAAAATTAGGTTTTGTGCAAGGCATATTTGGGCGAACTTCAAGCAAAGATTCAGTGGTCGGGTGTACAAAGACACCTTCTGGAGGGCTGCAAGAGCACTAACCGAGGTACGTAATACTTCTTTTAACTATTTATTCTTGATTTGATTGTATATGTTGGTACCTAATTTCAAATATTGGACTGATGGCAGGCTGAATTCCTGTCTGAGATGGAAGGACTCAAGTTCCTGTCAGAAGATGCGTGGTCCTTCATGAATGACATTCCAGCAGAGAATTGGTATAGGCACGCGTTTGAGACGACCTGCAAGTCAGACCTACTCCTTAACAACGTCTGTGAGTCGTTTAACAATGTCTTGAGAGAAGTTAGGGACAAACCAATACTAACTTTTCTTGAATGGATAAGAAAGTATGTAATGAAAAGAATGTTCGAAAAAAGAGAAAGTGGAAGAGCGTATGAAGGAAGGGTGATGAGTTATGTTAACAAATACTTGTCGTACGCATCTAACGAGACCAGGTACTGTATTCTTGCTCAATCACAGTTATGAGAGTATGAAGTGGAATATAAGGGGCAAGCGGCTACTGTGAGTTTGAATGACAAATCGTGTTCATGCAACTCTTGGAACTTGACTGGTTTACCATGTCTTCATGCAATGTGCTGCATTTTGTATAACAGAATGGACCCTTTGAATTTTGTGGATGAGGCTTACTCAAAAAGCTAGGTATATGATGGCATATATATGAGCCTGCAATTAGTCTGATGCCAGGGGTCAACCAGTGGGAGAGAACTGGTTTACCAGAACCAATTTCTCCAAAGATGAGGACCATGCCAAGTAGGCCGAAATCTAGGAAAAGAAGGAAAGAGGTTGGTGAACTAGAGGAGCAGAATGCTAGAAGGGGGAAGAGGGTTAATAAATGTAGCAATTTTGGAATACTCGGACACTCGAAGAGGACTTGCAAGAACCCTACTTCCACTCCAAATCAGGTTAGGGCACCGGGTGGAAGGCCCTTGAGACCAAGTGCGTGGACAAAGGAAGTCAGCGAGAAGGCAAAGAAAAGGGATGCTCTGAAGAGAAGGTGGAAGAAAGCACACCAAGTCGGGAATACCGAGGCAGGCACGTCAACTGCGACTGAGACCAACACCCAAGCATCAGTCAACAATCCTCAATGAACCCGCATTTAATTCACGTTTTTAATGAATGTTGTATGAATGTCTACAATACAACATGTACTCTAAGTCGTGGTGGCTTTAGTATGTTCGATTTTGGGCAACTTCTGCTGTGATGCTACTGCTGCTCTAATGCAACTGCTGTGATGCTAAGCCTACTGTGAGGCTGCTTTAGTATGTTTGCTTTAGAATGCGTGATGTTGGAGTGATGCTACTGTTGCTGTAATGCAACTTTTTCTGTGATGCTAAGCCTACTGTGAGGCCGCTGCTACAGTCGTGCCCTTTTTTTAAAAAAAAATTGTCATGCTACTGCTACTGTAATTGTACTGGTGTTATTATGTTATTGACGATCTATATTGTTGAATGTTTTTGCTATTGGCAGTATGTTTGCGTTATCGACGGTCTATGTCTATGTTAATTTATAGTAGTGAAAAACGTAGTACATAGAAGAGTAAACAAATGAACACGCTCCATTAATAACGTGTTCACATACTAATACATTAAGAAGTTTCTCAATTCATCAGAGGAATACTAAATTATCTTAGTAGCATTACAAGAAATCTACATCGAAATGAAAAAAGACACTAGGTAGCAGCAAACAATGGCACAAATCGCCATTTGAATGACTTTGAACGAAGACGTACGAGATCTAAGATTATCATGACAATCGATCCTTCTCGCGTATAATCGTGATATATGTACAGTACTCGCGTATAAACTAGTGCTACCCAATATCCTATTAATATTGGGTAAATAAAAGGCGAACTTTCGGAAATGGATGTTGAGAATTCAGAAAATATATAGTACTAACACAGCTGATGTTCCGAAGATAATAACAGGCTTTCGGCCATATCGATCAGCAAGCATTCTCCATAAAACAGATGTCAATGCCCTTCCAAGCATAAAAGAACATCCTTTTGACATGTTTCAGTGAGCAAAATAGTAAGGTGAACACGTACGTATACTTCAATTCACTTGATCGGAAAATGTATATAAAATCCTTTTGTAAAAAGGTGGAAGATCAGAGAGAAAACAGCAGTGACCTATAAAACCAGCATAATACCCGACATCTGCCTCTTCTGGGGCTATATGAAAGTCTCTGACATGTATGTATGTATACGCACTAGTTTATACGCGAGTACTGTACATATATCACAGTAGCACAAGACGATAACTAAGTGATCTCGTCTCTTCCCTTTACTATGCATGGAGTAGTTAACTGAGGATTCCGATTTTTTTTGGAGGAAGAAAAAAAACGAGTTTATTATATCAAGAAGAAAGCACAAAAGATTCTTAGGTAGATCGATATTATATATCACGTCATCGTACAGCCTATGCCATGAAATGAAAAAGGTTCGTTTTCAAATACTCGCCAAAATTGTCGTCGATTTTTTTTTCCGCCATTTGTAGTGCACGTCTTTTTTTTTGTCTAGGCTCGGCTCGTAGACAGTTACGATTGATTGCATTTTAGTAGTATCAAAAAACCGGTGAAGAACGTTTTTTTTTTGTTCAACGAAGAGCGCACTTTGTCGCATTACAATACAGGGGAGGAGGGATTCGAAACTGAGACAATAATTTACAAAAAGGATATTAATCAGCAATGCGATCATTCTTAGATTATCATGACAATCTAAGAATGATCGCATTAAGTCTCGGAATTCAAGATTTTTAAAGCCACATTCACCGAGTTCTCCAACTCCAATTGCATCTTCACTATTGTAGACACCCACATTTTGATCGCCAGGTGTCTATAGTAGTTTCCGACAAACACCCGATGATGATCGGACGCAAACGTGCTTTAACGTACTCGGAAATAGGCTCGAAATCATGGATATTTAGCTTGGGCTTTTTACGGAGTACAAATTTCACAAAACCAACCTCAAATTCAGGCCCAGTGGGTCGTTTCGAGTCAAATAACAATAATTTGGGTCGAATCCGACACCAGGGGTAAAACCGTCTTTTAGCGACCGAGTCAAAACCCGGTCAAAGATTTTCCCGAGACACGTGAGTCAGCCGTGACACCTCACACGGCTGATTCTTACCCAAACTCAACAAAAAATCAGCTTCACAAAATAATAAACAATTCCGTTTAAAGTAAAATTCGATCTCAAGTAGGAATCCTATTCGAAGACCGATTCAAACACTCGACCGAGTGCAAATACTCGGCCAAGCAGCATACAACCAGCCGAGATACCTTTCTTCTTTGCCAAGAAAGCGGAATTCCCATGCTTCTCAAACTACTACGTTTCCTATCCTAAGCGGTATTCAAACTCTTCTAAGCCAAGGTCGGGAACTCCCTATAAATAGCCCCTTGCATACAACACTTTCAATCATCAGAAATCACCAGAAAATATCATATCACACATAGATCATCGACCAACATTCAGAATTATACACATCCATAAAACTCCTTACACTTAGCATCGAGAAACCGATATTGCAAATCCGAGGAAAACCGGTCCCGATACCCGACACCTTCACCCGTAACCTCCAAACCAAACCACCCTAATCCAACCAACATCACTCGACGCTCCCGTGCCAAGCCACATTCCGACGAGCCCCGATCCGAGTTAACAAAAGCATGTAGGTTGAGGGTGTACTAAACCCGACTTCTCCTTTTTTTCTCTTCTCCTCCTCGTCGTTCGTTTTTCTTTTTACGAGTCAAGCGTCGTTTTTTTTATTTTATTTCTAATATCGATATTATCAAAAACTATTTTCATAACAAACATTCTTAAGAATATAATATCAATTTTTCTATAATCGAATATTGTATCGAAAAGAATTATATTAAGATTTCGACGATGGTAAAATCGTTACATCTTTTTCCATTCAAACTTTCTTTCTTTTTTTTACAAAACTTTTTTTAATTCATTCCGAATATTTGATATCGATTTCATAATCGAATATCGGATACGACGAACATCGAAAACATGAATCGAATACAAATTAATTCATATTTTGTACGCGATTCATCAAATTTAGCAATTTCGAACAAAAAATAAAAAGCCGGACAGACCCGTACGCGAGTCGCGCCACGCCCAGGCAGCTCGCGCACGGGCCTGAAACCCGGGACCTTTTTTTAAACTTTTTCGTTCGTTTTATTATTTATTCTACGAAACGATTTCTAAAATTTACATCTTTTCTAAAGCTATTCCAAGTATTTGATATTGATTTCGTAGTCAATTATCGAATATAACGAATATCGAGAATATTAAGTCGAGTACGAATTATGCAATATTCATACGCGATTTAACCATCGAGTTTTCAAAAAACCGCTCTCGGAACCAGCCCGACACGCGACTCGCCGGCGTCCCGGGCGAGCCGCACGGCCGGCTGCCTTGCCGCGTCCTTTCTCGCTCCTTTTTTTATTATTTTTCGAACATCGTTTTTTATACAAAACAGCGTTTTAACAATATTTTTCAGATTTCGATTAATATTTATTTTCTCGATCTCGCATATTTATTTTATTTGCTATATTATTATTTACAAATCGATACTAACTCGTTTGTTCATCTTGTAGCAAATTCATCTTTTTATTTCATTTGTTTTATTATACTAAAACGAATCTCACATGTTAAATTCAACTTTGACGTTAGATTTTTCATGCATTAAACGACTTAGCAACCCGTTCAATTCCTCACATGCTTAGGAAAACAATGTTTGCATATCATTCACCGTTCAACTAACGCGCGTATTAAAACATCATTCGATATCCTAGTAGAGGCCGTTAATGTGCGGGCGGGGTTGGGTGTTCTTAGTGAACTTCCCAACACGTACCCTCACCCCTTACTCAGAACCGTGGTTTCCGGATGTCCGAAACCATTGTCAACGAGAGTCATTCAATATACGATAAACCGATCAAGTCGGCATCGCTATCGAACTGCAAAGGGACGAGCCCAATAAACTCTGACATCGGAAATGGGCCGTATTTTGTATACGGCCCACTACGACATAGAGTGGGCTCGAACGGTTCCGAATAACCATAAAATTCGGTGGCGACTCCGACTTCGATTTAAATTTCCATTTGACCATCTCATGGAGATTCATTCGCCTCCCCAAACCCGCGCGTGGCCGCGTCGGGGTGGACCTATGTCATGTCCACAATAGGCGACTCCGCTGGGGATTTACTGATGAGTTAATAACCTTCGGTATCCTCAAGGTGAGACTCGAATAGAAATCGTTTGACTAGTACAATGCGCGTTTTAGTTTTACGGTTCATGCATAACCCCATTTTCCCGGGCCGGTACTCGTGACCGACGTCCCACTATACCGTTGATATAGTCCAAACTGGTTATGTCAAAGGTGTCCATTAGCTGATTCGTATGGGTTTTACGGCATGTCCTAATCTCAACTCGAGTTAGGGAGTCCGCTCCGATTCTCGATAGGCTATGTACACTGGTATAGACCCTTATAGACTGACCGAGACTTAGCTTAAAAGCATACATGGCGTCATTATACTGTTTCCATGACTACGTGCTACTTGATCCACATCTTTTATTCAAAAACCGTCATTTTTCAAAAATTTGCATTCTTTTCAAAATATCCAATTTCAAAAACCCGGACATATACCGAATTTAGGACTTATGATTTTACTCAAAATAGCCCTTTTTCTAGCCGGTATTATGCCCAATTTAAAACTCGAAACTATTTTCGAACTTGCAAAACTGTCGCCCGGTTTGATTTCCGTTTTTTTTTTTCTTTCGAAAAAAAAAACCGGGCCATCCCCCGAATTTCTCTTCGGGCTTTCAAAAATTCAAAATTTCTGACTTCTCAAAAAATTCAAGCCCGATGACATTTTCGCCAATTTTAAAAGTCGGGACCCTGTTTCGATTTTCAAATTTTCGGAAATTCATCTTCGATATTCAAAATTCCAAAATTCCAAAAATGCATTTTTTCGAAAATATTCAAATTTTAAAAAATCGGAAAGCTGCCGAAATTTAGACTTAAGATTTGACTCAAAACAAGCTTATTTTCTAGCTGGCATGCTGCCCATTTCAAAATTCGAATTTCTGATCCACCATTCGATTTTCGAATTTTCAAAATTCAATTTCGATTTTAAATTTTTTGAGATACCAGTTTCGATTTTCAAAATTTTCGAGATACCAGTTTCGATTTTCAAAATCTTCAAGATGCCATTTTCAATTTTCAAATCTTCGAGATGCCGTTTTCGATTTTCAAATCTTCGGGATCTCATCTTCAATTTTCAAATTGTCGGAAATTCCTTTTTTTCGATACTCAAGTTTCAAAATTCCAAATATTCAACTTTTCAAAACCCTGGAATGCTACCGAAATTAGGATTTACGATCTGACTCAAAGTAACCTATTTTCCAGCCGGTATTCTGCCCATTTCAAAACTCGATTTTTTTTTTCGAACTTTCAAAATTATGGCCCGATGCACTTTTCCGATTTTTCGAAAAAATTGGGCCATCCACCGAGACTTCTCGGATTTTTCAAAAAAAAAAATCCCTTTTTCAAAACCTTCCTCTTCTTAGGACTTCCCGTATTTAGCAGTGTCGGGTCGTGTCATAAGTCGTCAAAGTCTTTAGCGTCGAAACTCCGTCGATCTTATATCACGAGTTTCCTCCCTATCCCAGTCCGCCTTATTTGACTAAGGCAAGGCCCACCTACGTAGGACATACTCCTACAAAAATTGGCCCATTTACACAATCGAGTCTAAAGTCGAGGAACGTCCCACGTGAACCTCCTTTCAAACCGGACCCAGCCCACATAGCTGGATCCTAAAGGAGACCCACCTTTTACGAGTCACCCGTCTAGGTGTCTTTTCCGAGTCAACCTTTTACAAGAGGTTCACGGTCCTTACGTCTAAGGGTCACTCACTCGAGTCTTAACGAAGTCTTCAGTCCCAGTCGGGGGTTACCCTTCAGCAGAGCGATCAATCGCGGTTGCTCTAAGGATCATGTCTTGCACGTGTTGTCTCACGTATCCCACTTTCGAGTCACTTAGTTGTCACACCATCTGAGTCTCTAGCCTTACTCAGGGGGCTGCCCTCCACCAGAGCAGTCAACCACGGTTACCCTAGAGAGTACCTTACGTTCATCCTACACCGGCGTCCTTATGATGCCTTCTTCGAGTCGTACCCATGCTACGAATACTGGGGTCACCTAGGGTTAGGTCACCACGGTTGGTCCAAGCACACGACACGGTCAAATACGGTCGCCCCATTTTCGGACTTATCCTTGTACAGCTCGAGTCTCGTGGTCGAGTCTAGGTCACAATCGTTACTTTGTCTGGATTAACGCTTAAGTAGCCCGGTCATAGAATCTTAGTCATTCCCGCCCCCGGGCCGTACCTAGTTTGACTCTCTCTCTTGCATTTGCGCAAAACCAAGCTTAGGCGAGTTCTAACACCTGTCGTTTCTTCCGATCAGGGACTCTATGAACGAGACACTACCAAACCATAACAAATCCCGCGCCGTCGAGAAAGGGGATATCCAGGGGAGTATGCTTATGCTATCTTGCTCCATTAACAATATCTTCTCGAAAATCAATACTGCCCTAGATAACCTAAGTTCCAGGGTAACCATCATCGAAGAGGATCTTGTAAGAACCCGATCCCGTCTAGCACAACTAGAGCGGGTAAGATAGCCTATCACCCAACTGAGCCATTTGAAAGGTGAACACTCTTACGAAACTGTCCGATACCCTCAAGATGGCAAGACCGAGAGAGGTAACCCTCAAGTCACCTCTCCAAAAATCAAGAACCAGTCAAAGGAAAGGACATTTACCCACTTGGATATGTCCTACACCGTCGCTTTCCAGAGGTTGGTTCCGAAGGGCCTAATACTACCTATAGGCCCAACAGTCGACCCACCTTTGGAAAAACGCTCCAAAGCATGGAACGACGAGCATTACTGCAAATTCCACAGAGGGAGGGGACACGATACAGAACAGTGCTGGAAACTGAAACACCTCATTCAAGACTTCCTCGATGCCGGGAAAATTCCCGTTTTGGAAACTTTGTCACTTGCAAAGCCCCTCATGGACTATACAGGGCCCGATGACCAAAGCATCCAATCTACCTCTTATGCATCCAAGAGTCCGGATTTAATTTAAGTCCAAGTCTGAGTCCGAGTCTAGGATATACTATTTATTTCAACTTCAAAGTCAGAGTCAGAGTCAATTGTATTCTGTCCTCTTTTTCAAAATTCAATAAAATCAGCTTTCAATATTCTTTCTCATATATACTTTCCTTATGTGTTTCCGAGAACATGATGAACACCATCATACACTGTGAGCACACGCACGTGACTATTATAGGCACATCTATAATGATTGCAGGAAACCGAGCCCGTGTTTTCCTTTACCTGTTCCATGTCTGGTATAGAAAGCCACATAACTACCCTTAGCAGGAGCGGTATCGAATCCTATGACAAATCTAGCTAATCTCCTAGTTTGGGTTAAAGACGGGAGGCAAGCCCATTTCCCACAATAAACACCCATCCAATAAGAACAACCAACCCCTACCTTAGGTGTTAGTCTGATGATACGGGTTTAGTCGCGTCACCGATATCAAAATAATCCTAGATTACTACTAACGGGTAGCTAGCGGTAAGCAGGGTCGATTCCACAGGGAGGCAGGTTGAAAATTATAAGTTAGTCAATTAAATTATCGGGTCACGAATTTTTGGTTTAGTGAGCTGACGGATTAATAAAATCTAAATAATAAAAATAATGAATTAATCAAAAATGAGAAAAGCACCAGAGTCTTCGGATCACCACGAATAAAAACAAGCAGACATACGATTTTCAAATAATCAGTTAAGATGAGTTAAAGAACATCGACACGGTCCTCTCGGATCACTAGTCATCCTAGAAGTCACCTAACGGGCTCTCGCTACTTATTAGGGAATTCTATCGATTACAACGAGTCTAATCCGTTCCAGGCTTTCGGTCTTAGGTCGGGATTTACAAGATACAAACAATCAATCACGGCCTATAATTAATTATTCGTCGTTAATGTTGCAAGAGCGATTTAACTCATAAAGGTCGATTATTTAGTCATCACATATAAACTTGGTTCAATTCGTAGTTCACCTAAACTCTAGTGACGGAGAAATTAGCTACTCATATTTACAGTAATAATGACGGAATAAAACATGATGAAAAATTAGAATTAATTTACTGAAGGAATGAAAATAAAAAGGAAAGAAACAGAATGGTGAAAAGTTACAGAAAACAGGAAATATGAAGCAAAAGATAAAAACAGTGAGCAGGAAGGAGGAGGAGGAGATTAGGGAAGAGGAAGAAAGTACCGGATTGGAATAAATTTAGAATAATGAAAATAACCCGATCGAGAATATGAACACCGAAATTCTGAGAAATAAACTTGATAAAAATAAAAGCTAAATATTTACAGGAAACTAAACTAAAACTAATCTGTGTGAATGATTGAATGAGAAAAAATTAAAACAGAAGATGAAAGATGAGATGATCAAGATCCTAAAATTAAAGCTTTATTTATACTGCTCAAGCCCTCCATAACTGTCCTCTCTTTCCTGCTATCTTCAATCCCATTAACTAGGTAGTGGGAAGAACTGAAGAGCGTAATAGGGGGAGTAGTGGGTAACGTCAACTGAATTAGTCTTTGAGTGGTATCCCATCCTGCAGACTTGGATTTTAGGTTGGTAGACTTGAGATCCAAGTCTGCAGACTGAGTTCAATCTAGGCTTCCAACGGACTTCTCCTCAGTCTACGGACTGTCTGCTGCACTTTCTCAGTCTATAGACTTGTTTCCCAGTCTATAGACTTGTGCTTTAGTCTTCAGCTTTATTATTTCCTTCTTCTCAGTCTATAGACTCACAGTCTAGTCTATAGACTTAGACTTCTTAGCTTCCTTCTTAGTCTACAACGAATCGGTTTTAGAGCTTTAAGATTTTTGATGCAATTTCTAGCTCTTTTAACTACTCGGTCTCGATTATCTGCAAAATAACAAAAGAATACCCGAGTAGCACATATGGGAGAAAATAGTGTAATCTGACTCCTAAAAATAATAAAACGACACGAAAATGCGTGCCAAAATAGGTGAAAAATCGAATAGGAACGGCACGCATCAAATCTCCCCAAACCGAATCATTGCTTGTCCTCAAGCAATCAAACACAATATCTATGGAACGGTATACAACTCAAAGCTGTTACACCAACTACACTCGCTACAAAAACTAACTCAAGCTAGCGACACTTAGAAATAATGAACTGACTCGATCTATGACATAATCAAAAGAATAACAGTGAACCGTCAACCTTGCTAGGCTTATCATTGTCGGACTCTCGCGGTTACACTCTGCTCTCATGATAGGGATGTAGAATATAAATGTGAGATAGAGAGAAAGAAAGACGCTCGCCTAATCTGCGACCTATAAATGCATGCATGCAATCTAATGTGACGACAATCTCTACCAATCATTTGCACATTCAAACTAATCGAGACCAAAACACATATCGAGACATAAAATGATGAAATGAGATTTGTAAGTGATGGGTAAGAAGGGGTTATAATTTTGAGAATGTGGAGTTAATAGTCGAGCTAGACAATCCAAACTTCCAAATTACATCATTAAAATACCAACCACAAAAACGATAAAATCAACGTCGATTAAAGACGATATCCACCATATCATGCTTATTTCACCCAAGTCGATTCCATAATATTATCGCAATGAAGTATCGGAGTCGACAACTCAATTCTTTTTCCACTTTTCTTTTATTCTTCTTTTTTTTTTCTTTTTTTTTTTTACATATATACAAGAACCGAAACATATATATACATCAAACCGACTTATCTCAACAAAACATCAATACCACCATGACTAACTCGACTATGGTAGGCAATTTAGGCTTGTGGTTAATTTTGTGGTTAAGGGATACATTGATTTTTTTTTTATTGAATTAATTAATGGAAAGGGAAATAAAAAGGGAAAAATGGAAAGCCTCAATACATGCTATAGTTACGACCCGAATGCACAAAGACTTAAGAGACGGACTTCACACTTATGCAATTTGATGTTACATGCGAAATAGGGAGAACTACTCTCATTTCTAAATAGACCGATCATGGATGTCATCGGTTTCATAAGGCTCTAATCCTCAGAATTTAAGTAGCTTGCCAACAATTTAAGCCAAGTTTATTCGTTCACTGAAATTACAATTGATTTATGCCATAACCTAAGACTCGATCAAGCAAACTAAGACATCACTAAAATAAGATAGTAATGAAACGGGTAAAGAATGGGCAAAAGCTATTTCATCATCGTCGTTTAACCCGTTCCGACACCTACTATGACTCAAAAAATTTTTTAAAAAAATGCATGCTGAAATGCAGAAAATATGCAACTAATGCAAATTAGTTACCCTCCCCAAACCAAACAATACAATGTCCTCATTGTATCACAAATAGTCAATAGCATAAAGGGAAAAAGTAACTAAATAAGCAACTAAAGAGTGAGGGTGAGAGATACCGATTCTGTACAAGGTTCCCCAAACCGAACTCTAGTCATAGTCCAATTCCGACTCAGGTGCTGACTCCGTGCCTACCTCGATTTCCGTGCTCGTTTGTTCGGACTCCAGTTGCTGCCTGTTATTGGCCTCGATTTGAGTTGGCTTATGTTGTGGCTCCTCGTGCACCATTGTGTGCTGTAAAACCTGAAAAATACTCGGGAAACGCATCAAATTCCAAGAGCTAAAAACCGAAATACAGCAATCGATTAAAAAAAATCCAACAATCACAAACAAGGCTGGAATATGGCAGTGACAGGCTGGCGAAGGAACTGGACGGTTATGAAGGCCGAGGACCGGGGTCAAGCGAGAGAAGAGACGGCGGAGTGGAGGAGCGGCAGAGGATGACCGGAGTGAGGAGGGACGGTGGAATGTAGGGTTGAAGATGG